>JAZBNJ010000038.1:2500-602500 GCA_037349165.1 Choristoneura rosaceana | reverse complement strand
CTAAGAATAAACCTGCTCATACAACTATTGATAAATTAGTAATTAATAATAAAATCATAGATAACCCCTCTGACATCGCAAATGCTTTTAATGATTTCTATTTAAATACGATAAACAATAATGATACAAATAAAAAACCCGACTTCTCTCATATAACTTCAAGACATAATAATTTATTTCTGTTTCCTACTGACAAATACGAGCTAATCAAAATCATAAATTCTTTGAAATCTACTAGGTCAACTGGTAGCGATGAAATTCAAACGTTTGTCTTAAAATTGTGTAAATTTCAAATTGCTCCTGTGTTAAGCTATTTAATAAACCTATCTTTCACAAATGGTATATTCCCCACACCGTTGAAGAAGTCCCTTGTGAAACCGCTACATAAAAAAGGTAGCACAGAAGTTTTGCAAAATCATAGACCAATTTCTTTGATACCTATTATGTCGAAAATATTCGAAAAGGCAATGCATACAAGGCTGTCATCGTTTTTAAGTACATTTTCTGTAATAAAACCGGAACAGTTCGGTTTTCAGAAAGGAAAATCAACCTCACTAGCTGCTTTCCATCTGACAAATAACATCTTAGGTAACATGAATCAGAGTATTCCAGTAACTGCAGTGTTCTTTGATATGAGCCGAGCTTTTGATTTTGTGTCACACGAGATACTGCTAGCTAAATGTGAGCTCTACGGTATTAGAGGTGTAGCGAATGATTGGCTCAGGGACTATTTGCAAGCAAGAACCCAGCATGTTGAAATAACTAAAATTAACTCTGATATGGTAGAAACTAAGTATAATTCGCTTACTAAAGAAAATGGGGTTGGTGTACCGCAAGGAAGTATCCTAGGACCGCTTTTATTCTTATTATATGTGAATGACCTACCAAACGTAACGAATTATCACTGTACACTGTTTGCTGATGATCTGTCAATCGTAATACCGTGTCAAAATGTTAGAACCTACAACGAGGACATAAACCTCACAGTCATGAAAATTGTTACATGGTTACGCGAAAATAATTTGAATGTAAACATTGACAAAACGACTTACATACAATTTATTAATAAAAATGCACGTAAATGTGCCCTTTCTGTTAAGATTGCAGGTCAAACGATTTCTGAATCTAATGAGACCAAATTTCTAGGTATAGGTTTAGATGACAAATGCTCTTGGAATGAACATATAACAAAGCTGTGCAATAAAATTAATTCATTTGCGTATGTCCTGTGGCGACTTCCAAAGGTTGCTTCTAGAGAAATCGCAATTCAGGCGTACCATGGTTTTGTTTGTTCCCAACTTCGTTACGGAATTCTCCTATGGGGCAACTCATACCAAACAAAACGTGTGTTGATAGCACAAAAGCAGTGCATCAGAGCTATTTGCGACCTCGATACTTCTACCTCATGCAGGCCACTATATAGAGAATTAAAATTGCTTACAGTGCCATGTATGTATATATATGAGGTTTGTTTATTTGTTAAATTGCACTACTCAATTTTTAAAGCAAAGAAAGACACCTGTAAGTTCAATACACGATACCCAAATAGACTTGTCATGCCTGTTCAGAAAACGAAATTGTATGGTCGGAATACATATAGCATGTCAATTAAAATTTATAATAGCTTAGAAGATGATATGAAGAATTTGCCCCTGAATTTATTTAAAAGTACACTTAAAAAATGGTTAATAAAGGAATGTTTTTACTCGGTTGACGAATATTTTGATTATTTTAAATTTAAATGATGATTGTGGTGATGAAATGTGAATTATTTATTATTGATTGATTTGTTTATATACTTGATTTGTTTACCTATATATTTTTTAATAATTATGTTATGATATGACATTGTATTTTACATTTAGCCTCTTAGCCTTTAGAATTTAATGACATATAAAAAATTTTTGCTTGCCAGTTACTGGTTAAATGTGTGAAACATGTACAACTATATTGCCAACTTTATGTACCACATTTGATGCAAAATAAACATATTTGTATTTGTATTTGTATTTGTATTTGTATAGAACCCCTTAGGTTAGGTTAGATTTATAACAATCTAAAAAAATACAGTCTTAAACAGTAATACCTTTTCGATATTATGACCCATTCGATATTGTAATACATTCGGTATTTTAACATTCGATATGAAGATACGTAACCTTCAATAGACTTTTATTAGGTAACTTAGTGAAATCTAAGTTGGTATTATCATCTTTAACTAAATGCAGATGATCAAAAAAAGAAAAGTTGCCTATTTGGCTAGCAGATACCAAACACAAGACAACGTCATCATCATCGCGTCAGCCGAAAGACGTCCACTGCTGAACATAGGCCTCCCCAAGGCTCTCCACTCAGACCGGTCTTGTGCTTTCCGCATCCAACGCGTTTGTGAAGATGTGTGGATGTTTAGAGGTTTAGATGTTCGTTACTCAATCACGTCTAAACTGCTGAACTGATTTAGATGAAATTCGGCATACAGATATTTTAAATCCCGGGAAAGGATATCAGTTAGTTAATAGTCCCGGAAAATGGCATAGTTCCCGCGTAATAGCGATAAACGTTACGGGCAACAGCTACTAATTTTGAGACAAAAAAAAAAGAAAGAAAGAAGACATTAACACAAAAGACACACATATACAGCAAAATTCACACAAATAACACAGAATAAAACAGAACAATTTATTGAATCTGGCGTTACTTTGCTGAGGTCTATACCTATCAATGTACTAAAAGAATTTCCTTGCTCACGCGCGACCTTACGATAGCTAAGCTTATGCAAAATATGCGTGTTTGACATCACAGAGTGTGATGTGGTGGTGGTGATAGATGGGTTTGTGTAATTTGTGTGTGTTCTTACAGTGTGGAACTGTACTACTAAGAACTGCATGAACACGCACATTTTGCATAAGCTTAGCTATCGTAAGGTCGCGGGTGGGACAGGAAATTCTTTTAATTCATTACAAAACAGAATCTAATGCGATGGCCGGTACTGAATATAAGTTAACGGCATTTCACAAAATGGCTGCTCCATATTCCATATTATATTCGACGATAATTATACAACCATGGCACTCAGGTTAGCCTTTAAGTCCGCTTCCCGTACAGTCATAAAACAGCTGTTAAAGCTAAACGCCAACGTCAGAACAATAATGAAAACGATATTTAGACCGCGTGGTGTGACTAAGCCGTTAAAATTCTAGACTAAAAGACTAGAGTAATTTAGTAAAACTGCGAACCTGGAAAATGAGTCAGGACATATATTTCGCACGAAAACACAAGATGAAACATGGATGCACAGAAAAACCATAATAGACCGCGCTGGGAATCGAAACCAGGTCCTCGGCATTCCGTGCCGCGTGCTATACCGCTACACCACCACCAGAGGACCTAGTGACCAGGGGACCAGAGAACCTGAGTTCGATTCCCAGCGCTGGGCCGATTTTTCTAGTTTTTATGTGCATCTATATTTCAGTTAGTATTTTCAATTTAGGTTTTACGGCATGATGGCCGTAAAAGTAACAAAAATTTGGAATTGAAATAAAAAATACAAAAACATTCCAAAAAACCAATCTTATTTTTTTTTTATTCGACTGGAAGGCAAACGAGCAAGTGGGTCTCCTGGTGGTAAGAGATCACCACCGCCCATAAACATCTGCAATACCAGGAGTATTGCAAATGCGTTGCCAACCTAGAGGTCTAAGATGGAATACCTCAAGTGCCAGTAATTTCACTGGCTGTCTTACTCCCCGCGCCGAAACACAATGCAAGCACTGCTGCTTCACGGCAGGATTAGCGAGCAAGATGGTGGTAGCAATTCGGGCGGACCTTGCACAAGGTCCTACCAGCTGCAAAATATGTTATGTATGTAGCTTTTAAACGGATGGGCCGATTTTAATGCGGTTTTTAGCGAGTTACTAGAGGTGGTTCTTAGCTACGTTTGATAAAATTCGGCTCACACCGTTTTTGAGATATTGTACCTACTTAAACCAGTTATTATTACAAACAATATTATTCTAAATATTAACAATCAGTCGAATGATATAAAGGCGATTCCACACGCGCCGAGAAATCGCTGCGTCAAGCAGAACAACCAGTCGACGCTAACACTTATTGCTATTAAATTGAACGTTTCTTTTCCAGCGCTGCTATAACATGACGAACGCGGCTTTGTAGCTACGATTTTATAATAAAAAGGCAAGGGCAAGATGGTTAGAATTACAACGTGGTATTTTTTATTTTCGTTTTCATTCTTACGCATTAAACATTCAACAGGTCAAATGGAACTAATTTCACCAAGACACTATTGCTTAAAATATATTGCAGAATTGAGATAATTATGCAAATGCGTAACAAAACAGTGTAAAAGGTTCTTAATTTTTAGGGATGACTCTTTTTTAGGGTTGCGTAGCCAAAATGGTAAAAACGGAACCCTTATATTTTCGTCTTGTCTGTCTGTCTGTCTATCCGCGGCTTTGCTCAAGGACTATCAATGCTAGAAAGCTGTAATTTTGCACGAACATATTCGTAAACTATGCGGACAAAATAGTATAACATAAAATTCAAAAAAAAAATGTTGTGTACCTCCCATAAGGGTAAAGTGAGGGTGATTTTTTTTTTATCCAATCTTGTAGTGTGGGGTATCGTTGGATAGGTCTTTTAAAACCATTAGGGCTTTGCTAAAACGATTTTTCGATTCAATGATACGTTTGCAAAATATTCAACTTTCTGAAGGAAATACACACAAAATCAACACCCATTCCTCTGGTCGATAGTTTTTTTAACTCTTTTTTTGTTAAATCTACCAATAGTTTCTTTTTTCATAATTTATTAAAAGAAAACGTGAAACTACAAAATGCCCCGGCTCCATCTCCCTTAGAAATTATACACAATAGTGTTGAGGAGGAAATTGCAACAACTCGTGGCGGAAGGGATAAATAAAAGGGAAGGCGGCTGGCGTGAAATCCGGCCGCAGCGGGCCGCGTGCGTGTGAAAGCACCTTTATGTATCGATTTTAAATATTTCACACCTTTATATAAGAGGGTTAGAATACTTTTCAAATTAAGCTTCCAAAAGCCAGCAACAACAACAGCTCTGTCTATATCCTTCGTTATCTTCTGGTTTGGTGAATGAATGTATTTTCTTTTGTTATTTATTTCTTTGAATATTCTATTAATCCTAATGCCTACTAATTTTTACTAATCCTGCTATCCATAGTAATACTATAAATCCGAAAGTGTGTGTGTTTGTTTGTATGTTTGTCTGTCTTTCACGTCGAAACGAAGCGACGGATCGACGTGATTTTTGGCATAAAGATAGTTTACTGACCAGAGAGTGACATAGGCTACTTTTAATCCCGGAAAAATGCACATTTTCCGAGAGATAAACGAATCCCACGCGGGCGAAGCCGCGGGCAAAAGCTAGTAACATTATAAATGCGAAAGTATGTGAAGACGTTTGGATGTTTGTTACTCAATCACGCCTAAACCAGTTAACAGATTTAGATGAAAATCTGTAAACAGATAGTCAAATCAATCAATCGAATTAGCCCACTTCAACCCACTGCTGGGTAAAAGCCTCTTCATTTCTTAACATTTACCACGAGTTCTTCGCCAAAGGAGAAAACATACTGAAGAAACCTGCATTACAATTCAATTGAGTATGTGAAGTTCCCAAGCCGCACTGGACCACCGTGAAAACTAAAGCTGTAAAGCAACACTAAAGTCAGAGGGAGAGACAAGATAGCAGCATCACTCTGACACGCTCATTTAGCTAAATCCCCACGGAACCCTCCAGTCCGTGCCGAGGCGACGCACGACACCCTTGGGAACGGAAGTTGCGCTCGCGCCGGCCATTAATATCCCGCAATCGCCATTGACAGCCTTCGGGCGTCAGCCAGCTTCAATTCTCAATATTGACACTATTAAATTTACAGTACAACCATGAACTAAAACAATTTTTCACTTCTCATGCTCGTAAAGTTCATGTTTATGCTGTATCTAGGCGACATGGAATGACTTTTTATGCTCTAGTGCATAAAATTAAATCTTCGTTTAATACCAACCGACCAAGGTAATCAGGTGTCAACAGCCAAAAACAAAAAAGTTTCTATGTGTTTTTTAAATTATTTTTAATTTATATAAAACTAAAAATCAATCAAATCAATCATCAAATAAATCAGTAAAATAAAAATAATGGAATTA
Source organism: Choristoneura rosaceana (assembly GCA_037349165.1). Lineage (NCBI taxonomy): Eukaryota > Metazoa > Arthropoda > Insecta > Lepidoptera > Tortricidae > Choristoneura > Choristoneura rosaceana. Next base: position 596,300 of record JAZBNJ010000038.1, on the reverse strand, counting down.
TTACAACAATGCATAAAAAATAAAAGGTATATAGGAAGTGAATCATTGTTTCCACTGTTGCTATTTCATTTCCTCGCCATCGAAATGAAAAGCAGAGTGTAAAACTCGAGCAATAAACCCATTTTCCCCTCGACGTGTCTATCCACTCTCGCCGTACAGGCTTGGGTGTCTCTATAAATGCCTCGGGTAAAATGGCTCGTTTTATGCTCTTGTTGAACAATCTACTACTTTGCTCACTTTATGACAGCTACGTTTATACAAGAAATGTGTATTCATGCAGTTCCTCCACCTCCATACTGTAAGAACACACCCAAATCACACAAATCCATCTATCACCACACTTCTGCCGTGAAGCAGCAGTGCTTGCACTGTTGTGTTTCAACGTAGAGTGTAAGAAAGCCGGTGAAATTACTGGCACTTCAGGTATCTCATCTTAGGCCTCTAGATTGGCAACGCATCTGCGATACCCCGGTGTTGCAGATGTTTATGGGCGTTGATGATCTCTTACCATCAAGAGACCTTTCTCGTTTGCCATCCAGTCGAAAAAAAAATGCAAGATTGTCAATGTGTCAATGCGACAGAGTAAAGAAGTGATACTTTTGACGCTAACCGTACCGTTCGTCGCCTGTATTTTGACATTCCCTCAACACTCGTAAAACAACCCTGCAGCAAACCACGGCTCTCACCATCCAATGAAATTCATAATCAAATTTTCGTCAACTGTCAAAATGTCCAATTACAAAGACGGACGGAGTGCCTTGTTTTAGCATTCCTTTTTAGCGTTCTATGGATATCAGAGTCCTGAGAAGGGTCCAAGGTATTGTTTCCCGACAGGCAGATGATTCAATATTAATCTTAGTCAAATAGCTGTTTGTTCAGGGAGAATTGGCTTTTTTTTTTAATTGAGCCTGTCGATTTTGTCAATAATTTAAAAGATAATGGAATTAAAGTCGAATTCTGTTTAACTTCGCGTCGAACACGAGCACTTAAAGGGTTAAGCTGTCGAGAAATATTGACAAGAAAATGTTTTCAGGCAAGGTATTTTAGGGTTGAATATCTCCATACCTCATCATCATCATCATCCCAGCCTACGTCCCACTGCTGGGCACAGACCTCCTCTTAGGATGAGAGGGCTTGGGCCGTAGTTCCCACGCGTGGCTAGTGCGGATTGGGAACTTCTCACACACCATTATCTTCATTCTTAAATAATACGTGTCCAATTTTTTTTTATAATCCAACTGATTGTATTTTTTTTTTAAGAAAACTAGACCATCAAGTTTTCTGCAAAACTGTTTGATAGCCTAACCAAGACCTAACCTAATCAACAAATAGTTGGAAAACCCCCGACCTTGTTTCCAAAATCTGAACCTAAACTAAACCGATTTTGATGAAACGTGTCTAAAGAACCATCGCTAAAAACCTGGTTTCAAATTTAAAAAACTGCATTCAAATCGGTGCATCCGTTTAAAAGCTACTGTGGCACAAACAAAAAAACACACACAAATATACAAGTAGCGGTCAAACTTCTAACACCCCTTTTTGCGTTGGGGGTTAAAAATTGGAATCAATCCAGTTTCGGTTTCAGTTCTAGATCTTCAAACAGACACACTCGTCCCAATTCAACTCCATAAGCTGCGAAAAGCTATTTCTCAATCGGGCAGTCAAAGGGCCGTCCCGGGGGCCCGGGTTCAATTCCACACCTGCCACGTAATTTGGCCGCTATAATCCAACTTAGATTTCTTGTTTTGACATGTTTTTTGTCATATATACGAGTAAAACTTTGGTCGACGAAAGTCTTCAAGCACTGTATGTTTCCAGTGATGACATAAGAATCCCAGACAGTGTGCTTCACTATAGGTCTTAGCGTTCCAGAAACTTCGTGATGTCTTCTCGCCCAATATTCCGCAGTGCCTGAAGACTAGAGTCTTAGACCAGTGTGTGTTGCTAGGCTAGTGATGGCGCTGAGACGTGGTCCTTGACTGTTGGCCTCTTAGAGTGGCTCAGAGTCACGCAGCGAGCTATGGAGACAGCTATGCTTGGAGTTTCTTTGCGCTATAGAATCCGGAATACGGAAATTCGTCGAAGAACTAAAGTCACTGACATAGCTGGAAAAATATGCAAATTCAAAAGTGATTTATTCAATATCTCGCATTTGTATTACACAATATCTTTTTTTAAATTTAGGCTGTAACAAGCACTTATAAATGTCAAAAAAATCTAGCACGGGTTCGGAAAAACCTCTGTTGAGAAGATTCCGGCAAGAAACTCAACGAGATTTTTTTTCTTTAAAAAGGGGGATATGCCCAGCACGGATATGTCAAGCACGTTGTTGTTTATCATAAAATCATCGTGTAAATAAATGCTTCTCACTCTCTCTCATATACAACCACACCCCCAGGAACACTTAAGTACCTACGTAAATTTTCCGTAAAATTAGTCATATTTCTTTACGTATCACCTTGACATTTCCTTTAGTAAATCATGATTTTTTTGTTTCATAAATTAAGTTTGTTACTTCTTATGAGTATGAAATTTGTACGACTTCCCTACCGCGTAACAAACATACAGGGTAAACACCAGCCCGGAAAAAGTTAGAAATGCCCACGCTTTACGGCATTTTCCACCATACCATAATCACAAGAAAACGCTTGCTTCCAACACAGTTCCGCAAACATGCAATATTCCATATTTTGCCTTCCATATTCAGTTACGCCACAAACACGAATGTATTAAACATGTTACCTGTGTGGAAATCACATCGTTCTTTGATCTACCACTTTGATATACCGATTGAGATCTTCCTCCTTCACATACTTAGAGAAAACCGGCTTATATCACACTCAGGGCTTAAACAAATTAAACTTTAAGTGTTACCGCATGGGGTTCTTCCGGTGAAGGGAACGACGAAATTTACGCCACTAGGGTTGTCAAAAGTGTACTTTTTACGTCATACCTTGATTTTGTAATGAGCATGGGGAGAAGGAGTGCAAATAAGTATATCATTACGTGCTCCTTTTGCGGGAGCGTTTGATGTCCCGGAGGCTTTGTCTCTGTTTGTTAATGGATACGTGTTCAATCAATCGGTAAAACAACTAGAGGGAAATTAAATGGTGAAGCTCACGCGGGAAGAGTTCTGTGATGTTGTTAATAAAATATTGTCAAGGGTTAGCAGCTTTTGAGCTTTTGTTTGTCTAAAAATTCAGTGTGATTATAGTTTGATTGTAGGTTGGTAAAGTTTGGGGAGCATTTGAACGCCATCTTAAATGCTTTCAATGATATTTCGATACTTTTTTTAGCCCCACCGTCAACGGGTTTAACAAAAATAATGGTAGTATAAAAAAGTGACATGTAAAAGAGCCCTTTGTGGCTTAGTTACATAAAATAAACTTTTTGATTTTGAATAATGGCTACATATTATCATCTAATCTATCCTCACTCCATAGTGTGTTTTTATTTAATTTTAATTAACAATGAAAAAAAACACGTGGATACCTCTAATTGTTATCTAGAAACTTTACAAATATAACATGTCTGACCGGTTAATTAACAGACAACACACAATCTACGGATATAAAATATAGGAAAAGTTACTCTTAGGAAACTTTTTTAGATTGACAGAGAAAATAAATTTTGTATTGTTCCACAGAAGATCATGCCGAATACAGAAGCTAGTAAAACATAACATAAGTAGCATGAAGACTCAAACAAACCAATATACATGCTTCTGAAAACTGCTATCTGCAAAAAAGAGCCATATTTTTGTTAATAAACGGATGCAGCGCGCGTGTGCGTTTAATTATTCAAATAAGACGATTTATGGAGCGACAGACGCGACAACCCTGCCAATATGGGTAAAGATAAACATAACAGTGTGCCAATACGGCTAAAAAACGGCAGTGCCATAAAAAATAGACAACAAAATGAATTCTTTGATGAAAAATGGTGCTCCATCTTGGTTTATACGTACTGCTGAGCAGGGACACAGGCGTTCTTTCAGAATGAGAGAGCTTGTGCTGCAATTCACACGCGCGTCACACAAACACAATAATTTTAAGCTGAAAGCAGAAAGAGACAATTTAAATAATCTAGGCAACCTGTACAAAATTATGTGTAGTCAGCAGCAAAAGTAGATGAACGTTTACGGCGTTCAAAATGATCCGAATAACTCTTCTGCCAAGTTACTAACTTAATGAGTTAGTGATTGTACGCCTACATAGCAAAATAGTTGTTTTTAGTTCATTGATTATGGACCTCCGCAAAGTACGCATGATTCAACAAATCATTCTAAATCCGTCTAGCTTTCCTCTAGCTTAAGCCGTCCAGTTTTAGCGTGAAAGAGTATCAGACACAAGCACGCATACAAACTTTCACGTTTATAATACTCCAGATTAATATCAAGACAAGTTCTAGTATACAAGTTTTAATTTCTAACCGCTTGTCAAGGCAGGAGCCTAATTTCGCTGTCACCTGCATCACGCGAGTGCATTATTGCAGTCGCAGCTTGGCAATTAGCGGGTCGTGAGAATGCAAGCAGCGAGTAAAGATTGTCGCCCACAGGACTGTAAATTAACCCTAGTAATCATATACAGGCAGTAGGATCTTGTGCAAGGTCCGCCCGGATTGCTACCACTATCTTGCTCGCTAATCCTGCCGTGATTAGGTTCTTGAATGGCTTCCGCACGGGAGATGAGCTGTCGGTAGGTCTCCAACAAGATGGAGCGACGACCTAGTTAAGATCGCGGGATCGCGATGGATGCGGAAAGCCCAAGACCAGTCTGAGTGGAGAGCCTTGGGGGAGGCCTCGTCCAGCAGTGGACGTCTTTCGGCTGACATGATAATGATGATGAAAGCCGAAGCAAAGATCGATCCTGTATTGTTCATGTTGATAAATAAATCAAACTTCTTCTTTGAATCCAGAATACGTAAATTTGCCGAAGAAATAAAATCATCGACGTAGCTTGTAACGCAACCCTCTCAATGTACAATCAGCTTAACTCTCCAGATGTGACACGAAACTCGCGGCAACTGACAGTCGTTATTGCTCATTTACTTTGCCAACTGTACCTCGCGATATGGTTGTCACAGATTTAGCAGTTTGTAAAATGTGGATTTATCACATATCAGCCGTAGGATTATTAGTCAAATGGATATAGGCCTTTTTTTGTTCGACTGGATGGCAAACGAGCAAGTGGGTCTCCTGATGGTAAGAGATCACCACCGGCCATAAACATCTGCATCTGCACAAAAACTTTAACCTGCCGGTGCCACTATTTTTGGAATTGCCCATAAATTACCCATTCTGCAACTGTCTTAGCGTCTAAACCAACGTAGCTACACGAACAAAGCCTCAAACGAGCGAATAATCTCTAATTATTATAATTACTCCCGCCCTGTGTGTAGTCGACCAAGAAATGAACACCCCAAGGTTCAATGTCAGTTGTATGGCTGAAAACATCAAAGGCTTTTACAACAGGTAATGGAGCTGCAATAAAAAAAAACTAAAATTAATTAATAAAATACTACAACTAATTTTGGTCGAGTCAACTAGGGGTCTGAGTTTTTTTTTATTCGACTGGAAGACAAACGAGCAAGTGGGTCTCCTGGTAGTAAGAGATCACCACCGCCCATAAACATCTGCAACACCATGGGTATTGCACATGCGCTGCCAACCCAGGGGCCTAAGTTGGAATACCTCAAGTGCCAGTAATTTCACCGGCTGTCTTACACTCCGCGCCGAAACACAACAGTGCAAGCACTGCAGTTGTGTAGTTTTCAAGTTATTATTTATTTTTATAGAAGCTCCTTTCGACCTCAAATTGAAGCTTGTGAAAAAAAACACGTCAGACAGAGACCGAGAATGTGAGACATCCTCAAGTCCTGAATATAACCATGATATAACCTAACCGACAAAAAGTTGGAAACCTACGACTTTAATACTTGATTTCAAATAAAAAAAAACCATTTAAATTGGTCCACCCGTTTAACAGCTACGGTGCCACAGACAGACAGACACGCAGACACACAGACACATATAGGGATAAAACTTTAACACCCCATTTTTTGCGTCGATGATTAAAAATGCACAAAAGATAGTATCCTTATTTAATAAGTGAGCTTTGTAGAAACAGCTGAGATTCTCCGAACAATTATCATTTCTAGTTCACCCAGGAAACTAGCTCGACATTCTGTCTCACCATTATTTTATTTTAGCTTTTTGCCTATTTGTGACAGATGAGAGAATTCCATTCTAAAGAATTTAGGACGACTGGCGTAGCGAATTCTTGACTTAAAGCTTGCTTTTTTTACTAACCGATGGCCCGAAGGATGGTTATGTATTTCAAGTCTATTATGTCTATTTCTTTGCTCTTCTCTGTAGCTTAACAGTTGGAGCGTTTTCAATAGATATTATCAGAGATATCAGTATAAATATTCGTCAAAACTTTCGAAGTGATATATTATGGGTACAATTTTTCAAAATTTCTTAAGAGAAAAAAATACAGGAGGATGGTTTTTTAATTGCAAATACCGGGTGAGGCCTGTAACACGGACAAATAATCACTCGTCAAACTGAATAACATTAGTTCAGCGACTTTTAAAAATAATTAGTTTATTTTAATTTTTATTACACTTTAAACTTTAAATATATTGACGGGTAAGTAATACGAGATATAAGAACTTAATATTTAATATTCATAATATATACGCTCACTTTATATAAACTCATTTAGTGTAACGTTCACTGGATATAATGAACGAAAAGTATAAAAACGTTGTTTATGTATAATATCAATTGATATAACGATCAAAGCGTATTATGTTCATAACACCTAAGAATTAAAACTTATAATTCATTGAAAACTTTGATAAAAGCATACAATCAGGCAAGCCATTAATTTTTCCGCTCTCTTACAAAAAAAAACCTAACCCCTGACCCTCGTGAGCGAGACCGACTCGAACTAACCCAGTTTTTTATCCAATAATCTGCGATATCTTTATCATAACTGTCGCCTTATCAAAATCGGTACTCACAATTATAATTTCAATCAAAAAAAACTTGAAGCACAACTTCAAATGGTCAAAAACACATCCACGCCAGTTCAGTCGCAGCAGAAAGTTGGTCGAGACGACATAGATTACGGAACAATTGGTCGTTAGTGGGCTAATCGGTTTCGGATAGGTCGGACTGAGGTTTTTACAACCCGAGGACCATACCGACATGGAGGGCCCAAGTTGTAAGTGGAGCTAGGTCTAAATACTTATATTTTAGACATTGGGATAGTTCAGAGCCTGGCAAGTTTGCAGGTGGTAGGACCTTGTGCAAGGTCCGCTCGGATTGCTACCACCATCTTGCTCGCTAATCCTGCCTTGAAATAACAGTGCTTGCACTATTGTTTCGGTGTGGAGAGTAAGACAGCCGGTGAAATTACTGGTGCTTGAGATAGGTATCCCATCTCAAACCTCTAGGTTGGCAACGCATCTGCAATCCCCTGGTGTTGCAGGTGTCTATGGGCGGTGGCGGTCTATACCATCAGGAAACCATCTTGCTCGTTTACCATCCAGTCGAATAAAAAAAAACACAGTCAACGTCATAATGTATGTTTGATAAAAATCACCTCAGCCGTTTTGGAGAATTTGACCTTTGAAATGACAATCGGTATCGGAAGTATTCAACTTTTCTATGTTGGTTAGGTTAGATTACACGTACGTACCTCGGGGCATTACGAGTAAAGCTTGAAACACACAGAGAACGATGGCGGGGCGGTGCGACGCGGCGCAGAGGCGGTACCAGTTGTAATATTCGAGCTAATATGAAAGAGGCCACACAGAACACCGCCGCACGGTATTCTGTGTGGCCTCTGTCATATTAGCTCGAACATTACTACTACATACCGCGCCGGACCGCTCCGCCTCCAGCTTTACGCTCACCATTCCACTTACGGTTTCCGCGTGGATGCACGGACGCTCTTCGCTTGCGCCTGCTCCTCAAATTCGTGGAAATTGGGTGATCTAGTTCTGTTCCCAGTGTTAGCATTTAGAAAGGCTGCGATTATCTTACTGTTTTAGTAAGTGGGCCGCAGACGAGACGTGAACGCATAAACGAGAGAATACATTTGTTTTATTGAGCCTAGCTAATAAAACTGATACAACTATGAGCTAAACTTTAGGACATGAGTTATCCGCTATAAAATATCATATCATCTATATAAATAATAATTAATCATTATGGTATTTTAATTTGCACAAATGTTGACATTCACGTTATTAAACGTCAATGGTGTATTATTACTATAACCTGACATACTAACATTTTTTCACTTCTCATGCTCGTAAAGTTCGTGTTTATGGATCTAGGCGATATAAAATGACTTTTTATGCTCTAGTGCATAAAATAATCATCATCATCATCATCTCAGCCTATATACGTCCCACTGCTGGGCACAGGCCTCCTCTCGGAATGAGAGGGCTTGGGCCATAGTTCCCACGCGGGCCCAGTGCCATAAAATAATATCTTCGTCTAAGACCAAGTAATCAGGTGTCAACAGCCACAAACAAAGAAATTTATACCTATAATATAGTTTTTCATAATTTTTAATTTATATAAAATTAAAAATCAATCAAATAATTAATCAATAAGACTACAAAAATATAATGTTATTTATTTACATAGTAAGTGAACAATTGTTTTCACCGTTGCTATTTCGTTTCTGTGCCATCGAAGTGAAAATCAGAGTGTAAAACTCGAGCATTAAACCCATTTTCCCCTCGACGTCTCTATCCACCCTCGCCATACAGGCTCGGGTGGCTATATGAACGTCATTGAACGTCTTGGGTAAAATGACTCGTTTTATGCTCTTCTTGCACAATCTACTATATTTATGTTTCTGTTTTTAAATATAAATTTTAATAATAATTATTATGAAAGTACCTACTTCGTTTAAATCTTGACGCGCTTAACGTATTAGGCCAAAAAATTCCCACGACTCTGACGGCTGAATGGACACCTGCAACACCAGGGGGATGTACACTAAATTATGTTCTTGTGAATACTTAAATGATATTTTCTTCGAAACATATAACTTCGGAACGACAGCACCGTATTGGATAATTATTTTTACAGTACTTTCATACAGGCTTGATGGCTCAACTCGAAACCGCGGGAAGCCAGCACTGTCTTCATTCATTCTCTGAGGAAACAATATTCTCATAGTTTCAAATAATTACTTCCACAAAAAACAATAGCTCCAATCGACGTTGGCTGTTTGAACAAGGTTTGAACAACCGTTTTATGAGCTAACAAGAACTAGTAAATTAATTAGAAGTGTGCATGTTGGACAGGAACTAGGAGAGTTTAGTAAATTGGATACGGCACATGTACCTTAGAAAAAGTAACTTTTCTTCTCACCAGTTCGCGGTCTACAGACGAGTTTGGTTACAGTCAGCCTATTTACATTAAAGGTATCTGCACATTACATCGTATGATACCATGACCGTATTAACAACGTGTCTAAAAAAATATAACCTTTGTATCGAAAAGTGTTGGAGGAGGATAGAAAAGATCAGTTGGACAGAAAAGAAAAGTAATGAGGAAGTTTTAAATTTGGTTAACGAAAAAAGATCTTTGTTGAAAATAATTGACAACAGGAGAGGGAAGATGTTAGGCCATCTCTTACGGCACGGTAATTACATTAAGACTATAATAGAAGGGAAAAAGAAAAGGGGAAGACCAAGAAGGGCATATATGGAGCAAATAAAAGAAACATGAATGTTTCATTATACCTAATAAAGAAGTGGAGGAAACAGCGGAATATAGAATAATCTGGAAATTACTCAACCGACAAGTAGCTCTTAAATAATGATGATGATAAATAAAATGTTCACTAAATCAGCACCTACCGCTCGGTGACCGGTATTCGCAATTCGCTACCGAGTGCAATCAACTAACAAGTAGAGTAATTTGATTGGTCGACGCCAGCGTCGGAAGAACGGAATTATTTATACAAATCATTCGGTCCGGTCCCAGCGTGAGGGTCACTAGCTGAATGGGAAATTTACGACCGGCTTCATTCAGTGTTTTCCGCTTCCGTTTAATAGTTTGAATGGTAAAGAACTTGAGATTTCCGCTGATTCTGCTCGCTGGTTAAAAATGATTCCAATATAGATTATTACGTACAAAGTTAATAAAGAACTAATTTTGCAGGTAAGCCGTGGTGGCCTAGTGGTTTGACCTGTCGCCTCTCAAGTTGAGGTCGTGGGTTCAAATCCCGGCTCGCACCTCTGAGTTTTTCGAAATCCATGTGCGCGATTTACCACGAGCTTTGCGGTGAAGGAAAACATCGTGAGGAAACCTGCACAAACCTGCGAAGCAATTCAATGGTGCGTGTGAAGTTCCCAATCCGCACTGGGCCCGCGTGGGAACTATGGCCCAAGCCCTCTCATTCCGAGAGGAGGCCTGTGCCCAGAGTTGGACGTATATAGGCTGAGATGATGATGATGATGAATTTTGCAGGTGGTAGGACCTTGTGCAAGGTCCGCCCGGATTGCTACCACCATCTATTCTTGCTCGCTATAATCCTGCCGTGAAGTAGCAGTGCTTGGACTTTGTGTTTCGGTGTGGAGAGTAAGACAGCCGGTGAAATTACTGGCATATGAGGTATCCCATCCTAGGCCTATAGGTTGGCAATGCATCTGCAATACCCCTGGTGTTGCAGATGTTTATAGGCGGTGGTGATCTTTTACCATCAGGAGACCCACTTGCTTTGCCATTCAGTCGAATAAAAAAAAAGTCTGTAAGTCTGCTTGTTACCTTATCATGTCTAAACCACTGAACCAATTTAGATGAAATTAAGTATAGGTACAGATGATTTGAGTCCCGAAGAAGGACATAGGATAGTTTTTATCCCGGAAAATTACATAGTTCCTGTGGGATAGCGATAAACGAATTCTACGTGGACGGAGTTGCAGGCAACAGCCTAGTTTTTAATAATTCTCCTGTTATACGCAAAAAAAGCCGTATGTCCATTTGGTACAGATCTATTTCTCTCTGCGACAATATATTTTATCTTTATAGGGAAATAGGGGAAAACGTTTTCTGTCTAAAAAGAAAATATTTCCTAGCACCACAAATCATCGCGTTAAACGCTATGGGGGGTCTGTCCTAATTATTGTGAGGGAAACGCGGCATATTATTTGTGAAAAAAATCTTGTGAAAACATTTCAGTGTCTTTGCGGAGAAAATATCATCAGGCGCCAACTTTACAAAGCATAGTTGATTTAAACATTCATTTACCAACCTTAGGCTTCGTTTACCCCAGACATGTACGAGGAATGTGTTTTTCAGCCAAATAAATGTTCTACCAATTTTTAAACAAGTTCAATTTTTAAAAAACGAGCCTACCAATTCCTAAAAGGGTCGGCAACGCACCTGTGATTCCCCTCGTGTTGCGGGTGTCCATGGGCGACGGTGATCGCTCTCCATCAAATGACCCGTCTGCTCGTTTTCCCCCTCTTAAAAAGTTCCTATCAAATAAATGAATACGTTGCTGAAGTCGAACTTTCAAGTTGACAGACACGTCTATTGGCATTATTGTTTTATGACATGCAAACAAGTATCAACTTTAGGGTGGTAGACCACATATTGGCTGATGGTACCAATAGAAACGTTTCATTTGTTTCGCCTCGCTCCGCTCAACTGTTTACACTAGAGATGTGCTGTGCGAGGATAGGGAAATTAAACGTTTCTATTGGTTCATGAAAAACACATTCCTCGCAACACATCCTCGCACATCTTTGGTGGAAACACAGCATCAGGCTCAATGTCTTGAGAGACCACTGGTCACCCCATTAAGATACTGCCAGCGGCGCGCACCGCTCGCAAGTGTTGACTACTGGTCCGAGCGCTGCGCTACGTCAATGCTCTCCTAGCATCGGCGTCCCAGTGTGATGTACTGGCTGGTTGTTGGAGAAGAGTGTGTGATGAATGTTTGAAGTTCTGTGAGATGATGGATGCACGTCCGTCCTCATGTTATTGTTAAAATTGTTATTACTTAATTGCTTTTTTTTTTGTCTTACTCAGTGCTTTGGTTTCAACTGAAGAAGAAAGACATTTATTCAGATTCATAAAGACACACAAATACAACAAAAAAAAAAAAACAATAGACAGCAAACACAAACAAAACATAAAGGAAATACCAAAATAAAAATATACGATTTTGTGTGTCCCCGCAAAAGTGAAACGGCCGCTGACTCAGCATAATGCTGAGGCGTTAGACGCCTGCAGCGCTAACTATAGCATTATAGTGTGTAAGTTTTTACAAAATAAATAATAAATAATACTCATGCTGGGATGGGGCTCCTCATGACGCTCTTCTTCTAACTCCTTGCAGTCAGGTAAAGAGAACATGTTTTTGTCTGACACGTTGCTATGACGATCATACGGCGTAATGGGTTTATGGTATGTTGTAATGGGAATACATTTACAGTAAATAAAAACTCACATACAAAACAAAAACAAAAGAATTATTTTCCACCATTGCCAGACGTAGGTAATAACAGCACGGCACAACCATTACGCCTAAATTCCTAGAAACTCTGTATATCGTTACATAAGAAATAATCCCGATATTAAATGTAACCGGCCGCAATAACTGCCCCCTAAATCTCCGAACCCCGCGGCTTTATCTATGGGGTCACGGAAAACGACAAATTACAACTTACCCCGCTTTTCCTACTGTTTATGGGCGTAATGCTGATCATGGTCAACGGAAACGGTCGGGATGTATTGGTAACAGAGCTGGTGGGACAAGGACCTCGATGCGTCATTGCTGTTGGAGTATTCCTTTAGAAATTCCAATCTTATTTTTTATTTCGTTCGTGTCGGAAATTATAGTGTCTATTCTAAACGTGGTATATTTTGTATATAATATTACTAAAGAAACTGATACAAAATTTAAATCTACTGCCAAGAAGACGTTAATATCTAAGGCTTGTTAATGACTATATCATGGACAGGGATGTTCGGAAATAATTCCGATCCGCATTAGCGATCCCTTCAAATTGCGAACCTACTGTGTTAAAAATAAAATTGTGTTAAATAATAGTATATAGATATAATTTATAAATTGTGTGAATCTGTTTAAAAAAAAAATACCTCGTTAAGTTTCTTGCCGGATTCTTCTCAACGGAGGTTTTTTCCGAACCGGTGGTAAATTTTTTGACGTTCATAAGTGCTTATTGTAGCCTAAATTGAATAAAGAGATTTTGACTTTGACTTTGACATCAGATCTCCCGGAGACTAGCGAGAGCCGTTGGCAGTGTCGCGTCTCTCTGAACTACATCTTAATCGTCCTTCACCCTAGTCTAGATTACCTAGCATAGGCCCAGCTCATCCCGTTAATTGCCGTCTTCCGAGCCGCGGCAGAACGGTCCTCAGTTGTCTGTCACGGGCAATTTGGCCCAAATGGCCCGCGACTCATTTGCTCGCAGCGTGTTTTGGACACGGGCATAGATTAGATTGCCATAGAGGGGACACGTCTGGTAATAAAAGAAATTACTAGTAAGTTCTCTGCGGGACAGAATCAGAAATGATGATATCCGCAGTAGAACTAAGGTTACTGGCATAGCCTGAAGAATTGCGAAACTGAAGTAGCAGTGGGCGGGGCACATTGCTCGCAGGACTGGTGGCCGATGGGGTCAAAAGGTTCTTGAATGGCGTTCACCGACCGGGAGATAAGCTGTCGGTGGGCCTCCGACAAGATATAGCGACGACGTGGTTAAGATCGCGGTATCGCGGTGGATGCGAAAAGCACAAGACCGGTCTGAGTGGCGAGCATTGGGGAAGGCCTATGTCCAACAGTGGACGTCTTTCGGCAGACATGATGATGATGATTTATTTGTTGCTGTTTATCTCCCTGGCTATGTTTATTTTAGACGTATATTCGTTCGTAGATGTATTTTTGTTACGTTTTAATTTTCTGATCTACTTTTGATGCACCACCTATTGTAAACTAGTCCTTCCTTCTGTAAAAAAGGTTGCCTGAAAGAGATCGATCTTAAGCGATAAGGCCGCCTATTATTTACCTTGTAATTTTTTTTTCTGTGTATCTATTTTCTGTATCGCTTACTATTTCTGGTGTACAGTCGGATTAAAAAAAGGTTCGTCACCCTAAGATCTATTTTCCTTTGCTCAGTATGAGCGCTAAACTGCTTTACCGACTGAGTAGGACATACTACGTCAACCTGTCAACCTGCTAAACATAATCAGGTGACCATAGACACCCTACAACTACACCTTGGCACTGACACACACTGACAATTAAATAGAACATTATTTGAGGATTCGATTTGTGGCATTCGAATATGGCGGACGTAGACCATGTCTAATTTTGGTATTTCTGCTTCTTTGGCTAGTTGAAGTATAATTTTGATAGTGTTTTATGCGGCGATTAACCTTAACAGTGAACAGTGATCACAAAATTCGATATTGCTCTCGTGTCTTACATTTTTTAATGCGCAAGTTGTCTCCGCGTGGTTTTTGGAATTTTGCTATCAAGTTGCAAAAACTACAATCACCGTACTACGTGAAGAAGAATATATTTATCTTTTTTTAACTGACATTGGCCCAAGCCTTAAAGGCCGCCATTAAGGAGAATAATAATAATAACATTATTTGATTGAAACTTTTACGAAGTTGTTTATTAAAAAGGTGGTATTGATATTAAACTAGATATCATGTCAAGTAAGAATAATTTGATATGCACTTGTCTACTTAGTACTTTTGTTTCAAAACGTACTAAGAGTCTATGACTTTGTAAAGGAATCAATTTAATAACTGACGAAGGTTTTCCTACTCCCACTGTACAATAAAGAGTCTTTGTATTGTATTGCATTGTTTTATTTAGAAGGATTAGTAAGGATATTGGATTGCCTGTCTGTGGCCCCGTCTAGTCTTTGACAACTCACCGCTGCGAGTCCCTCGACCGCGAGGCGATCCCGCGAACCTCGAGGACGCTACATTGCCTCAGTTTTTTATCTGTTTGCCCCATAAATATGCTTTTGACTTGTGTTAGTTCACGCTTTATGGTGAAAGTTTCTTTAGCGCAATGACATTTAAACCAGGACGCACATTGCCGAACAAAATCCCCTTCAAAGAATGTCAGAACTATTGATTTGTTTGCGTGAGAAATAAAATCATTTCACACAAAATAATTAAAATAATACGAGACGAAATTTGAACCTAGTCTTTACTCTATTACTGGCGAATTTTGCTAGCGGCAAAACTTCACAACGCTTGACACTTGACAACAACGTACTGAGAAAAAAGAAGGCCACTTTTACCAAAGTGGCAGGCGAGCATTCTACCAACCTATCTACCTACTATCGACCTACCGATCGACCTATCGACCAACCTATCGACCTAACCTATCCCGGTGACCTGAACCAGTGATTTTAGGCCAGTGATTCAAAGTGGCGCTCATTTGGCTCGGACATATTTGGGCGCGCGATTGTGAATCTACAGGTATAATTCATCAAAGCTTTAGCGCTATCTCTATCTCTGGCTCTAAAGTCTAAGTATTTGAAGAAAGTTGTTGTTAGTACTATGATAAAGTGTGAGAGTAGCGACTGTCGGTAAATTATAACAAACTGTGCGAAGTGCTCCGAGAAGGGGTACGAACTAGTCCGAAACATGTCGAGCTAAAGAAGTGAGTTATCTGTTAATTACACGAATGTTACATTATGACACCACAGTTGGAAAATTCCCGACATTGTCACTTCAAAGTTCAATATCTCAAAAACGCCTAATCCGATTTTGATAAAATATGTCTAAGAATCAAAGCAAATAAATGAAAACCGCATTCAAATCGGTTCACCCGCTGAAGAGCTACGATGCCACAGACAGACACACAGACAGACATACAGACAGACAGACACACGTAGCGGTCAAATTAATAACGCCTCTTTTTATGTCGGAGGTTCAGCGTTCAAATTATGTTAATAATGCATGCGTGAACCAAATTTTAACTTATTCTCTTTTTCTGTAGATTTAAAGAGAATTATTCGTGACAGGCCTTGGTGGGAGCCTTGGGGGAGGTCTAAGTCCAGCAGTGGACGTCTTTCGGCTGACATGATGATGATGAGTCGTGACATAAGACCAACAAACCATCGACATCTAGACTGCATCTTTTACATCAAAACGGCGCACAAAATTCGTTCACAGGTGAATTTGTGAACCTTTCACTATAGTTTGTTGACGTTCCTGACAGGGGTTATGTCGAAGTATATAGATTCTTCTTCTCTTTTAAAATATGGCTCTTCTGTCCTAATTAATGGGACAATTTCAACAGTGTCTAATTATTCTCTTTGAGAGGGACGTTGTACGGTGATTATAGTTTTTGTAAATTGATAGTAAAATTCCAGAAACCACGTGGAGACAACTTGCGCATTAAAAAATGTCAGACACGAGAGCAATATAAAATTTTGTGATCACTGTTCACTGGTAATATTAATCGCCGCATAAAACACTATCAAAATTATACTTCAACTAGCCAAAGAAACCCACAGATTGAATGCCACAAATTGAATGAAGTATATTGATAATTGATGCACTGCGCGTTTTGTTCCAAACAGCCAGTGTCTAGTGCCGTAAGGTGCATAGACGTCAATGCAACAAACAGAAAAAAAATGAGTTTAATTTTTTTTTCGCATGAACTACCCTAAATCTAAAAGAATCTAAATATTTTCACCATCCCATACTAAAATTTCAAAAGGTGTGTCACATGACAAAGCAAAATGACACTTCAGATTAGGAGCACAAGTGCCTTACTCACGTAACGAGAGACGACTACAGAATAGAGTTGTCCGAAAAATATCAAGCACATGTAATGCGGGCTGTTCACTGTCAAACCAATTTTTAGATAACTCGAAATAACTCGATATTCTCAAGTAAAAATTTATCAGTTTGATACGTAAAATCAATACATTTCGGCTTTCTGTATCGCTTACTATTTCTGGTGTACAATAAAGGTCTTTGTATTGTATTGTATTGTATAAGTATTTAATTAATACATCATCATCATCATCCTACTCACATTCATCCCACTGCTGGGCACAAGCTTTTTTAAGAGGGCTTGGGCCATAGTTACCAAGCGGACCCACTGTGGAATGAGAACTTAACACCACAAGAAATTAGTTCCCTCGTTAAGCTCGATTTCGCACACGAATTTCAAAAACTCAAAGGTGCGAATCCGGACTTGAAGCCACGATACACTACTTGAGATAAGAAGTCAAAGCACTAGGCCACCACGGCTTCAGAATGCCACCTACAAATTCAAATTCAAAAATTTATTTCGGACCTAAAAATCCATAGTGTTAGTTTACAAGTACTTAGGTAAAGCGTTAAAACTCTAGGTACTGGGTGCTGGGTAGGGAAGGGTAGGAAGGGTTAGTGTAGGGTTAGGGTTAAGGGTAGGGGGGAGCTGAAATTTTTGTAATTTATGATGTATTTTTATTTAATGAATAAATAAACTAAACTAATAACATACAACATTAAAGCTAGAAGCGCCGGAGCCCCCAGCGCTCCATCAGAAGCGAGTCCCAACGCTGTGTCAGCACAGCACGCTCAGATTGCTGTCCGAATTGTGGCGAAGGCGTTATCCTACTAATATTATAAATGTGAAAGTTTGTGAGGGAGTGAGTGAGTGAGCATGTTTGTTACTTCTTCACGCTGAAATGGCTAAAGGGATTTGGATGATATTTGACAAAAAGTTAGTTTATAACCTGGATTAAAACATAGGATACTTTTTATCTCGATATTCCCATGGGATAGGGATAAAATCTCTAAATAATAACCGCTGTGCTTAGAGTCATGAAATTTGGTATGTAGATGGTTATCTGGAATAACACATAGGCTAGTTTTATCCCGATATTCCTACGGGATAGGGGAATAAAATCTCGAAACAACAACCGCTGGGTTTAGAGTCACGAGATTTGGCATGGGTGTTTTAATTTAACGTCAATGAAAACCACGATGTAATTTTAGGGAATTCCCACGAGAATTCAATAAAATCCCGGAATTTCGATTCAACTGCTGTATCTAATGATTTACGCGTACGAAGCCGCGGGTAAACGCTAGTGGTACAGTAAATCAAATGTAGCCTTTTGTCCTCTCCATCTTGCTGGCGATCCAACTCAAGCAGGATAGTGAACAGCCGCCTTACAGAATTAGAACCGTCCTTATTACGTATGTATGGACCGGATCAGGGTCCATTCGGGATTTAATAAGGCCGGATTTCAAGGGGTAATTGTATAGTGTTAGTGTAATGCGGTTTTTATACCCCTGTGGAAGCTCTTAGCCCTTTAAAGTGGGGTGAGTTTTATTATGTATAAAAAAAATTGGAGGACACTTTTACGCGAATCCTGAATTCTGGTGCTTATCCATACTAATATTATAAATGCGAAAGTGTTATTGTATGTTTGTGTGTTTGTCCGTCTTTCACGCCGTAACGGAGCGACGGATCGACGTGATTTTTAGCATAGAGATAGTTTATGGGCCCGAGAGTGACATAGGCTACTTTTCATCCCGGAAAAATGCACAGTTCCCGAGGGAACAGCGCGCGATAACCGATTACCACGCGGACGGAGCCGCGGGCAAAAGCTAGTAGTTTATAAATAAACTAGTGTTTACCTGCGGCGTCGCACACATGAATCATTTAATTCAGCAGCTGAATTAATTCTGGGATTTTTAAAAATTCCCGAGGGAATTCCCGAAAATTTCATCGCGGTTTTCACTGACGTTACATTTAAAAAAATCGAGCCAAATTTCATGGCTCTAAGGTTAGCGGTTATTGTTGCGAGATTTTATCCCTATCCCATGGGAATATCGGAATAAAAAGTAGCCTATGGGCAATTCCAGAAATAGTGGCACCGGCAGGTTAAAGTTTTTTGTCGAAAAAAAATGGGCCAGTTTTACCAATTGAGTTTGACAAATATTTTTTAAATATTTCAATTGGGGCATATTTGTAAAGGGCACCGCAAAATTCATAAAAATACAGAAATTGTGGTGTGTTGAAATTTTGGAGTTACAGGTTAAAGTTAATTGCGCAGGTTAGTAGAGAAAAGATTACAGGTTAAAGTTAAATTTTACAGATTTTGGTCAAAAGAGTATGTATCAAGAGGCGAAGGGGTTGAATTATGCTTTGACACCGAAACGAACTCCTTATAGAACCGTAATCAGTAGCATGGAATAAGTAATTATGCACAATAAAGTGACTTCGAGTGACGCCGATGTCCTAAGGCAAGATGTTGCGGTTATTTTAAGAAAGGCCAGTTTACCGTAAAACAATGTCACTGCGGAAGAGCGTTTGGCTTTAAGTAATATTTGGAAGAACCAGGAGGTTTTTCGTACTTAAGCGAACAAGGGTAATGCCGCTGTTGTGATGGACTCTAATGATTACGAGAGTAAAATAATCGATTTGTTGGATATCGATCAGGTCTATAAGCCAGTGTCGTACAACTCTACGGCCAGAATCACGCGCCGTATAAGGACTGTTGTCATACTAAAGGATGTGTTTGACGGTGATGATTTTGAGCCTTTACAAGCCGAAGAACGCGCAGCTGCCGAAGTTATATGGTTTGCCGAAGGTGCACAAGACGGGCGTGTCTTTAAGACCTAAGTATCATAAGTCAAATGGCTTCTCCTAACTTGCGAAACACGTAGCATCGATATTGTGGCCGCTTGTGGGGAAAACGTCATCTTATGTTAAGGATTCTCGCCATTTTGTAGAAATTCTCAGCAGCATTAAGTTGAAACCAGAAGACGACGTTGTGGTGAGTTTTGATGTGGCGTCGCTTTTCACTAGTGTTTCTCTTAAAGAATGCTATGAGATAATTCGGGGGAAGTTAGTCAATATCTGGATGGACAAGCGTGGAATGTGAAATTGTTGAAGCGGTACGTCGATGATGTTTTATGCGTTATGAAAGGTGGGGAACCTGAAGTGGAACAGTTTATTGCATATCTTAATTCCATTCATACAAAGATTAATTTTACTTATGAGTTGAAAGATGGGCATACGGGATCCCTTTGTTTCCCATACATTTTTTGTTCCGAATTTCGATGGTCAGAAATTGATATCCATATAATTTATAAACATAAACATCACTAGTCATAATTTTTGTACAGTATAATGCTTATTAGCTCTAATATTAATGGCACATAATATTAAATTCTATAATCACAAAAGTCATACATTTTTAACCATAACGTTCAAAGAAATAACAATAATTATTCAGAAATAGCTTAAGCCATATATTTCACCGTACTAATGGTTATTACTCATATCATTTTAATCCCAAAAATGTCTAGGTCTAAGAAACCAAATCCATAATATTGATAGGCATAAAGATACTCAGAAACAGAGGTATACTCAGAAACATTTCCAGGCATACATTCCCAGCGCTGGTTTTATTTTTGCTAGTGTAAGGTTCGCCCGGATTGCTTGCTATCACCATCTTGCTCGCTAATCCTGCCGTGAAGCAGCAGTGCTTGCACTGTTGTGTTTCGGCGTGGAGAGTAAGACAGTCGTTGAAATTACTGGCACTTGAGGTATCCCATCTTAAGCCTCTAGGATGGCAACGCATCTGCAATACCCCTGGTGTTGCAGATGTTTAAGGGCTGTGGTGATATCTTACCATCAGGAGACCCACTTGCTCGTTTGCCATCCAGTCGAATATAAAAAAAAAATTGAAAGTGCTAATTCATCTACGACTTTAGATAATATATGACTTGTGCGAGCGAGCGAAGCGAGCGAGCAAGACTTTTCGGAGCAGAAGCGACTCGGATAGGTTAGGTTTAGAAGGCTAAGGCGGGAGCGAAGCGCAGCGTAGCTCCCGCCTTAGCCTTCGATGTTAGGTATTTTTTTATAGCAGCCCGGAAACGCTATGGATTAAAAAACTCAAAATAGGTTTAGTTAGCTTAGAACTATGACTCGTAACCAAGAAAAGTGATACGAATAATTCAATACCTTCTTTTATCAATCATTATGACTTGTGAAAATATTATGACGTTAAAAATGTTATGTCTAACTTATCAGGAGGCTATAAATCATTATGACCTGTGAAAATAGACCTTATAACAATTATACTAAAAATAGTTTATTGCCTTTAAAATTATGGAATGGCATACTATATGGACATCAAATATTTTGACTAACCAACTTTATGACTAACAATAATTATGACTTGCGAAAATCGGAACTTCACTTTATACTGTTTAAAATTATGACTTAAGATAATATGACTTGCAAAAATTATGACGAATAACGTTATGGATTGTTAAAATCGGAGTTTAAATTTTATGGGATACAATAGAGACCCTGGGCATACATTAGCTTTCCTTGATGTAAAGGTAATGGCGAGAGCGGATGGTTCTTTCACATATACCGTCGATAGGAAGTCGACACACATAGATAGGTTTCTGAATGCATCGTCTCACCACTATCCCAGACATCTCATTGCAAAATATGGCATTTGATTTCTGTGACTGAGCACGAGTTGAAATATGTTCAGGAGGTAATAAAGTGTGATGGATATGTGGTGACTAAATGGCAGCCCAGAAGGAAACGTAGAACCAAACATCCTGATGTAGCTAGACAACCTGCGTATATGTCTTACGAGTATGTGAAAGGAGTGACGGGGAGCCGTTGTAGGCAAGTATTCCATCAAGGTAGTGTACACACCTTTGTACAAAGTCGCGAGGCATATTAGGACACCTAAGGATGTCGATCCCTTCCAAACACCGGGTGTTTATAAGATTGATTGTAGTTGCGGAAGTTCCTATACCGGACAAACGAAAAGAACAATAACTGAGAGGGACAAGTAACATATTGCAGCTGTTAAAAATCGCCAAGTGAACAAGTTGGCATATCAACAACTTTAGGTACTAAGATACCCTAATAGCGAACTCGTAAATGCCACTCAAAATTATTTATTACTTTAACCTGCCAAGAGTCACTTTAACCTGTATATTGATTACAAGTGAAAGTGACACAGGTTACAGTGAAAAGTAGGTATACTAGACGATTACTTAAAAACCGTTAATAATATGAATGCCTCACTCTCAGTACAATCAGATATTAGTATATAGAACATTTTAATTAAATATGTAAAAAACGTCCCATATCAATATCGTCTAATAATCACGACAAGTTAAAGTAACAATACACGTTACAAACTCCAGATTCCTGCCTTCGATCACTTGTCACCACAAAACTATGTTCGTACAGCCGCAAATGCTCTGCTTGGCGATTAGATGGATACTGACGGAATGTTTTGCCGCAAATTATGGTCTACAAATGTTATTTCTGTGCGAGTGAGACGCTCTACTGTGAACACACAGGTAACAGTGAAAATATCGCTGGACAAATTTCGGGCGTGGATATTGTTATTTGAAAATGATATATAAAATCCGTGCAACATATTTTTGATAAAGTTATATTCCTGTTGTCATATAGCGCTATATTTTTTTAACATAAAATCGTAAACGAATAAACTAAACAACTAAAACTCGAAGAGTGTCGCGTTTGGACAAGACAGGTTACAGTAAAAACTGGCACTATCCATTTTTTTTTATTAAACTGATAGATTGAAATTTAATAAAAATGCCTGGCCTTTGTGTATTCGATTGGTTTTTACCTGTGAACATATTTATTTTTTCTGAAAATAATAAATTGAGCATAGTTTCTATTCAAAAACTAAATGACAGGTTAAGGTGCCACTATTTTTGGAATTGCCCCTATGTTTAATTCCAGATTTGTAGCTATCTACATATTTCAACCAAATCCGTCCAGCCGTTTCAGCGTGAAGGAGTAACAAACATACTCACTCACAAACTTTCGCACTTATAATATTAAGTAGGATAGTATGATATCAGTTAGTATGAAAACCATTGTAGCTAGCTATAACTAATTAATGTATCGCAAACCTTTCCAATTTCCAATTCAAACATCATAATCACTCATACAAAATACAAATTAAGCATTCACAGACCCCAATCAAAGATTATTCTAAAACCTAAACCAAAGCCCAAACAATTCGCAAACGCACAATTAAAACGCCCCCGGTCATTATTTGACTTCCATTCATTCAAATAACGAGCATCAAACAGTTCGGTCAGTGAGCGAATGAATAGACTTATCCGCCAATTAATCACGTTGCTATGACGATTAATCTGAACTGGTAATCTGGCAGACGGAAAAACGTCATCCACCAACACTAGTTGTTGCTGGCAACTTCGTCTTCCCACAGGAATTTTCTTTACATATTCCTGGTACAATATTATAACCTACTAGCTTTTTCCCGCGGCACCGCGGCGTGGTATTCGTTTATCGCGCGCTGTTCCCCTTGCACTGTGCATTTTTCCGGGATAAAAGTAGCCTATGTCACTTTCGGGCCCATAAACTATCTATGCAAAAAATCACGTTGATCCGTCGCTCCGTTACGGCGTGAAAGACGGACAAACATACTTACAAACAAACACACGCATTTATTATATTAGTATGGATTCTGAGTCAAAGTCAAAACATCTTTATTCTATTTCAACTAGGTATAACGAGCACATAAGAATGCCAAAAAAATGTACCACCGATTAGGAAAAATCCTCTGTTGAGAAGAATCCTATTGAGAGATCTCTCTTATGTTATTTTATTATTTTTTTTATATAAGAGGGGGCAAACGAGTATGCGAGTCACTTGATGGAAAGCAATCACCGCCGCCTCTGAAGTGATTGAAGGCTGGCTATTGCTTACCTTGAAAAATCTCTATAATACATGTGTTTTCTATACTGCATACTATGTCTTAGTGTTCAATAAAGAGTTATTGTATCGTACTCCTTTGCATTGTATTGTAAAGTTTTGAGGAAGTATAAATAATAGCCTTTGCCTACGCCTTTCCGGGTGTAGGTAAAATAAATCCCAAGAAATTTGGTAGAGTCGAGGTCAAAGATGTCTACGCTTTACCACCTTGTCGCTGTCACTTCAGCTTTGAAATTTTGTATAAAATTGTCAGAACGGTTACAGTGACAAAGTATTAAAATGTAAATTATATTTTTGACCACATCGTGATGAAATTTTCAAAATTTGTAATCTTCACTGCACATATCTCCAGAATTACCGGAATTTAAAGTATATCCCGGGGAAATATCGGAATTAAAAGTAGCCAATGTATCATTCCCTTATTACTCGAGACATCCAGCTATCAACATGCTAAATTCCATGAATGTTTAAGCTTGCAACACTGACCTAACCCTAACTTTTAATTACCCGACACATCCTGGCAACACTCGTATTATTAAGAAGGCGATAAATCAGATCGTCCGCGGGGGAATCCCCCCATCCCGGGATCCCTGGCAATACATCATCGATGTTTTTTAATAAGCTGCCCGTTCTTATTTATCACTCTCGTCTGCTCTTTGCGCTTTGACCTCATAAAACTTGGTGGGATAGCTTTTTGGGGTGCGTTTGATTAAAGGGAGAAGTATCTCCGTCCGTTTTAGGGTTCCGCAGCCAAAATGGCAAAAACGGAACCCTTATTAGTTTCACCATGTCTGTCTGTCTGTCTGTCCGTCCGCGGCTTTGCTCAGAGACTATCAATGCTAGAAAGTTGTAATTTTGCACGAATATATATGTACACTATGCCAACAAAACAGTACAATAAAAATTGAAAAAAACAATATAATAATAATAACTGTTAAGTTTTCATGAGAATTATCAGTAGTTTAAGAGTAAATATCAGCCTAAGGTATAAAATATACCTAAACATGGAATATTCCATACAAAATACTTAAAAAAATTGACTTAATTTTTTTCGTAATGGCTACGGAACCCTATTTCGGGCGTGTCTGACACGCTCTTGGCCGGTTTTTATAGTCGTTAGTGACTGGATAGCCTGGTAGAGTCTGACTACTAAGCTTGAGTGTTCGATTGTCGATCGGAGTACCTAGATGTTTGTGTCCTAAATGGGCATTTTTAGTGATGCACCCTGTATTTTTTGTTCAGAATCAAGTAATTCTGGGTTCATACTAAATCATGAGCGCTGTTTACTTTGGCCTTTTTTTTCACAGTTTTGTGACTTATTTTTCATGTAGGGACACTCAGGGACAACTTTAGAGGATAACAAAAAAAAAGTGGAACATTTATTTATGTTTTTTTTTTTTCTATTTTTCCTGGTCAAGGTATGCGTCATGCTAACTTTTTTATGCGTTCCTCTAAATTTGTCCCTGAGTATAGTTTATATGAGTCGTTTATATGAGTTTACTGTATCCTGTACCCATATCACAATCTTTAAAAAGTATGTTGCTGGTATATTTTTAATAGTAACAGAAATATACTAGCGACAATGCAGCCTTAGCCGGCTCTACACTGTTAAAAATTTCTGTAGTAATTTTACAAAGAAAGTGTTGGAAGTTTTTACGCACAACAATAAAGTAAAAATATAATTCCGTTTTGTAAATTTACAATACAATTTATTTCAACTCAATTTCGAAAAATTACAAAACATTTGTTGAAATTTACCAAACGACTATCGGAATTCGTTTAGCAAAATTACAATACAAACAATGTAATTTTGCCAAACAAATTCTGTTGAAAATGGTTTGCAATTTTAAAATGATGTGTTGTAAATTTACTACACAATTAATTTCAACTCATTATTGAAAAATTACAAAACATTTTGTTGAAATTTACCAAACGACTATCGGAAATTCGTTTAACAAAATTACAATACAAATAATGTAATTTTGCCAAACAAATTCTTTTGAAAATGGTTTGCAATTTCAAAATGATGTGTTGTAAATTTACAACTATAACGGGGTTGACGATGCGACGGAAACGACAAATATAATTATACGGTTTAATAGACAAACTTCACTTACAACTGAGTGGTTTTATAGTATTCACTCGGAGAACAGCAGGCGTTTCGAGCGAGACACC
Organism: Choristoneura rosaceana; assembly: GCA_037349165.1. Taxonomy (NCBI): domain Eukaryota; kingdom Metazoa; phylum Arthropoda; class Insecta; order Lepidoptera; family Tortricidae; genus Choristoneura; species Choristoneura rosaceana. The sequence goes on along the minus strand of JAZBNJ010000038.1, from coordinate 570,324 downwards.
GTTCTGCAATCAGAGTCGTACTACGTTCAGAATTATATTGGAAGGTGTTCAATAACTTGAATGCAACCAACCAAGTATAATGCTGTCCCTAACAAAAGACAACTAACGTTAAGTAAGCCGCGGTAGTCACAATTCTAAGGTTACACATCGTTAGCGAGTTTATTTAGGGAGCAGCGCCATCTATCGGTGCACTCCCGTACTACACAACGTAATTAATTTCAACTCATTATCGAAAAATTACAAAACATTTGTTGAATGGTAGCGATCGCAGGTAACGTATCGCTCTGAAAATGATGATCTACAGCTTATTTAAAGACTTGGTTTGAAAATTCAATTTAAAGATTATAATACTAAAAATATTTATAGATTTTTAATGACTTCATAGTAATTTCAATACTAATATTTTTCTGTAATTTTACAAAAAAAAAAAAAAAAAAATATTTTAGAGCAAATTGCAAACAGATTTCAAGAATTTTAGAAACTTTTGATTCAAAACTAATTAACGGTTTGAAAAATTACTATTACGTATAAGAGAAATACACGTTTTAGTAGAATTACAATGTATAATGCAATTTCGAACTTGCGTTATAAAAATAGTAAAATTATACCTAGGTAAATCTTTAATAATTTCATCTTCTCAATTTTTTCATAATTTCACAAAATAATTATTGTAAATCAAATTATAAACATTTTTTTAAAAAATTAAATTTTTTTGCTTGAAATTAATCAAAAATTTGAAAAAATTACAATACGTGTTAGAGAAGTAAAGACTTTGGGTAGAATTACAATACGTAATGCAATTTTCAAATTTGTGTTACAAAAATGATAAAATAGTTTGCAGATTCTTAATAATTTCATTCTAATTTGAGTTTCAACATATTTTCAAAATTTTATAAAAATAGTATAGTAAATCAAATTACAAACAATTTTTGTAAATTTTAAATCTTTTTGCCCGAAATTAATCAGTTTAAAAAAATTACAATACGTGTCAGAAAAATAAAAACTTATGGTAGAATTATAATACGTATTGTAATTTTCAAATTTAAGTTACAAAAATAATAAAATTATTTGTAAATTCTTAATGATTTCATACTAATTTGTGTTTCAACTTTTTTCGTAATTTCATAAAAAAAGTATTGTAAATCAAAATACAAAGAGTTATTCTAATTTTCAAATCATTTTGTTCAGAATTAATCAACAGTTTTAGAAAATAACAATACGTGTTAGAAAAATAAAAACTTTCGATAGAATTATAATACGTATTGTAATTTTCAAATTTGTGTTACAAAAATAATAAAATTATTTGTAAATTCTTAATGACTTCATAGTAATTTGAGTTTCAACAAAAAAAGTATTGTAAATCGGATTACATACAATTTTGGTAAATTTACAACCTTTCATTAGAAATTCACCAACAGTTGGAAAAATTACAATACGTGTAGGGTTATTGCATAAAGCTTCCAAAATTACAACTCATTATAGTAAGTTCCTTCACATGTTTTGTAATTTTACTCAAATTGTGTTATGTTTTGTATTAGTATACGTTGATTTAGAATTTTGCTGATATTTGTTTTGTAAAACAATTGTAATTTTACAAAAAAATTTAACAGTGTAGAGTTAAATTTTACGCTGTGGGACGGGCGCAGGCTGAAAATCAGCGCTGCAAGTTTCTTTTGCTCGCAGCTTATGCTGAACCTGAGCCCATTGCCACCTAATTACGTGATGTTGTTTTTTTTTTAGTGTGTAGTGTAGTATTTTCTGTGGCAATAAATGATTTTATTATTATTATTAATACTTTGGGACAAGATCAAATAGTGTAAATTGATCCATTAAAATGAAAATTTATTTATTATTAACTTTATTTTAAAAATAATACAATATTTTATAATTGACGAGTAAAAAAGCCATCGGCCTTATAGCATAAAATAATACACACTCACAGACTTTCATCTTTACGATATTGAAGTAAAATTAGGTACAACGCAATTATCTGAAGCTTACAACTTTAACAAGAAAGGTATTAGGAAGCAGCGCGAGCAACCCGCCCCGCAGCCCGCAGGATTTTGCCATCCTATTAAAAACTTTACAACTTCCCTTTCATTAAAATGTATATTCCAATCCCGGCACAATACCGAGCAAATAATGTTACCATCATTAAAAATAATATAAAATCATATAAAATCGATAACAATACAGAAACACAAAGTGCCTGCCAACGACACAATAGCTAAAAAGCGTCACTATAATTGCTACCCTCCTTTGTACTACTCTGTACAACTTCAATTGAAAAGCTATACAACTTTCCGATTCTTCCTATTCTCTGATACACAAGGTTTAATATAAAATGGACAACAGGAAACATAATGTAAAATGTAGAGTGGTTTTGCATGAAACGTACAATGAAACCGTTCGACGTGAAGAGTGGTCGATTATGTAAATTTTTGAATTTGGAACATTCGAACGAGTTTTGTTTTTAATTGCGTGATTTTGAATTATGTTTTTTCTTGGCAGTCAAGGGTTGAATGCTAAGAAGGTTGTTCAAAAGAACTCAGGACTAAAATGCCTTATTGGGATGTAGGTAGGCAGTGTTAGTCAGGTAGTACTTAAACTAAATAGAGTCTAAAATGTTGCCAAACTATCACGCATTTACACCTCTATTGAATAGTAGCCCTTACCAGCCAAAAGTTAAAAAGTTGTTTTTTTAAATCGTGAATATCTTCGGTCATAAGTATAATCTTCGGAAATTTATTGTAGATCTGGGATGCCATGTCGAATACACTTTTAGCAAGTAATGCTGTTTTGTATGACCTTGTATTAATTTTACCTTTTTGGCGAGTACTTTTAAAAACAGGAAATTTATTCGTATTACATTTATTATAAGGCCTCAGCTTTTGAATTCCAATCACATATCACCTTGTCATATCACGGACCGGGAGCCGAGCTGTCGGTAGGCCTCCAACAAGATGGAGCGACGACCTGGTTAAGATCGCGGGATCGCAGTGGATGCGAAAAGCACAAGATCGGTCTGAGTGGAGAGCCTTGGGGGAGGCCTATGTCCAGCAGTGGACGTCTTTCGGCTGACATGATGATGATGATCACCTTGTATAGGCCAGCAGAATGGCACTATCCACTTTAAATCAAGTCACATTGACTCTTAACACAAGTGGACGTTGAAATGACAATTAAAACGTCATTCCGTAATAAAATAACAACAAAAACTCATGTGCCGTGCGTTGCCTTGATGGCGAGTGTAGCCGAAATGGCGGGCGCGCCAAGAATGCACATTCCTGTGTGGGATAGGATCGAGGACCTGTTCTGAGAATAGCTGGGTTCTTCAAAATCTTTCCATTATACTCTAAGAAACGTTTGTCAATAAATAGTTAAGTTTTTTATTTTACCAACATATTGAAATTAACAGTAAAAAATAATACAAAACAATACCTCTCCTTGCAGTCAGGTAAAAAAGAATTAACCTATATTATTATATTCTGATATGCGTCACATATTATCACGGAAAACTTAAACTTTAACTGTATTATTATACGTAACTTACTTGTTGGCTCTACTACATATACCTACTATAAACTAAAAATATTTTTAAGTTTATTCGTAGAAGCAATGTAAAGCAAAATGCTTGATGTTTGTAGCATGACAGGCGACGTCAGTTGTATTCTAAGACGGCGTACATTGATAACAGTATTTAATTTTTATAAAAAAAGGAAGATTCAAAGACTCTATTGTTTCTAAAAGTCGCTGATCGAATGCTGTTCAGTTTGACAAAGAGAATCTATGTTTAAATTTTTTGCTCGTATTACAGGCCACACCTGGTAGATAGATAATAAGATAGTATGTGTTATTGCGGTTGTGAATCGGACACTGGCTCAGTATAATGCTGAGACGTTAAGAACGCCCCAGCGCTGATTTTCAGCCATCACTGTCGGTAACCCTCTGACCAATAGGTGTGTGTGTTAGATATATAGGTCCTATGTTACGGAGAATAGGATGGCCTCTGGGGCCAAAAAGTTCCCGAATGGTGACCGCGCTTCAATTCAATGATGAGGGTAAAGTTCCCAACCCGCAGTGTGTGGCTATGTGGATATTAGGCTGATATGATGACGATGATGAGAGTTTGAATTATTAACCACTAGCGTTTACCCGCGGCTTTGCACACGGAAATCATTAGATACAGCAGCTGAATTGAAATTCCGGGATTTCATTAAATTCTCGTGGGAATTTCCTAAAAGTACATCGTGGTTTTGACTGACGTTAAATTAAAACACCCATGCCACATTTCATGACTCTTAACAAAGCGGTTTTTATTTCGAGATTTTATCCCTATCCCGTAGGAATATCGGGATAAGAAGTAGCCTATACGTTATTCCAAATGTCCAGCTATCTGCATACCAAATTTCATGACTCTAAACCCAGCGACAGTTATTTACAGATTTTATTCCTATCCCGTGGGAATATTGGGGTGAAAAGTATCCTATGTTTTAATCCAGGTTATAAACTAACTTTTTGCCAAATTTCATCCAAATCCGTCCAGCCATTTCACTGTGAAATAGTAACACACATTACAAACATACTCACCCACAAACTTTCACATTTATATTATAAGTAGGATAGGAGGATTCTGTAGTTTTGAGTGAAGGGAGCTGTAGTGTGTTTGATTATAGAGCTTTATGATTTAACTTAAATTAAAGTGGCACCCGTGTAAAGCTGGGGGGATCGTTAGTACCTATAATAACAAAGTATATAGATAAGTAAAGAAATTGAATAAATTAAACATTTAAATCTTTCTTATAATTTTGAAGTGCGCGTACTCTTGGCCTATCCCGCAATTCCGCGCCCGTGTGTTTCCGTCGATTTACGCAATCATAATTGTCAAATCATCAACAATTAGCCAATTAGCGGTAATAAGGGTTTATCGCGGAGTACATTTATCACATGATTGCTTCCTTGACACTGCGTTTGCGCATCATTTTGGATAATGCGCGAGTCACGTTGAATCTTCGATCGCGGGACGATCTTGATGGGTGCAGTTAAAATACGACCGCGTACTTATCGACCTGAAATACACGACCTGGAAATACAAGTTCTCTTGTAATTTATATGCGTAGGAATTTCATGATCTGCCTAAACGTCACTAGGCAAATCGTCAAAAGGTGAGTTTTGAACGATATGGCCTAAGGTACATCCACCTTAGCCAATTCATGAAATGGCGCCATTTCACGATATGCCTAGGAATTTCGTGATTTGGCGGATTTTCCGATCGGCCGCCGACGTATTACCTATCTATGAATTATTTGCATTCCAAATAAGCAAGCCTTGTTTATTTTCCCACAACAATACACATACGTAATAAGAACCTCCTCTTTTCTAAAAAAAATTCAGCGACTAGGTAGAGTCATAAAATTCAGCGCAAGTTTTTTTTACGTAATTTAATAATATTCATGAATTCACGATTGAATTTTTGGGAATATCCAAGGGATTTTTACGAAATTCCGGACTTTTAGTTCAATTGCTACGCCTAATGATACTCGTGCCAAGCCGCAGGTAGAGGCTAGTTCAAAATAGTAAGAACCACAGATTAGTAACTGAATTTATTCTTCGAAAGTATAAACACACGTTACGTTAGTTTAAATAGCAGTCATAGAAGAGTGAGTCAAACGTTAAAGGTACTATACTACGAAGATAAAAAGAGTAACAAAAATATTCAGTGTTGCCAACATTTACCGCAACATTCACCATATCTTCAGGGCTTCTTTGGAACGCTCACCCCCTCTACGTAAAGCTAAATTAGGGTTGCCATACGTTCCGTATAAACAGTACCTACTGTAAACATATTTAGGTATCGCGTCCCGTATCGTTACTTTCCCTGTTTATTATAAACGCAGTAAAGGTTCAAATATAAATATTATTATTATTATTATTTAGAAGCCTGTTGAAGTGTCCCACTGTCGGGCAAAGGCCTCCCCCCCATGTCCTCCAATCGACCCGGTCTTGGGCAATCTCTGACCAGCTGCGAAGAAAGGCGTCCAGATCATCAAATCAAATTCAAATTTAATTTTCAAATTCAAATTCAAATCATTTATTCAGTAAATAGTAGGGTGGAGCGAAAAATTTTTTTTTCGAATTTCAAATTGTAATAGTAACAAAAAGTTGCATTTTTTAATTACTAATAAGATTTATTTCTACACTACAGCGATCGGAATATGTTTAATGCCTCCGCAAGCTACTTGAAGTTTCTCAAAATCGTAATTTTAGAGCCGAGTTTACCCAGATATTATAATAAAAAACATTACGTTTATTTTAATAATTCTGATTCTTTTTATAGTATTGTATTGCAATTTATTAAAAAAATACATAAAACAGCGTATTTTGGCCGTTGCAGAATCATACAAGAGGACGGTAGGATTCCTAATTACGCGAGTTGAGAGTATTTTTCCTAAAATTGTAGTCACGCGTGATTCGCAAGAATTATTATTTTAGTCTTGCGTTTTAACATCTTGTGAGTGGATTTGAATAATGAAAAAAACTCGAAGTGCTTTAGTTTCTCCTTTGTTTGTTACTAATTGCAAAGTTAAAGAAAATGTACCTAACACCCACGAAGATATTCTGAAATATTACTAATGGCCGAGATATGACCTTAAAAGGCTAATCAAAAATCCAAAGGAGCCTTTTGACCACTTTTGTCGTAGAAGTGTATGCTCTGGTATGGTTTTCTATAAAATTAGCTTCAACTTGTCAACATGCAGCTCGACTTTTTTTCAAAGAGATTAGGCGATCTAGATATCTGCCTAATAACCTTAAAAAAGTCATAAATCCAGTTTTACAGAGAAACTGCTATTCTGCTCATCCGGATAATATGTTGTTGTTAATATTGACCGACGAAAAACAAGAAGTGCGAGGATTGGCGGTACGTTGCACCGCCAATTCTCGCACTTTTTGTTCGCGAAAGCACGTAAATCGACACTGCCATCTGTACCGAGAATGTTTAATTGTTTAATGTACCAAAACTTGATCTCAATGCGACTAGTTATTACGACCTTATCAATTGGAAAACAAATCCAATTACAGCACCGCCCGTCGTCAACGGATTGTCAGATGAAGAACTTGCCGCGTTTGCTCAGAACAGCAGTGGGAACAATCCTAACGCTCTGTTTTTACATCTGCCCAACCATACCCAAGCAGTAGAAAGAGCAGTAAAAGTGACAACAGAAGCCTCTGTATCTGCTTGTACAAAAGTATCTAGAGAAGGTCTAACTCAATCAAAGTTGGCTTCCAGAAAAATCATGCCTAGATTTGAGAGCAAGAGAGATTTTAAGGCAAAGTAGTGAGATGATTTGGTATGTTAAACGTATTCCAAAGTTGTTTCAAATATTAAATTAATAATTTTTTAACTTTTGTACACTATTTTTCACTAACAATAAACATAATTAACATATACTTTTCATTTTATATTTTTTTTAAGGTGACCATATTTTTTCGATTTTATCAATTTTTCGACAGAGATGCGGAGGCATAAGATAATGATTTAAAAATATAAAAAAAATACGTCCTTACTTGTTTTACTACTATACAACTTTTTAAAACTATTACAAATCAAACATCCAAAAAAATTTTTTTTTCATACAATCGCGCTCCACCCTAGTAAATAGGCCGCAATTCGCACTTTTACACGTCATTTTTTAAACTACCAGCGCTTTCGGGAAGACCACCATTGCTAAGAAGAATGCGCCGCAAGAAACTTGGCAGAAAGTTATTTTTTCATAATAAAATAATTACAAATAAAATACTTAAAAACTACAGTATACTCGTACAATTAAAGAAGAAATTACTAAAAATCATAATAAGAATAATACAGGGATGGATGGGGCCCCTTAGTTCAAAACTAAACACTAACTATATCTACGTTCAAGCGCAGTAATGTCCAGTAATAACAATAATTATGGAATTTGGCGCCCCCTCAAACGGCGCCACACAGTTAAGTCTCTAAATAAAAATATAAAAAAATAAATATCATAAGACACTTGACAGCAATTGACCTAGTCCCAAACTAAGCAAAGCTTGTACTATGGACACTAGGCAACGGATAAACATACTTATATAGATAAATAAATACTTAAATACATATTAAACATCCAAGACCCGAGAACAAACATTCGTATTATTCATACAAATATCTGCCCCGGCCGGGATTCGAACCCGGGACCTCAAGCTTCGTAGTCAGGTTCTTTAATCACTCGGCCATCCGGTCGTCTAAGAATCTGCGGGCCTGGCGCTAACAAGTCCCGACGAGTCCCATTTTAGTTACCAACAATTATGGTAACCCTACGTAAAGCATGAGATTCACCATAGCATTGTAAATCTGAACTGGAAATTGGAATGTCTAGAGACAAACACAAACCGGGCAGTGTAATCTAAAGCCAGACTGTTACGTTATAGACGTTTTTGCACCGAGACTATAGGTAAAAAACTTAAGTAAAGGACCTGTTGTATGTAGTGGTGCACAGAATTGATATGGAGCTTAAGTCATTTTGCGAATTTGGAACATCAATTTGTTTATACGGACCAGTTACTACTACATACAACAGGTCCTTTACTTAAGTTTTTCACCGTAGCTTACTAGAATGAAGATCATACGATGGCATTATTCTTATTGCAGGCGGTAGGACCTTGTGCAAGGTGCGCACGGATTGCTACAACCATCTTGCTCGCTAATCCTGCCGTGAAGCAGCAGTGCTTGCGCTGCTTGTGTTTCGGCGTAGAGAGTAAGACAGCCGGTGAAATTACTGGCACTTGAGGTATTCCATCTTAGGCCTCTAGGTTGGCAACGCTACTGCAATACACCTGGTGTTGCAGATGTTAAGGGTGGTGGTGATCTCTTACCACCAGGAGACCACTTGCTCGTTTGCCATCCAGTCGAATAAAAAAAAATTCTTATGGTTACCTAAAAGTCGGTAAAAGTGGTAAAATTGCTAAAAGTGGCTTCGAAGCGGTAACGTTTCGTGTGCTCTCCCTACCCCATTTGGGAATACCTACAGGCGTGACGTTTGTGTATGTGTGTATTACTATGTATAGTTTACAAAAAAATACCTATTTTTATAGGTAAATCAGATAATACAGTTGGCTTTTAATGTTACTGTAAATAAAATAAACTTTCTCTGTTTTTAAAGTGTATAGCTGTCGATTCTCCGAAAAAAAAACATCATCCATTCATTAAAAAACTAATTTCACCAAAAACTGAACACACCGAAAATGTCATTCTACAGTATAATTAATTGTTGGAACAGTGGCATGAAACCTAATTACTTATACCCATCTTCAGCATCTACCAATAATTTCAAAATTCAATTCGGCCCCGGTTTTCCGACTCCAGCATCAAATTGTAGCGCCACATGAAAGCTACTACTCCCCGATTTCCTCGGACGCTGGCCGACGGCACACGATGGAGAAATAATGATTCTCCAATTGCCAGAGGGGGTACACTGCAACCCGCACGATGACGGCGTTTTACTTTAAATATAAGGATAGGTATAAGTGCGTACATAATGTTACACACACACAAACATCACGCCTGTATTCCCAAATGGGGTAGGCAGAGCACACGAAACATTAACGTCTCAAGGGCACTTTTAGCAATTTTAGGATTTAAGTTTGACAAAAACGGTACAATAATAACAGGTTGCCAGCCCTACGGTATACCTTAACCTTATAACAAAATGTTACAGTGTGTTAATAAAATATCATGGGACAATAAGGTAACACCAATTGACCTAGTCTCAAACTAGCCTAGTACAAGGGACTAGACAAGGATAAACATATTATATCGATAATACAAACTACAAATTATTAAACACGTCCGTCCGTCGTAGTGTTGGTGGTTAAACATCAAAGACTCCAAAACAAACTTACATAATTATTCATACAAATTTCTATCCCAACTGGGGAGAGGGGGGAAGGTGTATGCGAAGTTCCGCACTGAACCCGGAAAACTCTAGCCCAGGCCCTCACACTCTGAGAGGACTGTGCCTGTGTTCGTATCGTACCGTCCCTCTCGCTCTCCTATTAAATAGTATAAGTGTCAGAGGGACCGCACGACACAAACTTCGAGTGTCGAGTTTCGTAGTAGCCCTGCTGGGATGATGACGAAGATGGACGCGCTCCTTGATCCTTTGAGCACTCGCGTAGACACTCGCGCGTTGCCGAGGTAGATGCTAGAGCTCTACCATACATCCCGTCCAGATGCTCTCGCTATGGAAGCGCGCGAAAGCATTTGATTGGGGTGTATGTTAGCTCTAGTACCTCGGAAACGCGCGAGTGTCTACGCGCGAGTGCCCTCGTGCGTAAAACGCTCCGTCTGGACCCTGTTTTTTCAAAGCTAATCTAATACCTTTTAGTGTTTCGTTTCATACGAAAAAATTAGACAAAACACTATTATTACTGGTATGACTGGGCTCCACAGAAAACCAGCGTTAGGTACTGCACAATGTGCGACAACACATGCTGAGTGGAGACCCTTTTTGGTATCCTGTCGTGTCACCAAGTACTTAATATAATTTTAGTGCTAGTTTTAGTCTTAATCTTAGGTGGTACTTATGGAGCCAAAATAAATCTTTCTTTCTTTCTTTCTATTATTAGAAAGAAGAAGACATTTTTTCACATTCACAAAGACACACAAATACAATAAAATGAACAGCAAACACAAATAAAAAAAAAGAAATACAAAATGAAAATACACGATTTTGTGTGCCCCGCAAAAGTGAAACGGCCGCTGACTCAGCATTATGCCTGTAGCGCTGATATTCTGTCAGAACCGTTTAGACTAATGCTCTTAGAAACTGGGCCCAGTGCCCTTAGTGTAAGTTTTCGGTTACAAAATACGTCTCGATCGCGTTCGCGTTGAAATCTCAATTTATATGGAAACACGAACATCGCAAACGTTAGTGGTACGCAGCGCGCGCGCAGCCGAACCGCTCTCGTAAACAGCGCGTGATGGATCGCGACGTTTTTATCGACGCCCGATGCGCCGCGATCCGTCTCCGCCTGCAATACGCTCGCTTGATTGATAATGAGATCTAATTAATTCTGAAGCGTTAGGGTGAGACTGTGAGACTTGGTTTAGCTTTGGCGTTGCGAGCCAACTGAGATTCATTTGAGTAAATTATGGTTTTTTTAACCCCCGACGCAAAAGTGTGTTATTAAGTTTGACCGATAACACACATAGGTGTGTTTGTGTGTGTTTGTTTGTGGCACCGTAGCTCTTAAACGGGTAGACCGATTTGAATGCAGTTTTTTTATTTTAAATCAGGTTTTCTAGCAATTGTTCTTATATGTTTCATCAAAATCAGTTAAGGCGTTTTTGAGATATTGAACTTTGAAGTGACAAAGTCGGGGGTTTTCCAACACTTACACGTACCTATAATGATAGTGGTCAATTACTAGTGTCTCCCGTAATAGGACCTTTGAAACAAAGTTTGGCTTTGCCGTGAATTATAAATAAGAACAATTAGGCCTTTTTGGTGTCCTGTTGTCACCACCACGTAATTTAGTTTTTACTGTTAGTTCCAGGGACTGTTTCAAGCTGTTTCACCATCCATTGATTAGTGTTAACGGACAGTTAAATGTGATGCCGTCTCTATTTGATTGTTCGAATAGACAGAGACGGCATCACATTTAACCGTCAGTAAACACTAATCAATGGATGGTGAAACAGCCCCTTAGTCTTATTACTGTACGGTGCTACTGATAGAACCGAATAAATCTTTCTTTCTTTTTTTAATTGTACACGTCACCATAGCGACAGAATGTGAGAGACTTCTAATACTCTTAGAACTGTTTATTGTGTACCATGTTCTCTGTAAATAAATAAATTATCATTATTATTGCCAGCCATATTAAGCACATGACAAGGAAGCTTAAATGCTCGCTTTTGTCTGACACGACAAGGAAGACGTCATCATTATCTATTCATTTACCTATTTAGGGACTTTTTCACCATCCACTGATTAAATTTATTTGACGGATAAATGTGATGCCGTCTCTGTTGGTTTTGTTAGATTAGACGGAGACAAAAAAAATACAAAATAATTTATTTCAGCAAAAGAGATAACAGTATATAGTTACAACTTGGTAATCCGTCAGAGGCCAAACTAGGCTAAGCCTGTATCTTGTGGTGAGACGGCATCACATTTATCCGTCAAATAAAATAAATCAATCGGTGGTGAAACGGGCCCTTAATATGAGCAGCACTACAACTAGAAATGCAGACGCTAGAGGCTACTGCTTGAGAGGCGATAGGTCAACCACTAGGCCACCACGGCTTTCGTTATTAGTTTGGGACTAGGTAAATTAGAGTACCTAAATTGTCCCATGATATTTCTTTATTTCACGGAGAACCTGACATCACAGCAATCAACATAGAAATCGCTCGCCACACCGCTACTCGCCCCGTCACCAACCAGCGTCCAAATGGCAGTAGGAGACAAAACAACCCTCGAGGGCGTATCGTTTACGCTACGCAGGATCCTTCGGCTTGCCTTTGAATCAGAACTCACGGTCGAGAGAACAAAACGCCTTTAGCTAGTTGCGTTTTGCCTAAGATTTGATCAGTATTTAACAAGCAATAGTGTGGACACTGCATGCGGGATTTGAGTACCGAAATGAATCTACGAAAAAATGATAAAAGCATTTATTTTATTTATTTATTTATATTTTCGACAAATAAATCTATAATTAAGTAACAAAATATCTTTATTCAAATCAACGCTTGAAAGGAGAAATTGACTAAGCGACATTTTTTTAAGATAGTGAGTTTTATACATATTTTTAAATCAGTAAAATTTTTACTAAAAAACTTTTAGTAAAATTTTACTGATTCATTGTACCTATATCTTAAAAAAATGTAGCTTAATCAATTTCTCCTTTCAAGCGTCGATTTGAATAAAGATATTTTGTTACTTAATTCTAGATTTATTTGTCGAAAATAAATGGTTTTATCTTTTTTTCATAGATTCATTTCGACCTTAAAAAATGACGCTTGCGAGTAGTCAATTTCTCCTTTTGTTGCAGATGTTTATGGGCGGTGGTGATCTCTTACCACCAGGAGACCCACTTGCTCGTTTGCCTTCCAGTAGAATAAAAAAAAAAGAAATAATCATAATTAAATGCAAGCATTTTGCGGATGTTACGACAAAGCATATTGCGGATGAGGTTAGTGTAGGTAATTAAAGTTTATAGTATAATATAAGTTTAGATGTTTATGCCTTAGCTGGTAGTTATTACGTTGTTTTTCTTTAGTATGTAGGTACAATGAGGGTTTTCACAGAGACGAAATATCGCTAGATGGCGTTTGTATCGTGAGGTCCATTTGACGTTTGACGTTTGCTTGCGTTTGGCTCATTTAATTATTTAACCAATCACGAGCAAACGTCAAACGGACTTAAAAAATTACGGTATGACTAGTGAAGAGTATGCGATCTTTGGCGCTCCCCTCATCACCATATGAGAAGTAGGACGTCCAATGTTTGACATAAACCTCCTCCTTAGACCTCCAGTTGCTTCAGTAGCAAGCTACCTACATCCACTGTGAGCCTGCGGCTTTAAACACATTATGGAGATGGCAAACTTATCCCTTTAAGAGATTAACTGACTAATCACCACTCAACCTTTGAAAAAAATATATCTGATAGGCATTCTTGTATTTGAAATTCTGAAGCGCCTTGGCTGTAATTCTTAAAACGTTGTACGCATAGTTGCTATTGCTTTTATTCAGGCGTTGTGGATAGTTTAGTCGTATGATAGACGTAGGGTGCGTGGATATAATCCATCCATAGACTGATCTAGTTTGATAGGTACATGAGTAGTTTACATGAAACTAAATGCCAGAAGAGCTAGAAATATGTTCGTTTTTGCATCTTCTTTTCTAACTGACCCAATGATCAGCTAATTTTACCTAAATTTAAGACAGAATGTTAAAAACAAGTGACGCACACTGATTTAACAAATCGAAACAAGTTTTTGAATCAGAATACGTATTTAGAATGGAAGCGTTTTCATCAACTAAGTAGTTATTGTTGATTTTATACTACGAGAACTACCTACCTACTACTTGCATTGTGACACAGAATACATAATAGTACTAACGTACGTGATTGTGATTAAAACTAATACAGGGTATTCCAGTACAGGGGCTATTGACATATGAAGGGAAATTATCTTAAATATTAAAAATAAATCCTCTCCCACATATACAAACGGACATCCTCGCCGTACCTATCGACGTCGGTCCCAGGCAAGGACCGGCAAGCCTGCAGGGTTACGAGTACTACGAAACTCGAAACTCGAAGTTTGTATCGTACCGTCCCTCTCGCTCTCGTATTAAATAGTATAAGTGTCAGAGGGACTGCACGACACGAACTTCGAGTTTCGAGTTTCGTAGTAGTCCTGCTGGTCGCCCGAGCTCTCATATTGCGATATTTATAGCGCCAGCCGCAGGTAGATAAACGAAGTTATGCGGGTCCGAATGGGGACATTTTTACACCTACCGGGTTGCAGGCCATGCTAGGAGCGGTAGCGGGAAACCAAAATAATAAGTTGTTTTAACCCACTGTTTGTCCAATAACCACAGTCGTTAAAATTACGTATGCATTACGTCGACCGATGGTAAAATCCGCCAGATCATTAAATTCCTTGGCAAATCATGAGTTGACTAAGTAACACTAAGACAAACCATTAAAAAAAACTTGTATGTACCTCCAGTCAAGTGTAAAAATATGAACTTATTCAAAAATAAGTAAGTATCACAGTCTCTTATTTCGACGCTATATTTTCGAGTGGTTCGAATAGATACTTATTTTTGCACTTGACTGTTGTACATGAAATAGCGTCGTTACATGATATGCCTAGAAATATCATGATCTGGCGAATATCACAATCGAGTGACACAAATTGAGATTTTAACGCAAACGCGATCGAGACGTATTTTGTACATCATACGGCGTACCGACGGACGTCCAGTTACTTTGTGCCAAAGAGAACAAAACTCTTTAATGACGTTTCATCATGGTGCTCGTTTCAAAGTGTTTCCATTATAAGGGTTATTGTATTTCACTGCATATCGGTTCCCGCTAAATGTCCCCACTTGCTCTACACAGGACCAAGGGACCGGTCAGATTTGCGGCGGCTCCATATAATTCCCTGTTTTTAGTTTATCTTGAGTACGGTCCTAATGACGCTTTAAACTATTAGGGTCTGGTTAATAATAAATGCACTGATGCAGCCTGGTAAGGGTCACGGCCAGAGTTAACTGCTAAAGGCAAGATTAGAGCGGAAAATGCTTCACGATTTATACACCATGATATTTTTGCCCAACCCTTCCATTTTACTTTGCTTTGAAGGCGTTTAGTTCCGTTTGGCGGGTATCCATGGGTAGTGGTAAATGACGAGTGTTTTGCCATCGTATTTCGTCGGAAAAGTTCGAATTATAATAATAATAATATTAGTAGATTGTACAACAAGAGCATAAAACGAGCCATTTTACCCAAGACGTTCATATAGCCACCCGAGCATGTATGGCGAGGGTGGATAGACACGTCGAGGAGAAAATGGGTTTAATGCTCGAGTTTTACACTCTGCTTTTCACTTCGATGGCGAGGAAACGAAATAGCAACAGGGAAAACAATTTTTCAAGTTCAATGCCTGCCTTCTGTTTATTTCTATTTCTTCATTTTGAAAAAAAAGTTCGTTCTTCAAATTACCAAACACTAAATCTTTATTAGTTGGAGAGCGGATTGCAAAATTTCGTACCTACTCGCGTAGCTACTTGATACCGCGATGAAATGCACAATGGTTATAGCCCATAAAAGTGATGCGAAGTCCGATGCCATGACTTTTATTTATCAGTATCAGATGGGTTAAATAACACCTCTTTTTTCGCAGCGGAAATGGAGGTTTTAAGAAAAAGTGTAAGTACGCTTTCTTTTTTTTTTAATTTAGGAAACTACTACTACTACTCAGAACCAAGAGCACAATCGATTCAGATAGTTTAAAAAAATGTCCCTAAAAAAATGACAGTTTTGCGACGTTTATTTCATACACTCAGTATGGGCGTGACAAAACTGACTCATAAAATTTTGTATGAAACACTGGGGACATTTTTTAAAACTATCGGAATTGATTATGCTCTTGATTCTGAGCAGGAACAACCATATTTTTTCCAAAATTTAAAAAAAACGGTACACATTTTTTTTAAAACGCCCATAAGTATGTATTTTTTTGGTAGGTACTTTGGTAAGTTTCGCCGTGGCAGACTATCAAAATTCGAACTTAGCATCACTTTTATGGGAGACCATTGTGCATTTCATCGCGGTATCAAGTAGGTACTAAATTTGCAGTCCGCTCTCTATCTAAATAGTTTTGGAGCTGAGTCAAGTTTTCATCATCATCATGTCATCCGTAGGACGCCATTGTTGGACATCATCATCATCATCAGCCGGAAGACGTCCGCTGCTGGACAAAGGCCTCCCCCTTAGAACGCCACAATGAACGACAACTCGCCACTTGCATCCAGCTGTTTCCCGCAACTCTCACGATGTCGTCAGTCCACCTGGTGGGAGGCCTGCCAACGCCTCGTCTTCCGATTCGTGGTCGCCACTCGAGGACTTATGTCCCCCAATGATTATCTGTTCTTCGAGCGATGTGGCCATATTGTTGGACATGCCTCCCCCATATACCTCCAGTTGCTTCCATTGGAAGCGACCTGCATCCTTGCAACCTTGAACCCGCGACTTTAACTATGCCATCCGTCCATCTCGCTGATGGACATCCTACGCTGCCGATCCGCGGCCAAGTCAAGCTTTATACCGGGTATGGCCTGTAATATAAGCAAATAATTAAAACATACATAATTAGTTCTTTAATTTTTATTATACTTTTAAGTTTATTCGAAGAAGCGATGTAACGCAAAATGCTTGATGTTTGTAGCGTTACAGGCGACGTCAGTTGTATTCTAGGATAGCGTACATTGATAGCAGTATTTCATTTGAATGAAAAAAGGAAAATTCAAAGACTCCAATATTTTTAAAAGTCGCTGAACTAATGTTGTTCAGTTTGACGAAGACGATTTACGTTTTAATTTTTTGCTCGTATTACAGGCTACACCCGGTAGAAACCCCAACATATCTTATAATTTTTTTTTGCCTATTTTTGTGTCCCACTGCTGGGCAAAGGCCTCATGGATCTCATACATTTCTTCCACTAATTCTCCATGCATCAATCGACGTGTGTACAAGTCCCGTCATTAGCGGACCGTACTTAGGGCGTGTACACATAAACCTCGCGGGAAATATGGTCGGTGTGCACGCGCCGATAACACGGATTATGGTAATACCACTGCGGCCGGATAACCGGTATTTTCGCCCGGATTTACGGCATTTACCGGATTTTTTCTCCGCTTTTTACGGTAGTGTTTTACAGCCTTATTCATAAAAAGTTAGAGCCTCCTTGAAGGCTCCTTGATGTCCCGATGCTAAAAAACGTGATTCATAAACGTCTGTTAGCGCTAATCAGTTGATCAAGACTCTGCTAAAGTTAGAAGACCGTAGACCCTCCTTTATCTCCCTGCTAAGTCACAAAATGGCCGCCACAGAGTTGAACAGCTGACTTTGACAAGAGCAAAAAAACCATACCGAAGATATTTTATGGAGATTTACGCAAAGATTAAAAAAAAATCAGAAAAATTATTTTCAGAAATTTATATTTAAAAATCCTCTAATAATACGAAAAAAATAAAATTAGGATGATTAACATAGTTACGGTTTTTGGCACTTAGTTTAGGTCTACTAAAACACGCGGATCGGAAATGGCGGGAAAACAAGCATCTCTGCTGTCACTGCTGTCAATTTTATTTTTTTTAATTCTCGATAAGGCCATTTTTTGTCTTTGATTTGTCAAGAGTGCCAACATAACGCGTCTAATCAGTCTATCAGGAGCAGAACAACTAGCAGACCGCTAGCAAGCGTTTATGAATCATACTTCTTGACAAACGTCAAACAAGCTTAATCAGTCTGTTAACTAACAGACCGATCATACCTCAATTAAGGATTTTTTATGAATAACGCTGTTAATCTTTATTGTTCCGAGTGGTTTGGTTTGACGCCGGATTTCGGTAGCTTTTGCCTTCCGTGTTGTTTACGGAATATTCAATTTGTTTTGTTTGCATGAGTAAGTATTCAATTTCGAAGTTACGGGTTTCACATACTTTTAAAACCTAAATTTTGAACGTGAACCAAAATTAGTGTTTTATGCTCAATTGTTGCTGCACTGTTAAATTTTTTTGTAAAATTACAATTGTTTTACAAAACAAATATCAGCAAAATTCCAAATCAACGTATACTAATACAAAACATAACACAATTTGAGTAAAATTACAAGACATGTGAAGGAACTTACTATAATGAGTTGTAATTTTGGAAGCTTTATGCAATAACCCTACACGTATTGTAATTTTTCCTAACTGTTGGTGAATTTCTAATGAAAGGTTGTAAATTTACCAAAATTCTTTGTAATCCGATTTACAATACTTTTTTGTGATATTACGAATAAATGTTGAAACTCAAATTACTATGAAGTCATTAAGAATTTACAAATAATTTTATTATTTTTGTAACACAAATTTGAAAATTACAATACGTATTATAATTCTATCGAAAGTTTTTATTTTTCTAACACGTATTGTTATTTTCTAAAACTGTTGATTAATTCTGAACAAAATGATTTGAAAATAAGAATAACTCTTTGTATTTTGATTTACAATACTTTTTTTATGAAATTGCAAAAAAAGTTGAAACACAAATTAGTATGAAATCATTAAGAATTTACAAATAATTTTATTATTTTTGTAACTTAAATTTGAAAATTACAATACGTATTATAATTCTACCATAAGTTTTTATTTTTCTGACACGTATTGTAATTTTGTTAAACTTTTGATTAATTTCGGGCAAAAAGATTTAAAATTTACAAAAATTGTTTGTAATTTGATTTACTATACTATTTTTATAAAATTTTGAAAATATGTTGAAACTCAAATTAGAATGAAATTATTAAGAATCTGCAAACTATTTTATCATTTTTGTAACACAAATTTAAAAATTGCATTACGTATTGTAATTCTACCCAAAGTTTGCTACCATTCAACAAATGTTTTGTAATTTTTCGATAATGAGTTGAAATTAATTACGTTGTGTAGTACGGGAGTGCACCGATAGATGGCGCTGCTCCCTAAATAAACTCGCTAACGATGTGTAACCTTAGAATTGTGACTACCGCGGCTTACTTAACGTTTGTTGTCTTTTGTTAGGGACAGCATTATACTTGGTTGGCTGCATTCAAGTTATTGAACACCTTCCAATATAATTCTGAACATAGTACGATTCTGATTGCAGTACGGTGTCTCGCTCGAAACGCCTGCTGTTCTCCGAGTGAATACTATAAAACCACTCAGTTGTAAGTGAAGTTTGCCTAATAAACCGTATAATTATATTTGTCGTTTCCGTCGCATCGTCAACCCCGTTCTAGTTGTAAATTTACAACACATCATTTTGAAATTGCAAACCATTTTCAAAAGAATTTGTTTGGCAAAATTACATTATTTGTATTGTAATTTTGCAGAACGAATTTCCGATAGTCGTTTGGTAAATTTCAACAAATGTTTTGTAATTTTTCAATAATGAGTTGAAAATTTACAACACATCATTTTAAAATTGCAAACCATTTTCAACAGAATTTGTTTGGCAAAATTACATTGTTTGTATTGTAATTTTGCTAAACGAATTTCCGATAGTCGTTTGGTAAATTTCAACAAATGTTTTGTAATTTTTCGAAATTGAGTTGAAATAAATTGTATTGTAAATTAACAAAACGGAATTATATTTTTACTTTATTGTTGTGCGTAAAAACTTCCAACACTTTCTTTGTAAAATTACTACAGAAATTTTTAACAGTGTGGACAACATAATGCATTGACCCATTTACTGAAATTTATGGGATTATATGAAATTATGGTAAATGAAGAATAAAGGCCAAGCATGTAGAGGCCATGCATTAGGTAAAAACATTATTAAAAAATAATTACGGCCTATCAGCATTACCAACAGAATGTTTTGCTTTTTTTTTTCGACCGGATGGCAAATGAGCAAGTGGGTCACAAGAGATTACCACCGCCCATAGACACCTGCAACACCAGGAGGATTGCAGATGCGTTGCCAACCTAGAGGCCTAAGATGGGATACCACAAGTGCCAGTAATTTCACCGGCTGTCTTACTCTCCACGCCGAAACACAACAGTGCAAGCACTGCTGCTTGACGGCAGGATTAGCGAGCAAGATAGCAATCCGGGCGGACCTTGCACAAGGTCCTACCACCTGCAAAATGTTTTGCTTCCTGCGTATTATTCATTTGTTGTAAACATACTATAACATGAGCTTATCCCATGAATTTTGTACACAAGCATCGCATTAACTCAAGCGAAATAAACACAAAGTATCATCGTCTACATGTCATTCTTTGGTACAAGGGTAGGCGCCTCCATCTGGCTTTGTGTTTCAAGTAACAAATAAACCAATTTCTTGGTTCGGGTGAGTTTCCGTAGTCGGTCTATTTACCAGCGCGTATTTTAGAAACCGCGCCCGACCGCGATTAAGCGGATAGTTCCGCTCATTCCCCATTCACCATTCACCCATTCGCTCACCCGGTCTCCATTCATTCGCGGGTTTAATAAGCGCCGTAAGCAGCTTACGCCGAAACGTCGGTTCGAACTGAATGGGCAGTTTTAAGATGACATTTTCGGAATGTCGTTTAAATTCTTGGGTCTCTTTCTTTATCCGACTGCGCTTTCCAAGGAGGTTACGTTTAAGTTTATTTTAAACTGTTTTTATCAATAATAATTATGTATCTACAATAAACATAAAAACGGCCCTTCTTCACACAGTTAATTTTATTTATAACAAAGTTTTGCTATAAAAGCTAAGAGTCGCTTATTCTAGTTTCATTGCATTTATTCAAAATCATTTGTATTATTATTTATTTACTCAATTCCTTTGTAACTTACACGCATATATTAATTACTATATAAATAAAATAAAACTTAATAAAGCTTCAATAAATTTGGATCACTTGTTACACATTTAACAATACAGCTAATATAATGTCTAATATTAATGTTTTACAACTAAAAGTTTCGACTATTACACACGATTTTACACTTAGAAAATAAATTAACTGCACTGAAATATTATAAAATATAGTCTTGATTAAAATTCTGAAAAGTATTACAAGGATATTCAGTTGAAGATACAGTTAATCGGTTTGATTTGTAGACAGCCATGGACCTTTACGAGTATAATTTTAGTACTAGCTGTTACCAACGACTCCGTCTACGCAAAATTCGTTTATCGCTATATCCCGGAAACTATGCATTTTTCCAGGATTAAAATTTTCTTATTATCTCTAAAAATTGCAGTTTCCTTGGGATATCCAAGAACGGATTCATTCAGATAAAATCGCGGGCAACGGCTAGTTTTAAATAAAAAATAATTTGTGTAAGAAAATACTATACTTAATATTAAAATTAAAACTTTAGTGCCTCATTAAAAGCTGGAAAATATTGTGAATTATATCTATAGCATTTTAATTCCGATCCGCTTTGGCGATCCCTAACTTCAAATAGCGAGTCTACCGTGTTAAAAATGTTTGTGATGTAAGTAACATTGTTGAGTTTCTTGCCGGGTTTTACTCAACACAGGTTTTTCCAAACCGGTGGCAGATTTTTTTTTAACTTATCAATATAAATATTCATAAGTGTATGTATTTTTTGTAAGCTTTCTGTCAACTTTTTTAAAGTAATTAAATCATTTATTAAAACACAATATAGAATACAACAATATGAAAGTAAACAAAATAAATAAAAACTACATAAATATACCTAACTATAAAAATAAAACACCATCTAAGAGGCCATCCTGCGGCATAGACCCCTACATTACTGGCGGCATACCTCTGTACAGTCAGAGAAATTCGCTGGGAGAGGTAAGCGCCAGCTCTGGGGTCTCCTGAGGTCTCTATCAGCTGGGCTGGCAAGGCCCCCATGAAGGCCCTCATGTCAGCCGACATTTGTCGATATTCCTAGCTCTATATACCGGGATATGCCGTGCCCGGTAATATCGACAAATGCGTTGCTCTAATTGATCTGCCGTACTGTTTCCCAAGCACATCGTGATATGCCTAGCCAACTTTTAGGCACATCATGAGATGGCATCATTTCACGACATGCCTAGGAATTTCGTGATCTAGCGGATTTTACGATAGGCCGCCGATATGTATTTAAGCCTACAAAGACCGATCTATAAACTAGATTTTTTTTTATGTAACCCCTTAATTACCTAGCCGTCATTACGATGTTTTTTCCTGTATTTGGTATAGATCTCATGCCAGTACTGGAGCGAGTCGCTCCACAGTGGGGTGGTCGAGAAACCTCGGTCTATGACGAATGCTTGAGGAGATGTTCTGTTGGTCGGATACCATTTCACGGGTAGTAATTCTGTAGCCTCCGGAGTTGGATCTCTGCAAAGAAATAAAATATTTAGGCACTAACAAGTATGGTCTGCTTCAGCTTATTATCCAGGGGAAGATACAAGGACGCAGACCACGTGGCCGTAGACGTAGCTCCTGGTTAAGAAACCTTAGAGACTGGTTCGGAATGAGTACCAGATCCCTCTTTCGAGCGGCAGTCTCTGAGGTTAGGATAGCCCTAATGATCGCCGACCTCCGATAGGAGAGGGCACCGTAAGAAGAAGAAGGCACTACGTGCTACGGTAAGGTGCTACTATAAGTTTCTGAATAGGTAGGTAGGTACAAAAACCAAAAACTTATTTTCCTTTTACCCTAAAAAACTCCTCAGACAGATAACATAACCTACTGACTAACACTATCATTGGACCTGAGGTCGTATTCCCTAACGTTTCTGACATTTGCAATCGCAATAAAATGACAGTTTTTATATGCGAAATCTGTCATTTGATTGCGATCGCGAGCGTCTGAAACGTTAGGCAATAAGGCCTCTGGAGACTTCTTTGGCATTTCCTTAAGGTTCAAAGAAGAATTGCACGAAGTGGGGATTTTTCGAAATTCCCACGGGATAGAAACCTAGCCTATTTGTATTCTACTATGAGAGCAACACCGCAGACACAAGCTAGTAAGGAAGCCATTTCATTTCGACCTTGACTAACTTGACTTAATATTTTTAAATAAGTTTTTTGTTAAAAATGTCATTTTTAATACAAGCTTTTTTGCAGACTGTACTTTTTGTTGACTGTACGTGCATTGTCATCCAAACTACATTCCGTAGCAAATTTCAAGTCGATCCGATAAACCGTTGAGGAGTGCCGCCCTACAGGACGATTCTGCCAGGATCACCAGGATGTCACTGCCAAATTATTGTATTGTCTCCAGATTTATATCGACGGGTGAAAGGCTATTTGTATTAAATAAAATAATAAATAAATATCTTGGGACACTTGACACCAATTGACCTAGTCCCAAACTAAGCAAAGCTTGTACTATGGGTACTTGGCAACGGATAAACATACTTATATAGATAAATAAATACTTAAATACATATTAAACATCCAAGACCCGAGAACAAACATTCGTATTATTCATACAAAAATCTGCCCCGGCCGGGATTCGAACCCGGGACCTCAAGCTTCGTAGTCAGGTTCTCTAACCACTTAGCCATCCGGTCGTCAAGCGACAACGTATTCCTATGTCGCTTAAAACAAATAAGTATGCCAAACTTAAAGTCAGTTCGATCACTGGAAGTGGGTCAAATGCAAGATTTGACGCAAATAAATAAACGAACAGGGCAAGCTTGTAAAAATTGGTGCCTCCTTCGAGTGACCCTCTGGTTCAGAATTTGACATTTGCCTCTGCCAGACACAAACAAAACATTATAATATGTTTACATCCTTCTGTGACAAATATTAAGACTGTTATAGATAGTGCCACGAGAGTTGAAGTAAATGGTTACACACATAGCTATAAAAAGAACTGATTGCGCAAAAAAAGAATGAATGAGTGAATGTCAAAATCTGCTGTCATTACACGACATGTTGTAGCTGTATGTGTAATAATTACATAATTTTATTTACTAAATGACACGCACCAAAATGGCGGTATACAACAAAATCACCTGCAAAACTTACCCGTACTTCGCAAAATTGGTCCACAAGGTCGTAATCGTGTCCATCATTCTCCACTCGAACATGTTCGGCACGTTGTGTTGTTCGAACAAGTAAAACAGCTCGTCACCGTGCGCCGCCCCAGGCGACCCTGAAAACCCGGCGTACCACTTCGCCATGTTCTTCCATCCATCATATTTGAACACATAGTTATACACCGGCTGATCGCTATTCTTCAAGATCAACTCGGTTTCAGCAACCGCGGGATACACAAAAAATGGTTCACCATGAAACTTTGATAGTTTCACGAGACTTTCTTTGGAAATCGTATCGTTACCCATATACATTTGCTTAATTCTACAAGCTTCTTTACTTCTTTCCCTTTCTGTAGGGAATTCGAGATTGACGGGCGTCGCCCTTTCAAAATTCATTGTTGATAACGTAGTAGTATTTTCATAACTTGCTAAGAAATAACCTTCTTCGTCATCTGTGCCTATCATTATGGGCATCTTTGTGAATTCTCCCTTCGCTAGTAGCGTGTAGGGGTCTTCTGTTAAAAAGGGTTCCACGCCATCTATTACCTTCTCAACGCATGGAGACACTAGCATTTCAGACATAATGGTACCGCCAAGCTCACGAGGTATCCTCGGTGTCAAAATTTCCAATTCAGACATACTTGTGAAGAATTTGTAAAGTTCGTGGGGATCTTCAATTGTCTGACCCTTAACCTTCGCAAGGGAGGCGGCGACTTTCACTGGTCCTACCTGGTGTCCCCAAGGAGCTAAAGCTGATCCACTCTGCATGATAGCTCTATGAAATAAGCCTTTAGACATATTAGACAGTAAGTGATGAGACACAGATGCCGCGCCGGCGCTCTCACCAAATAGTGTGACCTTTTCTGGGTCTCCTCCGAAGACCCGGATATTCTTCTGGATCCAACGTAACGCAGCAACTTGGTCTTTAATGCCTGCATTTCCTGGAGCTTCTTTAATACGTAAACAGAGGAAGCCTTGGGCGTTGAGTCTGTAATTTATAGTAATGAGGATTACTCCTTTTGAGGTTATGTATTTTGGTCCGTATAAGCCGGGTGACCCTGACCCTTCAACGAATGCTCCTCCATGGATGAAGACCATTACGGGTAAATTAGCATCGGGTGAAGCGTTGAGAGGCGTGTATACATTCAGAGTGAGACAGTCTTCTTGGCCGATAATTATGTTGCCTCTAATGTCCAACCTTTGAAGACATCGCGTATTTTCTTCGACTCCGTCAAATATACCCTCCCATTTAGGATCAGGTCCTGGTGCCTGAAAACGCAAAGTTGTGTTATGTTAATTTAAGAACAAAGTACAATGGAATCACCGCATGTCAATTTGTAATCTGAATAAATTTGCATAAACATGGAATAATTAGGTACTTTTACCTATTTTAAAATAAGTAATTTTTGCGTTTCGTATGTTGGCATAAATAATTGTTAACAATACCAGCACCTCTATGTTATACAACTATGTAAATATTACTTGATTGATGGATAAATCTTGATTGACATAACTATTTTTTTTTTCTCTTGTTCATCTTAGCATGAACATTGTTTGTACCTACTTTTTACTTACGCGAAATAAAGATTTCTTATTTATTCTTAACTGTTTCCTATGGAAATTGTATACCTACCCAATACAATACTAATAAAATAAATTAATTACAAACTCGTAAACTGTCATGAAGCATGATTTGTTGAACAAAAAAATTAGAATGTTCAACTCACGATTATAGCTACTAATATTTTTATTCTTCCGAAAAAACCTAACACTTGGATATCTTGTAGGACATTCGTTGTCTAAAAGTGAAAAGCTAAAAGCTCAAGGCTAGATAAAAACGCAAAAATTTAACCGATGAAAAAAAAGGGCCCTTGTTTTCTTTTGACTATAATATAATTACAAATACCTATATAGAAACATAAACAAAACTACTCCTGCGCGCGATAGTAGAGTAGCGTATCCCAGATACCTATAAGCAATAACTTGACATTCCATGTTTGAACACAACAAATAATGACACAAAAAATATTAAAATCATTTTTTTTACTGGATATCCATACAAATATTATAAATGCGAAAGTGTGTTTGTATGTTTGTGTGTTTGTGTTTGTATGTTTGTATGTTTGTCTTTCACGCCGTAACGGAGCGACGGATCGACGTGATTTTTGGCATAGAGATAGTTTATGGGCCCGAGAGTGATATAGGCTACTTTTTATCCTGGAAAAATGCACAGTTCCCGAGGGTATAGCGCGCGATAACCGCGCGAATACCACGCGGGCGGAGCCGCGGGTAAAAGCTAGTAAATACATATTTAAAACCTTCTGTTAACCAAATCTAATACAAATAAATAAATGAATGAAAAATGATACTTAAAATTATTGAACGTTCATATGCGCTACTACGTATGAGATGGAAGGAGGAATACAATAATTAAGATATACGTGGGCTAAATTCCATAGAACAACCATTCTTTAAAGAAAGAAATATATATTTGGAATCAAACTTAGCAATTAAGATAATCTGAAGAAAGTTTAAAACAACAACAAACTACGAGTATCGAAAGCGAACCGATTATGCAAAGCATCTAGCATAACCGTATCACTAGTTTTTAATCACCTGAAACCTGTTGGCGTGCGTGAGAGTGGCGTAAGGTATCCCGAGGTACGCCGCGTGCGAGCCGTCGTGCGCGACGCTCCCGCGCACTAGCCCGCCGCTCACGCGCAGCGGCGCCGTCGGCTGCCGCGCCAGCCGCGCCGCCCACAGCGACCACAGCACCAGCCACTTCGCACTTATCATCACTATTCAACACTAAAAACTGTAATCACTTAAGGCTTTGTGCTTTAAAACCCTTGCAATTGAAGTTGACATATTCAGCAAATAAGTCTACTTATTTTAGGACCATGCTTAAATTACTTTTGCTTTTACTGATCTCATAGCGTCGACAAGTCCGAGAACTGGTAAAAATTCCAGGCAACGCAACCACTTGTATATTACTTCCTATATGATATCTTAACAAAGAAAAGCAGCCTGGCTGAGTAATTGGTAGCGCTTAGTTCTTAAATATCACAGTGTATTTTTCTACCTTTCTTCAGTCACACAAATGTTGTTATTGTCAGTTTCTTCCTATTTTCACGATTCACATTTAATCTTCTTTCTTTTCTTCTATCGTTGATGTTCTTTACTGGTATAATTAATTAGCTTTCTCTCCTTAACACGACCGCGAGACTGACACAGTGACCCCTTGATAGCCAAACAAGGAGTTGCATTACGTTAGACTAAGTTATGTTTATGATTGTGTTCGTAAACAAAGCAACGCGTGCGCCGGCGATACCGATTGGTGGTCGACTGCAGTTCGCGATAGCTTGCGATTTCCGATCACGTAACTAACTGGCCGCGAGAAAACGACCAGCAAGCGTTTTCTCTATTCATTACACAGCCAACATGCCCATCCATCAGTGGTTACCTGGCTGGACACGCATTGAACAGAAAGCACCGGTAATCGTGACAGGGAAACAGTTGGGTGGTAGGATTCGAACTGTATAAAACGTGTTCTGTCGATTATGACATTTTACAATTCTAGCACCTTCATTACATATTATCATATGATTATTCGCTGACCACACCGAAGTTAACTTTAAAACAGTTTTTAACAGAAACCACTTGATTTGATAAAGTGAAGAAAGATGTTATCTAATATTTGTTAATTGGCATGTAGACGTTTCTAATATAGAATTTGATGAAGCTGGTTTGATATAAAGGAATTTTAATTATATAGGTAAATTTAATCTTCTTCCTAAGTCTTTACTCTCGTAACTGATGTGCCTCTAATTCAAATCAAAACAAAAATACATCACGCTCACACGAAATTTATAATAGATGATTCGTATTACATACACATGGCCGTTGATAGAAACCGGCGTCTAGTGTTCCTACGTAATGTATTTATTTTATCATAGATAACTATAAATTTGAACAATGCTTTTAATTTGACAACTTAAACTAAAATAATTATCAACTGTAATACTGTATAGACAAAATAAATTAACAAATTAAAAATGTTTCGTTATACACATCACTTTCAATTACAGGCAACTGAAAAAAGTGCAATAGACTGCAATAGACGGGCCACATCGCTCGAAAAACCGATAATTGTCAGGGGAGAAAGGTCTTCGAGGGCGACCAGGAATCGGAAGACGAAGCGTTGGCATGCCTCCCAGCCTCCCACTAGATCGACTGACGACATCGTGAGAATTGTGGGTAACCCGGTGGATGCAAATGGCGAATTGTTGTCCAACCTGGCAGTGGCATTGCTCAAGGTTAAACGCTTGTCATTGTATATTTGAATAGGCTGTTAAGTAGTAAAAATATGTACTTAAATTCTAGATAGACAGATCAACTGAAGCCATAATTACATTTTATCAGGATGATCTGTAGAATTTGTGAAAAAAATATTTACCCTGCTCACGATTAACGTCATCCAAAAACATGCCGTGAACTCGTGAATGCTTGTCATTGACAAGTGTACAAGCACGGCCTGAAGCGTGCATGTGATGATTAGCATTTGACAAATTCC
The DNA here is from genome assembly GCA_037349165.1 of Choristoneura rosaceana. Lineage (NCBI taxonomy): Eukaryota > Metazoa > Arthropoda > Insecta > Lepidoptera > Tortricidae > Choristoneura > Choristoneura rosaceana. The sequence goes on along the minus strand of JAZBNJ010000038.1, from coordinate 541,477 downwards.
GTTTGGCTGTACTTGTACACTTTGGTTGTGTTCATTCCAAATTATTCAAACTTTATTCGCGTCAGTGGCGCAGCATCAGGTATTGCCATGGTAAATCCGAAGCCCGGAGTGGGCCGGCCATATAACCCGAAGAACCGTTAACCGTTGGAGTAGACGAGTTCTTGAGTGATGACCACGGACCGGTAAACTTAGAGTAGGACGTCCTCAGACTCGGTGTAGCGAAGGCTGGCTAGAGCTGGATGAGAGTGGCCGAGGATCGTGCTCAGTGGCGTGCCATGGGAGAGGCCTATGTCCAGCAGTGGACGAACATAGGCTGATGATGATGAAAGTCGAAGCCAAGAACGGATTTATCTTTCATATATGATGTATGTCCTGTAATACTATTTTAATAAGCCGGTGAGAACAGAGTTCTATGGACGCTTCTCCACTGATACGAATTACGCCAGCAGCTCGCCCTGTTGAATAGCAATGGAGACCCGCTGAACCTGACCTCGGTAACTTCGTCTTCACCACTTCTTCATATCATACGGATTAAGATGAGGGTAGGAAGAGATGGTGAATGCGTTAGGCTTAGAGCGGGGATCGTTCCCAGGGACAGGGACAGGGAATACCGAAGGAACGAAGCAAAGTTTCTACCTATGAGAAAAACTCATTCCTATTTGTGGAGTATTGTGTAAATATCGAAATCTTCGCGGACGAAGTTTCGGGCAAAAGCTAGTATTAGTATAAATGGAAGAAGGAATTAAAATTTTAGAATAAAAAAATATTTTGACATAGGTATAAATCTATGTTTTGTACCTACAATCTATTGTTATATTTATAAATAAAATAATACATATTTTTGTAAATAATCGTCACCGAGAATTGATCATGATTAGCAAATTTACATAGAAGGAACGTTTACTGTAATTCACTCAGGCGCTATCACGCTGAGTCCTACGAAAAAAATTATACCTAGCATCTTTTAAGTTGTAAAAATGGATGGCCTTGGTATGAGAATTTGCATGATTTTTACAAGCTTTTATTAAACTTTCCCTGTTTGTTTTTGAGTAAGGGGGAGGCCTTTGTTCGGCAGTGGAAGTCTTCCAGCTGATGATGATGATGTACTAAAATGATATATTTAGAACAAAATCCCACAAAAAAAAGGAATACGACATAATTATGACTAAAGGACTGGGATTTTGATATGAAAGTTCACAGTTCATGGTATAACATGGTATAACAAAACAAGCTAAGGAGCTCTCGCTTTCATACTGCTCTATACTTTGAGTACAGATCCTTCCAGTATTTCAATGATTCGCTGTGCCACATTGGAATGATGGACAGCTCTCTGTCCAATACCATTCCTCACGGATCCTTGCGTCTCACTCTGAGCCAACGCAGTGGTAGCATTTCAGAGGTTACGAGGATTGGATCACTGTAACAAGTATTATACTTACATTTGAATCGTTCTAATAAAAAAATGTGGTACCTATTAATGGTTCTTTATTTTTTGTTCCCTTTTAAAGCCGTTTAACTAATAAAGATCAAATATGCAGCCTGCGGGCCAAGTCCTAACCGCGACAAGATTTAACCCGGCCCGCGATCAAAACCTCAACTAAGTTAAATCGGCCCGCGGTAAACAATATTCAAATATTTCATCTGTGAGCAATTATTTTCCTCAATGAATCTTCGCAAAAACAAATTAAGGAACAGGATCTCTGACCATCATCTCTAGTGTGTCTTTAAGAGTTACTTCAAGTAACTTGGTGCCTAATTTTGACGCTTTAATTAATGAACCGAACGAATTGAAGTGGCAATGGGCAGGCCACATCGCTCGAAGAACAGATAACCGTTGGGTGAGAAAAGTCCTCGAGTGGCGACCACGAACCGGAAGACAAGGCGTCGGTAGGCCTCCCACCAGGTGGACTGACGACATCGTGAGAGTTGCGGGAAACCGGTGGATGCAAGTGGCTAGTTGTCGTACATTGTGGCGTTCTATGGGGGAGGCCTTTGTCCACATATAATATCATTGTTTGTCCAGCAGTGGACGTCTTCCGGCTGATGATGATGATAATGAATTAATGAACAATCAAAATTTCATCTTTTACACCGACCCATCAAAATATAAAATTTATTATATGTAGATACCTACATGACTTATTATTGTTGTTACTTGATACACGCACACGCTTGATACACCTAAATACAATCCGTGAGCTTTTAGAAAACCCTTCGGGTTTCGGGGGAAATCGGAAGGATTCGTTAGTAAAAAATGACAATTGTCTTTTTGACTCAGTCGCAATCCATCATGCGTAGAGTGCACTCGTTTTGTTTTCATTGATGTATATAGAGCAGTTAAAACCACCAATTGCATATATTTATTTAGGTAGTTTGTTATTTTTCGGAAATTGATTTCCATGGCGAGTCAACTTAAGCAGGGTATGTCTGTAAATAGTCAATCACTGGAAATTGATTACAATATATTTATAAATATTTTGTATATAAGTTGAATTTTTTAAGAAAAAAGTGGTCGTAAATATTTTAATAAGGTACTACACCGTGTTATAGAAGCAACGGGGATTTGGAAAAGTGCATTAAAAAAAATATAAAACGAAAGCAGACCAAAAAAATTCATTTGACGTACCCAAGAGAAGTAGATACAGCATAAAAACAGCTCTATATAATTCCAAACAGAAGTACTGTGTTGAGGCGGGGTGTTCTCAATTTAAATTGACGATGGAAGAATTCGAAAATGCTGATTTTGTTTTATTTGTATCATGACAAAAAGTCATATTGTATTAAAATTAGAAAAAGATAAAGAAGCGTAATATTATTACAGTAAGGTTCATTTTGTACTGATGGTTATTCTTTACATAACTTTTTACGCTAACTTTCAAAAGTTTTGCAAGTTGATAACAGAACAGAACCGCGTATCACGATCGCGTGTCATCGTCAATACCCGAAGCATGCTTCTAAAATCCGAAGGTTTTTTTAAGATCTCACGGAGTGTACACGTGTCCGCCGCTCACGCACGCGCAGTCGGCGCCGTCGGCTGCCGCGCCAGCCACTTCGCACTTATCATCACTAAAATCTGAAGACGCATTGACTGATTCGTACCAAAATAAAACAATAACTACAAAACACTGAGCGTTAACCAAATGATGGCAAATAGTTTTTTTTGTTAAATATTAAAGTCCGACTTTTTATTTGAATACGATTTATTTTTGTTTATTGTTTTTGTTTTTGCTCTGACGTTGGATACTCCATAGTAACCTACCTATAATTCGTTTTTTTAGCATTAGAAATAGTTTATACAATCTTGAAGAGACATTTCATTGGAAAACGTTTATAAAAAAAAACAGTAAGTATTACTCATGATACGTACCAAAAGCATATAAATATTATTATTACCTATGTCCTTGTTAATTATTACATATTATTTTCTGTGACTTATTTATTTATCAAGTGATTTTCAATAAAATGACACGTCAAGATCGCTTTCCTTCTTTCTAATGCTAAAAAGAACGAAGTATACCATTGAACTGAATTATAAATGCGAGTTAGGGGGTGTATGTATCTATATTTATGCTTGATTGTCAGAACGGCTTTGCACTACATCCGATTCAAATCCGATCCAAATCCATGAAAATACGGTCCGGAGCAGTTGTAGAACTATTATTATTATTAATTCACTACGATTTCACCATCAAATTTAGTTCTACGACTACTCCGATCCGTATATTCACGGATTTGGATCATTTTAATCTCTCTTACTTTTTCACACTAAACCGCCGGCCGTATTGTCCTAAGCACTGACATTTGCGATCGAATTCACCATCTCTTTGAACTACCCTCGTCTTATGCCGTGTCACAGAAATAAGTGGTGATGAAAAGGATTGTGATTCCAGTGGCCGTACTGCCTAACATTTCTGACGCTCGCGATCGCAATCACATGACAGATTTTTTTATGCAAAATCTGTCATTTGATTGCGATCACTAGCTTAGATAATATAGACGGGATGCGCCTTTATACCTTTTTCCCCTCTGCCATGCTACATGACCATTTGGTCGTTATCGTTTATGAAAACTAAAGTTGACAGGGACAGGTTGTCATTTTTCATTGTCCGTCCCGGTGTGCAAAGCTCGTGGAAAATGGTGTCTTGTACTGTGATTTCGTGCAGAAGCAGGTCAGCAAAGTCTAGCGTTACGAAAGACTGCGTTTCTTTCCACGCTTAAGTAATCTAATCACCAATTTACACTACCAGAACGTTAATATATCAGATTAAATTTTGTAATATAAATGACAGAATAATAACAAACTATCACTAGGCACGAGGGTAGTGATGGGACATAGACGAACTGAACCGATGAACGAATGAAATTTATCCTGTGGTTTATTTTAATTTTATTTAAAACTACACTTTTTTGTGATGTTTTTCTGTTGGCGATTTTTTTTTAATACCTCAAACTGTTAAATTGTATTACTTCAATTTACAGTTTTCCGAAAGAACCGATGATTAGAGACAGATCAGATTCAGATCTGATTTTCCTTCATTCAGCGTACAGCTTAGTCACTACGGCTTTTTCTATAAAGTAATTGGTATGTATAAATATCTTGGACAAACCATCCAATTAGATAGGTCCAAAAACGAGAAGGTCAATCGTGAATCCAACTCGCATGGGCAGCGTTTGGGAAACCCGCAGTGTCTCTTCATTCAAAATTCCTCAGTGCCTTAAGCGAAAGTCTTTAACCAATGTGTGTTGCCAAGGATCACATATGGATCCAAGACGTGGTGCTTCACTATAGGCCTAATAATTAGGCTCAGAGTTGCTTAGTGAGCTATGGAGAGAACTATGCTTGAGGTTTCTCTACGGGATCGAATCCGAAATGAGGAGCGTGCCAGTAGGCTCTCTACTTGTAACTAGTTGTACCTATTCTTATTAAGCTATGTAGTTCACACAGTATCGCAAGGTCCATTTTCTTTTAACTCGGCTGGAAACATGTCACGTATCTAGAAGTCTTTATACATTTTGTGATATTTGTATTGTATTGTAAATTATTAAATAAACGTGTTCATGAAAACAATGTTTCTAATTAGTTTTTTAGTATTTTTGTTTTAATCTACTGCTGGTGTAGGTACAGTCACCATCACTAACAATACATCGAAGCAGTCTCACAACCATCGTCTCGACCTATATACGTCGCACTGTAGGAGCACAGGCCTCTTCCAAGATCGAGAGGGCAGGAACAAACAAGTCTAAGTGTACTTAATCATTTGAACATGACTTTATTGTATGTAACGCGAAAGTGCGTGTTAATATATTATTTTTAACCACCTAGACAACTTGATATTCTTCGGACTTCAACTTTCTCCGAAACAAAAAAGCGGTGCATTAGTAATGCAGCATTACTCTAATCTGCAAAATTTAAGGTTCGTCTTAACAACGTTTATTTCATAGGAAGTTGTACGACATTTGAAAGATTACCTTATGACCGCTAGCACCTAAAACACTTTTTGATACTGCGCAAGAATTTCCTATTGGTAGCGCAGTTAGAGTCACTTATAGCCAGATTTTGAATAAAATGGTACTAACACTGTCTCCACTACATTCAGCAACCCTCTTATTTAGCTTTATTCATGTAATTAATCAGATTTCTTAAATTCTCTGAAATAAAATTACTAGTAGGTGAGTCCGCAGTGAAAAACTAATAAAATTCATGAAAATTTCATTACATGATAACCACTTTCATTTGAAATATATTAATTTAATTTCGGTCATTCATTCTTTCTTTGCTACCCATTCAATTAAATCGGTCTTTACACATGCCACATCACTAGTTCGAATGTAAGTGTTTGTCTAAAACAACAGTGTGATTACGACAAAATGTCAATGTGTGTTCGATTTTTACAATTGTGTTACGATTTTGTTTTGGTAGGCGTGTGTAGGAACGCAAATTTTTTTGACATGAGTGTGCGGCAATGCTTAGAAGTGTGCTATACGTGTTTCCTCGCCCCCCGGACGATTTGGCAGAAAAAGTTTCAGGTAAAGGTACGTCAAAGGCGCATCCCGTCTATATTATCTAAGATCACTAGCATCAGAAAAGTTAGGCAATATGGCCTCTGGTGTATTGGATAATATGGCTTCAAATTGGTAGACTTTGATGAAATTTGGTAGGTTAGGTATAATCGCGGATAACAGCTGTGACAAATAGAAATAATACAAAAGACGTTTTTTTGCGTTTTTTCCCAACCACATCGTTACAGGCCTCCGGGATCAATGTGTGTCATAGATAATCGTAATAATTATAGCGATGAGAGCCCATGTAGGTACATGTTTAGTGGTATAAAGTTGTATAGATATTTTTGACGTCTTGGTTATATTTATGACCTTGACTGTATGTTGAGTGAGCTCAGGATCGAATATCTTTGTTTTTTTGTTGGTTTTTTGACAGATTGTGACCCCGAGGTTCCAACACTGCAAATACTTATTTCTATTAAAATTTGATTATTAAATTTTTTTGTAATGCCACGAAAAATGTTTCTTTATTTTTTTTCTTCAAATGCAAAAAATGCTAATAATCACTGGATGTATACACCAGCTGATGTCATTTTTACGTCATCCTTACCAAAAGTTCACTCCCTGGTTGTGACCTCTGTATTATGTTTACTGTGCGGTTACCATCGCTAATAAATAATTTTTTTGGAGCCTAATAATAAATTCAATCCAAAACTATAGTCGTCAGAGTTTGCAGAGTTTTTTTGACAATTGACAAGTGTAAATAACGTACTCCAACCCCTTCTGTGTAGAAGCGTACGAAGGTAATTCTAATGAAAACGTAGATATAAGTGTCGCAAAGATGTAGCTGCCTTTTACGCAAGTTTGTGTATTAATAGGATACTATAAAGTTATAAAACAATTAAGCCACCATTGTACCGAAGTTTTTACTTACATCGTAGACAATCGTAGTGTACTATACATAAGTAACAATGAAAAATAAATAAAACTTAAGCTTTAATATTATATCTCAACATGAATTCCACGAAAAATGGAAAAAATGCAGCGAAACCTCAGGCCAATCATTAACTACCACTTAGGTGTCCTCTATTTTTGCTCATTTTCTCCTATATTTAGAGTCCACATCTCTCCAGAATATAAATGATTCTCTGTTCCACATTGGGATGATAGACAGCTCTTTGTCTATAGCCAAAGCCTGTGGTAACTCCTTGCGGGCGGGGAGCCAGCGTAGCGGCAGCAGCTCCGTAGTTTCTGGGGTTGGATCACTGGAAAACGACAAGAACAGAAATATTGATACTGTTTCTATCTAACATCCTTTGAGTTAGTGCTAAAGTTCATCACTCATTCATTATTACGCAGTTAATAAAGAAATAGGACTAGAACTTTAATACTGTAAAGATGCAGGCGCTACTTTGCTAAGTTTAGATAGATAAATACATTTATTTCGCATTTCAGAACTCGAATAGCTCAAAAGTGAGAAACAGACGAGCTTCAAATATAAGTATTTGTACTTACCCATACTTTGCAAAATTTGTCCACAACGTTGTCATTCTGTTGATCATTTCCATTTCGAATAACACTGGTATAAATGGTTGGTAAAACAAATAAAATAGATCATCTGCATGCGACATTCCAGTTGAATTTCTGAAGATGGAACCGGAGACAAATTTGCCAAAGTTCCGCCACCCGTCATATTTGAGGTAGTAATGGTATAATGGGTGGTTACTTGAATTCAACAACAACTCAGTTTCAACCATCGGAGGGTAGTTGAAGAATGGCTCCCCATAAAATCTTGAAAGTTTGAACTGAGCTGAAGGTGCTTCTGATATAGGTTCATCTCCCATATACATTTTCTTGACTTCTTCTGCAACACGTTTTTTCTCACTCTCTGATGGAAACACTAAATTATTTGGTAGTGAATCTTCAATATCAACATAAGGTAACACTGAAGGATCTTCTAGACTAACAAACAAATAGCCTTCTTCGTCATTTGTTCCCACAATCATGGGGACCTTGTTGTATTCTCCACTTAACAATAATTGGTAAGGATCTTTTGTCAAAAAAGGTTCTACTCCATCAATGACTTTTTCAACACTAGGCGCATATATAAGTCTGGATAACAGCATTTTTTTCTTATCCAAGGGGAGTTTGACTTGAGTGAGTTCTTCTAAAGATTTGTTTTTGAAAAATTTATACAATTCATGAGGATCTTCAGTTTCGTATCCCATAGCTTTCGCAATAAGTTTTGCGTTATGTTCAGGGTTTGCTTGGTGTGCCCACGCCGCCAGTGACGATCCGCTCTGTGTGATAGCTTTATGAAAGAGTCCAGCTGACATTGGCGAAAGTATGTGGTATGACACTGAGGCTCCGCCGGCACTCTCACCAAATAATGTCACGTTGTCGGGATCTCCTCCGAACACCCGTATATTCCTCTGAACCCACCTTAATGCCGCAACTTGGTCCTTCATTCCGGCGTTACCTGGCGCTTCTTTGATTCCCAGACCAAGAAATCCATGTATGTTTAGTCTGTAATTAAATGTAACTAAAATTACACCTTTTGGTACCAAATAATTTGGACCGTACATCAGAGGTGTTCCGGATCCCTCTACGAATCCTCCTCCGTGGACGAATACCATGACTGGAAGCGGAGTATCCGACGGGAATGCTGGGGTGTACACGTTTATAGTCAAGCAGTGTTCTCGTCCTCTAAATATATCTCCAACGAGTGTGCATTGATAACACATCACTTTGTGATCAACGGCATCAAACACGCCTTCCCAGGTTGGTTCAGGGCCAGGAGCCTGAAAATGAGAGTTTTACTTAATATTTATTATTATTATTTAATAAGTCATCGGGCCAGGCAGGCAGTTGGAGGCAACTGATAGATGGCTATATCTAGCTGTTTGTTTACTTTGATTCCAGTTATTTAAATTAATATCTTGTACTATTAGAATACAGATACGTAGTTGTAGATAACTTACGGTCAAGGGCAAATTTACGTTAACATTTAACTATTTTGTTGCTTGAACTTTCGTATAAAATTGTCACAAGGCATACAGTGACTTGGTATTTAAGTGTTAAGATACCTTTGACTGTAAGAAGTAAGATAACTGTGACTGATTTATTTATTTAATTGTTAAATTACGTGCAGTATAATAATATAATATGTTACATCTAGGTATGTAAGTCAGTTATAATACGTATGCCTTAAAAATTCATTTAAAATTAAATACCATAATTTTATAAAAACGTGCTAAATTAAGTATAATAATGAGTATATTGCACTGTTGTGTTTCGGCGTGGAGAGTAAGACAGCCGGTGAAATTACTGGCACTTGAGGTAGCTATCCTACAATACCCCTGGTGTTGCAGATGTTTATGAGCGGTGGTGATCTCTACCATCAGGAGACCCACTTGCTCGTTTGCCATTCAGTCGAATAAAATAAAAATAAAAACCTGAAATCTGTTTTCCTCTGTGAGGGAGGCATAAGGTATCCCGAGGTAGGCCGCGTGCGAGCCGTCGTGCGCGACGCTCCCGCGCACGCGTCCGCCGCTCACGCGCAGCGGCGCCGTCGGCTGCCGCGCCAGCCGCGCCGCCCACAGCGACCACAGCACCAGCCACTTCGTTCGCACCCACATTACGACAGACTAATTTCGTTTCATTAAATGAATTTCCAGAAACGTATTAAATAATAAAAAAAACACGTTACATTGTATAGTGACAGTGAAGAATTCACTACTAAATTTATTGTTTGAACTTTACACTACTTAAACGAAAATGTTCACACTTCTTAAAATTCAACGCGAATTATACTTTATGTTTATGATACTAATGGCTATTATCAAGTGTTCCAGTCGACAGTAGAACAGTATCTGATTAGTCATTACGAGCGATTAGATTATTTCGTCACTACTTTGAAAAAAGCTGGTATCTCAAAATCGATGATCTTTCTGAGTGGACTTATTGAGCATTGTTTTATGGGTCAAATTTGTTGACGGATTGATTTGAGATACGACATTTTTTCAAAGTAGTGACGATTTGCCACATAGGATGACATTTTTTTTTTCCAAATAATGTCGAAACCAGAGCACACTAAAAAGAGGAATAATAGCTGGGCTTGCGGCTCGAACCCATTTTCCGTATTTTATTCCCATAGATGAAACATAATAAATGTTTTGTAAATATTTATAAGTATTCCGAGGTTGGTAGTGTAGGGATCTATTCATTGAAAATATGATTCCAGGTAGCAGTTTATTTTAGTATCCAGGCCAGAAGTCCGTCTTCTTCTCAATCGATGATACATGATGATATTCACTTTATTAGGGTTCAATATGATAAAATAAAGAAAAGTTTTAAACTAACTGTTTTGTTTAAGAATTCAAATTGAAGCTAAAGTGAATTGATAAGTTAAGTACCTAGCCTACTTATACTTTATAATCTCTTAATTTATTATGAAAACTATCAAGTTTAAATTTGATGTCAAAAGCAACGATAAAATTGAATAACAATGGCGGACGATTGGTTAAACTGGATTTAAAAATATAATTTACTTGGTTCGATAATTATTCCAGCTTATTTACATCTCACTGCATCACACAGACCTCATCTCGAAATTAGAAGCCTTGTGCAGGTTTATGAAAATTGACATACACCAATTAATTGATTCGCAAGTTCAGAAAATGTTGCGAGCAAATAATATTAAAAAAAAAAAAACATTTTTACAAGAGCAGAAAAAAAACTTAAAACTAGCTTACGTCAAAACCTATATGTATTTACAAATTTATTATTTAATCTAATTTTTCAGTTATCAAGAAAAATAGTCAATAATAGTAACCGCATTCTATAATCGTCAGAAATTATCGTTTTGATATTGTTATAGGCATTACTGTCTATCGTCTTTTAAGCATGCTTGTAATTGAATAATATATCTTTTCGCTCATTTAACATTTCCGTCTATATTTCGAGTACACGTGTTTCCAGAAGTTCAATGACTCTCTATGCCACATTGGGATGATAGACAGCTCTTTGTCTATAACTAAAGCCTGTGGTGCCTCCTTGCGGGCGGGGAGCCAGCGTAGCGGCAACAACTCCGTGGTTTCTGGGGTTGGATCACTGGAAAACGACGAGAACAGAAATATTTATACTGTTTCTATCTGGAAAATAACAAAAATACATCTAGAATATATATTTTTTTAACTATCTTACAATTTACAATTTGTTATGTTACGCCAACCCTGTCATAGACAAACATTTAGAAAATTGTAGTTGTAGTTACCCATGACTAAATACTTACCCATACTTTGCAAAATTTGTCCACATTGTTGTTACTCTATTGATCATTTCCGTGTCAAACCACGCTGGTATAAATGGTTGGTAAAACAAATAAAATATGTCGTCTGCATGCGACATTCCAGTTGAACTTCTAATGATGGGACCAGAGACAAATTTACCAATGTTCCTCCATCCGTCATAATTGAAATAGTAGTGATACAATGGTTGACCACTCATATTCAATAACAGCTCAGATTCAGCCATTGGAGGGAAGTTGAAGAATGGTTCCCCGTAAAACCTTGAAATTTTAAACTGAGCTATAGGTGCTTCAGATATAGGTTCGTCTCCCATATACATTTTTTTTACTTCTTCTGCAACACGTTTTTTCTCACTCGCTGATGGAAACACTAAATCATTTGGTAATGAATCTTCTATATCTACATTTGGTACTACTAAAGAATTCTCTACACCTACAAATAAATAACCTTCGTCGCTATTTGTTCCCACAATCAAATAATTGGTAAGGATCCTTTGTCAAAAAAGGTTCTACTCCGCCAAAAAATTTTTCAACACTAGGCGCAAAAATGTGTCTGGATAACATTGTTTTCTTCTTATCCAAGGGGAGTTTTACTTGAGTGAGCTCTTCTAATGGTTTTTCTTTGAAAATTTTATACAATCCGTGAGGGTCTTCAGTGTCATATCCCATGGCTTTCGCAACACGTCGAGCAATGTGTTCAGGGTTCGCTTGGTGTGCCCATGCCATCAGTGATGACCCACTCTGTGTTATGGCTTTATGGAAAAGCCCAGCAGACATTGGCGATAGTAAGTGGTATGACACCGAGGCTCCGCCAGCACTCTCACCGAATATCGTCACGTTGTCTGGATCTCCTCCAAACACCCTTATGTTCCTCTGAACCCACCTTAATGCCGCAACTTGGTCTTTCATTCCCGCGTTACCAGGAGCTTCTTTAATTCCCAGACCAAGAAATCCGTGTACAGTTAGTCTGTAATTAAATGTAACTAAAGTTACACCTTTTGGTACTAAATAATTAGGACCGTATATTATAGGTGCACCAGATCCCTCAATGAATCCTCCTCCGTGGATGAATACCATGACTGGGAGCGGAGTATCCGCCGGATACACCGGAGTGAACACATTTAGCGCTAGGCAATCTTCTCGTCCCATTAGTATTGCCCCGACTATAGTACTTTGATAACACTTCACTTTATCATCAATCGCATCATAAACGCCTTCCCAAGTTGGCTCGGGACCGGGAGCCTGAAAATAAGATTTCGTATAAACAGTCTTGAAATGTATTACATTAGATCTGTAGAAAACTTATTTAATTATATTTTTAGAGCATCTCCGTATGTCACTGCAATCGTAGATTTAGACATACTTGAAAGCGGTTATCTTCTGTGAGGGAAGCGTAAGGTATTCCGAGGTACGCCACGTGCGAGCCGTCGTGCGCGACGCTCCCGCGCACGTGTCCGCCGCTCACGCGCAGCGGCGCCGTCGGCTGCCGCGCCAGCCGCGCCGTCCACAGCGACCACAGCACTAACCACTTCGTTTTCATCCACATCAGACCGCAAATCCAACCTTATGTCCTTGAATTTATTTTTAGAAACCTAGTGAATCACACAACCAATCATGTTGCGTGGCAACAGTGAACTATTTAATGGTCAGTTTATTTGCTGTTTGAACTTTATTACAAAAATACAACCATAATATACTGAACAAAGTCCATGATATTATCGGAATACAAAACAAAATGATTTTTGCCATCGTATGATTAAGAACTATTTTAAAGTGTTACGGTTGACAAAAGAATTATACCAGACTAGACATTGCAACTGATAAGATAATTTTACTAGCAAACCCCACGGTTTCGTCCACGCTGAGATGTAGTTTGTGATTGTGTGAAAGTGAAACTAAGTCTCCTCTGTTTAGATCCCCTAATCGTCGTTGCTACTGCAAAACCGCGTAACTAGCTTTTTCCATAAGATATCATTTTGACTGTCAGAACAGTACTAACATTGTACTGTTCTGACAATGAAAATTGTACCTTATGGAAAATGCTAGTTACGCGGTTTTGCAGTAGCAACGACGCTACATTTCTCAGGTAGACAAGCTCTTTACCAGTGGTGATATTTCTAATTTTGCATCGATGAAAACTTTTCGCAAACTTTCACCTGTCATTTAAATCTCTTAAATCGTATTTTTATTAGAATTTAATATTTTATTATTTGTGTGTTACACACAGACCGACAGATTTACTATCGCTGTTATAACATTAGTACGGTGTGTGGATTAGTTGGATAACAATCATTACAGTGTCATCACATTTCGATTCTTCCTGTTTTGATTGCCACAAATGGACCAAAATTGTTATTGTTTAGTTTAGTTAAGTTTATTTATTCGTTCAATACATCATTACATTATAATTTACATAAATGTCAGTCATTTGTATTGAATTCGTCAAATGTTAAATAATCCATACTAATATTATAAATGCGAAAGTAACTCTGTCTGTCTGTCTGTCTGTCTGTCTGTCTGTCTGTCTGTCTGTTACGCTTTCACGCCAAAACCGCTGAACCGATTTGGATGAAATTTGGTACAGAGATAGAATAGACCTTGGGAAAGAACATAGGCTACTTTTTATCCCGATATTCCCACGGGATAGGGATAAAATTTCGAAATAAGAACCTCTGGGCTTAGAGTCATGAAATTTGGTATGTAGGTAGTTGGACGTATGGAATAACACATAGGTGACTTTTTGACCCGATATTCCCACGGGATAACTAGGGATAAGATCTCGAAATAACAACCGCTGGGCTTAGAGCCATAAAATTTAGTATGTAGGTAGCTGGACCTCTGGAATAACACGAAGGCTACTTTTATCCTGATATTCCCACGGGATAGGGATAAAATTTCGAAATAAGAACCTCTGGGCTTAGAGTCATAAAATTTGGTATATAGGTAGTTGGACGTATGGAATAACACATAGGTGACTTTTTGACCCGATATTCCCACGGGATAACTAGGGATAAGATCTCGAAATAACAACCGCTGGGCTTAGAGCCATAAAATTTAGTATGTAGGTATCTGGACCTCTGGAATAACAGGAAAGCTACTTTTTATCCTGATATTCCCACGGGATAGGGATAAAATTTCGAAATAAGAACCTCTGGGCTTAGAGTCATGAAATTTAGTATGTAGGTAGTTGGACGTATGGAATAACACATAGATGACTTTTTGACCCGATATTCCCACGGGATAACTAGGGATAAGATCTCGAAATAACAACCGCTGGGCTTAGAGCCATAAAATTTAGTATGTAGGTATCTGGACCTCTGGAATAACACGAAGGCTACTTTTTATTCTGATATTCCCACGGGATAGGGATAAAATTTCGAAATAAGAACCTCTGGGCTTAGAGTCATGAAATTTGGTATGTAGGTAGTTGGACGTATGGAATAATACATAGGTGACTTTTTGACCCAATATTCCCACGGGATAACTAGGGATAAGATCTCGAAATAACAACCACTGGGCTTAGAGCCATAAAATTTAGTATATAGGTAGCTGGACCTCTGGAATAACACGAAGGTAACTTTTTATCCTGATATTCCCACGGGATAGGGATAAAATTTCGAAATAATAACCGCTGGGCTTAGAGTCATGAAATTTGATATGTAGGGAGCTGCACGTCTGAAATATTACATAAGCGACTTTTTGACCCGAAATTCCCACGGAATATCAAAGGATAAAATCTCGAAGTAACAACCACTGGGCTTAGAGCCATGAAATTTGTTGTGTAGGTAGCTGAACCTCTGGAATAACACATAGGCTATTTTTTACCCCGATATTCCCACGGGATAGGAATAAAATTTTGAAATAATAACCGCTGGGCTAAAAGTCATGAAATTTGGTATGTAGGTAGCTGCACGTCTGGAATAACACATACGCTATTTTTTATCCCTATACTCCCACGGGATATTTCAATTGCCACTACCAGACCGATTAGTTTACGCGTGCGAAGCCGCGGGTAAAAGCTAGTATTAGTAATAATTATAAAAAAATAGAATTCTGAGCATGTTATTATGTGAATGAAAACAATTAAAATAATACTGGTTCTCCTCAAGGGATCGTCAAACTGAATACACATTGAAATTAACATTAAAAAAATAATGATAATAATAATAATGGCCAAAACGTCAAGAATATGTAAAAATTAATACATTGGGAAATAATTAAGTAACAATTTAAATGTCAATGTAAAAACAATAAAATAAAAACAATGAATAATACTTACAATTTAAACAATAAAATTAAAATTTCACATTTATAAATTCATTTACTGTATAGTCTAACAACTGGTAGCATGGTGTACGGTTGTGTCACTCTGAAGATGAGCTCTGGTTGAGTTCGAAACGCGTCAGTGTGTTGTGGTGGTGGTGATAGATGGGTTTGTGTAATTTGTGTGTGTTCTTACAGTGTGGAGGTGGAGGAACTGCATGAACACGCATAATTTGCATAGACTTAGCTATCTTAAGGTCGCGGGTGAGCAAAGAAATCATTTTAGTTCATTGTATAAAACGCTTTTTCCAACAAAAGGTCTTTTAGTCGACGGCTAAACGTTTCGTCATTCTTTTCATTTTTTAGGTCTGAGGGTAGGTATTCATATCATAGTACTTGGGGGCGATAACGCGCGGGTTTTTCCTTGCTAATGCTATTGTAGTTTTGCACACAGTGTAGTTTAATTAAAATAATTAGACCTTTAAGTTCACGTAATTAGGCACTATTAATATCTACTATTCAGACAATTTGGACTTAAAATTAATATTAATAAAACAAAAACTATGATAACATCGAAGCATACCCAAGACATAGATCAAATACATATACAAAATTCTGCCATTGAACAGGTCAATAGTTTCAGATACCTAGGCAGCGTGATTACCTGTGACTCCAGATGCACCACGGATGTGAAAACGAGAATAGCCATTCCTAAGAAAGCATTCAATGACAAAAAACACATTTTTAAAAGCAAAATCTCAAAGAAAATTCGGAAAAGATTTATTAAGACCTACATCTGGAGTATAGCATTATATGGGAGCGAGACTTGGACATTGACTGAGCGGGACCGAGACAGATTGAGTGCGTTTGAGATGTGGTGCTGGCGGAGAATGGAGGGAATTAGCTGGACTGAAAGGAGAACTAATGAGGAGGTTTTAAAGTTGGTGGAAGAGGAAAGGCGGCTGTTGAGGACGATTGAAAATGGGAGAGGGAATATGCTGGGGCATCTGATACGACATGACAGTTACATAAAAACCATTTTGGAAGGGAGAATAGAAGTCAGGCGAGGCAGGGGAAGGCCGAGACGGTCATTTATAGATCAAGCCAAGAAAAAAGTAAATGTCGTGTCGTACCAGGAGCTGAAAACGCTGGCAGAGAACCGAAAAGAGTGGCGATTACTCCACCGACAAGAGCTAAGCTCTTAAATTTATGATGATGATGATTATCTACTATGTTGTACGTGCATTGTATTACGTACCATCAGTGTTGATCAGTAGTTTGTGCAGCATACCCAAAATAACGACTTACAGGTGAATTTTTAATACTATTACGTAATCTTGATTCGGATTTCTAATATTTTTTTAGATAAAATACAGACTACTTGTTTCCCGCTACTTCTTCTACTAATAATTCGTTAATCGCGCGCTTGTGGCAACTACATACGTTTCCTGCATAAAAAATATTCTGCGTCTTTTTCAAGGTCTCAAACTATCTAGCCAACATTAAAATTGATTAAGTACTTTCGGCTTGAAAGCGTTACAAACAAACATAATCTTTTTAAAATTTAAAAACATTATTAGGTAAGGATATATTACCATCTTCATAAACTTATTAATAATATACTTTTTAGGGTTCCGGAGCCAAAATGGCAAAAACGGAACCCTTATAGTTTCGCCATGTCTGTCTGTCTGTCCGTCTGTCTGTCTGTCTGTCCGTCCGCGGCTTTGCTCAGAGACTATCAATGTTAGAAAGCTGTAATTTTGTACGAATATATAAGTAAACTATGCCGACAAAACAGTACAATTACAAATTCAAAAACAATTTTTTTTAGGGTACCTCCCATAGACGTAAAGTGGCGGTGATTTTTTTTTTCTCATCCAACCCTATAGTGTGGGGTATCGTTGGATAGGTATTTTAAAACCATTAGGGGTTTGCTAAAACGATTTTTCGATTCAGTCATTTGTTTGCGAAATATTCAACTTTAAAGTGCAAATTTTCATTAAAATCGAGCGTCCCCCCCCCTCTAAAATCTAAACCGGTGGGTGGAAAAATTTGAAAAAATTCAGGATGGTAGTCAGTATATTAAACTTTCAAGGAAAACTATAGCGGCTAAGTTTACTTGAGAATTATTAGTAGTTTATGAGTAAATAGCAGCGTAAGGTATAAAATATACCTATACTTCGAAGATTCCGTATAAAGTACGAAATCCTTAGAAAAATATTACTTAATTTTTTCGTAATGGCTCCGGAACCCTATTTTGGGCGTGTCCGACACGCTCTTGGCCGGTTTTTTAAATTGATTGTATTTGTTCTTGAATTTAAGGAACAAACAAAGTAACAGAAACTTTTTTGTCTTTATAATTTTAGTTTACATTAAGATAAAAAGAATCGCATGGGTGACCTTGTGTTCTGTATTTATCTATTAAAAGTGTAAACCAAAAATAAATTTTAAAAACATGTCCCGAAATCAAGTTTTTTTTTTAATACAAGCTTCTTGCTGATTGGAGTTGCATCGTCATTCTAACGATTTAAATGTATACATATTTCAAAGTCAATCCGACACTATGGATCCAAATTGCTTCGCAATATTAGTTTACAGATAGACACACAGATATCAGGCCAGCTAAACTAAATCAAAGATAAATAGTATAGTATGTATTTAATTAATTAACAAAAACACACGCGTAATGATCTAAAACATACTTTGCTGACCCGCGACCTGTTCAATTCTGTGACCGCGTCCTGTGGTCGCGGGTGAGCAAAGTAATTATTTTAGTTCATTAATATAGACCAGAGATGTCACGAATAATTGTATTCGCGTTCGCATACGCGACTAATTCGCATCATTTTAAACATTCGCATCAACATTCGCATTCGCATAAAACGATGCGAATATTTTGCGAATGCGAATGTGATAACCGGCCGCCGAGACGCCGATTAGCGCATGTGCGAAGCGCACCAACCCCTATTACGTGATTAATTTTGTATTTGAAGTTGAGTTTTTAGTGTTCTCCCTTAATATTCGCGTTCGCATTCGCACATTCGCGTCCTAAATATTCGCATCCGCATTCGCTTTTGCGAATGTGATAGAAATGACATTCGTGACATCCCTAATACGGACCTCCGCAAAGTAACGCCTGATTAAATAAAGTATTTAAAACACATTTTCTAGTTATAATACTACATAGAGCACTTTCTTTTTGTGTGTTATTTTTGTATTTCCTTTTTGTAAAATAAAGAGTATAAACAAACAAACAAAAATATAGATAGACGCCGCGTCTTGCCGATCACTATTAATAAACAATAATTTAACATTATTAATTAAATTAATAAACAATAATTTAACGCCTGACGAAATAATTCAGCAAGACGATGATTGACTACAATTTGTTATTTAGATTAACCTGAAATGCGTAACAAAATATTTTATCTATTTTTTTTTTATTTATCACTATACTTTTCATGAAGGTTTCCCAGAGACGAAATATCGCTAGATGGCGTTAGTATCGTGAGGTCCGTTTGACGTTTGCTTGTAATTTGTTAAATAACTAAATGAGCCAATCGCATGTAAACTATATTTCGCCTCTGTGAAAACCCTCATTCACAGGAATACATTATGTAGTAAATCTACCAATCACATTCGTTGAAATTACACTACAAGGGGACACATTACACATACATTACATTAAGGAAGCAGGACTAAGGTGGTCGGATTCTGCAAATCTTCATCTCCGCTATTAACGTTACTTTTTTAAAAGAAACTCACTTTTATAAAACTATAAGTTTCTATATTTTGAGTACACCTCTTTCCAGTGTTTTAAGGATGTTGTATACCACATGGGAATGTAAGAGAATTCTCTGTCCAGGACAAATGCTTGCGGCTCCTCCAGGTTAACAGGACGCCAGCGCAGTGGCAGTGATTGTGTTGTGGCAGGTGTCGGGTTACTAGAAACATAAACAAAAATACATAAAATTATAACGAAAAGTTGAAAAATCTCCGATATGTCTTTTCAAAGTTTTGACGACCGGATGGCCAAGTGGTTAGAGAACCTGACAACGAAGCTTGAGATCCCTGGTTCAATTCCCAGCCGGGGCAAATATTTGTATGAATAATACATAATACGAATGTTTGTTCTCGGGTCTTATGTATTTAAGTATGTATTTATCTATATAAGTATGCTTATCCGTTGCCTAGTATCCGTAGTTCTTACAAGTGCTTAGTTTGGGACTAGGTCAATTAGTGTCAAGTGTCCCATGATATTTATTTATTATTTAATTATTTAAAGTTCAATATCTCAAAAACGACTGAACCGATTTTTATCAAACATAGCTCAGAACAATCGCGAAGAAACTCGCTTTTAGGCAAAAAAAATGCATTGAAATCGGTCTCTCTGTTTGAGAGCTAAGGTACTACAGACAAGTATTGGTGTCAAACTTATAACACCCCTTAAAAAAGACGAACTCGTACTTAAGTACTGACATATTTGATTGTATGTAAAATCGATACTAACCCTAAATTTATATTAAGGGATAAGTAATCCCTGGCTGAGATCTGAGCCGATAATATTTCAGTTTTAGAAAGCTACACTATTCCTTATTAACCTGGGCATGATTTGCATGACAAATGACTTCAAATCAGCGAGGGTCAAATAAGATAAGTACTTATGACTTTTAATTAGTGTTCGAAAGAATTTTTCTGATAGAACTATAAAACTTACCCGTATTTAGCAAAATTGGTCCACATGGTTGTTATTTTGTTAATGACATCTGTATCAAACCACGACGGTATAAGAGGGTGGTAGAACAAATAAAATAAGTCGTCAGCATGGGTTGCTCCGGGAGCCCGCCAGAACGATGCACCAGCAAGAAGTTTGACCGCATTCCTCCACCCATCATATCTAAACAAATAATGATACACTGGAAAGTTACTTGACTTCAGTAACAATTCAGTTTCAGCCATTGAAGGATAGTTGAAGAATGGCTCTCCATAAAATCTGGATACTTTTTTCTTAGCTAAACACGACTCCGAAATTGGTTCATCCTCCATATATAGTTTCTCTATTTCTCCTGCAACTCGTTTTCTCTCATTTTCTGTGGGGAAAAGTAAATGATTAGGCAAAGAATGTGCGATATCCATAGTTTGTAGATTCTCCTCTAGGCCTGTAAAAAAATATCCTTCTTCATCGTTGGACCCTATGATCATGGGCACTTTGTGGTAATCCCCATTGAGCAATAATTGATATGGATCTTTTGTCAAGAAAGCTTCCACACCATCAAAGACTTTTTCAACAGTAGGCGTAAACCTCAGTGTATTTATGTGTGCTTTTTTGACATCTACAGGAATTTTCACCTTAACTAGTTCGTGTGCAGGTGTGTTTTTGAAAATTTTGTATAGTTCATAGAGATCCTCAGTATTGTACCCCATAGCTTTAGCGACGATGCGAGCATTATCTTTGGGGGTCCTCTGATGAGCCCACGGCGAAATTGATGATCCGCTCTGTGCGATGGCTTTATGAAAGAGTCCAGCAGACATAGGAGACAGTAAGTGGTACGACACTGAGGCAGCACCAGCGCTCTCACCGAATATCGTCACATTATCTGGATCACCTCCAAAAGCTCCAATGTTTCTTCTCACCCATTTCAACGCTGCAACTTGGTCCTTCATCCCAGCGTTACCAGGTGCTTCTTTTATACCTAAACTAAGAAACCCCAGAACATGCAGCCTGTAGTTAAACGTTACTAAAATAACATCTTTCTCAACTAAATAGTTAGCACCATACACGAAAGGTGTTCCTGACCCTTCTTTAAATCCTCCGCCGTGGATGAAGACCATGACTGGTCGCTTGTTTGCTGACGGGAACACTGGAGTATACACGTTTATAGTCAGACAGCCTGTCTCATCCTGTCGACCGATATGTGCATCGAACATTAAATTAGCAGGTTGAGGACATATCGTTTTATCATCGACGGCATCAAATATATGTTTCCACGTTGGTTCAGGACCTGGAGCCTAAAAATGAAGGCGTTGCTTATTATTTATGCAAGAGAAATTAAGCACAATAGTAGTTTTGAGGCTTTGTACGGACCTGAAAGCGGTTATCCTCTGTGAGGGAAGCGTAGGGTATCCCGAGGTACGCCGCGTGCGAGCCGTCGTGCGCGACGCTCCCGCGCACTTGACCACCGCTCACGCGCAGCGGCGCCGTCGGCTGCCGCGCCAGCCGCGCCGCCCACAGCGACCACAGCACCAGCCACTTCGCACTCACACACATTACCACACTTAAATTAACTAAACCGTATTTAACACTGGTATTATATTCACAATAAATCATTTAACTGACGCAATATAGGTCTCAAGTTCCTGCCTTTTCTTTAACCTCTACATAATAATAAATTATTTACTCAATCGGACACGCTATTTCGTTGAATTTTATCGTTATTTTCCTTTGGCTTTAGGGAAAATTAATATTAAATTTGTCACAAATGTGTACATACATAATACAAATACCTTCTTGTTAAATGAAGTGTAAATAATTTGATTAATTTGCTATCAGCTGCTTCATATCTGAGTTTTATTAGTCTATCAATACGATAGTTACGAAGGACATGAATTATCTGTAATACATAACTAATACTAATCAGTTTAAAATTTCAAGGTCGGCAAGGACTGTTGCTATGAAAAGCTGAAGGTAGATACTTATCAGTTTAACAAATTGAATCATGACCAAGGGTGGAAACTTTGTCTTACTAATGTCATGTTGACATCTCATACTTTTGTCAAGGTGACGTTAGCGATCCCTTCAAATAGCGAACCTACTGTGATGAAAATAAAATTGTGATAAATACTTGTGATATTTATTTAATCATTATAGATATTTATTATAGATATCATTTCTAAATATTGTGAATCTGTTTAAAAAAAAAAATACCTCGTTGAGTTTCATGCCGGATTCTTCTCAACAGAGGTTTTTTCCGAACCGGTGGTAGATTTTTTTGACGTTCATATAAATGTTTGCTATAGCCTAAACTGAATAAAGAGATTTTGACTTTGACTTTTACTTTGTAACCATAGTGAAAATGATTATTAAAAGTTTCCACCATGGGCGATGATTAAATTTTTTCGACTGTATCTACCTGTTTGTATGTAGGTAACAGTGGCGTGGTGTTGTAACAACTCGATCCCAATCGGTTTGCCTAAATTTTTACATAACATCAGCGTTGACAAGTGTGGCAAAGCTTGTATATCTATATAGCCTGAATTACTTCGAGAAGAGTATGGTACGGCCGTGCCTTTATTTTGTTTTGCTCGACTTGGCGGGGGCACTGCCGTGCCCCCAGATAACGCGTGTTTTGTTGGATCCGCAAACTGTACGACGTTTTTTCTTATAAAATAAACTAGGACCCATTTCGTGAAAAAGTCCTTTGAATTTTCATGCAAAGTAACAAATCGATCTTAAGTACACTGTATACTAAATTCAAACACGTTTATTTGTCAAACATAGATGAAAACAGTTGGATATAAATGACAGGTAATTTTCAGTAATATTATGTTGCACTATGAGGCATACCAATAGCCACAGTTTCACATGCAGCAGTCGGACTGTGCTAACTCCGAGGAGTGGCATTCGAAGAGAACCTCACGCTTCCCTCATTCCCCAGGTACAACGAAAACCCTTATTTTGTATCACTTTATAAATTTCACTCTATTGTCATCTTTATGGATTTACTAAGTTGTGGTTCTCAACAGTGCATTAAGGTAGTTATTCAAAATAACCAAGTTTATGATTAACTCAAGCATCGCTTCGTTTTTCTAGCCTTATTTGCGCCTGGCGCTTTAATCTCTCGTGACATTTCTAGTCATCTTATTAAGTTATTATTTACCTAATAAATAATTCTGCACTTTAAATACAGTCAACATGCTAAATTGTAAAGCTCCTGCCAGTTAACACATTGTGAATTGGCGAGTTATCTTTTTAAACGAATTTGAATCAGGCGTTACTTTGACTTCGATGCCGATACGTGCACCTAGCAATGTGACTAGTTGGAGTTCGTTTTGATGCCATAAGACGATTGTTTACCCGCGGCTTCGCACGCATAAATTAAAATAAAGTCAAATCAACATCGAATTGGTTTTTAATAATTTATTTTCTTAAGTCAATGCGACGTAATAAATCAATTTTTCCTTTTTTTTGAACATGCCATAAACAAGTATAGAGATTACTACATTCGTCCCTCCCCATCCCTAACACGTTACATCTCCTCAATGAGTCGACGAGGGGGTCGCACTGTCCGGTGGCTTTGTCGTCGTGTAGCCGGGGTGATCATAACAGCACGTGGTGCCCCCTAATAAAATAAAGTCAAATCAACATCGAATTGGTTTTTGATAATTTATTTTCTTAATTCAATACGACGTAATAAATCACTTTTTCCTTTTTTTTAAACATGCCATAAACAAGTATAGAGATTACTACATAAATCATTAGATACAGCAGTTGAATTGAAATTCCGGGATTCCAGATGTCCAGCTATCTACTTCCAAATTTCATGTCTCTCCATACCAAACACATACCAAATTTCATGTCTCTAAGCCCAGTGGTTATTAGTTCGAGATTTTATCCCTATCCCCTGGGAACATCGGAATAAAAAGTAGCCTATGTGTTATTCATACGTTCAGCTACCTACATTTCAAATTTCAAGACTAATCCCAGCGGTTGTCATTTAGAGACTTTATCCCTATCCCGTGGGAATATCGGGATGAAAAGTATCCTATGTTTTAATTCAGGTCACTTTTTGCTAAAGTTCATCCAAATCCGTCCAGCCCCTTCAGTGTGAAGAAGTAACAAACATTCTCACTCACTCACTCACAAACTTTCACATTTATAATATTAGTAGGATAATTTACAAACCTATAATAGCAAAACATTTATTTTGTCGGTGTCTGGCAACGGCAAATGTCAAATTAGAAGATAACGACAAAATAATGTTATTTAAAGAGCTTGACAAGGACTTATGTGGATTATAATTATTTACCGGATAACTCGCGTCTTAAATCTTATTTAGCTCGACATGTTTCGGGCTAATTCGTAACCCTTGTTTTTAGGAGTAACGTGACTCGGTTGCTACTGCAACACGCGTCCTACACAAACAATATGTCAAGCTAAACTCGATTTAAGCCATAGATTATCCGGTGCAATATCATTTAATATGAGTGAGCTTCACGGTAGTTTCATGTTTTAATTTTATAGATTTGTATTTGTATTCATGAATCGTAGAATCCACACATTTCTCTCATTCTTAGAAGAGGCTTGTGTCCTCCAGACGGACGCCCTCACCTGCCCAAAATAGGGAAACGGTACGGAATCGCAGTGACGTGCCGTAAAGCGTCACGATTTTATCGCATGCTCTCCACCACACGCCACTCAAAGTACAAGTACGTTGACGATACGGAATCGCAGTGACGTGCCGTAAGCGTCACGATTTTATCACATGCTCTCTACCACACGCCGCTCAAAGTACGGGTACGTTGACGATGCGGAATCGCAGTGATTTGCCGTAAGCGTCACGATTTTATCGCATGCCCTCCACCACACGCCGCTCAAAGTATGAGTACGTTGACGATGCAGAATCGCAATGACGTGCCGTAAGCGTCACGATTTTATCGCATGCCCTCCACACGCTGCTCAAAGTACGATTACGTTGACGATGCGGAATCGCAGTGAAGTGGCATAAGCGTCACGATTTTATCGCATGTCCTCCACACGCTGCTCAAAGTACGCTGACGGTGCGGAATCGCAGTGACGCGTGCCGTAAACGTCACGACTTTGCATAGATAGTATAGGCAGTAAGCAAATGGTAATTTAAATGAAAATAAATGCATCAAATTGAAATTGAATTGCTTCGAGTCCCTTGCTTTCTCAACACAGGTTTTTTTCCGAACATGGCGCACGGTGACAGTTTGATTTATGAATTTTTCTAGTTTTGATTCCGAAAAGTGTCGTCTTCCGTACTTCACATAAGTAGGTAAGCTCTGCCTAATATTTATGGGCTAACTTAAGGTCGTCCTAAATCTATTATTGTAAAATTCATTGATAATGATGTTTAATAATCGGAATTACTAATGATACCGCGTACTGAATGTACCGTATGATGAGCCTCAACTAAAACAGGTTTTGACACAACTGCTATTCCGAGAACAAACCGCGTGCGTTCCGCTCGTGTTACACAATATACGACGGACTCGTTTCAGTTATACTTTACTAACATCTATGTAAACTGAATCATAGTTAGGAAGTGAAGTGATTTATTATTCCATTTGTTGTGATGATGGTTATTCCAGTTTGTGAAATATCTAGGTAGGAATTTTTATATCTACTGCGGAATTCTTTAAAACCGGTAAGTGTTTGTCAAATTACCTATTATAGACAGTGTTTCCTCCAAGAATGTTTAACTTGGAAAAGGCATCGTTTCTTAAGTTCAATTTGTTTACTTAGTTTTAACCGAAAACGTTTATATCGTATCTTAAAAACACTTGTAAACAAATAAATAAAGAGCACCATTAATTTCATCTTATTATCCTGTGTTCTGTTATTATCATGTGTTTTTATGTACAATAAAGTTTTACAATACAATACAAGAATTTCCAATAACTCAAGGTCCATATTTGAATACACTAACTTAATAGATTCCAAATTGCACCATCCCACCAGTATTATAAATGCGAAAGTTTGTTTGTTTGTTACTTCATCACGTCTTAACCATAATAATATATCTAACCGATTTTCATGAAATTCGGTAAATAAATAGATATATATTTATTGGTACAAATATGAAATAATGAAATAAAAAATATCCTAAAAATAACTTAACTAAAATACTAAATAAGTATTACAAACTAAATTAAAACTATTTTAAAAACTAAACTATATCTAAAAAAGGCCCCTGCGGCATTGTGCCGAAAATGCTGGCAGCATTTCCTCGTTGAATTGCTATGCTAATTCTTTGAGCGAGGTAGCTGCCAGCTCTTCGGTCACCGGTGGCATCGATAAGCCTCTTCGAAATTTCTTTGAAGAGGCTTATTGCTCCTGGGCCCCACGGACCAAGGGTCTCGACACCGAAAGGGACGAAATTATATTCGGCGCCGAGACCACTATATTTGCTTATCTTTGCGGTTTCGGCTGCCTCTGCTGCGGCTGCTGCCCTAGTGGAGGTCCGGTGGAGATGCGAAGGGGCTAGTGTATCTACACAGGTAGCATCCCACACCAAGACCCTTCCCATACTCCACGGGATCAAAGACATACCGTCTGGTCTCTTACCGTCGTCTCTAAAAATACCCGACGGCTCCAGGAGAGCCGGCACGTTAGCCGACGCAAGAGACCGACGAATAATGTCGTTGAGGGCAGCATGTCTCGCGAAGCGGCCCGCGCTCTTCTGGCAGGAGAGTCCGTGGTGTCCAAGCCGGTCTACGTCGCTTCCGCAGGGGCAACGATGTGGAGCGCAGACCGGGACCCCAAGACGAAGGCAAACTGCGAAACGGAGTGTATTGGGGTCGAGAAAAGTGCCAGTGGTTGCAGATGGGTGTGCGTGGAGCCAGAAACCAGCCTCTTTTGTTCTTACGGCTAGAAGTCTGGCTCGATCTGCGGAACAACACTGGACAAGAAGGGAGTCAGCGGTTAATTTGCAAATTGTGTCATCCCAGCACCTTTGAAAATTTGGATTGTCGGGAAAATTTTGACCAGGGCAAGCAATTTGCCAGGCCCTTTTTGCGTCCACCAAACCCGAAGTCTCATAGTATGTAGGTAGGATCTTACCTATGAGACTAGACGAGCTATGGGCTGACGACAAAAAAGCCGGTAAAGCTACACTAGAAATTTTGCGGATCCCTAGGCCACCGTATCGAATGGGAAGGGAGGGATCCTTGGGTCCAGGACTGCTCGTTTAGCTGAATGTTAAGAATATTTTCTAAATTAATTTTGATCATACTATCTATTTGTGATAGAAGATTTTTATGTTTCCAAAGAGGACAGCAGCGGAGCACATAAGTCAATTTTGGGACAAAAAGGCAAAATTTAACTACACAAAGAGCATAGTGCGGACTAATTTCCAAAAGGCGATGACAATGGTTTTGGAATTTTGATATTTTGGACCCTAGGAGGCAAAGATTATTCTTGTTAAGTATTTTAATGTTGGGTGCAAGTTGGTTAAACCTGTGTATCAGGTTATTGGAGTCGTTATGCAAATTTGGGATGTAAATAAATAGTTTGAGTTCCGGAAAAGGCCATGGGAGAGTTTTTATCCCGGAAAATTGCACAGTACCCGCGGAATAGCGATAAACGAACTTTACGCGGACGGAGTCGCGGCTAACGGCTAGTGTAAAGAAAAAAATGCTTGTTTATTTAATATTCCTTCTCATCTCTCGGCCTTTATACGTCCCACTGCTGGGCACAGGCCTCCTCTCGGAATGAGAGGGCTTGGGCCATAGTTCCCACGCGGGCCCAGTGCGGATTGGGAACTTCACACGCACCATTGAATTGCTTCGCAGGTTTGAGCAGGTTTCCTCACGATGTTTTCCTTCACCGCAAAGCTCGTGGTAAATTGCGCACATGAATTTCGAAAAACTCAGAGGTGCGAGCCGGGATTTGAACCCACGACCCTCTGCTTGAGAGGCGATAGGTCAAACCACTAGGCCACCACGGCTCTCATCTAATATTCCTTAAAAAAAAAAAATTCATTGAATAAATATTAGGAAACAATGTTGTTTTAAAACAACAATTGAATTGACAAAGACCTTGTTTCAAGCGTGGATGTTATTGAGAGAGTATTAAGCTAGTTAATTCTAATCAGTACATTGCCCACTGGACATCGTAACTTTCCGGTCGAAAACATAGACTGCCCGCAATGTAATACCTTCTTTTCGTTCAAATCGACGCTAACGCTTATTAGTACAGTGAATATGCACCTATTATACATTGCCTCAATTGACCTGGTCACATCCACGTCCAAACAATTATAGCCTCGAACGTACATTTTAACTGAAAATTTTAAAACATTTAGATAATATAAATAATTATCAAATGTCTACTTAGTAGGTACGCGAAACGCGAATATAAATTATTCTTTGTCTTTTTCATTACTTAAAATTACCAAAATCGAAACGTTCAAATTCTGCAAGTACTTGGGCCTAAAGGGACACATTGACATGACTTATTTAAATAATTTTATTGTATAAATTAAAACCTAGTGGCATAGGTATTTGCTGATCTACGTTTCGTTTAAGTCTTATTTTCTTAAGTTTTTTTCTCTTGAGGAGAACCAGTATTATTTTAATTGTTTTCATCAACATAATGACATGCTCGGAATTCTATTTTTTTATAATTATTACCAATCTTATTACATTTGACAAATTCAATACATATTCTTATAACTGACATTTCGCACCTTTAAAACTAAAGTGAAACATTTTTCTAAATTCTCATTTCCAAAATGAACTTTAAATAAAACACAATCCGGTTGAATTTTAAAATTAAGAAAAATCGAATTATTTCATTTTATTTTTAAAGGGGCAATTTATTTAAATTATAATAGTATTGAATGAATAAATAAACTAAAGTAAACTAAACTATATTGTACCGTTTTTTGCCCAAATAAACATTAAACATTTAACATTTTTATACTATCAAAGTATTTGGAATGCACACAAGAAACTTGATAGAGTCACTTCTATAAACAAAAATTGTCTCACATTTAATCTTTTTTTATCTCAACAGATCTCACTAAAAATCCATGAAGAAATGAAGCTCATGTGATCTCAATATTTCGATCACTGAAAACACTGTGAAATTTGGATGTTGTAATGTGGGTGAGTGCGAAGTGGCTGGTGCTGTGGTCGCTGTGGGCGGCGCGGCTGGCGCGGCAGCCGACGGCGCCGCTGCGCGTGAGCGGCGGACACGTGCGCGGGAGCGTCGCGTACGACGGCTCGCACGCGGCGTATCTCGGGATACCTTACGCTACTGTTACACCGGATCACCGTTTTAAGGTAAAAACTTGGATGCTACTTCCTCAGTTTTAATAATTGTCAACAATATACAGGTGGTAGGACCTTGTGCAAGGCCCGCCTGGATTGCTACCACCATCTTGCTTGCTAATCTTGCGGTGAAGCAGCAGTGCTTGCACTGTTGCGTTTCGGCGTGGAGAATAAGACAGCCGGTGAAATTACTGGCACTTGAAGTATCCCATCTTAGTCCTCTAGGTTGAATACGCATCTACAATACACCTGGCGTTGCAGATGTTTTGGGCGGTGGTGATCTCTTACCATCAGGAGACCCACTTGCACGTTTGCCATCCAGTCGAATAAAAAAATGTAGACTCATTGAAGTAGTAGCTGCCTCGAGATAATTGGGCCAATCAACAATTTTACCGACACTTCGGGAGTCTCCTGCGTTACCAAAATATCGTACTTCCGACAAGATATTTCACTGTTTAATAGGTTGAACGTACGTAGGATGGCATGTATTCATGTACACCATCTCTTAAATTACAGAAATAATACATCGTATATTAACCACATCCAACTACCAAGACTGAATGGTGTAAAAAATAAATTCATTTACTTTAACGTACCCAACATTAACATAATTAATTAAACAAGCGGAATCAGTACTAAAGTTCTAACAACAACAACAATATGAGACTCGTGGAAAGCGAATCGAATTAAAAGAAAAAAGTGCTCAGTTCTTCTAAAAGTAAATTTGCGGACTTTGAACCGTGTAATAGAGATAATCACTTATTTAGATAAACGACGTAAAGACTGCAAAATAGTCTCAGTAGTACGAGTATTAACTTTGAATAAAATTACAATGAATTAAATGACGCAAACACACAATACAAACATCACGTCTGCGCTCCCAAATGGGGTGGGCAGAGCACACGAAACGTTCCGCTTCGGAGCCACTTTTAGCAATTTTAGGTTTAAAGTTTGTTAAATGACGCAGTCTGGTCAAAATAGATAGATAGATAGATAGACAGATAGATAAAACGTTTATTTGTTACTGCAAACACACACAATCAAAATTACATGTTAAACATACTGAACATACTGAACATGTTGCAATACTCAAGAATCATTCACCGTCTATGCTTGAACTTCCATGTAATAAAAAAAGTATTGACAGCAATTTACTTCAACTCGTCCTTACTGAATATTTAATTGATAACTACTTTAACTACATACATGCCTCTACATCGTGTAGTAACATTTCTTTTCTGAAATTACCGTAAGCAAATGTTGACAGTCTCACATTTAAAATTCCTTGCATTTTAAATTGTTACACTAATGTAGATGGATTCACCTTATAACTAATGCATCTAATTACTTAATAGGCCAAATAAAATAACGGGTTGAAGGAAATGTAATGACTAAATGACGTAATCACTCTACAACATGGCTCCTAAAGGGGAGTTCAGACCTAGCGGAGTTCAGACCTGCGAGAAATATCCTACAAATTGAATTACATTGCAGCACTCGATTGTCTACTTCAAAGTCGTTCATTTTGCAGCCTCGCAATGTATTACAACTTGCGCATTTTAGAATTTACCGCTCGCACAACGTAATAATGCCCAAAATCAAACCCTACCAGGGTTAGATACGTTAGTCTTTCTCCAGTCTATTCTTTTTGCACTCCGTCGAAAAAATAGGGATGAGTGAATTAGGCGGAGTCTATAGCGGAGTGCATAAATCTATTAAATGGCAGTGAAGAATCTACCTAATATAGCGACGTTTACGTACAAAAAGAGCGATTTCTAAATTAAAGGAGTTTGATAAGTGAAATGTTGATGATAAAAAATAGTATTCACAGTTCAGTAGTAGTCTGAGAAACTCTTGATTTCACTTGAAATTACTTCTAAATATAGTCACTTCACTTGCGTAGAGGTGATTGATAGTGCTTCCTTTAACTCTGCTACTAAACATGTAATTTTAATCTTTTCCAGGACCCAGGGCCCGAACCGAAATGGGACGGAATATTGGAGGCATACAACGAAAACATCAAATGCACGCAACGTTACAACTCCCACGTCATCGGTCAAGAGGACTGTTTAGCTGTCAACGTGTATACCCCTCTCGACGTCACCGCCCCGCTCCCCGTGCTTGTCTTCATCCACGGCGGAGGCTTCCGCGACGGTTCCGGCTCCCCCGCTATCTACGGACCTGAATACTTAGTCAAACAAGGAGTCATACTAGTCACTGTAAACTATAGATTGGAAATCTTGGGATTCTTATGTTTAGGCAATGAAAATGCACCTGGAAATGCGGGTTTGAAGGACCAAGTGGCAGCTCTGCGATGGGTGAAAAGAAATATAAGAGTGTTTGGTGGTGATCCTGATAATATTACACTGTTTGGTGAAAGCGCCGGCGCGGCTTCCGTGTCCTTTCATCTTATCTCACCAATGTCGAAAGGACTGTTTAATAAAGCCATCATGCAAAGTGGCACGGCATTAGCTCCTTGGAGTTTGCAATTTGAGCCTCTAAAGATCGCCAAAGCGATGGTGAGGAGCTTGGGTTATGAGACGGAAGATATAGATGAGATTTACAAGATTTTAATGACGAAATCAGCTAAAGAGTTAATGGCTACGCGAGTACCAAGAACGCAAGGTGACGTCAATCAATCAGAAAACATTTTCGTTCCTTGCATAGAAAAAAAGGTGCCAGGAGCCAAACAATTCTTACCAGATACTCCTTACAATCTTATATCTAGTGGAGAGTACATAAAAATGCCCATGATAATCGGTCACAACAATGCCGAGGGGTACCTATTTGTTGGTAAAGAAAACGACACCACGATATCCCAGTTAGATTTCTCAAAAGCCTTGCCAAGGGATCTACTCATTCCTAACGAAAATGATAAATTAAAAGTGGCTCAAGAATTGAAATATCGGTATATGGGTGACAAAGAAGTATCGAAGGATACATTGGATCAATTATCGTCTTTTGAAGGTGACTTGGGAATCAAGTACCCGGTTATATCGACCATAGATCTGTTTCTGAAGACCAGTACGAAACCTTTATATACTTATAGATTAGACTATGATGGCTGGTTGAACGTGGCCAAGCTGTCTTCCGGCTTCATGAGGGCACCAGGAGCAACCCACGCCGACGATCTCTTCTACATGTTCAAACCCTTCTTTCCAATGCTTCATATGTTAGAAAGAGATATGTTGAATAAAATCACCAGCATGTGGACCAACTTTGCTAAATTTGGGTGAGTAAACATTAACTAATATTAACACTTTAATTGCCCATGCATCACATGTAATGCACCGTCAAACTAGCTCTGCCACGTCTACGTGACGTCAGAAATGGATGATTCTATACAATTTTGTGCATTACCTGTAATTCACGGACGTACCGACCCATGACAGTTACGAAAGCGAGGGGCAGTTAAAGTGTTAATGAAACTCCAATTATCGCAGTCTGATTTAGAACCCATCGCAAAATAGTTTAATTACCATTCATGCATTTGGAGCAAAAATCAATCAAAGGGTGCTTATGAGCGAGGTTTTGTGATTTAAAAAGGAACATTGGCTGAAACTCCTGAATAGTGTAGGATTTTTTCATTGGTTAATGAACATTGTTACTGCTGATACGTTACGATTTTCTTTTGGTTTTCCAGAGACCCTACACCGGAAGATTCTACAGGGCTACCAAAGTGGCTGCCAACGGACAGTGCAGACCCTCACCTGTTTGTCATAGAAAAGCAGTTCAGCAGAAGTCCTCTGTGGGAAGACGATAATATGCGGTTTTGGAACCAAACCTACACTAAGTTTAGAAGAAAAAAATGACTTTTAAAGTTGGAATATTTTGCCGTCTCTCCTTTTACTGGAACACCATAGTCAAGTAGATGCTGCGTGCAGAGCAGACCTTGAAAGAACTGCATATAAGCTGTAGCAGTGCCTACATTGCATACAAGTACTTCCTAATAAAGATTTTTATACATATATCAATATGTATACAGGGTGGCACATTTAGATCGGTCAACATAGGCAAGCCTGAAACTATAATACATACAAATAGCTGTTCTTACGAACCATTTCATTGATATTAGTGAGCAGAAAAACTGCATACATATAAAAAAAAAAACTTGTAAGTACTCAGTTCGAGAATCGAAGCTAGTCTTTATGAAAAACAAAACTTACATAATTTTTATTTGGATATCGTTTGTGCAGGTCATAAACAGTAAATGTTACTTTACTTTAACCGACCGATTTAAATGTGCCACCTGTACAATTTCGTTTCAAGTTAAGATCTAAATGTGGCACCCTACATAATTTAGTTTCAAGTTAAGGTCTAAATGTGGCACCCTACATAATTTAGTTTCAAGTTAAGGTCTAAATGTGGCACCCTACATAATTTAGTTTCGAGTTTAGCGGAGTATTTGCGGGTCTTTCGCTTGTTGGATATAACTGCTTAGTTGTGTTGAAAAAATGCATCTATTTCTTGCCAAAATACAAATTGGAATAATGTATTCCTAATTATTATAATCAATAATATAGTTATTATCATTGCTCAATTTCCAGTCACTTAATTTATTTATTTTCTTAATAAGTAATAAAAATATAGTTTTATTATACTGCTATATTTTTTAATAATATACGATCAATTTAATTGGACATAATTTTCTGCGAGATGTAGACTGATTGTCATGAGCATCCTTTATTTCATGGCTGAAGAAATCTAAATTGGAAAAAGAAACATCATATAAAATTTTCGCTGTCTACATCATCATCATCATCATCATCATCTTCATCAGCTACAAGACGTCCACTACTGAACAAACGCCTCCCCCTTAGAACGCCACAATGAACGACAAATCACCACTTGCATCCAACGGTTACCCGCAATTTTCACTGTCTACTCCCCGAATAAATTTTTTAAATGAGTAATTCTTGTATATAAATAATAGCTTTTGGAATTCGGTTAGCGCGCGCTGTTCCCTCGGGAACTGTGCATTTTCGGAATAAAAAGTAGCCTATGTCACTCTCTGGCCCATAAACTATCTCTATGCCAAAAATCACGTCGATCCGTCGCTCCATTTCGAAGTGAAAGACGGACAAACGTACACACAAACACACAAACATACAAAAACACACACACTTTCGCATTTATAATATTAGTACGGATATTTGGGGGATCTCGGAAACGGCTCCTACAATTGACAAGATTTCATTTTTTCAACACCTGTAAATTACTCGTACTACAGGAATCGAAAGAGTTTTGCCTCCTGAACATGGCAAATTATCCATACTAATATTATAAATGCGAAAGTAACTCTGTCTGTCTGTCTGTCTGTCTGTCTGTCTGTCTGTCTGTCTGTTACGCTTTCACGCCAAAACCGCTGAACCGATTTGGATGAAATTTGGTACAGAGATAGAATAGACCTTGGGAAAGAACATAGGCTACTTTTTATCCCGATATTCCCACGGGATAGGGATAAAATTTCGAAATAAGAACCTCTGGGCTTAGAGTCATGAAATTTGGTATGTAGGTAGTTGGACGTATGGAATAACACATAGGTGACTTTTTGACCCGATATTCCCACGGGATAACTAGGGATAAGATCTCGAAATAACAACCGCTGGGCTTAGAGCCATAAAATTTAGTATGTAGGTAGCTGGACCTCTGGAATAACACGAAGGCTACTTTTATCCTGATATTCCCACGGGATAGGGATAAAATTTCGAAATAAGAACCTCTGGGCTTAGAGTCATAAAATTTGGTATATAGGTAGTTGGACGTATGGAATAACACATAGGTGACTTTTTGACCCGATATTCCCACGGGATAACTAGGGATAAGATCTCGAAATAACAACCGCTGGGCTTAGAGCCATAAAATTTAGTATGTAGGTATCTGGACCTCTGGAATAACAGGAAAGCTACTTTTTATCCTGATATTCCCACGGGATAGGGATAAAATTTCGAAATAAGAACCTCTGGGCTTAGAGTCATGAAATTTAGTATGTAGGTAGTTGGACGTATGGAATAACACATAGATGACTTTTTGACCCGATATTCCCACGGGATAACTAGGGATAAGATCTCGAAATAACAACCGCTGGGCTTAGAGCCATAAAATTTAGTATGTAGGTATCTGGACCTCTGGAATAACACGAAGGCTACTTTTTATTCTGATATTCCCACGGGATAGGGATAAAATTTCGAAATAAGAACCTCTGGGCTTAGAGTCATGAAATTTGGTATGTAGGTAGTTGGACGTATGGAATAATACATAGGTGACTTTTTGACCCAATATTCCCACGGGATAACTAGGGATAAGATCTCGAAATAACAACCACTGGGCTTAGAGCCATAAAATTTAGTATATAGGTAGCTGGACCTCTGGAATAACACGAAGGTAACTTTTTATCCTGATATTCCCACGGGATAGGGATAAAATTTCGAAATAATAACCGCTGGGCTTAGAGTCATGAAATTTGATATGTAGGGAGCTGCACGTCTGAAATATTACATAAGCGACTTTTTGACCCGAAATTCCCACGGAATATCAAAGGATAAAATCTCGAAGTAACAACCACTGGGCTTAGAGCCATGAAAATTGTTGTGTAGGTAGCTGAACCTCTGGAATAACACATAGGCTATTTTTTACCCCGATATTCCCACGGGATAGGAATAAAATTTTGAAATAATAACCGCTGGGCTAAAAGTCATGAAATTTGGTATGTAGGTAGCTGCACGTCTGGAATAACACATACGCTATTTTTTATCCCTATACTCCCACGGGATATTTCAATTGCCACTACCAGACCGATTAGTTTACGCGTGCGAAGCCGCGGGTAAAAGCTAGTTTATTATAATTTATTTCTCCATATTCAAAAAAATACAAAATAATTAAAAAATGTATCTGAATTTGCCAATACTACGACAGAATAGATATGTTTCCTTTGTCCTTTTCACCAGAAAAATGAGCTGTCATAATTTTGACAATGTCTACGTCAGATTTACGCATGATTTACGTGATCTTTTTTTTTAATAGAGACTAGATAAAAGTAATGGATCTATTGTATCGTAGTTTTGGAGTTATGCCCTTTATGCACGTTATGCACATCTTAAAAAATTTGTAAAAAAATAATTAATAATCGTAGCGAAATTTTAAAAATATCAGCGTCTTTCTATTTCCAAGCAGAATACAGAGAACGAATCAAATTACAGTCTTAGAAATATGTAATCTTGTCAATTTCGATGAAATTTGGTATGTAGGGGTTTTCGGGGATGACAAATCGATCTTGCTTGATCTTATCTCTGGAAAAACGCTTACTAACGAGTTAGTAGTCACCCGGGTACTTTATTATTACATACCCCTTATTTCGCCCCACAGCTGAGCAAAGGGCTCCCCTGTCGACCTCCACATTCCACATATCTCTATCCAAACCTATACTCAGGGTCGCCCTGGCGTCTCTGTTGGGTTGAAAAATCTGAAAAAATTCAGGATGGTAGTAAGTATATCAAATTTACAAGAAAAATTATAACGGCTAAGATTACTTGAGAATTTATACTTAAGTAGTTTACGAAAATAAATAGCAGCCTAAGGTATAAAATATAACCTAAACTACCCAAATTGGCGTGTCCAACAAGCTCTTAGCCGGTTTTTTAATGTTATTAGTTTTTATTAGCAAGATTTTTAAAAAATTAATAAAAATCGGATCGCCGGGCTAGATTGGAATCCTTACCTCTCGCAGCTTTACGCACCAGAGGATCGTACCAAGTTTGGGTTTGTCAAACTAAACTTTTACACATTCTACCGCATTTTCA
This sequence comes from Choristoneura rosaceana, assembly GCA_037349165.1. NCBI lineage: Eukaryota > Metazoa > Arthropoda > Insecta > Lepidoptera > Tortricidae > Choristoneura > Choristoneura rosaceana. The sequence goes on along the minus strand of JAZBNJ010000038.1, from coordinate 504,091 downwards.
TCCAAATTCCGGTCGTTGGTCCATCGTATGGAAGCGCCATAACCGGCGCCGGCGTCCTTGCGCGTTGTGAAAGGCGCGCAGTGCCGCGCCCGCGCCTCGCAGGTTCCACACGTTTTCCCGCAAAACATGTCCTAAACGGAGCGCGAGCGGCCACTGATAAATCCCGACAAATTATATGTGCGAACAATTTAAAGTAAATCAGAACATTTCCGAAAAAATCCCAATAGATGGCGTTGTTTTGAAATAAAATTGTGGCGTTGGAATTTTATTGGAATTTTGGTAAACTATTTTCTAGTTAGGTATATTGATTCACAGACGTGATCTATAAAGTGATAAAACGTGATATGATGTGGGATTAAACGCACGTGCTGTGAACAGTTTATCGCCATGGCGAATAAAACGGCGGTAAGTACAGATTAATATTAAATTTGTTTTAAAGAAAGAAAAAAAATATATTTCTAAACAACAACCACAGACTCGACAATATTGTAACAAATGTGAAATACGATTATAGAGTGTCATTGCGATTGCGAATCGGAAACAATCCATCATCAAAATCATTTTATTTTCTACAAGTCGATTAGCTTTAGGTTTATTGTCAAACAAGTGTCGAATTCTCGAAATTTTTGACGTGGTTACTTACTTTAGGTACATCATGATCACAGTGTCAAAAATCCCGTTGAAATCATTGTATCCCGTTGTTCGTGTACCCGTTAGTAGCTATTTACATTTTGACTACAAATGCTCCCAGAAAACTAAGTTAATCTAATTACCTAATTTTGTCACATTACGTCGTCCTATGTGCGTCCCACTGTTGGGCAAAGGCCTCCTCTCAGAACGAGAGCGCTTGGGCTGTAGTTCTCAGGCAGGCCCGGTGTGTATTTTATTTATTTATTTATACTTTATTGCTTGAAAATAATGTTACAAAAGGTCTTAATTTAACAGTTAATAGTTCATTACTTCACCAAAGTGGCATGCAATCAATTATTATCGCAATTTAATCAGTACACCTCTATCACAATCACAATGTCATTATAAAATGTCAAGACATCAAAAGTAATAAAATCAATAATGCCAATATAACAAATCAATTGAAAATCCACCAAAATCAGTATTAAAATCAAATAAAAGCAATATATAATATCTTTTCAGTTAGAACATGCCATTTCATTAATAAATTTCAATTATACAAATGATTTCATTTTACATTTTAAATAATAACTATCCAAAGAATGAAAACACTCATCTAGTAAAAACTATTACAATCCTTTCAGAAAAAAAAAGCTATTACAATGTCATTATAAAATGTCAAGATATAAAAAAAAGATCATCGATACTATTATAATAAATAAATTTAAAATTCACTTAAATTAGTAATAGAATTAAATAAAAACAATAAGTATAAAATATCTTTTCAATTACAAATTATTATTATTATTAGGTCACACACACCATTGATTTGCTTCGCAGGCGTGCACAGGTACCCTCTCGGTGTTTTTCTTCACCGTAGAGCGCGTGGTAGAATAAAACTAACTTAGGCAGGTTGAAAAAAAAGCAAAATGATAAAAAAATAGATATGAGAATACGTCTAAAATTATAAACAAATACAACATGACATTCGGCGCTCTTCAAAACCTTCTGCGGCCGGTACTGGGTCAATGCCACTTATTATTTAAGCAAAAAAACGAGCAAAACCAGTTCCATCACTTATCTTCACGTCCATAAACGGTTGTCAAGTTTTCTGCTAGTTTCAAATTCGTCGGCCTTCATCTACTTCTTCGACTTTTTGCTTTTGATGGACACGGATAAAAAGTTTGTGAGGATGCGTGTATACAAGATGTTAAAATAACTGAAAACCATAAGTACCAACAATAAAAAATAAAAATATTTGTCATAAATGCAGTATTTTCAGTATACAGTGGTTTCAATTTAATAGAAATTATATTGATCGCCACCCAGTGCCACTAAGGTGGCGTACAAATTTCAATTTGAATTAAAAAGACATAACATAATATTATTTACAAGCACATTTTTTTTTAATTTAATCATTTTTATGACAATACGACAATCCAATCACAATCATAATCTACAACACCTTCATAATCTACAATATTTTATTCATTTAATTACAACCATGGTATTATAATCTGATATTACAATTAGTATAAATATCTTCATGGGCCCCGGTGGGGTATAGTAATATTAAAGTCAAGAAAAATATAATCAAGCCTATCTATATCTATATAAACATTTTAAAGTTAGTACTTGAATGCATTTATTTTTAAAGGTATTTCATTACTTTAAAAGATAATCGAAGAAAGGTCGGGTCAGGAGTACTCTAAACCGACGTGCATACATGAAAAGATTGATGAATGTAGAGGAAGCCAGAATTGTATGTCAGGATCGTAGCAAGTGGAAGAATGTAGTCTCTGCCTACCCCGTTGGGAAAGAGGCGAGATTTTATGTAAGTATGTATGTAAAAGATAATCGTATGTTTTGCTAAGTCAGTAATTCGTTTTCATTTCTAACTGGCAAAGTATTATGGTAAAGTGATAGGTCACAATGCAAATAATTTCCCCCTTATTCATAAAAATTAACAAGCCTATGTTAACTAACAAATGCTTTGTCCCTTTCTAACAAATACAAATGTCGAGGTGATAGATAAGGACAAACGAATTTTAGCGGCATTTTAACTAAAATAGGTTTAATTGTCGTTTATGAATAAGGGGGTTTATCTGTAGGTACATGCTGTGGGTGACGCAGTGACGTAGAAAATGAGTAGAGCTCGTTCGGGGTGCGTCAGAGCCTGAACAGCTGATGCCGGCTTCAGCTTAGGCGGCGCGGGCGCAAGGCTGGAGCGGCGCCGGCTTGGTTCGCTTTCTTTTTTAGAGTCCCCACAAGAAACCGTTAGTTGTACAGACAGTCACCAGCACCAATATCTGATGCAACAAGCGTGCATAAATTTCTAATACGACTCTATATTTCTAGGGCCGGATGGACGTGTCAGACATTTTTGCACGCTTGTTCTATCAGATAAAAAACGAAAGCAAAATAACCTAACCAACAAAAAGTTGGAAAACCCCCGACATTGTCACTTCAAAATTCAATATCCCAAAAACGGCCGAACCGATTTTGATAAAACATCGCTAAAAACCCTGCTTTCGAATAAAAAAAAACGCATTCAAATCGGCTCATTCCTTTAAGGGCTACGATGCCACAGACAGACACACACACACACCCACAGACACACATAGCGGTCAAACTTATAACACCCCTACTCTTTTTGCGTCGGGGGTTAAAAAGTGATAAGACATCGAATGTCTAGTTCTAAAGTGCACCGCGGCCGCCGCTGGCTTGGCGCAGCTCGGAAGTGTTTCGCGTCCGACTGTCCGCTGCTCGTTAGCCGCGGGAAGTGCATCCGCGATTGCTAATTTCCCGCAGTTGCCACACGCGTCCTTTCCGATTTTTAGAGTTCCGTAAAAATAGTAACTCTTGTATGTCCGTCTGTCTGTCCGCGGCTTTCCTCAGAGATTCATAGTCCATTTAAACAAAAGATGCATTTAGCTAAACAAAAAAATATTCGATTTACAGAAAAAAGAGTTATTACAAACAATCATTCTGACAAACAAGTATGCGAGCCGATATGGAAACATTCAATCTGTTTATAATCAAATATAAATGTACCCCTCCTCCCCTCATGTATCGTTAAACCCGGCTGACCCAAAAAGTCAGAAAAAAAGACAGCGGTGGTTAAATATATTATAATAAATTCAATGTAATGTTACATATTTGCACGAAACCCTGCACTGTACGTGGGCTACGCATTTAGCCGGTTTTTAAAGAACTATTAATTTACCAGCTTTTGCCCGCGGGTCCGCCCGCATGTTATTCGGTTATCGCGCGCTATTCCCTCGGGAACTGTGCATTTTTCCGGGATAAAAAGTAGCCTGAGTCACTCTCGGGCCTATAAACAATCTCTATGCCAAAAATCACGTCGATCCGTCGCTCCGTTACGGCGTGAAAGACGGACAAACACATAAACACACTTTCGCATTTATAATAATTAGTATGGATTATAACCATTAAAGGATTGAACCAGATATACACAATAATTAAACTGCATCATATCAAACTAGACAGTTAACTGCATACTTAAGTTTTCCGATACTCATTAAATAAGTATTGCCACATTGATCGGTTTTTAGTGCGCATGCGCGGGCATTGGGCAACGGTGGTTGCAAAACATGACACTGGCAAAGGCAGCAACCAAGGCCGCATTCTTATGAGATGTGGCCTATTATCTCACAATCAATCAGGTATCACGTCACGGAGTCTTCTAAGAGAAGTCTGTTCCATTCTCCAAACAAACGCAGTCCGGGTCTCATTTGAAAACTAGGCAACAGAAGTAGATGAAATTTTGTAAGTATGGACTAGACGTAATTATCTATGCCTCTGGTTTTTCAGATTTTCATATAAATGTGTAATATCAGAAAATCAGCTCAAAAGTCGACAAAAAAAAGATTTCAACTTTGCACGAGAATTACAGACTATCAAAGCATTTATACAAAAATCGAAAAAACCACAGGTATGCCTTAAAATATGATGAAGATCTTGATTGTAAAAAGAGGGGTGTTATAAAATTATAAGTTTAACCGCTATATGTGTCTGTGTGTCTATCTGTGGCACCGTAGCTGTGGGCCGATTTGAATGCGGTTTTTTTATTTGAAATCAGGTTTTCACGCGATGGTTATTAGACATATTTGATCAGGATCCATTTACTCGTTTTTGAGAAATATATTGATATTATTTAATAATAATAACTTAAAATAAAATAATAAATTAACCTAAAACTAAAACAAATTTTCCAAAGAGTACCCCTTAGGCAAGGTCCCGAAGATGCTGGCAGCGTTTCCTCTTTCAATAGCTAAGAAAAATTGAATTTTGAAGTGACAAAGTCGGGGGCTTTCCAACTTTTTGTTGGTTAGGTTATTTTATTAGTAACATCTTTGATTTATAAAAAAACATCCGTGAATATAACCGTTAAATATTAAACGAAACGCAGTAAATCTTAAAAGACATATGTATTATCTAATAACGACACACAATATAATAAATGTTTAGTGTTAAGTAAAGGCCAAATGAAGATAAAAATACGTTGACAGTGATAACAGGTTATTGGCCCCAATATTGACCACAACTTAGCCAGAACGATTTATGTAACTAAAACGTATAGCATGCATGTATGGAATTAACGTAGTGTTTTGCTTGTTTTGTACAATAAAGAGTTTACATACATACATACATACGTATAATATAATCTCTGTAAATTTCAAGTGTTTTACTATTACGACTCAAGAGATAGAGCCCTGTGACAGACGGATGGACAGACAGACAGCGGAGTCTCAGCAATAGATACTACAAAAATAAAGTTTGTTATGCGCGCTGCCGTAGTTAGGTAAAAATAGTGTCAGACCGAAAAAAATATTATACTTATCGAAACCAAAACCAGTTTCAGGTGATATATTTTTTAAACCTGCATTTATTTTTGCTTTTACAAATATGTTTGCGATCGCAGAAACGATTATTCCATAAATTGATAGTTTGGTAGCTCTAGAAAGTGTTAAACTATTTAATTTAGGGGCTGTTTCACCATCCATTGATTAGTGTTAACTGACGGTTAAATGTGATGCCGTCTTTATTTATTTTGTTCGAATAGACGGAGACTAACTAACTAACTAAATTGGCACAGCGACCAAAAGAGGGTCTTGGCCTCCGAAACGAGAGCATAAACGGAGACATAATAGACGGATAATAGATGGTGACGGCATTACATTTAACCGTCAGTTAACACCAATCAATGGATGGTGAAACAGCCCCTTAATCATGAATAAGTAAGACAGAGGGTCGTTCGGGCCGAAAGGTTCTCGAATGGAGACCGCAGATCGGCATGTGCAGCGTAGGACGTCCACCAACGAGATGGACGGATGACCTGGTAAAGTCGCGGATTCACGGTGGATGCAAGCCACTTCCAACCAAAGCAACTGGAGGTCTATGGGGGAGGCCTATGTCCAACAGTGGACGTCCTATGGCTGATATGATGATGATGAAGTAAGTAGTAATGTATCGTCACTACTTTGAAAAAATCTCGTATCTAAAATCAATTGTGTCAACAAAAATTGAACCTTGACAAAATGATCATAAAGTTCACTCAGAAAAATTATCGATTTTGAGGTACGAGTTTTTTTTTTAAGTAGTGACGGTATGTGGTGTTTCCAATCCGAACTGCACCCGCATGTGAACCACAGCCCAAGCCCTCTTATTCTGCGAGGTCTGTGCCCAGGTGTTGCTGGGATGGATGCTGAAAACAGTACCAGCAGGAAATTAGCGGATTCGACAGTTTTCCTGCCGATAAAACTAAACCGAAATTAAATTTAAATTGGTTAACGCCGAAACTCGCTGAATCCAAAATCAATTTAAAATGTATAGGGTGTAAATGATTAAAATACGCAGGAAATAGAAGAACGCGCGTGACCCTAACGCCCTGTATAATTTGATTCATTCTGAGGTACGTCAATCAACCCGTCCCACAATGACTCTTTGCCTTGCGATCGCGCTGCGCGCGCGCTTCTCGTATCACATTTTTATTTATTACAGAGTGTTAATGACAGGGTAAAGAAAAGTTTGGCAACAGAAGAAAGAAGGATTTTTTGATTTATTGAAAGGTATGGCTGATTTTTATTAAGTACCTATTATTTTATTAAGTTGACAGTTTTTAGGGTTCTGGAACCCCCCATTCCTCTGTCTGTCAATCCATACATGGTAGGTACTCTTTAAAACCTAGTGCTGTAAAGTTGTAATTTAAAAATTAAAAAAAATAAAAAATAAATAAAAAAAAAGTTGATATTATTATATTATTGATATCAACTATGCTGAAAAATTGCTGAAATAAAATTTAAAAAAAAAAATGTTTTAGGTTACCACCTCTACATGTAAAGTTTTTTTATCTCATCTAAATCCATAATCTTTGAAAAACATGACACAAGGTGTCAACTAAATAAGTAAATAACCTCAGACAACCCAAAATTATTTTTTCATTGTTGATTTCATTTATATTTGAATATCTTCATTATTTTAAAAGATATTCATGTGTTTTGCGAAGTCAGTAACTCTACTTTATTTCTAACGAGGTATTCGGTCTTCGCGCGCTGTTTCCTCGGGAACTGTACATTTTTCCGGGATAAAAAGTAGCCTATGTCACTCTCGGGCCCATAAACTATCTCTATGCCAAAAATCACGTCGATCCGTCGCTCCGTTACGGCCTGAAAGACGGACAAATATACACACAAACATACAAACACACACACCTCCTCCAGTCCCTCCTCATCGTCACCTCTATATATAAGAATGTCAGAAAACCTTCAAGAACTTACATTACTTTGTAATGGAGACCTTAACTATGTTGATAAATGAACAATTATAGCTCACCTACTATACCTACTTGTCCTTAGTGATGTCACGTAAAACATTATCCAACCCAGTTATTATTATATTATTATTATTTATTTATTGATAAAAACGTCTACATGACATTACAGTAATGAACAATTCATCATAAAACTTAGACCAACGATGAAAGATTATTGTTACGTTATCATAAGCATGCAGCCAATATAAGTAACTATAGACCCATTAGCCTACAGCCTAACATGTACAAATTATTCGCATCGTGCCTTGAAGAGCGTCTCGCTAAATACACTGAACAACATCAACCACCAGAACAAGCGGGTTTTAGAAAGGGTTTTTCGACAACAGACCATATTCACACGTTGGATCAGATAATAGAGAAATACGAAGAACACAAGGGTTCACTCTACCTAGCTTTTATTGACTATGCCAAAGCGTTTGACTCCATATCTCACAATAGCATGTGGAAGGCCCTACAGGAATGCGACGTACCAGCAGAAACTATAGAACTTATAAAAGACATATATAATAAAAGCGTATCTCGCGTAAAAATGGAGACAAAAGGTTCTGAAATAAGGGTCTGTAGAGGAGTCAGACAGGGCGATCCTCTTTCACCAAGAATTTTTATCACTGTTCTCGAAAATATAATGAAAGACCTGAACTGGATAAATAAAGGAATCAATATAAAAGGCGAATTTCTAAGCAATCTCAGGTTCGCAGATGACATAGTTCTTTTCTCAGAAACTGCAGCTCAACTGGAAACAATGGTTCGCGAACTTCATACAGTTAGCCAAAAAATTGGCTTAGAATTAAACACGGAAAAAACTAAAATCATGACAAATGCTGTGGAAAAATCCATAACTGTTAATGATATTCAACTAGAATATGTTCAGGAATACGTTTATTTAGGTAAAAGAATATCCTTTAGTAACTCCAGACACATAGACGAAGTAAAAAGACGAACAAACATATCATGGAACAAATTCTGGAGCTACAAAGAAGTGCTGAAATCAAATCTTCCCGTCAATCTCAAGAAAAAAGTTTTAGATTCCTGCATACTCCCATGTCTCTCATACGCCAGCCAAACATGGATCTACAACAATCACATAAAAAATAAAATTCAAACTTGTCAAAGAGCGATGGAACGAAGCATTCTAAATATAAAAAGGAAAGATAGGAAACGAAGCACGGATATAAGGAAGATAACAAATGTAATAGATGCCTTAGAACATTGTAAGAAATTAAAGTGGAAATGGGCTGGTCACGTGGCACGTATGAACAAAAGTAAATGGACAAACAAAGTAACTACATGGATAGGGCCAAATAACAAACGAAACAGAGGACGACCAAAAGAAAGATGGATAGATGAGATAAATAGAATAGCCGGCAAGAACTGGATTCGAAAGGCAGAAGATAGAGTTAAATGGATGGGCATGGAGGAGGCCTTTACTCGTAGAGAGGTCCTTAATAATAATATAAATTGAACATTTTTAAATAAAAAAATAATAAAAAAATAAATAAATAAAATATATATATAAGTACAAATATTAAAATGATGCATGACATAAAATTATTATAAAATTGCTATGAGAATAATATGAAATTGTTATGAAATTATTGTTAAATTATTATTGTCTGAATTATGGTTATTAAGGAATAAATGAGGCTTTATTATTATTATATTATTATCATAAGCATGTAAGTCCGTGATTCAAAAATGGGTAGGTAATGTAGATAAATTACTAAACCTGTCTCTCCTTTGGGTATAAATTTTGTAAGTGACTTTTCTTTTGCTTTATAACTAAACAAAACTAAAACTACCTCGCCAGCCCCTTGGACTAAGGTATTTTATAGAAAAGTGCACCTGTGTACATCGATAATTATGCCTATTGATGTTGAGACCATTAAAGGCAAAGTCTCACAGTTGTAGGAACAATAATAACCATGTACCTGCTGCGCCACTTTAGAAGGAAAAACTGGAAACAAACTTGTTGATAATGAGCGAGGTGCAAGAGACTAAAGTTCAAACAACGACCAGTTTGTACACATTTGTGAATGCACAGGAACTGCTTAATAAATATAGAAGGACTAGCTTCTGCCCGCGGCTCCGCCCGCGTGGTATTCGGTTATCGCGCGCTGTTCCCTTGGGAACTGTGCATTTTTCCGGGATAAAAAGTAACCTATGTCACTCTCGGGACCATAAACTATCTATATGCCAAAAATCACGACGATCTGTTGCTCCGTTACGGCGTGAAAGACAGACAAACATACAAACACACTTTTGCATATTATAGTATGGATGGATTGTAGAAGAATATGCATAAAATGGGGATAAAAAACTGTTAAAATGAAAAATGCATTTTTAACCGCTTAGTTAAAATCGTTAATAACTTGCTTTACATCTATAGACAAACACAAATTACGAATGAATGTAGAGTTAGAAATATAGTAGAGTTAGACTTAGCAAAACATTCGAATATTTCTTAAAATAATTAAGCTATTTGGAATTAAATGTGAAAAATAATTTAAAATAAGAAAGGCTATTAGGGTTTTTAAGGTTTTCAGTATATTGACTAGCATCTCGTTTACCCTTTAACTACAGTTACCTTACTTGCCCTTTTAAAGCCACAAGGTGGCACTTTTACTACGAACTTCATTATTCAACATTGTTATCATAACTGACGACATTGAACAACAAACGTGATTCGGTCGCGACCAAGTGGGTCATTATAAACCGGTCAGTTGGCACAGTTGGTGATTCTGCTATAATTCTTCACCTTACAACCTTGCTCATGGATTTTTTAAAGATTGACTTAACTCGCAATGACGAACTACATAGATTGTGCTCCACACGTATAAATAAATGTCACGGGACACTTGACACCAATTAACTTAGTCTCAAAGGAAGCAAAGCATGTGTTATGAGTACTAAATAACGGATAAACATTACATACTTAAAAAGATAAATACACACACTAAGTAATTAAACACCCAAGACTCAAAAACAATCGTATTTTTCATACAAACGTCTCCCTCAAATGGTGCTCGAACCCGGGACCTCATGCTTCGAAGTCAGGTTCTCTAACCACTAAAAATGTGGGATAAGCGAAAACGGATTCATCGCAAGAAAACTCGCTTTCATGAAAAAAGACTGCGCGCGGTCACTCTAGCGGCCTGCAAAAAGTTTTCATACAATTTTACAGGCCGCTGGCCGGTAATGCCGCCGTCTTTTGTTTCAACGCGAGCTGCGGATTGCGCCAGCAGACAAGCACAACTGGGCGACAAGATTAGACTGAGACTCTAATCTTGATGTCTAGTTTTTTATTTTATTTTATGTCATGTTTGAGAAAAGCGCTATACAAGCCTCGTCTATACGCTCGGCCGTCTATATCTGCTTGGCCGGCAACCCCCTACTACCCGGCCTCTACAGTAATGTACTATTTTTGGAGTTTTGATTTTATGCTCCCTGACTCCGCAGTTGGTGTCCCGGCGCGACATGAAGTGGGTGGCGCTGGTGTCGCTGATCCTGGCGTCGGTGGTGCAGCAGCCGACGCCGCTCGTGCGCACGCGCGGCGGCCTGCTGCGCGGGCGCGTCTCGCACAACGGACGCTTCCACGAGTACCTCGGCATCCCTTATGGGACCGTCAACGAAGACAACCGGTTTCAGGTAAGTCACTGGCATCATCAACCTATCTTAGTCCACTGCTGGACAACGGCATCTCCAACTGCACGCCACAAGCACGATCCTCGGCCACTCTCAGCAATCTTGCGTATATCATCGCTCTACCTAGTCTGAGTCTGAGGGCGAACTCGAAGTGGTGCAGTTAGTAATAAATCTTAGATTCGTTGAGCAAACGTACTGCTGCCAAAAAAACAATAATTAACAAGTTTTACGAGCAAAGTCGCGGACAGTAGCCAGTGGCGATTTTGCAGCGCGAGGTTGCTTGCGCGCGCGCAAGGACAAGGCCACGCGCCTCATGTTTATTGACATAATACGGAGAACGTACTGATAATTTGTTGACTTTATTTGGGTCACAGTCACAACTGGCTCAGCGACTTATTAAGAGCTAATTAAGAATATTATAAACTAGCGGACCCGGCAGACGTTGTCCTACCTAAAAAACCCAACATTACATAATTGTATAATTTGAGGACAACGAAACCCAAAAAAAAATTCAACCGCCCAAATCTTAAAAAGCCTACAGCTATCTCGATATCCATTAGCGGGAAGTGGAGAAGTGGGAGGGGATGTGCGTGGGGGGGACGGCTGCGAGCGCTTTGGTCACGAGCGATAAAGACAGCAATATCCTAAAGAATACCTAACGCGGGCGCGAGGCCGGCAGAGAAACTTCTATTTATTTATTTATTTACTGTCAAGTCATGTTCATTACAATAAGATGTCACATTATTAATTTCTCTTAATAAAAAAGTACCTAATAGGTTGCTTATTTTTGTGAGCCGTGTGTTTAAATATGCGTTAATATTTATAAATACTACTTCACTAGCTTTCTGCAGGTACACAGCTCAATTAAGGTCGTTTCTATATTATGTAGAGTCTATAAAATATGTGTTACACTGTAAAGTTACTTAGTACGTTGGCAAGTTTATTTAGCTTTAGTTGGTTTATTCCACCATGAATAAACAACAGCTTTGCTTTAATAATCCGCCATTTGCATAACGTTTATTACTCTCGCAATAATAATAAAACTTCCATATGGTTCTAGAAAATAAACGCTTAGATGTATACGTAAAACAATAAGACAGTCTGTGTGTGAATAAATAATTACAGATAACTCGTTTTCTACCGGGGTAATTTTCTGTTGGAAATGGTGTTCGTCTTACCCTAATGTCTTATCTTTTCTTCTTCCAGGCGCCACTACCCCCTCCGAAATGGGAGGGAGTGTTCGAAGCCTTCAACACCAACACAAGATGCCCGCAAACCATCCTCGGCTCCGTCGGCATAATCGGCCAGCCCGACTGCCTCAAACTGAACGTCTACACGCCCATCCGCGCCAGAACAGATAAGCTACTGCCCGTCATGGTGTACATCCACGGAGGCTGCTTCTTCGAAGGAACAGGATCCTCCTTCTTGTACGGAGCAGACTACTTCGTTGAACACGGAGTTGTATTCGTCGGAATCAATTACAGATTAAACGTGGAAGGCTTCCTCTGCCTAGGCATCAAAGAAGCGCCTGGCAACGCTGGCTTGAAGGACCAAGTCGCAGCGCTCAGGTGGATCCGGGACAATATTCGCGCTTTTGGAGGAAACCCTGACAGTGTTACGTTATTTGGCGAAAGCGCTGGCGCTGTATCATCCTCGTTCCTGGTACTTTCACCAGCAGCTAGAGGATTGTTCCACAGAGTGATCCTACAGAGCGGCTCTTCGCTAGCCCCATGGGCGCTACAACATGACCCCATAAGAACAGCACAAGTTCTAGTCAAGCAATTTGGCTACAATACCAAAGACCCATACGAAATGTACGACATCCTGTCGAATAAAACTGTAAACGAACTAATTAGAGCTAAAGCTTTTGACAATAAGAACTACATCTCATCTGACTGGCTTTTCGTTCCATGTATCGAAAAAGACCTACCAGGCGTCGAGCCCATCGTCACTGAGTATCCCACAGCAATCTTAGAGTCTGGCAACTACACTAAAGTACCCATGATAATTGGCTTTAACGACAACGAAGGAATCTACTTTGTCGCTAAAGATTACGGCACTAGTTTGAAATCCATCGATCCTAAGGAAAACTTGATGCCGGATCTCGAGTTTCCCACTGAATCCGACATGAACAACACGGTGGAAAGTATAAGGAGTCATTACTTTACGCCTGAGAAAGACGAGATGATTCAAGACATGGTAGATTTGTACTCCGATCTTCATTTTAAGTATCCGTCGGTGGTTGAGTCGGATCTGTACGCAAAGACGTCCGGCAAGCCGATATACTTCTACCTCTTCAAATACGGGGGCTACAGGAACATGGCCAAGATGATCTCGCGGTTCTTTGCGACGGGCGGCGCGTCACACGCCGATGAACTCTTCTACCTCTTCAAGCCACACTCCATCCCCTTCCCCCACCACCTGGAGCGGCGCATGATCAAACGCATGGTGACGCTGTGGACCAACTTTGCCAAGTACAGGTTAGTATTGCCCTGCTTCCATAAATTAGCTTGGATTTAGGTGCTAAAGAATCCTAAATTATAAATAAAAACTGCGAGTGCGTGCATGTATTTGTTACGCCTTCACTTCTTACAATTTGATGTGCTGTTTAATATGCTGGACTTCTAGAACGTTCAACAGGTCAAATGAAGTTAATTTCTGCAGCACACCAGTGCTGGCCTAAGTCTTACTGTTTGAAAAATAATCAACAATTAAGAGAATTAATTATGCGCAGTAAAACAGCTTTTATTGACGTGTTTTTTTTTTAAATCCGTTACTAGCTAAATTGTTATTAATTCACACATTTATAAAAACAAGTAGGAAGTGAGTTTTTGTCTCTCTTACGTGTAGTGTCAGTCAATGTTACGCGTCAAAAAATTAATAATTTGACCTTTAACATTCTGAGGTAAGATAAAACTTTTTTATTTAACCAAAAAGTTAATCGTGAAGACTAATTGTTTAGAAACTATTTTATTTTTTTATTTTATTTTATTCGAAAAACCAAGAGCTTAAATTAACTAATACAGGTGGATTACAAAACATGTAACAATAAAGCCAATTAAGGTTTCCACAGATAATTAATCGAAATTGAAAATACAAACTGAAACATGCGCTGATCTCTTTTTTCTGTGTATCCATGCTACAGTTGTGTTTTCGATATTAATTTCACGCGGATGACCGTAAAAGTAACAAATTTGGAGTTGAAATAAAAAATACAAAAAGACTCAAAAAACTAATCTTGTTTAGAAACTCGTGTTATGAACTAAACCCTCTTGCGAAGTTAAAAGAAGTCAAAATAAACGTAATATATTTTTGTGGATCTGACGGTCTTTTTTGCTACTAATGTTACTAATCTTATAATCCGCTCAATCGATTCAGGTGTAATTTGGTATTGACATAGTTTGTGACCCTGCGAAAGTCATTCATAATAGATAATTCTGATCACGGAAAATTGCGTAGTTCCAGTGGAATAGCGACAAACTAATTCTTAGCAAACAAAGTAGTGGGCAAAACTCATTAAGGATAATTTAATTTATAAATAAAGACAACTTCGACCTAATTGTATGACGCAAGCGAATATAAATAAGTAATGGATTGGAGGTAAACACGACCGGATTTTATGTCAATAATGTTGATATTTTATAGCTACGCCACACGCCAGTGCCTATTCAAATACTATGTTTCTCGTTGAGAACGTAGATCATAGATGGCGTTAGTGTCGCTGCTAAAGTGACTATGAAAAGAATTCAAGTTGAAATATTGGTGCATAGGAAAAATTCGTGTCTAGTCTCCTGTCCAGCGGTGGTGTAGGGGAATAGCACGCAGCAAGGAATGCTGAGAACTCATGTTTCGGCTTGTGTTTTCGTGTGAAATATATAAACTTTCACGGGATGACCGTAAAAGAAACAAAAATTTGGAGTTGAAATAAAAAATACAAAAAGACTGCAAATAGTAATCTTAATACTATGTTGTTTAGGCCAAGGACCATAAATACTTTGATTAGGCACAATCAATAATATCGTAGGAAATCATTTTAGTTTCCTGTAGCCCGCTTATCAAATGTCGCAAAAGGTTACTATGACACGGTTCTATGTTGGCTTAGGAATCAAATTGGTCACTGTAACTAAGTTGACGCGACAATCCGCCGCGGTGCTAGTGACGCGGTTCATTTGCCCCCGGATCACGTCTCACATACAATTTCCATAAATTTATAGCTCTTGTAAAACAGAACAAAACAGGACATAAATTTGATCGTGTCGTGGTTGAGCCAGAGCGAGATAGCGAGAGAGTTCAACGGGGCGAGTAAAAATTGGGACACGACAATTGGTACCAATTTAAATAAATGCGCATATCAAATGTAAGACGTAATTCAATAGTGTTAGACATTTATGTAGAGTCAATAAAAAAAACTAATTGTTTATTCTGTAAGCAGGCCGCGAAGGGCTCGTTTACATGTCACTTTTTTATATTATGTAGAAACTGGACTTTCGGAAAGACCATCATTGCAAAAAAAAATCGCCGCAAGAAAGCAGGTAGTCATTTTTGAAAACATAAAATATACAATTGCAATTATCTTAAATATGAAAACTATGTAGCATAGCAAACTAAACTAAAAATATATAAATTAAATATAAATTAAAATGGATCTACATCCCTTGGTTAAGTGCCAGTAGTAATAATACTTATACATTATATATAAATATTTTCGAATCCTTACTAATATTATAAACTAGCTATAAACCCACGACTCCGTCTGCGAATGATTCGTTTATCGCGATCACGCGGAACTACCTATGTAATTTTGCAGGATATAACAATCCTATGTCCTTTTCAGTCTCTAACTACGTCTGTTCCAAGTTTTTAATTGGTTTAGCGGATTAAGCGTGAAGAGGTAACTAGTATAGCTAGTTGCGATGATATTTCGCTAGCTCAATATATAGGTGATCGTGATCTAATCCCGTATTTACTTAGATAATATCGCACCTTGAGAATGAGACCGTCATTCGAGAAATATTGTCACCTCTCACAATGACAATTAAAAAATTGACGCCTCTCACAATGACTTCAATGACACTAAAAATTTTACAGCTCTCACAATGACACAAAAAAATTGTCACCTCTCACAGACACTAAAAAATTTTCACCTCTCACAATACAAAAAAAAATTCACCTCTTACAATGACACTAAAAAATTGTCACCTCTCACAATGACACTAAAAAATTGACATCTCTCACAATGAAACTAAAAATGGTCACCTCTCACAATGAAACTAAAAGCGTTTTAATGCGTAGTTTAATTTTGCGAGTCACTTATTTTATTTGTAACAAATGTCTCATTTTCAAGGGTCGAAATGCCTAATCACTAGGTTATTTCTTATACACTCTCATTACTTTTCCCTGGGCGCAGCATGTACCCAGCCTAACGACATCATCAAATCGATACATGTTTTGTTATCTGAATCGTAAAAACGACGAATCCTAACAAAATAAAGCGCACAGAAAGGCTTCCCCTGAATACATTTCCATTGGCAGATTAATCTGAACAGTAATAAAAATAAAGTACTGTAGGATGAATACTAAATCACGAACCTGTAGTCAGCCTCTGATATTAGCAAAGAATATTTTGTGACAACGGCATGGTATCACATTCTTTTGCGCACTGCGGTGTATTTACCTTTACTTGTTTAAATTATAATTACGTACACAATGACTGCTGGGTCATTTTTACATGTCACTCATTAAGTTTTCTGTTACTTGTGTACGTCGGGCTCAATGACGGCGACCCTGATAATAACAATATAACTATTTACTAAATGTTACATCACTAAAAAAATTTAACTTTTTTCCTAGCATGAGCCCTTATATTACTTGCTAGACCGAACTTGGTTTAAAGAAACTCTATTGCGTATTTAGATTGACTTGAGATTTGGTAATTTCCCAAAGCAAAAAAAGCTTGTACTAAAAACGATAACTTTTAACAAAAACTTACTCCGAGTTCTTTTGTACCATTATTTTTTGCCATCACATGTATTCAACTCAACTGACTACTATCATCAATCAATCAATCAATCTATTCAACTGACATTTGTACTCCCTTTTTTCAGTGACCCGACCCCGCGAACGTCGCCGCTACTCCCGCTGCGCTGGCGGCCGGGCCGCGCGGGCAACCCCGCCGCACTAGTCATCGACAGCCAGCTATCCACTGCGCGCCTCTGGGATCACACCGCCGTCGAACTCTGGAACCACACGTACACTAAGTACAGGAGGAAGCGGTATGGCTTCCACTGAAACAGCTACATGAGTGGGGCAAAAGTAGAAATAGGACAAATGTGGCGCACGGGTAATTGTGACAGCAGGGGAGCTTAGTATGCTAAAGTGAATGTGATAATGCAGCATGCGCGGCCTTAGAACAATATGTGTGTTTAATTAGTGAGAAGAAAAGAAACAATAACAAAATTTAAAGCTGTTTGGTTGGTTATAATACGAGTATAACTCGCTATATCTTTTTCAATGATAGTGGAGCACAGTACCTACGACTTAAAGCATCCACTATCGATCATTGAATTCATGTAAACACTATAAACAAACACGAAGGAATGGTGGTTCCAATTGTTATATGACTCCAAGGTAGTAACTCGTCCTAAACTTATACGTTTTTAAGTTACCTGTGAACCATTGAGTCGGATGCGAAACGTGAGTTTATTTTGGGGTAAACACGACAATGTGCCAGATTCGACATTGGAGCATGTGCACCGACCCATTATTTCAGTTAATTGCGCACATGTTACAATGGATATGTGTTGTTATCAAGAGTTTTTCATTTATGTTAAAATTGAAAAGAAACATGTTGCTCGGAAAAAGTGTAAATGTGTAAGTAAATAACGGAAAGGAAGTGAGTATTTCTACACGAAGTTGTATATTCAAATATTTGCGTCAAAAACGTGCCAGTTCAATTTCCACACTATTACGTGAGAATCTAAGTAATTATTTTATTGAAATATCTTCCTAGAAAATTGTTAGTAATGAAAAATGGATACAATTAGTTCAGTTGTTAAGTTTTAAAGGTTGTATGTAGTAATAAGCATAGGTAGTAATATTTTTGAAGTGTGATAATGTTTCTAGTCTGATTATTAACATACTATATGATAGTCTCGGTGTTAATGTGTTTTGTAGTCACTTTTAAAATTTTCAATTGTAAAACATTGGGTTACAAAAATGGTAATCAAAATGTGCAAAAGTAAAATTGTACGTTACGTGTTTCTCTTTTATTTGCTGAACTCCGAAACTGTAGTTTTATTTTCTTTATTTTACTTGCGAAAAATTATTTTTGGGGGCAGTAGCCAACTCTACTGAGTTATTCGCTTACACCAATAGTGACATGTTCTATCTAATAACACAGGAAAGGTATAAGAAATCATGTAAGAACCATTTACAACATCCATATTTTAGTTTTATTAGAAGAACATTTGCTCAACGAAATCTAAAATAGAAACAAGTTTAATGAAAATAGGTTACTCTACTACTTATAATATCCATCCATACTAATATTATAAATGCGAAAGTGTGTTTGTATGTATATGTGTTTGTCCGTCTTTCACGCCGTAACGGAGTGACGGATCGACGTGATTTTTGGCATAGAGATTTTATGGGCCCGAGAGTGACATAGGCTACTTTTTATCCCGTAAAAATGCACAGTACCCGAGGGGACAGCGCGCGTTAACCGAATATCACGCGGGCGGAGCCGCAAGCAAAAGCTAGTTTTACAATAAATGAACGTACAATATACAGAAGTTGAAGATGCGAAAAGTCGCAGCGAAACTTTCAACCGATATAATGTAAAGTAACAAGCGGAGTTCTGCGCTAGTTGTGAAAAAGTTGCCTGGCAAAGAACTACGTCGAATGCAGCGCTCGGTGATTATCTGTTGCAACTAAAGTTGTTGACATGAACCCTTGCTGGTTATAAATTACTAGCTTTTGCCCGCGACTTCGTCCGCGTGTACTTTAGTTATCAGGCTACATGTTTTATTTAATTAACCTCCATATTGTATTAAAAACCCGCCCCCTTATTGAAGTCGTCAACACCATACGGATCATTTTAAATTGTGACCAACCATATTTTTAGTGTAGAAATAAGGAAGTCTGATAAAAACTCCCCCCTAATAAGTCGAAAGCTACTTCTTCTTTCTTTATCTTTACCTACGGAGATAATTTTTATTTGTTATCAGGACCCTTAATACCAATAGGTATATGTATACTTACCTAATAGCAATTTTCATACTGCTAAGTCCAGAAATCAGAACATTTCAATACAAACTTCACCCCCCATTTGACCCTTTTAGGGGCAATTTTATCCATTTCACCTACATAGATAGTTTTAAATTGTAATCGAAAACTTGTATACCTATATTTTTCATATATCTAAATCCAGAAATGAGACAATTTCCATATAATCTCTACCCCCCATTTTACACCTTTAGGGGATAATTTTATCTATTTCACCTACACAGATAATTTTAAATTGTAATCTAGAACTTGTATACCTATTTTCATACTTCTAAGTCCAGAAATGAGAAAATTTCCATATAATCTTTACCCTCCATTTTATCCCTTTAGGGGGGGAATTTTATCCATTTCATCTGGACAGATAATTTTTGATTGTAATCGAGAACCTATATACCTATTTTCGTAGATCTAATTCCAGAAATGAGAAAATTTCCATACAAACTTTACCCCCCCATTTTACACTTTTAGGGGGAAATTTTATCGATTTCGCTTACACAGATAATTTTTAATTGTAATCGAGAACTCATATACCTATTTTCATACTTCTAAGTCCGGAAATGAGAAAATTTCCATACAAACTTTACCCCCCCATTTTACCCCTTTAGGGGGGTATTTTATCCATTTCACATAGACAGATCCTTTTTAATTGTAATCAAAAACTTATACACCTATTTTCATACTTTTAAGTCCAAAAATGACAAAATTGCATATAAGCTTCACCCCCCCATTTCACCCCTTTAAGGGATGAATTTCTAAAAATCCTTTCTTAGTGCTCACTTGCATCATAAAAGGAACCTCTGTACCAAATTTCAAGTTTCTAGGCCCAGTGGTTTGGGCTGTGCGTTGATATATAACCCAGTGAGTCAGGTTTGCCTTTTATATACGAGGGTCAAACTGAAAGTTTTTAGAAAATCAAAAACTGAGCAAACTAGCAAGTTTTTAGTTTTATTATACCTTTTCAAAATAGTGTCCATTCACATCAATACACCGCTGCATCCGATGGAACCACTGAGAAAAGCACTTAGCCCACTCGTCCTTAGGGGTCTCTTCGACGGCCTTTTCAAACGCACCCACTGCTTCCTCGGTGTTCATAAAAAGTTTTCCCCGAAGTTTTTCTTTTATTTTCGGGAATAAATAAAAATCGCAAGGTGCGAGGTCGGGGCTATACGGCGGGTGACCCAGTAATTCCACGTCTGACGTCACTAAATAGTCGATCGTTCGCCTGGCGGTGTGCGACGAGGCGTTGTCGTGGTGAAGAAGGATCCTACTTCGAGGTCGTTTCTCCCGAACTTTTTCCAATACAAGTGGCAAACAATTGTTAGTGTACCACTCTGCAGTAACTGTTTTTTGATCCTCTAAAACAATTGTCGCATAGTGACCTGTCTTTCCGAAGAACGAGGCCACCATCTTTTTTCCCACGCTTCGACCTCTCTTCACTTTAGTTGGCAACTCCTCGAAAGGAAACACCCATTGAGCAGACTGTCTCTTGGTTTCTGGACCATAACAGTAAACCCAGCTTTCGTCACCCGTAAGTATATCGAAAACAGCATTTGAGTCGCCTCCGTTAAATCTTTTAATCATTTCACGGCACCAATCAACCCGACGGAGTTTTTGGGCCTCGGTCAAATTATGAGGTATCCACCTCGCACAAAGCTTCCTGACCGCTAAATGTTCATGGAGGATTTTATGCACTTGACTCATACCAATGCCTAAGCTTGTCCGAATCTGCTGATACGTCACTCTTTTGTCAGTCTCTATCATACGCCGCACAACACTGATGTTATTTTCAGTCGTCGCCGTAGAAGGCCGTCCCTCACGCAGATCGTCGGTGAGATTAGTGCGACCATGTTTAAACTCATTAAACCAGTTGTAAATAGTCGCACGAGATGGGGCTTCATCATGAAAAGCCAATCGAAGTCTATCATAGCTTTCTTGTTGACTTAAATGACATCGAAAGTCATAAAAAATCATTGCACGAAAATTTTCTCGCGTTAAATTCATGTTGACGTGACACAGACAATTTTCAATTGGCCGCCAAATCGTAAAACAAATGTCAAACGAATGAAATACATACTCAATAATATTGCCAAAGAGTTCCATTTTCAAAATTTAAACTTACTTTTGTATTATATTTTTTACAAGTGGCCAATTCTAAAAACTTTCAGTGTGGCCCTCGTATATAGATATAGATCTGTGTGTCCAGAATATTTTTTTATTTTTTTTTTGTATGTCGGGCGGTACATAATAGAATTACGAACATCAACTCATTAAAGCCCTCAGTTTACGACTTCGGGGTTTACTCTCGTTCGTAATTCCTTATTTACCACCCTTAAGACACAACGTGTTAGCAAAGGATGTCTCCTAAGCAAAATGTACGCAGTGTAGAGTTATTTTAGATGATTACCTACTGACATAGGCAGACAGACGAAAATTAAGATATTTCAGACTTTTCTCATTCGTTCTGCTATGAGAATATTTCAGATGAAATCACAGATAACGACTAGTATAATAATATGTCATTACAAAAACTTTGCACTGACGGCTTTAGGAGATTGAAGAGAGTTAAGAACTCTTTACGAAAATTCTCTCTTCTGGCTTCAGCAGCTAAAGCCAAGCCAAGTTTAGCTCTGTGGGTAGGTAGGTACTCGTATAACTCGACTGTCAACCATGAGTAGTCGAAACAGCTCCCTAAATTTGCATCACGCGAGCGATATGATCGAACACCCACTTCGTGCTGCCCTGCTTAGTAAACATTGCCTTCGGAACGCACTTGCAGGTGTTATTTGAAGCAATTGTTATTTCTGTCACACGATTGGAAGCGAGACTTGAAGACACTTAGCGCTGACGATAGGCACATCCAGAACTAAACCCTATTTATTCCAATTTATTGCAAAAACTTGAGGGCACAGAGCACGTTTTCAATTTATCGCCGCAATTGACGACGCGTGTGTGAGATGAAAGAGGTTGACGTTTTATTTTTGATTCATTTATTTTGTTACTTAGACTTTAGTCATTTTTTAGAATGACGAAAATAAATGTATCTTCTTTCTATTCTGATACCCTGTAATCAAGCACTAGAAATTGAAAATCATCGGAATCTGAAATAAGTACTGTTTTATTTGGAAAAGACTAAGTAGGTATACTTACCTTTACCTTTGCTTCTGCAATTTTTATTAATAAAACTTGTCTTCAGTATATTTTTTTAACCGACTCCAAAAAAAAAGAGGTATTTGGTTGGAGGAATTTGGTTGTATTTTTTTTATGTTTGTTACCTCAGAACTCCGTTATTTATGAACCAATTTGAAATTTTTTTTTATTCGTTTGTCTAGGAATGCTTTCAATTAGGTTCCATATTAGATCCCAATTAGGCACCAAATCAGGGTCTAATGATTCGATCCCAAGGAAATCGAAAACATTGCAGGGACATCTAGGTAATCTCGATATATTTAGTAACGACTCGTGCATTTGCTCTTGAAAATCATCATTTAGTGAAGTGGAAATGATGATGAAGACCACATTTGACCAACGGAGCGATTACTCAATAACACACGGGTTGAATTTCACATAGGTACTTTAACAAAAAAAAAAAGACAAAATCTATTCATATAGTTAAGTCCGTATGAATAGGCACATAAAAATACAAAGTAAGTACATTTTGAACCCTCTTCATTAATTCTCTGCGTGTTGAGTCCTCTGCAAACAAGTCCGACCGGGACCTGGGGCCAGCATGGAGGTAATTAACCACTTGCAATTTTTGACGATATTTAAAGGCATGAATCGTTTGACAAAATATTATTAGAATTTAGAAATAAGTTTCTGTTAAATTTCATTTTTAATAGAAGCTTTTCTGTACTTTAAACTTTCTGTTGACTATACTTGCCTTATCATCCAATTTACATAACCTAGGTAAGTATACCAAATTTCAAGCCGATCCGACCACTGGAAATGGGTCAAATAATAAAAAAGTGAAACAAAGATAGCCATAAATTAACATAGTTCCGCAAAATTTCTTTATTTACTTGTATGGAAACTTCGTTTTTTGAAACCTTATGTTTTTGTTCATAGTAACTTGCGTGAGTCAATCATTTACTTTCTGTCCAAAAAAGGTTTTAAATTTATGGCAAGAGTTTTAATCGTGATCGGAAGCCAGCGATCACATCGTATGTTTTAAACTATCACTAGCTTTTATCCGCGGCTCCACCCGAGTGACATTCGGTTATCGCGCGCTATTCCCTCGGAAACTGTGCATTTTTCCGGGATAAAAAGTAGCCTATGTCACTCTCGGGCCCATAAACTATCTCTATGCCAAAAATCACGTCGATCTATCGCTCCGTTACGGCGTGAAAGACGGACAAACACACAAACACACTTTCGCATTTTTAATATTAGTATGGAGACTTGGCTTTCTTACCTTTCATCTTCTATATAATATAAAAATGAAAGGCCTGATACATCACTGACTCATCAACGCCCAGCCCAAACCCTTGAACTTAGAAAGCTGAAATTTTGCACAGAGGTTCCTTTTAGGACGTGTACATGAGATAAGAAAGGATTTTTCGAAATTCGTCCCCTAAGGGGGTGGAAAGGGGGGGAGAATGTTAGTATGTAAAATTGTTATTTCTAAAGTTGTGACTATGAAATTCGGGAAAAACATTCTTCAAAAAATATAAATGAACACATATTTCGCCATTTCTGAAAATTCTACCCTTAAAGGGTAATAAAGGGGGGTGAAATTGAATTGGTGACTTCAATATCGATATCTCAAAAAGAACTAGAGTTTCGACTGAATTTCAGAATTTGCTTGCAAGTTACAATCTCAGAGTGGGCGTAACTGAGTCCACAAGATTACAGAGCAATACATGCATAGACAATATAATTTATAACATCCGAGGTGGTAAAACAGAAGTCATTGACCTTGCCATATCAGATCACACTGCACAAATTATGAATTGCCCAGCCAAAAAAACTTGTATACTGTCACATTGGTACGTAAAAAGAAGAGACATGTCTACGGAGAATATAATTAAGTTTAGTGAATGTTTACAAAGCTTGGGCTTTAATTGCGTGTATATGTCAAATAATGCTAACGAGGCCTACAATAATTTCATAGATCTATTCCAATTGTTTTATGACTTGTGCTTTCCCTTTGTTAGAATTAAAATAACTACATGTAAAAAATCTAAATGGATCTCCGCAGGAATAAAAAAGTGCTGTATTAAGAAGAGAGCATTGTTGTGGAAATATAGACTATGTCCAAACGACAACACCAAAAGGCTCTTCAAGCAGTATTCCAAGCGTTTAAGGAGAGTTATATCACTAACACAAAAGAGTCAAAATGACTACTACATTAAAAATTCAGCAAATAAATCGAAAGCGACTTGGAACATTGTTAATAATGCCAAAACTGTCCAACTCAAGGAAAATATCACTCGTATAAGACATGACGGTAATTTGATAACGAGTCCTCAATTAATCGCACAAAAATTTAATAATCATTTTACAGAAAAAGCTAAAATAATAAATAATGCTAAAAATTACAATAATAATCTATATAGCACACTGACATATGATTCATCTCGCTCTTTATTCATGCAACCAACAAGCCCAAATGAAATACTCAATATAATTTATTCTCTTAAAAATAGCAACAGCACTGGTTATGATGGAATATGCACAAAAATAATAAAAAGAGTAGCACATATAATAGCATCACCTATTAGCTATATTACAAATTTGTGTATATTACAGGGCGATTTTCCTGAAAAGTTGAAAATAGCAATTGTGCGACCACTTTTTAAAAAAGGAGACAAAGAAAATATAGATAACTATAGGCCGATTGCTCTCCTCCCCATTTTTTCAAAAATTATTGAAAAGGTAATCTGTAACCGTATTACTGAATATTTTGAGTCCAATAATCTATTTGCGCAAGAACAAAAGGGATTTCGTAGGAATAAGTCAATAAATATGGCTATTTTTGACTTACTACAGGTAGTTATGGCAAATATGGATAAAAAAAGACCAGTGTTTGAACTACGACATTTGAATATTGAAAATAATTAGCAAAACCGAATTGGGCAAGATATAGGTTTCACTTACAGTTTGTTCTGGCTCTATTCCTCAGTCCCAGGGACACATTTAAGACACAATCACAGCACTTTCAGAGTTTTTTATGAATAATTTAAAAGAGCGCGCGCCGGCCGGCATTCATTTCGAGCTGTCAAATTTGCGCAACTCACTGGTGGCGCCGCCGTGCGGGAGAAAGCGGAAAGTTCATTCAGCCAGTATGTTTTTGATATGTGCAGGAGGTTTTAATGCACATATTACTAATTATATCTGCCCAATGTAACGTACATAAACCCCCCACCGGGAATCTACCCCAGATTCCCCAGTTTACAAACCAAACCAGGGATGGTATTGAATAAGGTAAGTGGACTGTATAGTGTAAGTATTTGTTGACTTAGTGAACTAAACACGTGTAGCTGTAAATTGAGTAAAATAAATGACTTATTTCGAACCTAAAATTGTCATAAATTTGACACCTTCTTGCGTCAAATTCATGCAAAGAAACAAAGAAAAATAAAAATTATGCTGAATCCAATTCCATGGGAAGTGGACTAAGCTTTACAACGGGTCGCGTGTATTCGCCATTCTGGGTTTTTACTTTTACCACCCGTACAACTCCATCAGCTCCTGGATAAAGTTCCGTCACGCGACCGAGAGGCCATTGAAGCGGAGGAGCGTCAGCATGAATAAGAACGAGTTCGCCAACTTGAATATTACGACTATTCCTATGCCATTTTTGTCGCTGCTGCAGCGTGTGCAGATAATCATTTCGCCACAATTTCCAAAATTGTTGGGAACTTTGTTGTACTAGCTGCCAGCGAGTTAGTCCGTAAGTTGGTTCGTCTAAGAGATCATACTCTGGAACGGCTAATAGAGAACGACCGACTAAGAAATGGCCGGGCGTGAGCGCCTCGAACTCGGACGGGTCGCTCGACGCACTTGTTAAGGGGCGAGAGTTCAGCACTGCTTCGACACGAGCAAAGAGAGTGCTTAACTCTTCGAACGACAGCGATCGCGTACCCACGACGCGCTTTAGAAGGAGCTTGGCCCCTTTTATGGCACTTTCATACATCCCACCGAAATGGCTTCCAGTAGGCGGATTGTAAGTCCATTTAACACTACGATTATTGAAACCGGTTAAAACATCTTCAGTACTTTGGTTAAAAAAGTTAGTGATTTCCGCGAGTTGCCTACCAGCGGACACGAAGTTTTTTCCGTTGTCGGATACAACGGTTTGACATAAACCACGTCTAGCAGTGAAACGATCGAAAGCTGCGAAAAAACATTCAGTTGAAAGTGCACTGAGAACCTCAGTGTGCACCGCGCGAGTTGAAAAGCAGACGAAAATTAAAAGATAGGACTTTGATATTTTCGCATTACGTCTGTTACTCTCTTTCGTATAGAAGGGACCGCCTATGTCAACACCGACAGTGTGAAAAGCATGGATACCTTCAATGCGGAATTTCGGTAAGTTGCCCATGATAGGCTGTATGTGTGAAGGATTGACTTTAAAACACCTAATACATTTCCTAAAACGAGATCTTACAACGCATTTTCCGGAAATAATCCAGTATTTCTGACTGATTACACTGTGCAATGTACGCGGACCGATATGTAAATAAATTTTATGAAAATAGTCGATAAGAATATTTGTAAAGTTGCACTTTTTGGGAAGCAATAATGGATACTTCTTTTGATACGGTAGTTCGGCGAGAGACAACCTACCCCCCACCCTGAGAAAACCGAGGGGGTCGACATAAGGTGCTAACCTTTTGAGTGATGAACTACAGCTGTAACCGTTTGAAATTGCTTCGAGATCAGCTGCAAAATGCTCTCGCTGAACTGATTTGATGAGCACATCGTGTGCGTTCTTTAAATCTGATAGAGACGAAGGACCAGTGTTCCTATTAGATTTCGTCGATCTACAATTGTTAATAAATTGAAAACAACGAGCTAAGACATTTTGAAGTTTGCTAAAACTCGAATATTTTTCAGTTAAATTATAAACAAGATTTGAGTCACGTGTTGTGTTTTGCACGCTAGTTTGAGCCAAAGTCGCGCATGGAATTTTGAGTTCTGGCACATTTGCCGATTTAAATTGATCAATTGATTTTACTGGCCAATTCTCTCTTGGTGCGTCTAGCCAGCTCGGTCCTCCGAGCCACTCCGCTGTCGATAACAGCACGGAAGGTAGCGCTCCGCGCGAGCACACGTCAGCGGGGTTGGACGCGCCGCTCACGTGAAACCAACAATCGCTTTGCACGGTCTCTAAGATTTTGGAGACACGCGAAGCCACAAAGGTTTTGAGGTTGTAACTGGGTGTATTCAACCAACTCAGCACCACAGAGGAATCGGTAAACAAGAGTATTTCATGAACAGGAATTCGTTCAGACAATATTGACTTCGTATATTTGACTAACTTGACTAACAAATGCGCAGCCATTAGCTCGAGACGTGGAATGGTCACTGTCTTCAAGGGTGCAACCTTGGATTTGCAATGACCAGACTGACCTTCGAATCACCTTGATTGTTAAAACTACGCAAATAGATGACCGCAGCTATTCCTTGAACTGAAGCATCGCAGAATCCTAGTATCTGGTAGTAGCTGTGCTGTTTGACAGTAACCTGGCGCTCGTGGCTAAAATTCGACAACAGCGGGAGCTCTGACATGTAGGTGAGCCACTCCTTTTCTAGTTCCGGAGGCAGCCGCTCATCCCAACCCAGCTGTTGGAGCCAGAGTTTCTGCATGAAGCATTTCGCGTAGAATATGCAAGGAGCCACGAAACCTAAGGGATCATACTGACGACCTATCTGTGACAAGACACTACGCTTGGTGATCGCCTGTGAAGCTGGAAGTGGATGGAATACGAAGGAAAACACATCTTCGGCGGGTCGCCACTGCAGACCTAAAACTTTTATGGATAGGTCCTTGTCATCCTCGAATGCAATGGGCGTTTCGCGGTGATCAGCTGGAACCTGAGCCAGTACCTGGGGACAGTTGCTGGCCCACTTACGAAGCAGAAATCCTCCTCCACTCAGCAACTCTAACAGTTCATCCTGTAGCCTAGCTGCTTCATCATAGCTGCTCACTGACCACAGAAGGTCATCGACGAAGAAACCCTTTTTTAGAACCTTGCTCGCTAAAGGATACTTCTCGCAGTCGTCGTCAGCCAGTTGATGCAGGACTCGGATCGCTAGGTACGGACTGCTAGCAACGCCGTATGTGATCGTGTTTAACTCATACACCTTTAAAGGTTGATCAGGTTGAAACCTCCACAAGATGTGTTGGTAATTGCGTTGAGATTTTTCGATCAAGGTCATTCGAAACATTTTACAAATGTCACTTGACAAGCAAATTTCATGTATACGAAAATTTATTAAAATCTCATTAATATCTGCTTGAAGCTTAGGACCGGCGTAAACGACTGAATTTAAAGAATTATTATTTGTCGTTTTGCATGAGGCGTCAAAAACTACTCGGAGTTTTGTCGTGGTACTTGACGGTCGGAGAATACAAAAGTGAGGAATTATGTACTTAGAATCCATAGTACCAAAATCACCTACGCAAGTCATGTGACCAAGGCTTTCATATTCGGACATGAATTTATTATATTCTTCCTTAAGTTCCGGAAGACGATTCAGCTTTGTTTCTAAATTGTTGAAACGACGTAACGCTTGTGGAGTCGAATCGCCGAGATCAAAACTGGGTTTGAACGGGTACTTCACTGTATAACGTCCCGTAGTATCGCGACTGTGTTCGTTTTGGAACAATTGTTCGACATACAAATCTTCTGGTTTTTTAGTGACGTCATACGGCACGTTTTCAGTCTCCCAGAAAGAGTTCATGATTTTATCGATACTACTAGTTTTATTAGCAGAGAACAAGTTGAGCGAGGCTGTATTTGACTCACAATCGTCACTCAGTACTGTCTGACCAGTAATGACATATCCGAATATGGAATGCATCGCGACGGGCAAACCCGGGTCACGTGGTAGTATATTTTGACCGTCATAAATGTAGGGAAATAAGTCACCTGCGATCAACAAGTCAACTGGAGCCGCCGAAAAGTAGTTCGGGTCAGCTAACTCTAGATTTTTGAAATTATTGATAACTTTGTTTGATAAGGTTACTGTAGGTAAGTTGCTAGTTATATTACTTACGACAACAGTATCAGTGCTAAGCACCGGACCAAATGAGTTTCGTGGTTTAATTGAACATGTAACCAGACCGAAATCTTGCACTGGCGCACCTCCCAGACCCATGGGTTCAAACTGACACTTGCGTCGAGACAAACCCAGGCGCTGGGCACACTCTTTTGTCATATAACCGGACATGGCACCGCTGTCAATGACTACACGTACGGCGTGGTAAGTTCCCCATCGATCTGCGACGTGCACCATGGCAGTGCCTAACAGCACGGTTGAATTTGACGAACAAGTCAAGCCGACGTTTGGCATTGACCTTTGACTTTGATTTTGACCATTTGAAACGTTTTGAATACTTGAAATGTTTTGACTATTTGAACCGTTTTGATTAATTGATGAATTTTGAACAGTTGGAACTGTATCTAAGTGAATACTGTGATGGTGCGGTTGTTTACACAGCACACAACGCACTTTTGACGTACACTCGGACAACGAATGCTGACGAAAGCAATTTTCGCATAATTGAAGCTGTTTCACTTTGTCAAGACGCTGCACCGGTGTTAAATCAAAAAACTCGAAACATCGATAAGTTGAATGCGGTTTGTCGCAAAATAGACATCTATTTGATCGTTCGCTATTATTCTTACTCACAGCTGACAAGCACGGCTTTTGGAACTGCTTCGGTGCACTACTGTAATTAGCAGCATTATTATTATTTGTTCGAACAAAATTCGGCTTTGCAGAGGTGTTAGGAACACTCTTAGGCGTAAACTGAATTTTTGATGTACTAATTTTAACCTCAGACATTTCCAAAACACGCGCCTGTTTCTCCACGAAATTAATCAGCTGTTCGTAAGTAGGTATATCGGTTTGATCTACAGATTGTTCGAATTCGCGCCTAGTGACGGGGTCTAAATTTCGCAATCCCATATAAAACAGTATGAAACTCGATAGGTTACTGATTTTCAAAAGTTTCAATGCTTTAACACACTCTTGATACGTTTGTAAAAATGTGTTTAGACCAGTAGCCGACTCAGTTGACAAAGGCTTAAATTGAAACAGCCGATCTAAATAGCTCGTAGCTAAGGCACGAGTGTTCTCAAATTTTTTGACTAGCAAAGCCCATACTATCGGATAATTATCGGCCGTCACTGGCATCCCTTTGACCACAGTCAATGCCGAACCGCTGACTGCGGAGAGCAGGTAATAAAACTTCTCAATGTTCGTAATATCATTGTTGTTATGAATTAAACTCGTAAACGTGTCATAGAATGTTTGCCAGTTTTCTAATTTGCTATCGAAATGGAACAATTCTAGTTTAGGCAGCCGCGGCTTAGCCGACCGCGAGTCTGGCCCGGCAGCGCCCGGGCCGCGGCCCGCGGAGCGCGACGAAGGTCCGCTACCGCTGCCGTCACACGATTGCCAAGTGTCGCTATTAGCCTCCGCTACACTCAGAATACGGAAATACATGTCGTCAAAGGTTTGAATTTCCTGATAATTTGGTTTAAATTTCGGGTTTTGTTTCTTATTGTAAGAATTTAACTCGAATATGCATTGTTCGAAACATTCCCGAGTCGAATGAAGTTCTTTGAGTCGCAAATTAAATTCGGTTAAACGCTCTGGTGGAGTTGATTTGGATAGTTCAAATAACGTTTGACATCGTATAAAAAGCAGTTCTTTTTTGTTAATAAGTTGTTCGACATCGAATTCTTTTTCGTCCATTTCGAATTAAAAAACAAAAGACGCGCGCGACGCGTTGCAAAGAACGAAAATTGAAAACGTTTATTTTATACGTATTATTCTAGGTAAATAACTTAGATTAGAAATAAGCCTGCTACCTTAAAACTGCGTGAAATGTGTGTTTTATGTGTATGAATGTGTATTTAGTTTGCAAACTGAGGATGCGGTTCGATTGACCAAAATGTTTGAACTACGACATTTGAATATTGAAAATAATTAGCAAAACCGAATTGGGCAAGATATAGGTTTCACTTACAGTTTGTTCTGGCTCTATTCCTCAGTCCCAGGGACACATTTAAGACACAATCACAGCACTTTCAGAGTTTTTTATGAATAATTTAAAAGAGCGCGCGCCGGCCGGCATTCATTTCGAGCTGTCAAATTTGCGCAACTCACTGGTGGCGCCGCCGTGCGGGAGAAAGCGGAAAGTTCATTCAGCCAGTATGTTTTTGATATGTGCAGGAGGTTTTAATGCACATATTACTAATTATATCTGCCCAATGTAACGTACAACCAGTATGTGCCCTTTACATGGATTTAACTAAGGCTTTTGACCTGGTTGACCATAATATTTTGATGAAAAAGCTGTATAAATATGGAATGCGAGGAAATATTTATAATCTTTTAAAGTCTTATCTAGTTGGTAGAAAACAAGTGGTACAATTAAATCATATATGTTTGAAAACAAAATCTGAGGTTACTTTTTCATCCAATTTTGGAGTAATTAGTCAGGGAGTACCGCAAGGGAGCATACTAGGCCCATTATTGTTTCTCATTTTCATCAACGATCTGCCACAATCAATTGACCACCCAATGGTTCTGTTTGCCGATGATAGCACAGTAGTACTGACTGGAGAAAATTCACAGACATGTCAAAAAAATATAAATAATGCATTGGAATTAATAATCAATTGGCTAAATCTTAATAATTTGTGTATAAATTTAGATAAAACCAAAATAATGAATTTTTATCAAAGGACCAATAGCATGGCTAATGTAACTGTGACATATAACAATCATATAATTGAAGAAACGAGTAATACAAAATTTTTAGGATTAAGTTTGGACAATAAATTGCTATGGAAAAATCAAGTTGACACTATATGTAAGAAATTAAATAGATTCTCATTTGCGTTGTATAATTTAAGTAAAAAAGTAAGTCGGCCTGCAGTACTCATCGCCTACCATGCGTATATAACATCTACATTACGTTATGGTATCATCTTCTGGGGCAATTCGACTGATCGGGAGTTGGTATTTAAGGCTCAAAAAAAGTGTCTTCGTTCTGTTTGTGGACTTAAACCAATTCAATCATGCAAGCCTTACTTTATTGAATTAAAAATACTAACTTTTCCCTGTTTATATATATTCGAAACAGCTATGTACGTTAAGTCAAATATTAACCAATTTTCTGTTTTTAATAGTGTACGGCAGCGACATAAAATCGTAAACAAACGATCAAAAACAGCCCTATGTGCAAAAAGTGTATTCGGTATGGCACCAAGATTGTATAATAAGTTACCTGAATTTATAAGAGCATCTGAAAGGCAAGAGTTTAAGAAACTTTTATTCAATTTTTTGACTCAGAATGCATTTTACTCCATAAAAGAATATTTAGATTATAAGCCTCATGATATTTATTAAAGTTAAGACTGTAATTAAGGCTAAATATTTGCATGCCCATTAGCAGGCAGAATACACTGCACACAAATTGTAAGACATATATATGAACATCCGCTTGACTGTATTCTAGCAAATAAAGTATATTTTGATTTTTTGATTTTGATTTTGAAAGTTTGTATGAGATTTTTTTTATTATTGAATATATTATTATAAAACTTTGTGAAATTGCTCTTAAACATAAATAAATAAATACGTGTTTCACTGTTTTTAAAAATTCTACCTCTAAGGGGGTAAAAAGGGGGGAGGAAGTTAGTACGGAAACATGTTATTTTAATGTAGTAAAATGTTGAATGTGCATGTAGTTTTAAAAACAAATGAAAGAACACTATAATATAATTGATTTTGGAAACTCTGGAGGTGGAAAGGGGGGGGCGTAGAAGAAAACTTTTATTTTAGGCTTAGTTTTATGATACTTAATGAACATTGAAGTGAAGAGAAATTAAAGAACAGTTTTAATTAACTCATGTCTCATATTTCACATTTTTTGATAACCCTAAAAAGTTTAAAAGGGAGATGTAACTTTGCGTGAGATTTTTATTTTATTTTAAAATTATGATTATGTAAGTAATTTAGTGAATATAACTCTTGAACTGAATTATGAGAATCGTGTTTCATCACTTTTGAAAATTTCAACCCTAAAGGGAATGAAAACATTACTTTTTTAAAGTTAGGATTACGAAATGTAGAGAAATTTTTCTTCAATCAAATAAAAGAACACTCATCTCACATTTTTTAATAATCCTACCCCTAAATGGTTTAAAAGGGCGATGGAAGTTGCATTAGAATAAGTAAACGTTGTTTTTGAAGTTATGATTGAACTACTCTCGAATAGAATTAAGAGAATACGTGCTTAACTATTTTTTACATTTCACTGCTGAGGGGGTAAAAAGAGAGATGGATATCTGTAAGTACAAGAAAAAGATAGAGTTGTTCCTTCGAAACTCCACACTTGAAATACACATACTTGATATTTGGAATGTATGTTCCTTAACAGGTGTACACGCACTAAAAAAGGATTTTAATATTACCAAGGAATAGAGAATAATTGAGTTTTATATTTTCGTTTCAAAGTGGCCCTAACTACGTAATTATGAATAGCAGAGACTTTAAATTTGCCGTGCAGGTCGGTAAAACTAATAAGTAAAAACTGTTTCAAAAAATTTCGGAATTCCCACGGGATAAAGAGGAAGAAGGAGAAATCTATACTAACTGAACCAGAAGAAGCTAAAGAAAAAAACCTAGGTTAAAATATTATGTAAATCTGGTGACAACACAATAATATGGCAGTGACGTCTTGGATGTACGGCCAGGATCGTTTCCGTAGGACAATACGATTCTATCATAGATACCACTTGATGCTGCGGCCAGGGTCATCTGCTCATAAGAAAACTCCTCAAAAGTTGACAGCACCAATACAAAATTTAGGAAATTTATAAATATACCTAGATATATTTCTAGCACGAACGTTGACGTCTAAGTGTTTGACAAAATAAAAACATCGACAGTCTTGTTATCGGTAAGTGCCACTTCAACGTCATAGAGATAATACAAAGAAAAATATAATATATATAATAATATATACATTGACCTCCCCTGCCCTAAATATGTGTGTAACTTTTTTTTATAAAATCAATTTTTAAGCATGCAGATACACGTGCAATATTCCAAATTTTACACTACAATCAAGATAAATAAAAAACACTGTACACCCTGAAAGTTTCATGTAGACTGCTCTATAATAAATAACTATTCATTGCAATACGTCTTGTCGTTGAAGTAGTAAGTACCTATGTATTTATCGATAACAAGTACTTGTCGATATTTTTATTGTGGTAAGCACTAAGCAAATTCTGTTCCTGCTAGAAATATATCTAGGTATATTTATAAATATCCATACTTTGTTTGTTGGGGGTAATGTCTGAAAGTACTGAACCGATTTAAAAAATCCTTTCACTAATAGTAAGTACACTATCCCTGGTCGACGTAGGCTATCTTTTTTTTGAGAATATACAAAATTTCTTTGGAATAAAAATAAGTGCATTTAACTTCAGGGCACTTTCAAAATCTTTCAATAATAGAAAATTTTAAAATGGATAAAACAGTTACATACTCATTTTATAAGGAACTTTATAAGTAGTGCATCTCAGTCAAAAACAGTGTAGCTTTTTATTAGTTAAAAAAAACCGGTGTAGGTAATGTAGTCACTTATTTCTATCTCTTGGAAATTTTGCATTTTCCCAATAAAAAAGGAGGTAGCCAAAGTTGACTAACTTTAACTTTGAACTGTGAAAGCTTTTTGCTTTGAAGTGAAGGATTTTTCTCAATCGATATAAAGAGTGTTATTTATCCCGCGGGAACTTTGCAATTTCCTTGGGTAACAGAAGTCTGTTTCAATTCAATCACGGATATTGTAGCTTTCTATAGAATTGACTTATTCTTATCCCGCGGGAATTATCTAATATCGCATATGAAGCCGCGGGCAAAAGGAACACGTAGGTTTTCTAAAATTCTTCCCCTGAAGATGTGAAGCAGGGGTTCAAAGTTTGTAAGAATTATAATTTAGGTAGGTTGATTTTTGAATTCTAAAATTTGCACCATCTGTCTAAAATAACGTCTGTATGTATCTGTATTTCCCTAATAATCCTTCAAAAAATCAATCAAAACACGAAATTGGATCATAGAAAGTAAATCTATGTTTCCCCAAATTTAATGCGAGCGAAGCCGCGGGCAAAAGCTAGTAGGTAATAAAATCGGAACTATATTATTTTAAAGCCTTTCGGCTAAGTTTTTTGAAGCGCGTTCTTCTTTTATCAATCACCATTGGTGGTCTTTTCGAAAGCGCCAGTAGGTAGTAAAAAAAGTGACGTGTAAAGAGCCCTTTGCATCCTTGGTACTTACACTTTCAGAATAACCGTAATATGTTTAGATTTTTTGTTTTTGCAGGACATGACTTTTCTTTTTACTTGCCGCGTCGACGAAAATGGCCAGACGCAAAAGTCCTACCCTATCTAGCAATCCTCTCGTCCGTAATGCGTTTAAATAAGTAATAGGTAGTTAAAGGCCACATTAACGCCGAGCACGGCCCGTTGCAAATAAACGCAGCGACAACTAACAATTCA
This sequence comes from Choristoneura rosaceana, assembly GCA_037349165.1. Taxonomy (NCBI): domain Eukaryota; kingdom Metazoa; phylum Arthropoda; class Insecta; order Lepidoptera; family Tortricidae; genus Choristoneura; species Choristoneura rosaceana. The sequence goes on along the minus strand of JAZBNJ010000038.1, from coordinate 467,929 downwards.
TTTATTTAAAGTAATTAAGACGACTAGTGCCGGCTAAGCCGGGTAATAAAGAAAAATACCCGCCAGCGCCGCTAATTGTTATAAACTACGCAAACATGCAAATTGGACGAGCTACGGAACTCTAGATGGGGAAATGTATCTTGTTTTCTACCTTTCTTGCTCTCGTGGGATCGCGGCTTTTTTTTCTGGACAAAGTACGTACCTACCTTACCGTTGTCGATTTTCGCGTCAACTTTATGTTTATGAGATGATTCGGCTTTTCTTTAATAGCCTATTGAATGTCCTCGTGCTGGGTAAAGGCCTTCTGTTCTTTCTCATACTCCTGCGACTCGATTTCGTATGCATCCAAATCTGAACTTAGTGAAGTCATAACATAACTCTTTTTAATTTTTTTAAATTAAGTATTCATCCCATCTCAGGGTATGATGATAATTTAATCCTAATATATAATCAGAATCTCGGAAACGACACCAAAATTTGGTATGTAGGGGTTTTCGGGGATGACAAATCGATCAACCTTGGTCTTATCTCTGGAAAAACGCTTATTATCGAGTATTAGCCCCAAGTATTAGCCCAGTTACTATCTACCTTATATACCTATCTGAAGGCAGTAGGCACTTGCACGGTCAACCGTGGGCCCGAATAACCCGAGGGATTTTAACCATCGATTTTAGAGCCCAATTGGAGTATATAAAGTAGTATAACATGTAGTCCTATAACAACCCGTTTTTGAGATAATCGTTATTTAAGAAAAATCATAAGTAGAAAAATCTCAAGTGTAATACACCCTAAGTATGTGACGTAGTATGTTTAACCACTTAATATTTTTAAACGCAGACATACTAATGGCATGCTTTCTGGCCAGTTGGCAGTATTTAAGTTTGATATCCAACTACAAGTAGGTTTCATTATCATGGTTATTTCTACCGATATTGAAGATGCGACTTAAAACTGAGTTGAGTAACAGACTGCTGCATAGCCGTGTAATTATAAAATCTTTTTCTTGACTTAATCACAATTAGTACTCCTCACTTATCGCTAAAACTTAAGATTGTTTCTATCGCGATAGGAATCGCGAGTTGCGAGAGTGCAAACTATTTGTATTTACCTATGCTGTAATAACTGGCCGATATCATGAAATAGATGTTACTAAATGTCAACGTTAAAAATGATTACTGATTGTCACGTCAGCGACTCGTGAAGTGTCATGTTCGCTTACTCTGTTTCTCTACTAAAGATTGGTTCCTCTTACTCACTCTCTTAACTAAAGACTTGTTCACAAGGCCGTGCTAAACTTAATTGAATTATTTTGTTCTAAAAAATAATTTTAATTAAAGTACATAATTGAACTTATGTTCATATAACATTTTTTACTCGTATTATCGTCAGAAATACCCTGTTAAAATCCCTCGGGTTATTCGGGCCCACGGTGTATATACGTCGGAATTAACCATGTAACCAACATAACTTTGAAGCGTTGTAAGTCCATGTTTTATTCTACATTACAGCCTACTACAAAGATTTTTACCAACTTTTTCATTATTTGGCATTATAGTAAAGTGAAAAGCGAATAGATATCTTCGTCGACTGTACCTAGGTTAACTTGACCCTATTAACCATCCGATCTATGGCCAATGCTCTCAACGGGTCCCCACAATGCCCCGCTTCTAGTTGCACAACTCGCGTCCACACTTTCGCTAGCTACAAGCAATGCAACTGCATCTCTCGAGATGCACACACAACCGGCGATATTAAATTTCCTTTACAAAAGCTTTTGAGACCGAACTTTTGACAACTTGAAGTCTCGAACGGAAGTCCATTGTGAGTTGTGACAAAATGAAACAAAAGATGTGATCGTGTTAAAAAAGTTTTGTTGTAACAAGAGTGTTTCGAATACTTGTTTCTTGTTGAAACTTTCGACGAACATACGTATAACTTACGAGTATTATAGCTTATCTATTTAGGTTATAGGTAGTAGCCTACTTTTCCGCGTCTCTCTACGTCTTACGCCATTTGAAGGCAGTATCCAAGCCACCCCAACTCCTGGAGGAAGCCTAACAGACTAAAGATTGCCGACGATTTTTGGAGCGAGTCAGGTGCCCAAAGATTCTGGAATAATTAATGTAATAAATGACTTTGTTTAACTTTATATCAATAGTGTTTTCGTGTTTTCAAATTTAGAATGTGTTCAGACAATGCCTAAAAATAATCTAGGAATTAGTCGTAGTTTCAGAGTCCCAAAATTTATAGCAGCACTCAAAATAATACTGCATTTTAAATTAGGCCTTTCTCAAATTAAAGGTGTTATTTAAATTGTTGTATTATTTTGAGTTGATACCGCTTTAGATTTAGGTGTACTTTAATGTAAAGTTTATTCGGTGCTCAACATATTATGCGCGACCAAAGAATCGCCAGAAGGGTCAAGCGATGAAGATTGGCATAAGGTGGTTTTACTGCGTGAGCTCGGTGCTTGGTCTCTTGACCCCAGAGCTGGAGATCAGCCAGGGCAGGCTGCGCGGTCTGCGCGGCGCCGCCGGCCAGAACCGGTACTATGGGATACCATACGCTGTCAGCGAGAGGTTTCAGGTTAGTAAATACACTATACCGTACTACTGAGAAGTCACCATCTATAACTGAAAGCATTGTTTCTAAGTGCTTACTAAATGATACTCGTACCGTCAAGGACCTTAACTCGTGAGCCACTATGGAACCTTTTCAAAGGAAATGTCATTAAAATTTTTCTTGTTAGCTAATGCGATGTCACAATGATATTTACTGTGAAATGGTTCCATGGTGGCTCATGAATTAAAGTCCTTGACCGTGACTGCAATATTCACAAGTTGTACAAATTTACCACAGGTTGGGAGACACTGCTTTACAACAACTTATCTACGTATCGTATCGTACTGTATCTATGATTAAAGGGCGTGCGTTCCCTCCATAAACCATTATTCAAACCTAAAGTAGATGACGAACATAAAGTGGTCACAATACATACAACAAACATTACGACACGATCTAGTACAGCACCTGCATGTGCAATTTACTAAGCTTCTGGATTTATGGACTCATAACGATTTAATAAAATATTGTTTTCGGCACTTTCCAGCCACCGAAAGAGCCACCGAAATGGCGCGGTGTATTCCACGCCGTACAGCGCTTCGGCGCGTGCGCTCAGAGCGTCTCCTTCCTCACTCTCGGCTCCGAGGACTGCCTCCACCTTGACGTGTATACGCCGCAGCGCGTCGTCGGCAGACTCCCAGTGCTCGTCTTCATCCACGGCGGAGCCTACTACTACGGAACCAAAGCCCATTACGACCCCGAATTCCTAGTCAACAAAAATGTCATCGCAGTAATAATCAACTACAGAGTTGGCGTACTGGGATTCATGTGTTTAAAAGGAGTAGCTAACTTAGGGCTGAAAGATCAAGTGGCAGCTTTGAAGTGGGTGAGAAAGAACATAGCGGTGTTCGGAGGGGATCCGGATAATGTGACGATTGCCGGTCAAAGCGCAGGAGCGAGCGCTGCTGCCATGCATATGCTATCCAAAGTCAGTAAAGGATTGTTCCACAAAGCTATCCTCTTAAGTGGAACCCCTATAACACCCTGGGCATATAATTTAGAACCTAAAAAACCTGCTTTCGAAGATGCACGTAAAATCGCAACAGTGCGAACCGAACAGGACGTTTATGACACATTTATGAACGCTACTCTTCGAGAATTGTTGGCAAGCACTCACGACACTTCGACTAATACGAGATATTTCAAGTACTCGCCTTGCTTGGACACCGAATTCCCAGATCCTTTCTTCTGGGATACGCCATACGCAGTCATTAAGTCAAATTTCTTCAAACCTATCCCAATTATCTTGGGGTTTGCTGACGTGGAAGGCATGTTATTCTACGGCCTCAATAACGATAGTGATTTCAAAGATTGGGACCAGAATTTCGAGCAAAGATTGCCCTCCGTGTTTTCTTGGTGTTCCGATAAAGAAAAGAGGAAGATTGCTAAAAAATTGCGGTCGTTTTACTTTGGAAGTAAAAAGATAAGTAGGAGGAATGTGCGGGGAATGGTAGATTATTACTCTGATTGGATTGCATATGCTTCTGTGAACGCTTTTTCAGAGCTTTTGTCCAATAGTTCGGATGCTTCAGTGTATAGTTACATGTTCTCGTATGAGGGTGGTAGGAATTTTGCCAAAGGTCTGTTCGGGAGCCGCTCGGGGCTGAGAGGTGCCAGTCATTCAGATGATATTTTCTACATCTTCAAACCTTTGGGGCTGACGCTGCCGATGTCATCAGCAGATAGACTGTTTATAGAAAAATTAACAACTATGCTGACCAATTTCATGAAGTTTGGGTAAGTATAGTTTAGCAGAAAAATCTTGATAGTTTGCTACTCGCACGGTCTAGAGTTAATTATTAGTAAATTAAAAGTTAACTTAACTCTGGGTTAAGCAGTGTATGGAACTCTCAACCCTTGCTAAGGTTGAATGTTTTTTTTTTAACTCTAGAATGCGCATATTTGTTTATTTAAAGCAATAGGTACATTATGCCAACAAAAGTTTCGTTAATGTTTATAAACTACTGAACCATGAATTAGCATTTAATAGGTAAGTACGTACTCAAGTGATTTAAGTTAAAATAAAATTCTAATGGCCAATGCTTAATAATTCAACTTAGGGGCTGCTTCACCATCCACTGATTAGTGTTAACTGACGGTTAAATGTGATGCCGTCTCCGTCTATTCGAACGAAACAAATAGAAATATAGTGAAACAGCTCCTTAGTTGTAAGACTTAGTTAACTTGACAGTTTAATGCATTTTGACTACTAACCGGAGCTTACAATTCTGATTCTAAAGATTTTGATGGAGACAACTAAGGACTAAAAAACTATACCTTCTGGTAAATATACTCCTCAGCCTCTTATACCGAATGTGGCCTGTAACACGAGCAAAAAATTAAAACATAGATCGTGCTCGTCAAACTACAAACAAAATTTGAATTTACCTTTTTTCGTACAAATTAAATACTGCTATCAATGTACCAATGTATTGCTATCATCCTAGAACACAACCTGACTTCGCCTGTCACGCTACAAACATCAACATTTTGCTTTACATTGCTTCTTCGCATAAACTTTAAAATATAACGTTTTAAACTTTCGTGATTCTCACTCATAAGTAGTCAAAATACGTCGAGGTGAATATTATTTGTGTGTGTTAGCATGATAAGTCCCGTTTGTGATATTTTGACTATGAACTAAAAAAAATTATAAGAATTAAAAACTAAGTGATTACTTTTAAAAGTCGCTGAACTAATGTTGTTCAGTTTGACGAGTATGACTTATGTTTTTATTTGCTCGTATTACCAGCCACACCCGGTAGTACCTAAGTTACTGTCAGATGTATCCACGCAGATTGCACAACTCCAGACCGCGAATGTGTCAGTGAGAGCATCGCTAACGTCTAGTTTGCGCAACTCATCAGTCACGTACTCACAACTACAACCAATAAATACAGGTTTAGTTTCCAACCATCCACGAACGTTGAAGTTAAAGTTAGGAACAGTAGCGTAGCTATTGGAGCCCTCAGGTTCGGGGATCCTCGCACTAACCTGCAAATCCATACTAATATTATAAATACGAAAGTGTGTTTGTATGTTTGGGTGTTTGTCCGTCTTTCACGCCGTAACGGAGCGACGGATCGACGTGATTTTTGGGATAGAGATAGTTTATGGGCCCGAGAGTGACATAGGCTACTTTTTATCCCGGAAAAATGCACAGTTCTCGGGGAACAGCGCGCGATAACCCAATACCACGCGGGCGGAGCCGCGGGCAAAAGCTAGTCAGTAATAAAAAAACCGGCCAAGTGCGAGTTCGACTTGCGCACCGTAGCCAGGCCGCCTATTGCTAACATGTGATTATTCTCTCTATGTACCTGTTTCTGTATCAACTATCTTATCTTATCTTACATTTAGGGGTCCTTGCGGACACACTTCGACCCGTAGGGATCTTTTGTGTAATTACCCCTCCTTCGCACTTACTCCATTGCTTTTATCACCTCTTCCATAAATTGGATGATTTGACGTAACGGTTCTGTATCGATTACTATTTGTGGTGTACAATAAAGAGTCAATGTGTTGTATTGTAGTGAGATTTAGGGTCTGTTTCACCATCCAGTGTTAACTGACGGTTAAATGTGATGCCGTCTCTATTTGTTTTATTCGAATAGACGGAGACGGCATTACATTGCGTTTAACCGTCAGTTAACACTAATCAATGGATGGTGAAGCAGCCCCTTAATGTTTACATTTTGGTGGCATTTGCTGAGTGGCATCCATTTTGATGCTTTGTTAACTACTTTGTAGAGATTCGATTTGTAGCATTCGAACATGGCGGATGTAGACGATGTCCAATTTTGTTATTTCTGCTTCTTTGGCTAGTTGAAGTATAATTTTGATAGTGTTTTATGCGGCGATTAACCTTAACAGTGAACAGTGATCACAAAATTCGATATTTCTCTCGTGTCTGACATTTTTTAATGCGCAAGCGCAAGTTGTCTCTGCGTGGTTTTTGGAATTTTAATATCAAGTTGCAAAAACTACAATCACCGTACTACGTGAAGAAGAATATATTTATCTTTATTTAACTGACATTGGCCCAAGCCTTAAAGGCCGCCATTAAGGAGAATAAATAAATAAATAACTACTTTGTATTTAGATTAAGATTTTATGTACAAACTTATTTAACACCAAATAAATCTATTCTATTCTTTCCCCGTTTTCCAGCAACCCCACCCCGCACCGAACGGCGCTGCTGCCGACCGCGTGGCCGCGCGCCACCACCGCCTCCCTGACGCTCCGCCTGGCGCGGCAGCTGACCGTGTCTCCGGCGCCGGAGAGCCACCGCGGCCGGATGCTGCTCCGGCTGCTCTGCCGTCACGGCCAAACGGGGTTCGTGCCGTGTGAGAGCCAGCAAACTTGCGGGGAGAACTAGCGATATATTCAGCAAGTTTGTGATTGACGATGGATCCAATTTTTTTCACATATCGACGGGGAAGAAGTAAATTCTCCTATCTCACATAGGCCTACTGAGTGAGATAGGAGAATTTACTTCCTCCCCGTCGATATATAAATAAAAAATAGGCTTACGTTTGGCCTCAATCTCGCTTGATGGAAGGCGAAGATGAGGCTTAAGATGGTACACGTTTGCCTAGAAGGTTGGTTGGTTGTTTGTTGGTAATGAGTTCGCCTTTGGGTCGATACTTGATCGCAGTGTAGATGGCTAGGGATTAATGTAACATCACTTTAAAGTTAGTTTTAAACGACCAAGGGAAGGGTAGGACTTTAAGTTCTAATAAAACGCAAATAAGGGGTGTTACAATTTTGACATTATGTCTCTCAGTCTGTGGCATCGTAGCTCTTAAACGGATAGATAATTTCGATGTAGTTTTTTCAACCTTTTCAGTCGTTTTTGAGATTTTGTAATGACAATGAACTTTTCGAAGTTGGTTAGGTTATTAAATATTATGTAACTTTGAAATAAATAGTAAATAGTCAATTGAGTTCGCTTACAAGTTACATTACAGTTTTTTATTCGACTAGATGACAAACGAATAAGTGGAATCGCATTTCGAGTGCTCAAATCAATGATACCTATTATATGTTACTATCGTAACTATCGTATGTAGAAGCTCACTGGCTCAAATAAAGTATTTCAACTGACTGATAAGTAATGTTGAAGTTAAGTTACGTGTAGTAAGTACACTATGTATAAACACCTTATCTACCCATATGTTCATTGTGAAGAAATAAATCCATACTAATATTATAAATGCGAAAGTGTGTTTGTGTGTTTGTATGTTTGTATGTTTGTCCCTCTTTTACGCCGTAACGGAGCGACGGATCGACGTGATTTTTGGCATAGAGATAGGTTATGGGCCCGAGAGTGACATAGGCTACTTTTTATCCCGGAAAAGTGCACAGTTCCCGAGGGAACAGCGCGCGATAACCGAATACCACGCGGGCGGAGCCGCGGGCAAAAGCTAGTATTTGTATTTCATATAATTTCAACTATCAAATACCTACCTAAATAATCCCGGTATTGCGACACATTATTTGGGAACTCATTAAAGTCAATTGCGGTCTATATTAAAGTATGTCTAAGTCATAAACTGTTTTATCTATTCTATACTGGCACCTGCGCATTAATATTCTGCCACAGTGGAGTGTGCGAAAATATCTGACACATCTAAGGAAAAGAGTCGTTTGTCCTGTCAGTTATTTATAGATAATATTATAATGCTGGTGACGTACCTACTGTTATTTACATACAATATGAAAAATATATTATTTGTTTCATTTTATACCTAAATGTATTCATAAACACAAGGAGCGCATCTCTCTGGAATTGTTTCGGCCTGTGGGTCAGGCGGGCCCCACAGTCCGCGCGATTTGAAATAAACTATAAATCAGCAAACACGCTCCGGGCCCCACAAACAGTCCGCCAAGGATTTATAAATATGCAGATCAAATATTAAAAGGAGAGAGCCGCAAGATGATCCCAGGGCGCGCAAAGATGAGACGTCGCAGAAACGAACTTTCTCTGTCTGCCGCACTGCTACACTTCTAATTTCACTAGCTTCAGCGGGGCTACTAAAAAGTTCGAAAATCGAAGGTGTCGTTCCGTCCCTCTGAGATTTTTAATATGAGTAACAGGGATGCTACAATATGAACCAAATAAAGTAAAACTGAGTGAATGGAATAGAAAAAAGAAATCCAAACCTATCGTTTTTTTTTGTACCTAATCTAATGAAATGTTTCATTTTCACAAGCTTTTATTTAACTTGCATTTAAAATCCAAGAGAGCATACCTTCCGTTGTTTTTTTTTCCTTTTTGACGACAGACAAACATTCAAAAAAGGAATATAATTTTATTTACTTATTCTGAAAATTCCGCGTACTTTTTATTCCACATACAGCTCAAAACCTCTCATTATGAGAGGATGCCTCTGCCCAGCGGTGGGACGTTATAGGCCAAGATAATAATAATTAAGATAGCATATGCAAATGGGATGAATTAACTATATTATGTCACCAAGTAGGTACTTAATATAGTTTTAGTGCTAGTTTTAGTCTTAGTCTTAGATGGTACTTATGGAGCCAAAATAAATCTTTCTTTCTTTCGTTCTTTTCTTTCTGTCCGCCATTAACGGTGGAGAGTTGCTGAAGACTTAGACTTAAACCACATAATAAGTAGGTAGGTATTTTGTAGCAACGTTCGCTGTGAGGCAGTCTGTATCCGTTTTCAGAGTTGAACGACGCGTCTGTCTGCTCTTTCTTTGGCCGCTTCGGGCAGTGCAGCACCGCATCGTCTCAGAATAAATATTCAATGTTTTCATTCAATTTCTCGCGCCGGCCGCTATCGAAACAGAGATACCACGTGCCCGTTTTATTTGCTAGCGTTTCGTGCTGGGCACGGAAAAGAAAATTGGGATATTGGATGGTTTCGGATTTAGTTTTGAATGAATAAGAACTGCATTTCAACCATTCTCATTCCTCTGTGCACCTGTCGGATACCGTTTATTTTTTTCTTGCAAAAGCAACACGGTAATCAGACTAAGTGCACAGGATCTGGGTAAAGAATCTGATTACCGTGTCACTATTATGGGACTATTATGGGAAAAAAACCGCACGGTAATTAGGTTACTCATGCACGGAAGTTTGAGATTGGTGTCCTTAAATGGTTACTTATGTGCGATAATATATATAATGAAAATATGGTAACATATTAGGTATATGAGTTACATGTGAAATAAAAAAATATCCTAAAAATAACTTAACTAAACTTACTTATTATTTTTTAAATGTGACATAATTAGAAAATAAACTGCTGAAACAATAAGTTTTCTGATTGGTATTAATGTAGTTGAGTGTAGGAATTAGGCGCAAACGAAGTCGCGGGGGAGAACTAAACTAAGTAAGTAACGACATACTTAATGAAGCGCTTGACAATTTGTTACATTTTCGACGCAATTCGCGGCCGAAATTCAAATAGCAAAATCATTTCGCCGACTCTATTCTATAATTCACAACCGAAAATGAAATTTCCATCAAAAACCTCCGTTAAAATGGCAAAATTATAATGAAATTCTAATCCGGGCGCGATTTATCGAGACCGGCGCGATATAAATTATCAATAATCATACCCCCCCTCTAAAAGCGAAGGCCCAATCACTTCCCTTTCAAATTTATCGGATTTGTTCCCCAATAACTGCGGCAATTAACATAATTATTCAATGACTCGTTATCTATGCGTTTCTATTCGAAAAGGTAAGTAATAAAATTATTGTAATCACCGTATTGAAGGGATATTCGAGCCCATTCGGGCCGCATGGGTGCCCGCGACGCTACAGCCGGTGAAGGGTTCCAATGAAACGTACGCACAAAAATATTTTATCAATTACTGTCAGATATAATAAAGAGTCAAACCTTGTCCGGCATTCACTTATAACAGAGCATCCGTCGAGCATTCGCCGTTTTTTTTTTAATTTTGTTAAAAGTGAACTATGCTAGATGCTATGTTTTGGTATGCTGAGTCACCAATTTAGCGTCAAATGAAGACATACTTATTTGTTTTATGTTATTGCCATGTTTGTTTTATGGCGTTATATAAATAAATGTACTTACCTATTTTCTTTCTTTCTTTCTTTAACTCCCTTATACGAGCAGAGCCCAGCATAGATAGAGCTAAACAATGCTACGAACAATTACACGTCTACACGATCATTATAGGGAAAGTTCTAGAAAATGCTAGTATTTTTTTTTTATATTAGAATGCTCGCTAAATGTTTTTGTTTATTTTGTGACATTTTTATCTATAGTGTTATCTACCTAACTATACCTAACATTCGCTAGAATTCTTATTACAACGACGATGCGATGACATCACTCTCTACCTCACACAAACTCTACTGCCATCATCACCATCATCGTCAGCCTGAAGACTATGAACTACAACTCCCCACTCGCGTCTACCGGTTGCCCGCAACTCTTACGATGTCGTCAGTCCATCTAGTGGGAGGCCTTTTGACCGGTTCTTCAGAGAAGTTTCAAATTCAAATAATGATTGTCTTGCGGGTGACATTCTTTAACGGCCCGGACAATACCGACATGGAAATACCGACCCTGTTTTTCGTGTACACGCTCATAGAAGCTCCTGTCAGTTTCTATGGGCGTGTACACAAAAAACAGGGCCGGTATTTCCATGTCGGTGTTATCCGGGCCGGGAATTACTGTCACCCTGTCTTGCAACATGAGTCCATTATTTCTAAAGGGGACATGTTAGTTACGTTTGCAATGACGGGCGAGAAACTACTGAGGCTACAGGCTGTATATAACTAACGTGTTAGAGTTGTTTCACCACCCATTGATTAATTTTATTTGACGGATAAATTTATTCAATGCTGAAACAAGGGGTTAGCCTCAAGCTAACCAATCCTGTGTCGCCACAAGTACGCGTACAGAAGACAATGCTTTGGCTATGACAGCTATGGCAAACATGATGCGCCGCGATACCAAGGGCTAGCCAAGTATCCCCTTCCAGGGTTTTTGTAAAGAATTTTTCGTAGGCCAAGCTAAGCTAGGCTTTGCTGCAATTTTTTAAGCACTTTGAAAAGGATAACTAGATGAAAATACCAACTGAAATATATATGCACAGAAAAACCAAAAACATAAGACCAGCACTGGGAATCGAACCCAGGTCCTCGGCATTCTGCGTGCTATACCGCTACACCACTGCTGGATTGCTTGTTGTCCAGCAATGGTGTAGCGGTATAGCACGCGGAATGCCGAGGACCTGGGTTCGATTCCCAGTGCTGGTCTTATTTTTCTGGTTTTACTGTGCATCTATATTTCAGTTTGTATTTTCAATTTAGGTTTTACGGGATGACCGTAAAAGTAAAAATTTGGAATTGAAATTAAAAATACAAAAAGATTCCAAAAAACCAATTTTAAGAGTAACTAGTGTTTCCGAAAGGGTAACCTCAAGGGGTTTCCATTTATAGGCTAACTATCTTTTGTTCTCGACTTCGTCCGCGTGGGATTAGGTTATCGCGCGCTGTTCCCTCGGGAACTATGCATTTTTCCAGGATAAAAAGTAGCCTATGTCTCTCTCTGGCTCATGAACTATCTCTATGCCAAAATTCACGTCAATTCGTCGCTCCGTTTCGACGTGAAAGACGGACAAGCACAAACACACATAACATTAGTATGGATATGCGTGTGAAACTTCTATTCCTCATTATTTGTTCTGCTGTGACTAAAACAGAATTCGAACCTGCCTCTCCTAACTATACGGGCCTTGAGAGTGAATGATATGAGACTGTTTCCCGCGTCTGTCTGCGAAGAATACTATGAAATTCCCCGGGATAAAAAACCTCAAATCTTCATTACGCAAGAAGAGGTAACCAAGAGACAGACACGAGGGACAAAGGTAGGGACAGGCTATAGTATGAAAGTAATCGCTGCCTCGCCGCTCCAGTGGATAGACGATGACGTAGACGTAGCCCTATATAGTCAGTTTAAAGGCCAATAAAACTCAAAGCGCCGTTTAAACACAATATATTATTAAAAAAGAAAACAATACAATATAAGAACAATATTGTGGATCATTTACAGAACATATCGAGCTGAGGCCCGGCCGGCCGGCGCCCGCGACAAGCGCCCTTAACACCACGCATTAAAGCTCAATTCATTTGATTGAAAAAATATTGAAGCGCCATACAAAACGCTGGTATATACAAAAAGCTCGATATTAAAGTAACGCTTTACAAAATGACGTAGAAAGCCAATTAATTATTGCGAGAAACTTGGGTCTATACGACCCTCGCAGGGGCCGGCCGGCGCATTACCACTGCGTTTAGAATAGCCACTCAGTCACGACTCACTCGACATAGCGCACAATAAAAAAACACGTGTAGTCTAAAAGCAGTGGCAATTCTATACTAAGCATATACACGCAGAATTCTGTCGTTATATAACTATATTAAATTTGGCGGGGGCACTGTCTGAGGTCGTTGAGGGAGCCGCGCTAAACCAATCGGGTAAAGTTGGGAAAAAATACAAGAATATAGCATTTGTAAAAAATGTTTTCGACGAATGGCTTTAAAGGTTAACAGAAAACAGCAATAATTCATATAAAGCAACAAATTACATGTATTTCAAAACATTTTCAATCCGAAAAGTTCTAACCAGATATTACTTCGATTTAGAAAAAGCAACTCAGAACTGAAGCAGAACTGTCTTCATAGACTGAAGTGTTTTGTTTGAAGAACACATTTGGTATTAAAATCGCTTAGTCAGTGCAGGCATTCAATAGGCCTTCTTTATACATTTTTCAAAGCCACGTCACACAGACAAGTCAGTTGAGAAAAGGAAAAAGAGAAACTCTTAAATAGTTGATTAAATTTAGTTAAGCGGGACTACCTGCCCGAGATTAGTAAGTTTTTTAAGGATTACAAAAATCTACGTAATAAGAACATGCGATTAAATAACTCGGCTCATGGGGTGTCGTGCAGTGCCCACCTTATAGCAATCTTTACAGGTCTACCGACTATACGCGTCCGTAACATACACGCAGTCCGCTATCACTACCGCACTGCCCTCACTTTCAGTAAATATATCTCTATGTATCTATATCTTGCTCGTCACAAACACGGCATTAGGCAAGCGCCAGCCACTCAAAAACTTACGCTTAGTAAAACTTATACAAAACAATGATTGATTGGAAACAAAACGAGATGGACGACGAAATTACTACAATAATTAAACAGCGCGTGTGGTGATGCCAATCCAGGTTGCAGTAACGCTATTTGGTCATGTCAAGTTTACAGGCTCAATAAACATCGATACAATCGGACTACTCTGATAACATTCGGAACAGTTTCGCTGAAGAAAATCAATATTATAACATAAGATAATATAAGATTCATCTCACCACGCACGCGGGAGTTTAAAAATAAAATTTTCAATTGAGAATTGATCAGAATAATTGTACAAACGACTAACACGATCACTTCACTCGCTGGCGCCGCGCGCCGGCGCTCCAACACTCGCACACAACGTCTGTTTCACATGCGCACGTCACTAAGGCATCGAGTGTGCGTTAATTCGATAAGTGAATCGATCTTTATTTACAAGTCACTCGGCACTGCGGCCCCGCGCCGCGCAATGCTCTGCGTCAATACCGACACACACGTTCCTGGGAATCCAATAGAGGTGCTTCATGCCTTCTCAATTCAATTTGAGATGTTTGCTAGGCTCTTGTTTCAGTGGTCCGGCAAATCCCACACAGTTCGATCAACGCGAGACGCAGACCGTATCCCTCGCACTTCTACTGAACCGTCCCCACCCGGAGTCAGCACCGCATCAGAATCCGACTCCGAAAGACCCCGCCAGTTTTGAAGAATGTAACACTTCGGCAAACTCTAAAGCTTCAAAAGCCACAGCCGTATGAAGCTTGGGGTTAAAACCAGAGAAAGACGATGCCTTTATCAGATTTAACTTCTAGGCAACTCGTGTCCAATGCACCAAAAAACCATCAGCCCTTCGCTTCAACTGCCACCTCTCTGAACCCCAACAGAAATTCGAGTCTTCAATCAGCAAGCCACTTCGATACACCAGATCAATCATGCCACCATTTTAGAAGGCATTAATGGCCATTCCGACAAACATCAAAGTCGAACCTATTAGGTCTATTCCTGTTGGATCTATTGTTCTGTTGGTATGTTTCTATTGAGAAGATAAACCTGTATCACACTAACAAATTGGATCTATATTTTCATGTCGGATCTGTTGTTGTGTTTGGTATGTTTCTGTTGAACAGTTTCATTCGTATCACACCCGTTTAGACGTTATCACTGGCCATTCACAATTTCGCAAACCGACAACAAAAGAGCAAAGTACTGTGGACCTGCGAGTATTTTTCAGGTTGGCTCTATTATGTTTCTATAGAACAGCTAGGTACATCCATATCACACCCATTTAGAACTACATAACTGGTGTTCGCACGGGCGGCATTACGCTCATTTGGGACCACATCATGACCGTGATACGTTTTAGTTTTCTTCTGTCAATTGTCACTTTTTTGTAGCCTATTTTTGTGTCCCACTGCTGGGCAAAGGCCTCTCTTGCTCAATTGTCACTATTAAATGTTATTTATTTTTGTTTGTTGGTGGGAGTCGATCGGAGCCGGACGCGTTGCGTCAGCTTACGCGGGGGGGTGGGGCCGGTGCCGGCGGGGGCGGGGCCGGGCGCGGCGCGGTCAGCGGCGCAGCAGCGCGGGCAGGTCGGCGAACGCGCACGCGCCGAGCCCCGCGCGCGACATGCGCCGGAGCAGCTCGCGCGAGTGCGTCACGCACGCCTCCACCGGGGACGTCCACTGCATGCCTTGCGATTCTGGAACATAATAATACGAACATTTATTAATAATAATAATATTTTATTTGCATAAAAACATGGTACATATTTGGTGGTAAGAAAGAAGGAGAGTTTCACATGTTTTGTCACAATGTGACGTACAAATTTTTTTAGCTTACAAATATAAGTACTAAAAACACACAAATGTAAGTATTTGCGAAAATGTAGTAGTAAATACAGTTGAAGAAGCGTTTTTGAGTGCGTACATTTTACTTAAACAAACAAGCAAATTTTACTTATAAACTATTGATTGATTTATTGGTGACATTGACATCTTATTTTTTTGTACAGAAATACCTCTAGGTTTGCGTTTAGCCACAACCACACTGAATCATCAGCATATCCGAATACGAGTCGTTTTAAATACCTTTACAAGGGAGCTCGGTTTAACTATCTCAATTGCTGAAATATAAATTGAAATCATTTATTTACTTGAGAAAAAATAATTTCTTTACCTTTTTATAAAGTTAGTTCTAATTTTTATAAAGTTAAATCTACCTTAGTGCTTGATTATTTCAGTTAAGTTAGAACACTGTCTAGTTTTTACTTTCGTGGAAAATATTCACCTGTTGAGTTTTCAAAGCTCTGCTCAAAGTAAAAAGTTTCCGTTCTATTTTAAGTTTTAGAGTTCCGAGTTGTGAGAGCCCCTCGAGCCGCCACCACTCCGGGCCACACGTACCTAGTATGGCCGAGTTGAGCGCCTCGCAGACGGCCTCCCGCCGCACGGGCTGCAGCTGCCAGCCCGCCGGGCTGTGCTGTGCCCCCCCTGCGGGCCACACGTACCTAGTATGGCCGAGTTGAGCGCCTCGCAGACGGCCTCCCGCCGCACGGGCTGCAGCTGCCAGCCCGCCGGGCTGTGCTGTGCCCCCCCTGCGGGCCACACGTACCTAGTATGGCCGAGTTGAGCGCCTCGCAGACGGCCTCCCGCCGCACGGGCTGCAGCTGCCAGCCCGCCGGGCTGTGCTGTGCCCCCCCTGCGGGCCACACGTACCTAGTATGGCCGAGTTGAGCGCCTCGCAGACGGCCTCCCGCCGCACGGGCTGCAGCTGCCAGCCCACCGGGCTGTCCCACGGGTTGCTGTACGCGAGCAAGCTGAACGCGTCCTGAACATACAACCATTACTAAATACAGCTGACAAATAGGCTTGCGATCATGCCAACAACAACTGGTAACCCGTCTTAATCGCAACGGTGACATTCTGCGGGTCCCATTGCAATAGGATGCTCTCTCCTGCCGGGGTTGTATTTAGAAGGCATGAGGTCAGGAGAAGAGAGGTTTAAGTAATATATCCAAATTTCTATGGGTAGGAGCCTCTACTTCTTATTTAAATACTTCCAGACCTCTACGGGCCTACGTTAGCTGTTGCGGTTTGCATATAACGGGTGGACGTCCACAGAAATATAGTATGAGCAGCGCTAAATGCAAGCGTTACGTGCAACGGATTTTAGCTGCATCTGCACCCGCTCTGTGCACCAGCGCCAGCTAACATAGGGCCTAAATGCATATGATAATTATCAAGATAAGAATCAAAGGTAATTATATCAAGATAGTTAGATAGTTAGTTACCCGCTTAATGGGGGCAAAAATGTACCATCAATACGTTACCTCGAGCATGGCCTTGTGGTAGGCGTCCTGTGAAAGCTTCTGGCTGGCGGCGTACAGGTCGCGGCCGAACGCCAGCATGCGCTCCACCGACGCGCGGCTGCCGCACTCCGCGTCTGCGCACACGCACTCTCAGCACACGCCACCCACCGCGGGACAGACGCCAGCTGGCAGCGGCGCCCCACAGATATAGATCACACTAGATTACGCAAATCTACTTCGCGTGAACCAGACCAAACGATGGGATTAGCCCCATGCAGAGACTGACCGCTGACTAATCATGACTAGTGACTGACTCGAGCCCCACGGCGCGGGCGGGCGGCGCATTTGAATCGATTTTGCGCGGACATCGGGGAACTCACATCGCTAACTCGCTCTTGGAGACGTCACAGTAGATAATAGAATAGTGACACGGTTGGTTTTCAAACAGATTGAGGTGTTTGCGTTATCTAGTGTAATTTATATCTGTGGGTGCGGCGTACGCTTTCCCAGTTCATTGCGTGCGCTACCGGGTATACACTAGACCGGAGAGCGTCTTGACCACGCAATGAACAGAGAACACCGCTACACGCCCTGCTACCACTGGCGTCGAGTCCGCTGACTACCATGAGAACGGCGGAGCGAACGAATTCTAACATATCGCGTGTTGCCAAGTCTGCACACTTTGCCGAAATTACGCAACCTTTCGGCGTGAGTACGCCTGCAACGCTATTCCAGTTACTAGCGACATATTTGTCGAAATTACGTCACGTTTTATAGTAAACCGAACTTTGGGCTTCCGTTAACCGAAATTCCACAGCTGGTCACGCTAAAACGTATTGCTAGAAATTATTTAAAATAGCGTTACAGACGTAACCTCCCCGAAATACTATCACATAATTTCCACAATTATACTTTTTACATCAGTCGAATAAGTTGGAAAGTAAAATTAGCAGCGGAACTTCGGTCACGTATCATCGGCATGTGCTTACATTAACCGTTGTGTGGTGAGCGACTGGACCGAGCAAACAAAGACTATCAGAACAGAATCACACCGCACAGCGATTAACTAACAGCACACACGATATATCAGAGTATCGCTGATCGCCGCTCGTCCGTAGTCGTCACCGGGCCGATAGGATCCATCGCACCGAATGTTAAAATACGCTGATGACAAGTTGACAACACATTGCCTTCTTGAGCCGCCCCGGTGCTTTGGAGTCAACATAATTTAAGCTGCGTCAAAATAGCAGAATGTAAATAAAAAATGCTGGGTGCGTCAAAAGTATAAGGCAACCAAGTGTATTTTTAAGCTTCGGTGAGGTGGATGCATAACTCGTTCCTTAGTGATGATTGGACGATGGTAAAGAGGATTAAGTAAGGGAGCGACTGTTTTAACGACGGTGAAGACTAAGGAACGATTTAAGCGACACTTAAAACTCTATGAGCGCGGCAGTTAGCTTCGCATCCATAAGTAAAGGGTTGTGTACACATCTTGAGAAGCTAGAGTGCTGACATTAACTTTTTAGTTATTTTGATGTTGGCATAAGATGAAGACAGTTTTTAAAATATATAAAATATCGGACCGCGCGTCATCCTCAAAACAGCCACCTTTTATTTGTGTTTTCATATTAAAACTGACTTCAAGTGTCAGCTACGTTGCAGCACAGTATCTAAATATGCTAAAGCAGTATGGAAGCTACGAACAAATCGATCGGAACGAACACACACAGACTCGCGCTCTACACGGCCTCTTAGGGGGTCACGCGACTGCAGTACCACGAGACCCCCTTAGAGGCCGTGTAGAGCGTGCGTCTGTGTGAGTGTATTCGTTCCGATCGATTTGTTCGTAGCTTCCGTCCTGCTTTAGCTTATGTATATACTGTGGTTGCAGCTAGAAAAAAGTTGAACACCAGAGAAGTGTTCTTGAATAATGATCAACACAAAAGGTGTAGGTTTCACGGGAGGAGTTCGCTCAAACAGTGTGTAACCAAATCCAAAATGTGCAGGAAACAATACCGCGCCGGGCCGCGGCACAGCAGGCTCGGGAAAAACACCCATGCGGGTCAGCCTCAACCCCCCCTCATATTTACCAATAAATAAAATGACGATACTGTGTGAGTTATAATTAAATTTAAATACAATACAGAATAATATGCGAATATAATAAATAAGCGCCCCCCATTATTTCGTCATGCAGGTTTGCATGCTCACCGCCACACGATATAGGTTTTAGTTCATTTTTCACACCTAGTTTTAATTACCAAGATACTAAAACCGTGCAAAACGATTCTCAACTTAGAAAAATGCCGCAAGACAAAATAAAAGGAAACAAGTTGAAAACCGTAGGGTAAAAAATTTGAAACAAAATTGTACTTACTTCTTCCAAACTAAAGGCTTAATTACTTACATTTTACGATGAACTTAAGAATATCTGGGTCAATGGCGATGATGAATGATGACTGATGATAAGAAATGATGAGAGGTCATCCAAAAACTTAAGTGTTTGTCACAATATTTATGGAGAAGATACTGATACACCCGATTCAGGCATTCAAACTCAATTAGCTATTTTTTAATTTGTTGGATGGCCTCTCCGATGATGAAAAAAGACCGGGAGAGTCTCTCAAATTGGAAATAACAGGAGTTAGATTGAAAATAACACTGCTTCGTTAAGCAAGAAAAAGCATTCATACAAAAGGACGATACGGGAATTTTCAGCAGAGTCGAAGAGCTTCAGAAATCGTTAAATTTGAAAATAAAGAACTGTTCAAGCTTTACTAACTAGTTGAGCAGACTGTCAGAAAGAGAAAGCGGGGATTTAAAATCAGTATCAGATGACACTGACAGCGGATTGGAAGAGAACTTTGGGTTGAAGATGAAATCGTATGATTTCTTGATTTTAAACTCGCATTCTTACACCGTTCCAATAGGCGACTTAATTTGAACGAGTTGCAAGATCGAGAAACCAGCCGATGATGAAGCGAGCCCAACAACAAATAATGAACGATTACCGCGACTCCGCGCGCCGAACACGACGGCGTAACTAAAATGGCCATTACTCACGAGAATTAACAACGTCAAAGACATAACGAGACGACGACCGATTGCAAAGAGCTCTCAACGTCAACACAATACCGAACGCGTCGCAATGTTTACACAATGTCTGACACATTAATTGCTGAATCCTAAAAATTTCAGAACCCGCATATTAGTCTAATAATATTAGTGCTTTGTTTAATTTTTTCGTTCAAATTATTAGACAAAAAACTTATTTTATTGACTAATATGTTCCGAGAAAAACTGGACATTGCTGGGCCCTGTTTCCCAGAGCTGTCAAATTCAAATTCAAATTCAAATTCATTTATTTCGTCAACATAGGTAAATACAATTAGGTGATAAATAGGTAAGTAGAACAACTATGATGTGCCTGTCGGCGTACGAAATTTAACATAACAATAAAAATAATAATAAATCAAATTAAATGTCACAAAACGAAAATAATAATAATAATTAAATAGCTTTCTTAACTAATAATGATAAAGACATCAGTACATTATCATAATTATTAAGTATTAACATTTCATCAACCAATTATATATGTCAGATACAATTAAAAGTATGTCACATTTCCTTATCCATAATCATGGCAAATATACATTTTTCTTATTTAAACAAGTAGGTAAATTATATTTCATCATCCATGAATTCTTTAATGGTATAATAAGCTTTCTTAACCAACATATATTTTAAACGTGACTTGAATTCTTTTACATTATTAATATCCCTCATTTCTTTAGGAATTTTGTTGTAACATTTAGGAGCCATCCCAAGTACCCCTTTCGATAGTAGTGCACTTTTTGATGGCACTGATTTTATTTTACCACATAATCTTGCACTGTTAAATGTTACAAACAGTCCCAGGTTAGATTTAACAAAACAATCAATCAATAATATTAGGTAGTGTTTGGTCTCGTTAATTGAACGAGAAAATGAAACAAAACACTAATACAATTAGACTAATATGCTTCGAGAAACTTCGGGTTCTGTACGGTCCAGCCAACCCAGAAGTCCAGTACGGTCGCTTAAAGAAATCACGGTCCGAGCTCCGGTGGTGCAATCGCGTTAGCACACTTGACGCGTATAGTCAGAAGTGGGTTCGAATACCCCTCGACGCGTCCGAAAAACTTATCAATTTTCAAAAATACATATCAGACATGTGCAAAAACAAATAGTTATTGATCGCTGCGGTCGTCAAAGTAGATCATTTCGTTTCGTTTCAACGTTAAATAAGGTCACGTTAGGGCGGCCGTCGTGTTGCGCGCGCGGCGCGGGCGATACCCACCGCAGTGGAAGTCCGGCATGAGCGCCGCGACGCTCGCGGTCACCCCGGGCATGCCCTTGACCAGCGGCAGCGCCTCCGGACCTACAACCCACACCCGTCACAACCGTCCCCCCCAGCCGGCCACCGGACCCGGAGACAACGCGGACCCCGGCACAAGACACTGGCTCGTAGTTGATAGCACTGGGAATGTTCTAGAATGACCAGCTTTGGCATAGTGTGTGTGGGTGTTATTTGGGCCATGTTAACAAATCATCATCATCATATCAATCGTACGACGTACACTGTAGGACAAGACTCCCCCATATACCGAAAATACAAACTGAGACATGGATGCACAGAAAAACCAGAGAGACCAGCGCTGGGAATCGAACCCAGGTTGTCAGCATTCCGTGCTGTGTGTCATACCCCTACACTACCACTGGACAGGAGTACAGACACGAATTTCTCCTATGCACACATATCTCAGGTTGGTTCCCCCCCCCCCCATACCTCCAGTTGCTTCAGTAAGAAGAACCTCGGTAGGACCTGCGCTTGCCGTATATTTACAAATACTTATACGTATTTATTTGTAAGAGAAACATAGCAATGCTTTTATGACAAAAATTGTCATCTACAATCCCATAAAACTACTTATTTTTTACTAAAATCTGTTATCTGAAATACAATCGCCAGTTGCTATCAACTACTCTACTGTGCTCAATACGATCACAAAATAAAACAAATATAATTTCAGGAGGTACGCGGTTGTCGGAGTCAAGTGGCACTTAGCTTGTTCCTTTGGCCATGGCACAAAATATGACATTTGACAACCAACCTAAACCATCACATGTAATACGAAAGAACTTACATAATTATTTCAATTATATTTAACAGAAATTGATTGATAAATCTTTCGTGCTGTTAATGAATAAAATCGCACGGCTCTATACTTAAAATGTTTAGGTAATTAAATAAATGTAAACAAACTTCAGCTGCCAAATTTGGTACATTCAAGGATTTTAAACCAATTCAAGGTTCTAGCTTTAGCCATAACAAAAATACAGGGTGTTGAAGATAGCCTGAATGGCTTCGAGAAAAGTATGGTACGGCCGTGCCTTTGTTTTGTTTTGCTCGACTTGGCGGGGGCACTACCGTGCCCCCAGATTTTTCCAGGATAAAAAGTAGCCTATGTTACTCTCGGGCCCATAAACTATCTCTATACCAAAAATCACGTCGATCCGTCACTCCGTTACGGTGTACTTATCTATTAGTATAAATACAAACTAGACTAGTGTATTTCAATACAGAAATGTAAATATTTAGACAGTTTAATGGGGGAATTTCACTATTTAAGACACCAATTGACATTGTATTGTTTACATTTAGTTAAATACCTATCCAAACCAAGTTTAGCTCAAACCGTTAGTTGGTGTTGTTTCGTTGTCAAATGATATTTTAAACCAAGTGTTCGTGCAGAAGTTAGCCACTGCGCCGGAGCAGATCCACGGCGACGGCAAGCGATGATCGCTAAACAAAGTAAATAAATAGTAACCATGCGACTAAGTGCGATGAGATGCCAACTAATGCCGGTGCGAGAAGCGACGCAAACTATAGCATGCACGCTGAAGCCGCAACCATACCAACTGATAGCCTTGCTTCGGGCAATTTCATGGCGTGCACTATGCAGCTAACTGCGGTTTGAGCGCGCCATCTCTTTCTCAAGCGATACTTTGAAGAGGGACGGCGCGCTATAACCGCGTGGATAACCGCATAGTACGTAGCCTTAGCCTAGCTGGGCTGTTTCTATTCAAACTTTAAACTTGGCGGGAGGGTAACAGAAGAATCGGGTAAAACACAACACTGTCGGGCACTTTGGTCACTACGCTCGACAGTGTCGGAAATTTTATTCATCACTTTCGAACTGTTTATTTGAATATTGTATCCGACTAACAGCTAATCGACAGCCACATTTTTCGTTTCTTTTAAATTTATGACATTCAGAGTGGACTACAATTAATACAATTCTTACAAACCGTACGTGATCGTGTTTTTTTCATAACATTTACCCCCAATTTTCGTATACAGGCAAAACATAAAGCGACTAGCAAATGATAAAATAAATAATGACGAATGTTATATTGTATGAGTCTAGTTAAAATTATATGTATGAATGGCGTGAAATGCAAATAATAAATAATTTTAAAAAATCAACTGCGAAAGTACATAGAAATAATACCGTACACATTATTAATATCATGTTAATAAAGATAAACCATTGTAATTAATAATACTTCTGTTAATAAATAATAAGAATGAACATTTATATGTAAAGTGTATGACTCATAGATATAATAAATTTTGAAACCCAATTGAAATGAATTCATTTAAGTTAAAATTTATCTTGTTTATGGTATACACATTTCAACCTGTCTGTAGGTTTTTAATGTTTATTTTTCACATAAGTATTGTTGTAGAACACAGCACAGTCAGATCTCTTGATCATATTATCCCTGATTTTTTATTTACACCAGCCTCTACTGTATGCATAGAGCACATACAAAATATAGTTGATTTTCCAACCTCTTGCTAACCATTTTTTTTACGTAATACTGGCCGTAATTGACCCCTATTTTGCCCGATGTAAAATGCAGATGAGGCCAAGTGTATCTCACTAATTCAGTAAATTTCCCGCCATTTTAGTCTCAATTTATCATGGCGAAAATGTTATTTCAAATTAAGAACAGGACCGCTAAGACACTGAGCTGTTGGTCACAGCCAGTGGTGGTCAATCAGTGAAGGGTACGCACCGTGGTGGGTGCCGTTGGCGGGGGCCGCGGGCGGCGAGGGGCTCATGTCGACGTCGGAGTCCTTGCGAGAGTCCGTCGCGCCTTCCGACACACCTGGAATCATACAGATAATCTTCAGTCAAGACGCCAGCGACGCGTTGACTTATGGCTCTAGACTAGAACGTGGTCGCTGACTATGAGCGATATATATAAGAGGGGGCAAACAAAGCAGAGGGGGGCATGTGTCAACAGGGGCAGACTGAAAACCAGCGCTGGCAGCTTCCGCGTAAGCGCAGCATTAGCTGAGTCTGCTCCTTTTGCCGCAGGACAGACTACTTACTTGCAATTTTACTTACTTCTGTGCTGTATTGTACTATTTTGTCTTGTATTGTTTATATTGTTGTCTGGTATTGTTTGTACTGTTGGCAATTAAATATTTTCTATTTTATTCTATTCTTTTCAAACGAGCATGACGGTGAAATGATTGGAAGCAATCACCGCCGCCTATGACACCTGTCAACATGAGGGGTATCACAGGTGTATCACAAATTAAAAAAGCCACATTCAAATCGCTCCACCCGTTAAGAGCTACGGTGCCACAGACAGACACACATAGCGGTCAAACTTATAACACCCCTCTTTTTGCGTCGAGGGTTAATGAAATACTTAGGATACTTAGATGGCAACGCCGCTATATATCAGATGCCTTGCGACGTCAAGGTCTGATAAAACGTCGACCGACACTGAGGGGGTGTGTTCACCGGTAAACCACCGCCACCCTACCGTATCTTACTAGCTAGGGAACGTTATCCTAGATTTAGATTAGAAAAAAAGCCGTGGCGGCCTAGTGGTTTGACCTATCGCCTCTCAAGCAGAGGGTCGTGGGTTCAAACCCCGGCTCGCACCTGTGAGTTTTCGTAATTCATGTGCGGAATTACATTTGAAATTTACGACGAGCTTTGCGGTGAAAGAAAACATCGTGACGAAACCTGCAAAAACTTGCGAAGCAATTCAATGGTGCGTGTGAAGTTCCCAATCCGCACTGGGCCCGGGTGGGAACTACGGCCCAAGCCCTCTTGTTCTGAGAGGAGGCCTGTGCCCAGCAGTGGGACGTTATATAGGCTGGGATGATGAGGGGGTGTGGGGCCTGACCGTTGGTATGCCGCGGCGCGCGGCTGGTGTGTGATATGACGGAGGTGGCCACCCCGTTACTGCTGGCGCCGTTCTCACCGCAGCCCTGGAAACAACATGCTTCACATTATCCCACTGCTACTATAACAGAGATCAGTTGATTGGGCCGGAGTCTAGTCTCGCCATTCGAGAGTTAATTCACCTGCATAATATCTGCTATGCCTGACATGTCCTAAAGGCCTTAGTAACTCAATCGTACTTTTCTTTTACGCTTCTCTCTTTTCAAAGCTTAGGTTAGGGAGCCCCCTGAGGTCTGGGGCCCTGGTGCCCTTCACCACCACTACCATCAGGGGGTCACAGTCTTTACCGACATGTTTTTACCGACATGTAAATACCGGCCCTGTTTTTTGTGTACACGCCCATACAAACTGACAGGAGCTTCTATGGGCGAGTACACGAAAAACAAGGCTGGTATTTACATGTCGGTGTTAGCCGGGCCGGTAAAGACTGTCACCCCCATCAGGCCATAAGATAGCTACGCAACTGCTGCCATTGCCGACAAGGAAACTACTATCGACTGTTTTGTCGATCAAGGACGACCCTGACTTCACATTTCCGAGAAGCACACCGTATTAGCGTATCGCTAATCGTCAGCGGCGAGGCTGTCGGAAAGAGACCGTATGATGAGTCACCTCCGCCTGCTCGGTCCCGTTGACCATCTCCACGAACTGGCGGCACTGCAGCAGGAACAGCAGCTCGCGCTCGCGCTCCAGCAGCCCGGGGTACAGCCGCCGCGTCAGCTCCACCGCCTCGCCGATGCGCCCCGCTATCACCAGCTTCGAAATCTCTGCAAACACACACTTAACATGAACCTGCTAATATGTGAGATTTGTATGGGTGTTACTCCCTCATACTAAAACGGTTAGACGAAAAGATCCCTTTGCGGCCTGCTTACATAATAGAGTCTGGAGCAGGGTTGTTGCGAATATCAGCATCAGCATCAGCATCCGCGGATAATCAGCATGGTTTTCTATATCAGCATCCGCATCAGCATCAGCAACAATCGATGCTGATTTTTAATGCTGATATTCAAGTCGTAACGTGTTTGTTGAAGGCGGGACTTACCGCGAGGCACGTGGAAGTTTCGACCAATCACAGACAGTTATACAATAAAAGCTGTCACTTGTTCCCTCATTTGATTGTTTTGTCAAGAATTAGTTGAAAGTGTTTTCTTTATGTATAAATTGCCTTATTGTTTTACTATTAATTTCCTAGTAGGATATGATTTATTGAAGTAATTTATTAATATCAGCATCAGCATCAGCATCCGCTGATATTGGTGTGAGAAAATCAGCATCAGCATCAGCATCCGCTGATATGGTAAAAACCTGCATCAGCAACAACCCTGGTCTGGAGGGTCAAAAGGAAGGGCTGAAAACACTCGCTACCTGTGGTATCATAAATCATTGGTGCGCTAAGGACAGCGCGCCGTGCGTCACTTGTTTATAAACGCTTATACTTGCACTGGCGTGTGAGAGTTTATTAGTAAGGACAGATAATTCAACAAATACTATGCTTATACTACTCGTAAATGATATTGTAACGGATAACTCGCGTCTTATGAATCGAGTGAGTCTCACGATAGTTTCATGTTCAAAATACTATGCTTGCTTATATGTATTGTTTTTTTTTAAGGATCCATATTGGGTCGCATAGTTATCGAAAGTCCGAATGTAATTTGTTGTTTGTTTGTGATTGTGATTGTTTAGAATTCTTATAAAATAAACCTAACCTAACCTATAGTTTTCTATATGATGACCATTTAAAATTTTCAGAAAAATATAAGGTTTCAATGGGGAAAAAAATTCGGACAAACGATGATTCGGACCAAAATTACGGTATGACTAGCGAAGAGTATGCGAACTTTGGCGCTGCCGCTGCGGACCTCAGACCGACGTTATCTTTGGTATTATACGTTACGATATCGAAGCCTGATCAAATCAATAAACTATTTGTTTAGCGCAGCAGTATCTAAGGTGTGTAGCAGGGTTGTTGCTGATGCAGGTTTTTACCATATCAGCGGATGCTGATGCTGATGCTGATTTTCTCACACCAATATCAGCGGATGCTGATGCTGATGCTGATATTAATAAATTACTTCAATAAATCATATCCTACTAGGAAATTAATAGTAAAACAATAAGGCAATTTATACATAAAGAAAACACTTTCAACTAATTCTTGACAAAACAATCAAATGAGGGAACAAGTGACAGCTTTTATTGTATAACTGTCTGTGATTGGTCGAAACTTCCACGTGCCTCGCGGTAAGTCCCGCCTTCAACAAACACGTTACGACTTGAATATCAGCATTAAAAATCAGCATCGATTGTTGCTGATGCTGATGCGGATGCTGATATAGAAAACCATGCTGATTATCCGCGGATGCTGATGCTCATGCTGATATTCGCAACAACCCTGGTGTGTAGTACAGGTGTGGCGACTCACTCTGTCTGTTTTTGATGGACGTGATATCCTC
Organism: Choristoneura rosaceana; assembly: GCA_037349165.1. Taxonomy (NCBI): domain Eukaryota; kingdom Metazoa; phylum Arthropoda; class Insecta; order Lepidoptera; family Tortricidae; genus Choristoneura; species Choristoneura rosaceana. The sequence continues at coordinate 440,091 of JAZBNJ010000038.1, read as the reverse complement.
CTGTATGGGCATGGCCGTGGCGCGTGAGAACGCCTGCGCCGTGCTGCAGTACCCGTGGTGCACCAGGTATGTCGACACCATCCTGCAACACAAAACAACACAATACAGATTCAAAGTCAAAGTCAAAGTCAACAATTAATTTGGTAATGACCCCCGACAAACTTCGTGTTTCGACCGCTATGGGATTTCACAGTTGCAGTGTGCTAATGACCTCATGCATGATGGAAGAGGAAGAACATGCTGGGCAACTAAGAAACTCGAAACTCGAAGTTCGTGTCGTTCGGTCCCTCTCGCTCTCGTATTAAATAGCGTAAGTGTCAGAGGGACCGCACGACACGAACTTCGAGTTTCGAGTTCGTAGTAGCCCTGCTGGCCCTATCGGATTACCAATAAGTTTTCAGTCCAATCGAAAGCTATTTTTGAAAGTACGATGATCGCCGAAGCACCAATAGTTCACACGTAGTTTTGAATTGTATTCATATTGCTACTTAAGTTTGCAAGAGACGTTTCACAGTGTAATAAAATCTTACAAATCAACATCTTCGCGACGGCAATCCGCTGCGTTTTGTGTCCCGTTCGTAGAGACGTACTAAAGCGAAACCTTTTCGCCGTAAACACCATGTTGACAACCCAAATCTGGGGCAATCAACTATTTTACCGACACTTTGGGCGTCTCCTGCGTTACTAAAATTGTCTCTGGCGTTACCAAAAAAATCGTACTTCCAACAAGATATTTCACGGTTTAATAGATTTAACTTACGTCGAATGGCATGTATTCATGTACACCATCTATTAAATTACAGAAAAAACATGTTTGCTTACAAAAATCTGCAATTGTTTGAAAAATGTCGCAGACAGATTAGTGTGAGTAAAAAAATTGGCCCATCTACCTATAAAATCCCATCGTGAAATCTAGAATAACGTTCCCTACCTATACTGCGTCCAAAATAACGAGTTAATATAGCGTTCTCTCTGTTGCACTTTTGTATGCAAATGAAAGGGACAAAAGAAGGTCGGTAGGCGTAAACAATTGCACCTCTATGCAAGGGCAGACTTACATGCTGTTTGTTCGGAATATTTTATGACAACGTATGAAAAAATGAAAATACCACCCAGCTCTAAGCTAATAAAAGGATGGCATCAATTCTTGATGTGAATATTCAACATCTGGTCCATTTGGTCATAAACACAAACAATAGAAAATCTGAAAGTGACCGGACAAACCAGGTAGTCGGGCAAAAGGCTAATAATAATAATGACGCAAACTATACAGAAAATTTAACTTGAGTGATTATTTTTTATCGACAACAAGCTAAAAGATTTTGCTGACTTGCCAAATTATTTTTATAAATAATTACAAAATCTAGGGCTCTTAAAGGCTAGAGTGAATAGGCTGTTACTGAACCTGTGAGATACACCTTTGGCCTCATCTGCATTTTACATCAGGTGAGAAAGGGGTTAAACACGATCAATGTAAAAAATAAATAAAAAAATACTTAATATAAATAAATAAATTCATCTGATGGGTTCTTCAATCCAGTGGAAAGCATAACGCGTCCGCACTGTACGAGAGAGAGAGAGATGTTGACTAAACTTTGGCCGCCATGTAAACCTATCCGGTGCGTATTTGTGACTCATTTCACTGACCAATCCCGTGCTTTCTCAGTTTTCTAGTACTAACTCGTTATCTTGGACAGAGTATAGTAAGATACGTGGCGGCGTGGCTTACCTGTGTAGCACTTGCTGCCACTGTCCCTGCGCATCGGGCAGCGGGAACTCGTCGATGGCGAGCCGCGTGCGCGCGCGCAGCTCGCGCAACATGTCCTCTATATCAAACACGAACGGCTGCTGCCCGAAGTTGGCGTCCACCACCTCTCCGGGTGTCTGGAGGCCCACCGTCGGGTACAGGTTCGGCTGTACAACACAGGGACAGTTTAATCGACCGCTGTAAGCAGCGGAGGGTGATACGTCTTTACCGGCCCGGATAACACCGACATGGAAATACCGGCGCTGTTTTTTTGTGTACACGCCCTTAGAATCTGACAGGAGCTTTTATGGACGTGTACACGAAAAACAGGGCCGGTATTTCCATGTCGGTGTTATCCGGGCCGGTAAAGACTATCACCCGCAGCGGAGACTCGAGCGCCATCTGTGCCATATATCAGGATGCTACAAGTTACAATTAACAAACGGTAATCTCTGTTTAACAGTATGCTATGTAGGCTACAACTACATCACACTCATGAAGTTTCTTAACACTGACCATTTATAAATAGTGAATCTGTTTTTAAAAAAAAATACCTCGTTGAGTTTCTTGCCGGATTCTTCTCAACAGAGGTTTTTTCCGAACCGGTGGTAGATTTTTTGACGTTCATAAATGCTTGTCATAGCCTAAATTGAATAAAGAGATTTTGACTTTGACTTTAACACTGAATGATTAATACAACGGCCAAATATCTACCTTTGGATTTTTTTAGTTTTTGAGCACATTTTTCTGTAGATATAATTTATGCGAGCAATGATTGTGTGAGCAAGATGTCTCACTTCCATTGAACGAATAGGAAGTAATCTTCGGTCCTCGCATGTCGAGGGAACTGTGTCAGGTTTCGATATGATAATCCATTGATAGGTTCAATTAAATATAAGGTAACTTATGTCCATCCTCAATATACAAATGAACTCCTTTCTCCATCAAAATCGGTTCAGAGGTGTTGCCGTGAAACAGAGAAACAGACAGAGTTACAGAGTTAGTTAAATATACAAATGAATAAAAAAATGACATATGATTTACAATAAGGCAACCGGACGGTTTTGGATTGAGGAATATACGTGCCACTAAATGTCTGTCTTTCTTCTTCTTAGAACTGACCGGCAGTCCTCGGAAGGCGATGCCGAGGTGGTGGCCGTTCTTTGTGTAGAAGCAGGTGTTGTCGACGAGGTTGACGCCGCAGCCGATGACGTCGCCCGTCGTGAACGTGGGCCCGTACGGCTGCCCGGTGCCCGACGAGCAGAACGAGTGCCCGTCGTCGCCGTGATAGCCGTACGAGTTCTTGTCCCACCCTGCAAACAACCAGCGAACACCTCTAGCACTCTACTATGCACTGGGTGGCTTGGGTGCAGGACACGACATTAAGGGGCTGTTTCACCATCCATTGATTGACTGACGGTTAAATGTGATGCCGTCTCTATTTGTTTTGTTCGAATAGACGGAGACGGCATCACATTTAACCGTCAGTTAACACTAATCAATGGATGGTGAAACAGCCCCTAAGACTGCGTTACCACCAGAGATGTGCAAGCATGTGTCGCGAGCGAATTTTCATGAACCAATAGAAACGCTTCATTTAGCTAGGTATGCTCGCTCCGCTCACCTGTTGTCACCAGAACTGTAGGTGCTGTGCCAGGATAGGTAAATGAAGAGTTTCTATTGGTTCATGAAAAACGCATCGCTCGCGATATATCCTCGCACATCTCTGGTGGAAACGCAGCCTAAAGCCCCATTTAGACCGTTCAAGAACTTGCATACAAGTTGCATTACATCGCGGACTATTGAGGGGCAATGAATAAGTTGATCAAACGAATACCGCAATGTCGTGAAACTTGCATGCAAGTTCTTGAATAGTCTAAATGGGGCTTAATAAGAGCTTATATACCGAACCGGTGGTACATATATTGATATTAATAATTGCTTGAAATATTATAAATCGAATAAAGGTCAATTTTTTCTTGAAATATTTCATTCAACATCTGCCAACAGAGGAATAATAAAATTGTAAGCAGTTCGCAAATCGATCGTTTCGGACTTGATAATGACATACGTATGCGTCGCACGTCCCGAGTTGTAGGCAGTTGCTAACGGAGCTGTTACTCGTGGCTAAACTATGGAGGTAACTGCTAATTTGTGAGGTAGGTTAACAAGGAATTCAAGGTCTAAAGAAATAAACGCAAAAGACGACTAGCTATTGACTAAATTAGGTACCATTTCAGTTCTAGTTTTGCCAGACAGCGTATTCGCTGTGAAAGGTTATCAGTTTGAACGATAATGCGAATTTCAGCAGAGCGGGTTTTATCGTCAATTTCAAACAAGCGATCTCAATCGTACGCTCATCTTTTTATCAATTTCGATAAATGTCAGCTATAAACTCTGATGTGGCTATGTCTAAACCGTCAATAAAAGTAGTAATATCTCCTTTTTTATAACATTTTTTTTTTTTTAATTTTGACTATATCCTTTTTTGTATCGATTTATGGGTAACCTGAAATCTAAAGGCATGTAAGTATTCACTTTGATCAGTGACTAGTGCAGGTGATTAGTAGGCCTAAGTATAGGCCTTATTGTCTATCGCCTGCCGCTATTCGCTATTCGCAGCCGCATTCACCATCTCTTTTTACCCTCATCCTACGCCGATTGTCAGAAAGAAGCGGTGAATTTGATAGCGACTTGGAATGAGGTATGGCTCCAGGTTAGGCTAGACTAACGAACACCTTTATTTTCAACATCATTACATCATTCATCACGTATGCCGTATTTAACATTTCATCTCATTAAACTGTCAACATTTTCCTCAATACGATACATTAAAGGTAAAGGTCACAAACCTAAACACACTTTCACTTTGCAACATTATAATAGGATGAGAAAGTGTACTGGGTGACCTTAGCCTCTGGACAAATACGAAATACTACTGACTTAGCAAGATATTTAAAACCAAACTGCAAAGTATCATAACAATCAGTCCAATATTTACCAGCCTGGATCCAACTTTGGAGCAGCCTGTGTATATGGATGATTTGATTTCATAGATTTTTTTCTAGTCTAATTTAGCAAATAACTATTTTAAGATATTGCCAAGTATCAGTCTAATCCATGGTTTCATTATTTCTCCAGAGGCTAAAGTCACCTTGTATATCTTGTAAGTCAAGTCGTTAACATGGTGGTGTCCACTCACCAGGCAGGCGGTTCATGTTGACGCCGTGGGCGGACAATCCGATGCCCATGTAGCCGTCCCGGCCCTTGGAGACGATGCGGACCTCGAAGTAGTACAGCCCGCAGGCCGCCGGGATCGGGTGCGTGGCGCGCACGCTCGCCGCGTCCTTGTGAGTCTTGCCATGGCCTAGAACAAGGGTACGCTCCGTCAGGTGACGACTTTTGGAAGGTCTTGGCTAAAGCCGCGTATATATGAGAGACCTCAGGCCGAGTGAACTACCTCGACCCGCGGCAACGCAAGTGGAGACGCTGCCTGAGGCCTCAACCTGAGGCACGCCGTGCCATGAGACAAAAGTTGTTCCTTTTCCCACTTGTCATTTCGTACATATTTACAGCACGCGTTTTTTTATTGCTCAGCTCTATCAGTCGAAACTGCCGAAATATATGCCAAATAATAATGTAAACCAAATTAATAAAATTCGAAATGTAAATATGCTAAAGATTCGTTTGGGAAATGAAACTACCTACTGTGATAAGTTTCTTGGGAAGTGAAATTTAGAGAAAAATATTTTGCCGAAACGGCAGTACACCGCTTGCGTGATCTGCGACAGAGATCTGATGATTTAACAATGGTAATAATCATGCGTGATGTAATGTGCTGGTAGAACGTTACGTGCAAGGTTAGTGCTCAGTGTCACTTAATTACTGTAATATGCAAGAGACAGATATTCTGATTGAGCATGTATGTATACGTAAACGTAAAAACAACGGCTGGTGCAACTGATACAGTACACTGATAGAGTGGTATTACAAGCACAGATAGGACACATGTAATGGAATTCCTGCACAAGTCCCAGCTTTGTCTCGTGAACGCAGTAGTCCCTAGTCCCATAAAACACGAGACAAATCAACAGGTAATCCCGATCGTGTTACCGACACCCCGGTACTGATTCGATATCCGACTTCAATTAGCCCCGGGAACAGATCTCAGCTATTATTAGCTGTTAACGTCACACGGAACCCTTACAGCTGACGCGAGCCACGGCAAATGCCAAGCGATCTAGGTAATTGATAGGTAACCCTGGATTGAAATTTACTTACTGATATTTTCGGAGTCGTACGTAATTACGAGGAAAGGCTTCCTTTGCCTTTAACGGCGTTAAATGTTAATTAAATCTCAGGTCAGGTTCGTAGGGTGGCTAACATTAATAGACACTAACAGAAGGCTCATTCCGATATATAGACATGGTATTAGGTAAATTGTCCATTATCTTTCACCTGCGGATGGAAAAGCACTTTGGTTGGATGTTTAAAAAAAGTAATGACTTGTTAATTTGCGTGACACTCAGACTTTACGATTTTTTTTCAAATGGTTCATTTGTGCAAGTTAACTATGTTTATTTTCTTATTTGTCTTTTCTTGTTGTATTTTTTAGAACGCCTTAGGTGCCCTCTACCCTCAGATCAAAGATTATCCAATAATTAATAATTACCTAACTGCCAGTTTACCTCATCGGGATTCTCAAAAAAATTAATCGTGGACTTCATTTATCTCGTATGAATGAATAACATTTGTACGGTTCACCTCCACTTGAACGAATATCATAAAAGCTAATTTCATTACTACTATGTCTAGTATGTCCGAATTGATTACTAGATCTAAAGTTATAACCCCTAATATTTACTTGTACTAAACTTTAAATGCTCTAATTTTACTAAAATTATTCCTAATGATTAACAGACCTAAAGTTTATGTACCCTAATGCTTACTTGTTCTAAACATTAAACGCTCTAATATTAATAAAACAAATTATATTATTCCTAATGATTTATTAATCATTAGTTGCAAGTTCTAATCATTGTTTGAATGAAATCTATATGAAAAACAAATACTCAATTAGGTAAATACCCACATTACGACAATTTTGACAAGGCGCGAGGCGCCTCACTTATTTGATCGACATGCATTACGGTCGAACGGTCGTTATCGTTAGGCCAAGTAAAATACGGGAATTAAGAAACCGCGCATGAGAAAATAGGTATAACGTAGATTCGGGATGCTAAAATTAGGGCTAGTGAATACCTAGCAAAATTAATATTTTAGCTTTTTGTTGTTAGGACTAGTGAAATTGGGTACAACGTAAGTTCGGAATAAAATTAGGGCTACTGAATAGTTAAGAAAATCAAAAATTCGGATTTTTAATTTTAGGTCTAGTAAATGTAGTAGTAGTGAAAATAGGATTAAAAAAATTCGGGCTACAGCAATAGTAAAAAGGAGAACCCATTTGTACCTTCGTTATTTCGGTCTCTCTAAATATCGGAATAAAGTGCCTATGTAATATGGGTGTTAATATACATAAAGCTTTATTTTTGGATAATGAAATGGATATTTAACGAAGAACTTCTAGTTCCTTGAACATCAATCTCAGGTTTTATCGTGAGCGTGCCGGTCGTTCGGCAGCTGGCACGATTTCTGCCGCTCATCCAAACAACAAGCACACTGACGGAAATACAAATTCAAACTCGAGCCAATATGACAGACTATTACAGAAATATTGCAAAAAATATGGAACATATCGACGCATAAGTGTAACTGCAGTTGAAGAGCAGCTGAACCAACCATCATCTCTTTAGAATCAGTTATGCTTCACTGAAGGCAGTCTCGTTAAACTCAATGTTTCTGCGCCTGCTCAGTCCTAATATAGCCTGATCAAAGTCTGCGAAACGCTGAAGAGGAAATGTAAACAAATATAAAAGTAAAACAAAAAATACCAAGAAATTGGTTCACAATGCCAAAAGTAAAGTGGGAGTTGAAGTAGCAGTTAAATACGAAGCTTTACGGTTCAATTTCAAATCAGATGAATTTAAAAGACGAAATTCGCACGCGCCGTTGGATTCGACAAATAGTCAAGTCAAGGTCAAACGTGTTGCTATACTGTTTATTGTGCACAAACAATAGTGAAGAGACCGAAATAATACGAGATAAATAAAAAATGAGGAAAATGTTTGGAAATATGTATATACTAGAATGTCCTACTTAATTTCGCGTCTAAATAGTAAAGTTGAGGGACCATTGGAAATGTGAATGGCGGAAGTTGCCCAAAACATCATTGATCATAAGAAAGCGTGTACAAATAAACGGTTGACTAACGCCACATGATAAACAACATGAGTATCCAATTTTTAAAACTCTTTTGTAGTCCACTACGCATTATGAATTAACCAATCCCATCGCAGTAACAAGTGTAGGCGTGTTCTGGAGTGGTCCTTCACACGCACACATGTATGCGCAAAACAACAGGTTAACGAACCGCCACGTGCGCTCGCGCACTACAGTGATGTGATGATGCACAAGCTTCGCTAATAAGAAATACATAGGAGTATTTCTCAAAAAAATGTCCCGTCATGCATGAAATTGACAAGAAATCAGTTTTGTCAAGAAATTATTAACCCTAAGGACGAGATCATAACATAAAACATAAACTACATAAAACATCCAAAATTTCTTGACGTCAGGAAAACGTCACGAAATCTTGTGACGAAAATTCGAGATTTTGCAACTAAATCAAAACTTTCTATTGGATCCAAAAACAAAGATTATCTGACTTTCTATCACTTCAACCACAAGTTTTGTATCTATTTAAAAACAATACTTATTACTTATTTTTTGTGGTGAAATAGCGTCAGGATTTTTTTTTAAATAGGTAAGTGGTAACTGAAAAATTGAAAATATTTTGATAAATAGGTGACTACCTACCTATAATTGCTTAAGTATTAAAGAAAACTAAAGCCCAAATTACTGATCAACTTAATTATAAAAACTAGAACTCAGCTGTTGCAAAAAACGTTGCTAAAGAGGCATTGTTAGCAGGGAAAACGTTTAATCAAACGAGATCAACGTCCCGGCACAGAGACTCGCTCTTGACCCACGATAACACGGAAAGGGTTGAGTCATTGCGCTTAATGGCAACTTCTATCTGGCCTATTGTACCAATAACAATAAAAGCAAGTACTTATAAAGGCGAGAGGCATAATTAAAGAGTGTATCAGGCCCTTCAAGCAAACAATTGGTACAAAACAGGCGGTGCAGGCATCGACCGGCTCTCATTCAGCCGACCGGAGCTTGATCCTTGACATTTGAAATGTTTCCGAACGTAAACTTCATCGTTGAATAATGGATGCAGCTCTCGGGTATCCAATGACTTATGAATCGGACGCCACTTAAAGAACACAGCGAAAACCTGTTCAATGTAGTAAAACTACAATCATTTAATTAATAAATGTTTGATCGACAGCGACGTGCTTAGAATAAGCGTGAAATCCACAAAATGTAAGCTCTCGAGGTCATCACTTCCTGATACTAGGCAAACAACATTTCAAGGCTAAGGCGCAGTGTATCCAAAGTTACCTACATAGCTAGCGGGCAAAAACTCAAATCTAATCCGTTAGGTAGGAGTAGGACCCGGCGTTCTACATAGAGAAGCAAAAATACGAGAAAGTCTGTGATGCCTTCGAAGAAAGAAAGGTTTCCTGATTGTATAAATAAGTTAGTAATTCTATCTAAACAACCTTTGGCTTGAGATCATTGGCAGTTCCCTTAAAAAGAAAAAAAACACTAAATAAAGAAGAACGGTAATCGCCAAGATGTCTAGAGCTACTTCTATTATTAAGGAAAACTGATAAGTGTGTATGACTAAGAAAGAATGAATAATTGAGTTGTTAACTATAAAACTAGTCAAGCGTAGTGAGGTGACCATTAAAAAGCAATAAACCACATCGATAAATCAAAGCTCGTAATCGGGTCGCAGGGAAACAGAACAATGCGCGGGAGCGTGGCGGGAAAGGCAAGATGGCGCATTCGCGGATCGAATTAGACAATCGTTAGCGTACCGTTGCTCCCGCGCCGTTCCAAACACGGTTTATTTATACGTTAGGTGAAGTATCTAACGTTTGCACAGGTACACCGTTATGCATGGAAATGCAATACAAGGTTAGCACTTAGCTGTCGGATGAAACAGTCGATAAACATGTCGATTCCTGCTCAAGTTACAAAGTAACAATACATGCCTAGCTAAGTAGTAACAGTAACAGATGCATACTAACCTTGGTGCAATGACTCTCATTGACATTCCACTTTTATTGGTTTTAAAATCACCTCTAACTAAGCGTGTTTTGTGACGCAAATACGTCATCTTCATTGTATCATCACATCACAACATACACAAGTCTACTTCACTTCTATCTTTTACTTACTCAATTATGGTGGCGCGTTGTAATTGTTGAAAGTCGTTTTACTGCCTAGATACAGTAAAAGCGAGATAAATATGACAAAGAGGCTCGTAAAAGCATGAAACATAAACGTTAATTTGCAAAGAGAGCACGAAAGGAAGTCATGAATAATATAACAAACAGGGAGATTGACAACGACACGGGGTGAGTAAATACAAATAACAGAATTACGACGAACATTATTACGTACGTAGTTTAAGACAAAAAGGGAACACGTGCATGCTATTACTATTTATCACAGCCAGTGCTTATAATTATATTTATAGCAAATTGCCCTACTGTATGTAGAACTATAAACAAATTACGTATAAGTATCCGGTTAACGTATCTAAACCGGTTAATGTAACCGGTCATCATACACACATTCTTAAATCCACACATCCCCCACTTGTCCTTTTTGTAATCTAATATGGACCTAAAGCTAATAGCAATAATTGTTAAGTATTTAAGATGCATCCGATAAAGCAAAGAAGAATGATTTGTAAGAAATGATAATATGTATTAATATTTTTAGGATAAAGAATAGTATCCCGCCCGAGCCTATACAAAACATGTAAATCTATAAAGAGGGACAGTACACGGCCAAAAAACTTGCAAGCAACACCAAGAAACAAGTGTAAGTAACTATATAAAACTAACGCAAACTAAGGCCAAAAATACAGCAGAATTATATAGGAAGTAGTATGGTAACATAAACATGCCGTTATTCATAAGATTCCATTTTGGTAGATGAGTAAAATGCGGACGCGTGGCAAGCAGCCTAATTCCCGGTGCATTCTGCTGAGTTTCCAGCGGAGCAAGCTGTTAGTCACACGCCAGGGTAACACTACACTCCAACATAGTCTTTACAAACATCGATTAAAATGACATTCCAGAATACATAAAACGCCTTTAGGCACGCAAGAAAACTGTCATTCAATTTATCGATATCGATAAACACTTTGATGCCACGGTCACAAGGGGGGTTCATGAATATGTATATGTATGTAGACATACGATACATCCAGAAGCGTAAGTGGAGATATGGCAGGTGGGGTCTTCGTCCCGGACCCTGCATCCCACCTTCCAACAAATAGAGAAAACCATGGTCCATTAGACAGAACATTTGGGGGCCCCATATACACCACTTACGCTTCTGGCTGCTCGTCGACATCTCTAATTATCGCGAACATGTTTAGATTCATCATTAATCATTATATTCTTTCCGTTCGACCACAACACCTACAAAGTATTTATATTTTACGTAAAGTCGATAAAAATACACGATATCGAATCGACTTTCGTACGGAGCATCTCTAAAATGTTGTGGTAAAACGTAAAAAATACTGAGTTTGTTGGTGCTAAAAGCGGGTCGAGTCGAGTTATCTGTTCGTCATGCATTGCCGGGTTGGTTCGAGCGGCCCCGGGGGCGGCGCCAATGCATCGCGGTGCACAATGAATGACGCATGCAACCCGGACTACACGCGAGTAAGAGCAAGTGGTGCTATGGAGCCGATGTAACACTATAATAACTAAGAACTAGTTTATCACTATGTTACTATAAAATACTATAAATAAAGATAACCAAATCTAAGTGTATACGTCCCACTGTCGGGCGCAAGCGCATGACACGAGGCTGATCAGACTCCACTCGGATCCAACCCAAATTTTATTGCATTTAAGAAATTTATAGCATTCTATACGAATGTTGACTATACTGGAAACGAGTCTTGTAATTTGCATCATCTTACTCATGTGTGTAGCTTTATTAGTAAATGTTCTTATGCTATTGACACAAACTTAAGATATTTACCAAATAGAAACGTGGCGGCGGTTGATTGTTATTTAAATGGTTAAAGTTTACTTAATGAAATACTGGTGACGTATGACGTTTCAGTTGCAATCAGCACACACTCCGTAACACAGGAATCTCTGCTATTACTAGCAGCTGCAAGAACATGGAATCAACAAAGCTAAAAAACAATATTCACAGAAGTATTATTTTGATGGATAAACAACCTTTGTTCAAAGGATAAGAGCGAATTATTAGACATTTCCCGGAAGGAAAAGTTCAGGATAATACAAAACCGAAAGCAGAGAGGGCGGGGTCTCTTCCGCTGGGCGGAGAGAATAAGTAATCAACGTTTTGGGAAATTCATTACAAGACTGGCACAAGGCGATAACTTTGTCAAGGCCTCGCCATCTCATTATTAAAGTAGGACATAGCATTTGAACATTATTGACCAAGCGCAGAAAAACGAGGGCGAAACATGTGCTGCAGTATTTGATCGGCATCGGCACTACTCTGAAAACAATCCGCATCATTTTTCACACAAAATTCGTCAGCAAATAAAATCAAATCCCACTAACAATGCGGTGCTTGCGTTTAAAAAACAGATGGAGTATAAACCAAACGTAATGAACTTAATCCTACAGTTGAACTGTGAGCTAATTTGTTCGTCGAAATGATAGTTCCCCGAGCAAGCCGCGTGGTTCCCTGCCGCGGTTACCGGCCTTGTGCCGACGATTAGCTCAAATTCAATTATGCGTACACGACTCACTAAGCCTTCTACTTCCACCAGTACAACCAACGAACTGACAAGTCATTTAAAGTAAGCAAATTAACCTAAATGTTTAGATGAATCAATAAGCGATTTTAAATTAAACGACTGGTCACTCTTAAGAGATACTAAACACAATCAAAGTCAATTAAAGCATTATCAATAGACAAACTGGAAAATAATGGTGTTTTCAGGTTGAAGCCGAATGCAGTTACCTGCTACATTCAACTTCCAACCCAACAAATTCCGATGTTCCTGAGACAAAATGAGAATTCAACAATAATTAATACCGAAATGGAGTAAACAAGGTTGGAACTACAAGTTTCTATAAAACAAACATTCAGATAGAAGTCATTTGCAGTCTTTACAGTGAACCACATAACACAATATCGTTTTTCGATAAAACTGTTGTGCACATGCTCATAAAGTCTGTAAAATATAGGTCGCACACGACAGTCTAGAACGAGACGGAGCACAAGAACAATACTGTAACAATTTCACTGGAACCATTTGCAGTTGAAGATCACTATTGATAAAACTCTTAAAATAAAATAGGAACAATAACAGAAGTAGACTAAGCTATTAATGATATGGTTGTCTAATTGCAACTTATTGATTTTAACGCCACAACCTATTATTTAATTGTTTGTCTGTCAACCTCAACTAATAGGGCTGCCTGTCTCCTCGCAATCGTTCTGTCAAAATAAACGATGAGACCAACTAAACTATACTCTTATCTTTAATTTTGCCTCATGGGAACCCAAAAACTCTGAAAAGTCCAACAACTTAATCTTTATAGAATGAAGCTTAAAATACTCTGAAAGCGTCGCAGGGAATAATATAATTACAAATCCTTAAGGATAATAACCTTTTGAAAGGATGGCCGGAGCCGGATCGCTCAGCCTCAGTAACCTTAAGAGCCTAGCAACGGGGCAGCCCCCTGGGAGCGCTCGGTGTCGGTGTCAGCCCGGCCTCGCCGAAGACGGCTCGAGTTACATTACCCGCTATCCATGTTAACCATATGATACATCGTCAAATACGAGTATTACATTCAGAATATGTCTGGCACAGATGCATAAAGATCGAGCAAAAATTGCAAAGGATTGGATCTAATTCCTAGAAGAGAGCGTAATCGTTATTACAACTTTAGATGATACTGAGCGGCAAAACATCTGGCCCTCAAATGTATGCAGAATCGGTAATTTTGTATGTAGAGTGGGCCAAATTTTGTGCCGCTGAGTATATATTATTAGTCGATATAACGACGAAGAGATATGATATGAGTGGATTTCTGTTATAACAACATTTGGTGTATTATGATATAACCAAACTACCATCCAGTATAACGAACATGATACGAACAAATATTAATCCTTGTAAGAGTGGATATAACGAAGTTAATCTGGTATACCTATTACTAAAATAACTTTTTTTTTAGCATAAAATTGAGGTTATATTTGGTTATAACACTTATAACTGTGACTCCAACGGACAGAAAACTGTGACGGAAAAGTAGGTTAGGTTAGGTACGGTTAGAACTGCGACCCCATCAGAAAGATATCACTAACATTCATTAATTATCTATTTAGGTTAGGATATAACAATATCAAAAGTTTCTTATGCCATTTAACTGATTATATTCTGTGTAATTATAAAATGTTGTAATTGTATCCAATGAAAATATAACTCACGTTGTTATTTCGATCGTTATAGTAATTAAATTACACACCCCTAAATTAAATAAAAAAAAATCAAAACATTAAGAATGGGCTAATCATTAGCTTTTATTTGATACCTATATTGTTACAATACATTTTTTTTTAATTATAAGAACCCTTAGACTCCTCATAACTTAAAATCGGTCCAGCTCTTTAGGCTGCAGCGAGGACCATACATACGCTCGAAAAACAACCCTCCTTCGGGCAGTCGGGTGAAAAAAACAACTAAGCTGGAAGTCTTTCTACTTTTAAAAATAAAACTCTCATTATTAAATCACCTTGATCTATAAAATAAATACCTTCCAGAAAGTAACCGAAAAGATATCAGCGCACAAAGTTTTTGACAAGAGACATCCTCAAGGGGGTTGAAACCTTGAAACGTGCCAACTGACAGAGACAACGAAAGCAGTTAAGAAACCGTAACTGCTTCGAATACAGAAATAAAACCCAACCAGACTGCATTAGCGTAGCTTTAACGTGGATCATAACATAGCTGTTAGATAATAACTACACGAAAATCAATAACAAACCTACCGCTTAAAAGTTGTTTCGCAAGAGTTTACCTTAACGTAGTTTGTAAATTAAATGCAAAGTTCAGCGAGAAACTAGCTTAGTTTTCGCTGCTGCTATGGCACCGGATAGCAACAGCGCCGAAGGCAAAAGTGAAACCGAGGCAATTTTATGAATCGAAAATCTAAAATCAATAATGATAATGTAGAAGAATACAATACGAGATTATCGCCGGTGGCCAGCGCGACATTGACTAGACACAAGCCGAAAATGCCGGTTGTGAATGTCGGTTTTAAACAAAATTTAGAGGTAAGTATAGATGTACACATTTAGTATCTTTGCCAGTTACGGACCCAAAATAGTAAAACAAGGGAGCGCTCAAGGCAGCTAGTCTATGAATAAATTTCGCAGTCTGTTAGTCTCTACTCTCCACATTTTTAGGATACTTTTTCTTCAGTAGAGGTTTAAGTCGCAAGCATATTTGTACTGTATCAACTCAACAAACTAAAGATATGGTAACAATTACTGGATCCAAGAGCGGTCAAAAGTCAAATTAAGACACTGACAAAAATATAAAAAGATAATATCAGGAGTGTTAAATGTATTAAATAGAAGAACTCGTAGTTATTGGAAAAATAGCGGACACGAAAATATATGTAGCTGTTCCGACCTTGACACAAATCTAAATTGCGATCAGTGCTATGGGGTCCCTGGGAATTTTCGCCATTCCCGGGCCGATGGAAACGATGGAAAGTTTGTTGAGGGTCAACCTTCTGAGATGTTTATAAGGCTATGAGAATGTTGAAGATTAAAACGCATTGCAAAATTGAGACCTTAAAAGTCGCACTTTTATGTAAAAACTAGAGACAACAATTTTGATAAATTTAACACAAAAAATAACACTACACCTTGGATCTTTAAAACTGTATTGTCTTTCAATTCTGGCACGTATGTTGCCGTATTAAGAATTACAATCGTATTTTAGGCGCGCAGAGCGGAGTGACTAGTGAAACGAACTTGACCCGCTATTGGTTGGCTTCGACCCACATCGAAACAACACCACAGCAGCTAATTCATAGCTAAAAACCTTAATAAAGAGAATCTACTTCGTTTGGATTGATTCGGTAGGGCAAGTATGAATCGTGCTACGAAATAAAAAGGAAAACGCTCTTGGTGTAACAAAAGAGCTTGGGACGGGTCGTTGTCCTTCAGACCCCTTCAGATAAAGGGATTTTACGAGAAGCTACGTCGGAATTGGAAAAGAATATACCTAGTAATGGTTATTGTTATTGTGCCAACTCAATTAGGCAAAAATTTTCAGGATATAAATTTGAACTAAAACCACGTTTTAACTTTTATTGTAAAGACTTCAATGACGCACAAAAAGGCAAGTTCGATAGCAGACAAAGCAAGAGGTGAAGTTAAAAATACTCAACCGGAGACACAGTGTCTGGGCAGTCTGAAGATTTTGAATGCAAAATTGCCAACTTGGCAACAAATGAACACTGCAAATAACAGTGATGTATAGATGATTAATCCAAAATATACCGTACACTCCAGTGAGGTTCTAAATACCATCTTAGAATTAATGAGTTAATCTAAATTGCAAAAGAACAGGATAAGCCGATACCCTACCAGTTTCAGAAGTTAATCAGAAGTTAGGGAGGTGTTTCCGACTGCATACACAATTTGTCAATGAGCGCCAGTGGAGCGGATTCCTCCGTAATCCGGGGATTAGCTGCGCCTTGCGTTTCTTTCCGCCTTCGGTAAGTCATCTAACACAGGGAAAGGTCTGTGGCTGATACTTAAAAACAGTCAACACAGACTATTTGCGGACCAACTCAAAACTAAATTGCACAACCTATAAATACGCTGCGATTTAGTAGAGAACGTTATTTCTGTTCCTGCTCTGCTCACATTCAGCTGACAGTCCTAATTACCGACCTGGCGGCTCTCTGAATTCCCTGATGAAATTTCGGATAATTTAGTTAAATGGTACAAGAATGAAGACCATCGCTCGTTTAGAATGCTATGGTTGAAGCAGCAAAGAAACGTTTCCATCATAATAGATGAAATTAACGGGATCACAAACTAGGATTTTGTATCATGTCATGATAACATAATGATTGTTCTGTTCTCTTGCTTTAATAAACAAAAATCCTACAGTATTGCTACTGTTAGATCTTTAGCAGCGTTTTTCTTGTTATATGTATTTCACGCATTTCCCAAAATTAATATTTATTGCTTCCCGAATTTGTTCCCATAAATTTTGCAGGTAACGATCCGAATCCCTTGAGCCCGCGGGTGGGTCAAGGCCTGTAACGCCGAACTGGGGCGCAGAAAGGCTGAGATAACTGCAGAATTAACCTGCTTTTGGAGCCTCTGTAATAATGTCATGGCGTCTATTAGGTGGTACTTGAAATTGACGCATGAAATTACTTTTTTATAGGCGAGAACCTTGGTAGTAAGAATTGATAAGACACTACGGAATACGGAGAAAATATCTTTTTACCCGCCTCCCGATGGAGGGTTGTTTTTACTAGAAATCACTTGAGTATAACACGTCCTTTTATTTGTTTCCGGATAGGCAGGAAGATCAATATATGAAGGTAATATAAATAAAGTAGAAGCAAGATTAACGGTATCAGCAAAAGGCGGCCATGAAAACAACTTTCCCGCGGAACGCTGCGTTGCCTGCGTTACATCAGGAGGGGGCCAACTCCTTTCGACTTTATTATGTAGCTTAAGTAAGCTTCTTATTCGTCCCCTTTGTCCTTATCAGACCTATATTCACATTCCAGTATCTATGTATTTAGGTTAAACTTGCAATAATATCACCGTGTTGCATCATTCCGCAGGCGTTTGATATTTTGAAATTTTAGGAACATCTTTTAGGAGTCTTGTGTTGTGTGCATCCAAAATAACGTCCGTTGCTATTGATTGGCATTTCCACGTAGTTTGTAAAGCTATCGATCCATTTATAAGCCATTCGTCCCTGAGTTCCGATGATGCCAATTCTCCGAACTGCATCCAGGCTCTTGTTTGCACCTCCCCGGGGATGTCAGCTATTGATTACCAACGATGTAATGAAACTGGGTCACATATATTTCACATTTCGAATTCAATGGACGCAAGTTGATCAAACATTGTCGCATTGGCTTCAAAGAACAAGGTTAATGTCCTCATCTGTATATAAATATAAACAACAATACGCTGTTACTACACTAACATAAATAATATTTCCCCAGCGCGCTGGGACTTCCGTATTTTTGTAATAATGCAAATACGCCATCAAAACATTCAAACAGCGCCATGACTGTGCCATTCCAAAGCGCTCCTTATCGCAGGCAAGTCAGCGTCGATAATGCAATAGGCATGGACAATCGCGGGCGGCAGACAAGGCCGACCTGAGAGAAGCTAACGCTAGGAAAAACAACCTTAGCTCTCGAAGATTACAGCTATTGTTGGTCGAGAGCCGAACTGGGGGGAGTGGGGCAACACGTGGCAGGCGACCGACGCAGGCGAGCTTGACCCAGTTGCTAGATGCACCATTTCGGTCAATTCGGTCCGATCCCAAAGCAAGGACGGCCCTTTAACATCGATTCTGTCTTTGGGACCTTAGTGGCTTTGTACTTGCTTCGAGTTGATGCGCATTTACTCGTCCCACAAAAGGGCTGGCTTCACGCGTCGAAGAACAAAGAGCCTACTGTTGGAAACGATACGAATGAAGAATCTGAATCTTCTGAGAATCTTCTGGAGTTAACAGAATACAACATGATAACAACTAACAGAATTAAATGCGTGTTTAGAAGCTTATCTAATCGTAAATAACAACGAAAACTTTGCTGGTAACCTTCAGTCAGTTTATTCGAGCAAAAGTAGGTATAAGGAAATTGGAAGCACCGGTAGAGCGGGTCGAAACAAGTGGCTGCTGTAATGCGGTTTTCAATCTACCTAGTCGTTTGCTAGTTGTTGGCAAAACGCCGACTGTAGGCAGAGTATTCTGCTAACTAAACTTTATCAATATTGCAACACAAAACGAGACCTCTTGTTGGCAAACAACAAAGGGCTTTGTTCTAAGCCGCCATTTCAGCTTTCACAGCTTTTCTAGGGAAATATATATAAGATAAAACAGGTTCATCGTATTTGTTTACTTTAGCAATCGGAGCTGTAGTCAAACATTGGAGTCGTAGAGAGATCATGCCATTCATATAATCGTAGAGGATGGACGTCAATAAAAATAGACTATGTTTACGTAGTTACTAGGAAACGGCGACATATGGCTGACTACTCATAATCCTACTTGCTACAAGGTTGATGTTACGAATAGTAGAATGTAGAGTGGCAATGGCGTGCGCTATTTGTTGGTCGGTTTTATGATTATTTGGCTGAACTGAACCATTTTATAGGGGAAAATTATAATTATCTTTAGTGTAGTGCCTATTTGTAAAGTAACTTCATATTTTTCTCTGCATTCTGCAGTTTCTGCATTACATTCATTAATTTAATTATGAAAAGTTAACATCTAATTCTCACCGAATTCCCCCTTTACATTCAATATAGCTTATATTTCAACTAATTCAACTACTTTACCAGCCAATTAACGTCTCAGACTAATAAATAGTCTTCCATCCTTTCACGCACGGTTATTATTAGAAATTACATATTAAAATAAAAAGAGAATCTTGACACACGTAACAACAACAACAACTTTAAATAACTTAACCAAAGTCACCTATGTAAATATTATATTCAAACAAACTATTATTTGTAGAATAGTATGATGTTCATTATCAACAATGGTCAACTCATTATGGCGCAGTTACATTATTGTTATCGATTTAAAAACAGGCAAAGCAAATAAATATGTAACAGGTGTTAATGACGGTTTCTATAACAAGCTAGTTGGTGCTATTATCATTGTTATTCCCCTAGGTCTAGGTAGGTTTCTGATTGGCTAAATATCACTAGACGAAGATTGAGTTTTGGAGTCTTTTTGTATTTTTTATTTCAATAAAATTTTTGTTACTTTTACAGCTAGGCCTGTAGCAAACCGTATGTATTCGTTACTAAGTAACGAGTACTTCACCTGATTTGAAGTAACGAATCGTTACTCACGAATACGTTTCGTTACCCGTATAACCCGTATCGGTCGTACTCTGTTCTGGTTCAACTGTCATTCTTTAATTATTTTACTAAGAGAAGCGCATTCAACCAAATAAAATAACTCTTCACCTTTATAATATTGATATCACTAAATGAGGCAATCGCGAGCAAGACTGTAACGTCAAACAGACCTCACGATACAAGACCACCTAGTGCTAGTTCACGTATCAACAAACCCGTATTTACTGTTTTGAAAAAATATCTTTTCAAACACGTGTCTTGACATTTAGATCGAAACACTGTCAAAAGATAAAGGTTATCATAGGTAATCGTGTACAAGTATTAACACAACCAATTAATTTTAACAATGGTTAACGCGAGACGGATAGAGAATCAAGAACAACAGAACAATGCAAGGCGAGCATTATTCAATGACATTAAGTGGTGCAAAACGGTACAGATGGCTCACTTTACTTACACACCTTAGAAAAGATTGAACCGATCTAATCGATATAGTGCAGAGTAGGGCTGAATAAGCTAAGTAGTGTTCCTAATAGCAAATCTGTAAAATAAACCGCAGAAACTCATATTAACGGTATCGGAAATGTTAACATCTCTGAGGAATCTTCTTCCTAAATAGAAGCAATGTTCGAACTACTGAAATACTAGACACCACCTGACTAATTAAGTACATAAAGATAGTTTGTCTTCTGTGCCACTGTACTTAATAGCTCTGTTTTACTACACCTTTGTACAGTCAGCTGCAGAGAAAAGGTACCCCCCTATAACGGCGGTATCCATACTACCGCCATTACAGGGGGGTACCTGTTCTCTGCAGCTGACTGTACTTACAAAGGCTACTTGGTATTGGTACAAACTTTCGTACCATCAGTCAGCCAAAATAAGTGGTCTACCAATTTTTTAACAAGTTCCTATAAAATGAACATGTCGCTAAAGTCGAACTTTCAAGTTGACAAACAACGTCTATTCGCATTATTGCTTTGTGTGTGACATGCAAACGATTATCAGCTTTAGGGTGGTAGACCACATATTTCGCTGATGTCACATACTTTCTTATTCAAAAAAATACACTTCAGTGTTAATTGACTGAAAGATTAGTTTGATCTGCAGATTACTAAGCATATTATTTTGCACAGCAACTATAGAATCACAGAATTGTAAAAGAGTCGATGTGATGTTACCTACATTGTAGAAAAGAAAGACAATAATGTAATTACTATCATTGTATCTACTCTAAACTCAAAGCACAGCTATATGTTTTCACCAAAGATAACGAAGCCAATATAAAAGGTAAACTCCTATCCATTTAAAAGGATTAAAGAGTACTTACAAAGCTTCAAAAGCTCCTTCGGAACGCGATTTGCGAGCACATTGCAAAAAAATAATCCTTAGTGATAGACCGAGGCAAAAAGGAGTATTATGTATGGCATGTGCTTTTGTAGGCGGATCAGTAAGCAATGACGGCTAAGGGCGTCAAATGCCTCCGGAAAAATGAGCACAATGGCGTTATCGAGAATTCACTATGTACGATAAATTCTAAATATAGGGAACATCATTCCTTGACGCGAACATAAGAGTAATTTGGAAGATCAGAAATCAGAAATGTTTATTTGCTACATTTTGACATTGACGTGACACATAAATAAGAAAGGCCAAAAAAACTCACTTTTTTTGCTTCTTTTGTTAAATATAATATGTGAATTTAAAAAAAACTTAAGTTAGGGACTTTAAAAACGACAAAAATTAAGAGCTTTAACTTTATTTTAACTTTTATCCGTGTATTATCATTATCTTAATTCTTGGGTATCTTTTAAAAAGTACGTAAGAGTCAGGCCATAAATGTCTTGGAGAAGTTACCTTCATTTGACTTGATAATTGTTCCCTAAAAATGGACGGAAGTTAAAATAAACATAATAAACATATATACAGCTAGAAGTTAATGGTTTCCTGATGAACATTGGACGCAATGCGAGTAAGATTGAAATATCTACGTCCATATATTTTGACTCTTATGGAATTTGAAACTCTCATGGAATCTAGTTCTATTCTTTGTCTTATTGTGATCTAATAAGACAATGTCTCACTACTGTCATAAAGAGCTGTAATGAAAGTCAAACTGCTTCAACAACGGAAAATTAACTATAGCTACATTATGTTCATGTTAATACTCTTACGAGTTAATGATATCTTTGCGACAGTCAATAAACTGTACAAACTTGCAGAATAGCATGGCGTACAGAAAATGCGAAAACGATTTCGTAGTTGTGCGGGCTGGTGCAATCTCTAATAATTATCTATGGTTATCTCTAACAGATAGGTAATTCGTCGAGTGACTTGCAAAAATATGTTTGAAAGCTTATAAGATCATTCCAACAAAACACGCAGAGTAAAAAATATTTTGAACGATTTGTTACTCAAGAAAACTCCCTCGAGAACCGACACGACCCGCTTTAATCAAAAGCCTAGCGGTAATAACAGTAATAGTTTCTTGGTTGAAGGACGGTCCAACAGAACTATAGTTCAATTCACATGATCTGGCACCAATAAATTGAATAAATGAATGATAATGTCTACGTGTGCTAATGATTAAGTGTAGACAAATTAAATTATAATATAAGAATATTAGCATAGACAATCTCGCGCCACAACCACCCAAATGCAGTGTAACTGACAGTGACGCCGTGAACCGCGGAAAATGTAGCGAAACTGCCCAATTTCGTATGAATTTTGCCGTTATTTCGCAGATAGCAAGCAGCGTTAATATGAAAACAGGCTACAAATAAAGTAAAAACTCCATTATAGTAAAATATTTGTAGCAAACCGTTAAATTTACGTTTCTGTCATGTTTTTTGTGCTCTCACACAGAAACAAGTGACATGATTTTCATTCACTTCATTTTTGCTAACATTTGTGAATCGACATAAACCTACCCTAGTGTATTATTCAGGATTGCCACGTCAAAAGTCCAAACCGCTCGCTCAATGACTGATCGTCCTTGCATAGCCGAACAAGCCGCGATAAGAAAAAGAATTCCAACACTTCATCATGGCACTAAGTAAGAGGTATATTGGAACTCAAAGTTAAAACATGACAAAGAATATTAGAGAATCCATTAGCAACAATGTACACGCTATTACTTCGTCGAGGTTCAACTGAATAAAGGAAAACTGCAGTATACCTAAGTACAGCTAACCAAGGTGGCACAGCATCGCCACACGGGTATTTATCACCAGCGCCGACTGGCGTGACGTGTTTAGCTAGCAATTGAGATAACACCCAGTAAATGCTGCTTTTAGTGCTTCGTTTAACAATAAATATGAAAAAAAATAAGACAAGATCTCTAAAAACATTATTTACACGTCTCTTACTCGATATTTCATTTAAAGCCACCAAGCAAATTCATAAACCTATCGACGTTTAACATCTTGATACTTAGGGATTTTGCAACGTTAAACATCCTATTTTGCCTCCATGCATTTCAATAGCAAAGGGACCAGAGGGCTGAGCGGTAAGTGCAGAGGGACTGAGGGGCTGTCCCTTATTGTGTGACCCCGCGCATCAGGAGTCATCGCCCTCCGGTTGGGGACTCAGTGTGTAAAGATACATGAGGCTTCGGCAAGACATTTACAAATTCGCTACATAATTTGAATACATATCTAGCTAAGAGTCGAGTTCAAACGAAACAGTACAATGTAAAGTTATTTTGCGTATTTGTATAATTTATGCTTTCAGTTAACTTTAAGGTCACATTCAACAGGTCAAACGAAGTCAATTTGTTTAAAAAAATTGGACAACACGATAAGTACTGGGTTGTCTCTATCAATTCACGAGTCGTCTGGCGAAATTAACGGAAATGAAGAAAAACATGGTATAGAATTATGTATCAGGGTATTTGAGAGAGGCACTCGATCAGCGTGACAGGAAATTATTACAACACAGGGACATCGTTGTTTTTATCACGGATTGGATTGTGTTGGCGTTGGCGGATGACAATCAAGAGTACCCAACCGCATAGTCGCGGAACACGGCGCTATAATTGTAGGATCGTCATGGAACAACGTGCACATTTCCACTCCCTCACACACATAAACAAAAACATTGATAAAACATAACCTTACTCGATGAAAAATCAATAAGCATTTTGAGAAGCACCATGGGTAAGCTTCATATAATTTAACTGAATGCCTCAGTAGACTTTCAGGACCAATTTCCTCCGCGCGTCGATAAAAGGGTAGAAGCATACTCAGCTTAAGCCGGGTTGTTATAAGCTCTAATTCGCGTGCAGCAGGGGTTATTCGTCGTATTTATGGAGCCCCGGGGAAGGTATGTAACGTATTTGTATTAGTGCACTCACGCTATGTTGCTGTTACGTACAGATGGTAGAAGCGCTCTCGAATCGTTTGTTGGATATAATGAGGGGCTGCAGAATTGACCGTTGTGGTTATTGTGCCAAAATGTAGTATATAAAGTTTGAGAAATGTTGATGTTGATGACACGCATTGCTTTACATATTAAGTCTTCTACGTTGCTACGCTAGTACGCTACGCTAGTTGCTTGCTAAGTTGTCTCCCAAAGGGCTATGGAAAGCATGAAAAGAGCTATGTTGGGGATTTCTCTACGCAATCACGTCCGGGACACCGAAATACGCAAGAGAACGGGACTAACTGACATAACTAAAACCATATCCTCTAGGAAGTGGAAGTGGGCGTGGGCGGGCCATATTTGCCGTAGGTTCGATGGAAGATGGGGCAAAAAGTTGTTGAAGTGGAGACCACGAAAGGGGTTCAGGAATGCGGGGAGGCAGCAAGCAAGATGGACGGACGATTCGGTGCGAGCAGCTGGGAAGGACTGGATGCGGAAAACTCAGGACTGCAAAGAATGGTCTAAAATGGAAGAGACCTTTACTCAGCTTTGGGTAGATCAAGGTTGAAGAAGAAGCAGAGAAGAAGAAGTTGCTACGCTCTTGACAGAGTGGTCGTGTCGACCTATAGCGTGCATTGAGTAGGCACTAGGCAGCAGGGCAGGCAGCGCAGTGCTGGTAGCACGCTGCTGCGGGGCAAGCATCCAACCCAGGAATCGACCCAAATCACGCCAATGGTGACGACTTTATTGGCAAAATAGTGTGGTGGTGTCCCTTTGCCTTTCACACCGCAGAGCAGTTTGTCGGTAGTTGGCAATAGATATTTCTGCCGCCCAGGTCCCTTATTCGCCTTTTGGGACTCCCACGGAAAGAGACGCGTCCGTCCTATTCTAAAACCTGCCTGGTACGGACTAAAACATAAAATAGTATCTAAGCCTAATAAACTAAATGAGAGTTTAGCTTGTAGTAACATAGCATTTCTTAGAAGCTAAATATTCTAGCCCATTTGTAAACTAGACATGCAGTAGCAAAATCGATATCGATTCGATGTCCTGGAGACAGACACGCCAGTTCTGGGAAATGCATCTTTTTAAGGCCTTTTTAAACCCCGACGCAAAAAGAGGGGTGGTACTTATAAGGTCGACCACTGTGTGTCTGTCTGTGGGATCGTAGCTATTAAACGGGTGCACCGATTAGGTTTTCTAGCGATGGTTTTCAGATATGTTTCATCAAAATCGGTTTAGCCGTTTTTGAATTTTGAAGTGACAAAATCGGGGGTTTTTCAACTTTTTGTTAGTTATTAACCTATGGAATGATTTAAGTTACGATTCATCGTTTCAGACTGATCAAAACAGCATATTATTATAAGTGGAAAAACCATTCCGTCATTTCGATCAATTAGAAACGTAGGATGAGAAAGATAAATCATACCTATCGTATACGGAACCTTTATCATACCCTCGGGCGATGACCGCTTGCAATAAACTGGTCCAGTTAAGCAAATGATACAGTTTGAACAGTCCACCTGTTTGCCGAAGTGATTCATCAGTCAGGTGCGATACCGTCAACAGACCACTCATTGAGAACCTAACAACGACGTTAGACGTCAGTCACAGAAGCAACGCCCGTGGCAGAAGCTCGGACTACATTCATATCAAAACAATCAACTGTTATCTCAGTATGAGCGCGGTCGAATAACATTTTAATGAAAATAGGCTTTAAATTCAAACGTTATTACGTATTAGAAAGCTAAACTATGTAAACCTTTAAAAACCGGCACGTATCTCGATCCTTCGCTTTACGAAAACCGCCTCACACACGAAATTAATTAAACTCGCTCTGTCGAAATGTTATCCCAAACAAAATACTCGTGTTTTATAAATTGAATTTCGTACTTCAGTCAATACACCCTCTTTGAGTGCGCGATCCTGCCATAATCAGGTCATCAAACCCGCTCAAAGTCCGGCTGGGACTGGGATAGCCAGGCCCGCGTACACCGCATAGCTACACTACACTACATGGCACTCTCGCGGCCCGGTACCATGCGGCGGCCTGGGACTATACCTCAAACAGAAACGACACGGACCTTGTACATAAGGGAAATCTGCTACGATGCCATCATTGGTTCTTATCAGTATTACTTCACTGGCTTAGATATAGTCGCCCACACACTGTGTGCAATCGAAAGGCGAGACCTTGTCAAGCGGAATAATTAAGGGGATAACAATGAGAAATCGACTATTGGACATTAAAGTCTTATAATTGAAACGATGTCAGTCAATTAACGTATATAAAATTGAAATGAAAGAGAGGTATTAATTAATTTCGTAATTTTACGCAGTTACGCCCTGTCAGCATTATAATTATAATACGAAACGAAATGGCATAAGGGATAGATTAATTTTCATGTTAACATGTTACAGGAGACCAAACAGGAAAATAATCAAATAGCCCTATTTCAGACAAGAACAATAACAAAAAACGGCAAGCCTTCGGCACCGTTGTTGCTATGTTGCCTCATTAAAATTCTGTTGCCGCCTCGCAACGCAACTAGCTCCCGCGCGAAGGTCTCGCTAAACAACGACGCATTAACTTCGTACTTCAAATCGGTCTTTAATTAATTCTAATAATTAAGGTATAATGCCTAAGACTTCCGTGTATCCACCGCGTCAGTTCCAAATTAGTTCGATGGGTTCATTGACAGGACTCATGTCTGATTCATTTCGTTAAAACAATCCATATACGGGTATGCAGTGGATAAGTAGGTGAGTAAAGATAAAAGTAAAGGCACAGGTGAGCCGAGATGTCAACCTTAAAGGACATCCGCGGCGCATCATTCAGGAGCCGTATCAAGGTTCAAGAACTCGTTGATTAACTGGTTCTGCCGGTCGACAACCTCGCGCGTTGAACGGACCAACAACCCCGCAGTGAGATCAAAACAAGATCAAACGAAAACCTTTAGTGCAAGACGTAAAGTCCAATTAGTATCCGTTCTGAAAGAACCTAACGCATTCGCAATGCGATTTCCGAGCAAGGGAGTGTTGGCCATTGTTGTCTGCCTTCCCGGTCTTTGCCCTAAGTCTAGACACGGAATTTTGGAAAGTGTATGACACGGGTGCAGCGGCCCGGGCTGAGCCGGTCAACAACCGTCTACCGGTGCAGCGCCGGTCGATATCGTCCCGGAACGCCGTGAGTGCATCCGGGATCCCGTCGAGAGCTAACAGGAGCCGTCGCCGAATGAAATTGACATGTGTCGGGATTGTTCAACTCGCTCGGCTATATACGCTCAATAGGTAGGTACATATTTACTGGGACGACGGACAAAGTACAAGTCCATTGTAATTGGACTATTTGTGAAACAAATTAAATTACGAACTCGTCAACAAAATGCTAAGTTAGATCGTGATTTCATTTTGAAATAAATTCTATACGCATTGACAATTCTCGGCAACAATTCGTATTGTATCTGTCGATTGGTTTATTGGAATTCTAAGGCCGAAGGCAGCGTCTCTCGCGCTGACTCGGCGAAACACAGATCGTGGGCCCGCTTGCGACATCCGAAAACGCCAGCTGTCACGTTTCTTCCCCATCGACATCCCAACATTATTGTCTCTCGAAACTTCCGTCATGCCATTTATTTCAACTGATAACTGAACGTATTAAATTAAACTTACGAAATTAAGCGTATTTAGACACATTGGCATTTTGCCTCAAAGCTGCGACCAGCTGATTGTAGTTATAACAGAACTATTTATAGTTGTGAATAGGTGTCATAATGGTTTTTTGGTAAACCTTTTCTAAAAACCATAATCGTTTCGTGGTAAACGTATCGTGTACCAGGAGTGTGTAGCAGTGTCGTGGCGCTGTAACAAGTCGACTCCCACGCGACGTCGTCAGTGCTGACTAGGGAAAGATTGTGTACGTACACTAACTGTGAGGTGTTTCATCCGGAGACAAACCCTCTCCCTTTTTTTCACTCTCCGGATCGCCAAAACAGTATTCACTCCACGCAACTGTTGTTTAGAGGGCAAACTTAAACCATCTGCAATGCGACGAAATAAGAATCTCCCAGACTTTGTTACACGACTAAAAAAAACCAATGCGGTACCGCCACATTCGCGCCGACTGTCGCACACCAAGACAATCGAATTAAAGATCGGCATTAGAATTAATTGGCGTGAATTTCTTTAAAATCGATTCCCTGAACCTTACTTCGCTTTGCTATGCCATTCTTGGAAGCTTAATAAGCTAAATGGTTTTGCCTCCCTGTTGACGCACGCGACGGAGGTAATTCGCTTCGGTAAAACGTTCTTCAAAGAGACTGCTTTTTAGATCATTATATTATTTAGCGAAACCTTACAGCGGAAGAACAGACGTGTCCATTAATTTAGATATTTACATAATAATCGGGTGTATACCGGCTATCGATTGCGATTGACGACTCGCGTTTGCCGCTACGAGTCACTACATGTTGGATTTGAGGGTAATATGTAATATATCAATTAATTTGATAGGTTTTTGTGACTAGCATATGAATATAATGGGTACAAGGTATATTTGATCATCCTCGTTTGATGTGGAATTTTAGCATAGTAAACAGTGTTCTAATTATAACAAACAAATTCAAAAGGGCCAAGAAAATTCATATTTAAGAAGATTAAGAGGTGGAAGTACTAGTGCTAGAGCAAGAGGTCCTAAAATACATAGTGGCAGTCAAAATTTTTGTGAAAAACAAATCTTTCAAGCACCTTTTTTGCTGCCTGTACTTGCATTTCAAGTCAATTTAATCACTAAAATAGGGCGAAATCAGACTTGCGAGATTTCACCCATACCAAATAACAAACAAAATTTGCATGTTTGAAAGGTCTCTGTAAAATACCTAACTAGGTAATGACAAATGTGTGGTTCAAAATAGATATTTAAGTGAGATAAGTGTTTGAAAATGAAGAGGC
Source organism: Choristoneura rosaceana (assembly GCA_037349165.1). Classification (NCBI taxonomy): domain Eukaryota; kingdom Metazoa; phylum Arthropoda; class Insecta; order Lepidoptera; family Tortricidae; genus Choristoneura; species Choristoneura rosaceana. The sequence goes on along the minus strand of JAZBNJ010000038.1, from coordinate 410,669 downwards.
CTTTACTTAGCAGTAGCAGTGGGTGGATGTGGGCTGATTTGAATGAAATGTTTGTAATTGTTCGTCACTATTGTCCCAATAGTTGACTATATAATTTTATATCATTAGCAATGGAGGTGACAGCAGGGTGCCAAATCTTGCAATTTTATAATCAGCATAAACAATAGGCTCAAGGCTACTACATGTGCCTGGAGTTTGACCTTATCTACTGATATGATAACCCCGTCTGCTGCAATAAGTGGGGCTGTTGGTGCAGGTTATGACAAGGACAGATTATTGTTTGGATAGACAATACTAATAATGCCAATGCCAGGCATGTCTACTCATAACCACGGTCACTGTAATCTGCTCGAAACATCATGGTAGATATTACTCCTGTGCTTAGCATGATAAGTCCCACTTGTGGGTATTTAACTATGAATGTCAACCAATATTGAAGTAGAAAACAGTAAACAAGTTTTTTATCTCTATTAATTCAAGTGAAGGTCTTGCATGCAAATCTACTAGCAACATATTGCCCTCTTAAGGCAAAAGGCAGTATCTCAAAAAAAAACACTTGGAGTATTTTGTACCATTATGTAGCTTAAGACATCCTGTGTATACTGCCTTTTGTCTTAAGAGTGCAGCATAGCAATGCAACTGTTCTGTTCTTAATTTTTGATATGAAACATTATTCTGTCAGGTCTACTGCCCCATTCAAAGAAACTGTGGCAAGATACCTGTGGACACTTAAGGTAGGCAACTCATCTTATGACCACCTTCCCATTTTAAACCTTGCAAATCCTTGCATGCTAAATTAGGACAAATAACTGAATAATCATCAATAATCATCAACTTTTCATGATCAGCATTATGTTTAAAATTGCCAAAATGTTATATCCATCCACCATCCCAGCCTATGTACGTCCCACTGCTGGGCACAGGCCTCCACTCAGAACAAGAGGGCTGAGGCCATAGTTCCCACGCGGGTAGCAAATGTTATAAGGTTCTTACAAATTAAAAATGTGATTGCATAAATAATTCACCAATCAGTCATTATATTGCAGATGTCCAACATATCAAGAGACTGCATTACAACAAAATGCTGCATTTTCCTTGCAGAAGCAGCAAAATAAAAGGTTGCAATTCTTTATTCAACAGAGTTAGAGTAAGTCTTATAATAAAACATGTCATGTCATGTTCATTGTTCAATGCCAAACCTAAATATTTCTTTAAATGAACTTGGTAGCTTAGTGGAATTTACATATAGAGAGATTTTTCACAATATACACTTTGCTGCTGTCAGGTGTCATTGGCAGTAATGGACGCTATCCAAAAGCGACCAATTGCCACTAAGCAAAAAAGTTGAAGTTGAAGTTATTGTGCCCATTGCAGAGTTGTTGTTTTCATATGCAAATAGGTGTTTTGACTAAGAGAAGCCGTCAAATTATAATAAATTGGCCGTTTTCAATGTAAAGTTATTGGCTTATTACAGTGATGGGTAAAGTACGGCCGGGTAAAGTGTTAACAGTGAAGAACAATTCTAATGATATAATTATAATTCAAATTAATTATATTTCCTGTGGCTATTCATTTTACTAAATAAAAATATTCTTTCGTTAGGTTAGTTTAATATCAACTCTGAAGAAAATACTATTTCAGAAATAAATTACTTTATGGCATTTATACTGGTATGGCGTGTAAATAGCCAATTTTCGTGGGTGGCGGAAGACCGGGAGCTCGCTATACCAAATGGAATTTCCAACAATGCAGAAGCACTCACCTGGTTAGGGCTCCGGCCGATGATGATGCGAGGGTCTTGTGATGCGGTTGTTGATCTTCTTATTTGGCGATGCGGTTAATATTTTACGAGCACGAGACGTGAGCGGTTGAAAAACTTATGTCAACGAGTAGACTGACAAGACGTGTGTCAGAGAGCACCTCTGCACTTTGTATGGCCAAAAAAAGGTTTTAGTGCGCGAACATGCTCCCGGCCTTGAAATGCGGAGAATTTCAATGAGTATGAGGTGCGGTGGGGTATGATGCGGTGCAGTGAGGTATGATGCGAAAATGAAACGTTCTAATCTACTGTGAAGGTAGCGGATATAATTTTATGACAGGACGCTTAAAAGATCCTTTCGCAGTTCTTATCATGGCTACACGAACCACGTTATCAGACCCTGGATAGACATCTGTCACGACAGCCAAGGGCCAGTGAAGCGGGGGAACATTGTCATCACCCATTAACACAACCGTCCCTACTTTGATGGGATGGTCTTGGGTGTACCATTTATTTCTGACTTGCAACGTGTGCAGGTATTCACTGCGCCATTTTTTCCAATAGGATTGGACAATATTGTCGAGCAACTTCTTTCTATTATGAAGATTTCGGCACTCATTAGACAAATCAGTAGCGGGTAAAAACTGGAGCGGTGTGGACATTAGAAAATGCGCGGGAGTTAATATTTCTGGATGCGGATCTGAAGATATGGCACAAAGCGGCCGCGAATTGAGTATGCACTCAATTTGTATAAGTAAAGTGAGCAGTTCTTCGTACGTCAGAAGCTGTGAGCCAATGACGCGATACAAATGAGTCTTAAAACTCTTAATATTTGATTCCTACATGCCACCGAAATGAGGGGAACGCGGCGGGATCATTTTCCATTCAATGCGGTGATTAACACATTCAAAATCAAATCTAGACTTAAACTCTGGACTTGATATCATGTTGTATATTTCGTCCAATTGAGTTTTAGCACCAACAAATTAGTTCCATGGTCCGAATAAAGACAAGAGACGGGGCCACGTCTAGAAATAAAGCGCTTGAAAGCGGCTAAAAAGGCATCTGAAGTTAAATCAGAAGCTAGCTCTATGTGAACTGCTTTTGTAACAAGGCAGACAAATAAGCAAATATATGCCTTTTGAGCGTGCTGTCCACGACGACGACAAAGAGTTATGCGAAGAGGACCAGCATAGTCCACGCCGGTATGCATGAAAGCTTTTGCTTCTTGCAAGCGATAAGAAGGCAAGTCAGCCATTTTTGGCGTTGGATGCACGGGCTTGACGCGAAAACATTGATTACAATTATGTACCCTAACTCTAATGACAGTTCGGCCATCTAATATCCAGAAACGCTGGCGAATGATAGACATTAAAAGTCCTGCACCTACATGACAGTTCATAGTATGGTAATGATCTATAATCAAATTAACCATGTGGTCATGTTTTGGAAGAAGCGCGGGATATTTAGCCTCAAATGGCAGATCTGCATTTGAAACGCGACCTCCAATTCGTAAAACGTTGTTCTCGTCTAAGAAAACTGATAGCTTCAAAAGTTTGCGCGATGGTAATATATTATTTTTTATGTGAGCGATATCTTCACTAAAATGAACACTCTGTATAGCGACTAATAAAGCGGTTTCAGCAATATTGAGATTTTTAAGTATTTCAGTTGGATCTAATTTTCTTGCTAAGCGCAACACATATACAACTGTGCGGAGCAGTTTATTCCACGACGAAAAACGTTGAGCTAGCGTATACAGTAAGGGCGGTTCAGCTTGAACGATTGCGGTTAAAGTATTAGTTTTGCATTCAGGCAACTTGTCAAATTCAGTGGGACAGAAATTTTGAATAGGCCATGCAGTAAGCGGGCTTCGTAACCAAGAAGGTCCATTCCACCACAAATCATGAGATATTAACTGTGACGGTAGCATACCTCGAGACAAACAATCACTAGGGTTGTCAACTCCGGCAACGTGATAGAAGTTTTGTGATGCAACATTTTCTTGACATTGAGCAACACGATTACTAACAAAAGTGGACCATCTATGAGGAGATGATTTAATCCATGAAAGAGCAATTGTTGAATCTGTGAAAGCATATATCCCAGCAATTGGAATACGAGTTAAGTAGGTGTCCTGAACAGTTTTGATCAATTTGGACATTAAGAGAGCGGCACATAACTCTAAACGAGCAAGTGTAGTTATTTTTGCGGGAGACACTTTCGACTTTGAGCAGAGTAGCTTCACAGTGACATAACCGGCTGGGTCTGTAACATGTAAGTAAATGACACATCCATAGCCATTGAGACTGGCATCTGAAAATCCGACGATGTTGACCGTACAGTCAGCACAAACACCAATGTGACGCGGAATTTTTAATGTTGACAGCATTGGAAATTCTTGCACTAGCATAGAATAGCATTTGATTATATGCTCAGGGGGTGTGTCATCCCAGTCGATCTTGCAAAGCCAAAGTTCTTTAATTAATAATTTGGCGTATAATACAACAGGAGCTACTAAGCCAAGAACATCAAACAAGCGAGCTATAGTGGATAGAATTATTCGCTTGGTGCACTTCCCACCAGCAGGCGGAGACGTAGTTATAAAGAAAGTGTCACTTGTGGGTTCCCATGACAACCCTAACACCTTTGAAATATTTTGCTTGTCATTAAAATTGACAGAAGCACGGTGTGAGTCAGGAAGACTATCTACAAGTGCAGACGAATTACTTGACCATTTGACTAAGTCAAATGCGCCAGACTTGAATAGTGCGATTAATTCTTGCGATAAACGCATTGCGGTTTCATCATTAATACATGAATGGACTAGATCATCCATGTAAAGCTGAGAGCTTGCCACTCTTGCAGCATCAGGAAAGCGGTGACTTTCGTCCGAGCATAACTGTTTGACAGTACGCATAGCCATAAAAGGGCTCGACTTGAGTCCGAAAGGGACGCGGGTAAATTGAAAACTGCGGATTGGTTCACTGTCAGAGAAGCGAAATAATATTTTGACGAATTTAAAGTCATGCGGAGGCAAACAAATTTGCATATACATTTGTTTAATATCAGACGTCATAGCTACTGGAAATAAACGAAAGTTCAGTAAAAGCAAAAACAAATCAGCCTGTAGATTAGGACCAGTATGCAATATGTCATTGAGTGACATACCTGAATGAGTCTTAGCACTGGCATCGAGAACGACCCTAACAGGAGACGTTACTTTTTCCGGACGGATGACAGCATGATGAGGGATATAGTAACCATCATCAGTAAGTTCAGACTCGGATATTTCGGTTAGGTAACCATTCTGCATGTACTCTGAGATTACTTTATTATAGGAATCGCGAAGAGTAGGCATTTGTTTGAACTTCTTTTCCAAGTAAAGCAGGCGACGGTGAGCAACAGAACGAGAATTCCCCAGTTCTGAAGAATCTTTACAGAAAGGTAAGGCCACAGTGTATCTACCTTCCTCATTGCGGGACACAGACGTTGTGTATAAATTTTCACATTTAGTCTCTTCTGGACTTAAGTGACGTTTGAATGGGATTTCTTCTAATTCCCAAAATTTATTAAGGCTCGACTCGAGGTCATTGAGCACGTGAGCGGTGAAAGAAATAGCGTTATTAGGGTCAGACTTACAAGGATAGTCGCCCATTAAAACATAACCGAAGGCGGTTAAAAAAGCGGGAGGAGCACAAGAGCCGGAATCTACCCTATTCCCTATGTAGATATACGGGAACAGCTGGACACCGAGCACTACATCAATGCAGCCTGGAATGTTCCATGTGAGGTCTGCGAGCGGTATATTATTGAGGTAAGCCATGTCATGTTCATTATTTCCAATAAAATGCGAGGGCAATTGGTCGGTTATACAATCAACCACTAACGCGTGTATGTAGTATTTATTATTTGGATATATGCGGGATTCAATATTAAAGTACACATAACCGTGAATCGGTCTTGAAGTTAAACCAACACCCTTTATATAAGAATTAGTCAGTGGTATGATAGGCAAATTTAGTGTTTTACAACAATCTAGTGTTATTAAGTTGTTTTGAGAGCCGCTATCAATCAGGCATCTAATAATCTGTTTACTATCGCCATTGTTTTGCTTGGCGTACACTTGGGCCGTTGACAATAATATAGTTGAATGCGGTTTTGACTCCACCTTTAGCGAAACCGAAGCGTTTACGGGGTTATATACCGGCAGTGTATTACTGTCAGGCGATGGATGCGAACATGAGCACTCGGCTGCGGGCGGCGCGAGGCCGCGGCCGACGCTCGCAGCATGAGCTGCTGGCTCGCGCGGGAGCGGCGCGGCAGGCTCCGCGCGCGGCCACGGTGCGCCAGACGAGGCGGTCAGCGTATGCGCGGCAGAGGAAGATGACCCATTTACAAACAACTGCGTAGATTTAACCGCTTTTGCGGGCTTTTGAGGTTGGGAATTATTGTTATTATTATCAAAATGTAACAATGTATGATGACGTTTTTGACAAGACTTGCAAGTGCTACGTGAGCTGCAATTGACCAGAGTATGTGACATGCTTAAACAGTTTACACAGCCACGGTTGTTTTTAATAAAGTCGAATCTAGCTTGTGGTGAGACCATATTTTTGAATTTGGAACAATTATATAACTGTACGTGATCATTATTATTGCACAATACACAGGGTTTGTTATTTGCGGAGCTGGAAGAAGAAACATCATTGCTAGCTACAAACGCTTTGTAAGTAGTACGCGCGGGTTGAGCCGGTGTATTGGCAGCGGGTTTGTAAGAGGTTCGCGGAGTATTAATTGATGGATTATTGCCTGACCGTTCTAGAATTTTGACTTGACTCTGCATAAATGTGACATATTGCTCGTACGAAGGGATAGTTACGTCACGCACAGACATTTCAAAACTTTGTAAAGTCTGTTGGTCAGTTTTTCGTAAGGCGCACTGCAGAAAAAAGAAATCTGACAGATCAGGAATATCTAATTGTTTTAAAGTGGCCACAGTGGCAGAATATTTTTCTATAAAACGGTTGAGACTACTGGGCGAGTTTGAGCTTGGTTTTATGTCCAAGATGTTATTGAGGTAGTATGTACCCAGGGCGCGTTTATCTTGGTATTTCTTTACTAGACTATCCCAAATAATAGAATAAGTCTCTCCTGTGGGTACCAAACCTGCGGTTATATTTAAGGCACTATGGGTCAGTTTTCCCATGAGGTACTGTACGCGTTGCGAGTCAGTAAGCTGGTCGTTATTATGAATATTCGATTTGAAAGACTCATAGAATATGGGCCAGTTTTCAGTCCTACCATCAAAGGAGGGAAGGTCGATAGGCGGGAGCTTAATATTTGGACCTTTAACTTGCGGCGCGGGTGCAGAAGGCGAACTCGTTTGCGGGGCGGTTATTTTAGGAATATTAGTACGAGTGCGCTTGATGCGGGCGTATAAGTCCTCAAATGTATCCAGAGTCTCATAATCTGGTTCATGTTTAGGATCTAGAGACATTGAAATAACATTTATTTCGTCTAATATTTTTTCGAAATTTACTCGAAAGTCATCGATCGTCTCGGATTCCGCCATGAAATTTTCGTTACTGCGAGAATCGAGCGTCGAGACTTTTTTCGACAAATCAAGCAGACGGGAGAAACGGCGTAAAATTTGTTCCTCTTTGGTTTTCAAAATGGATAATTTTGATTCTAAAGTTGATTTCGCCATGATTATGTAACGCGAAAATTTAAAATTTAGTTTCTAAAATTATATGAGATGTCAGAAGAAATTATGACAGAAATGGCGGTTGAAAATTATGCCTATTGTGAGAGCCAAAAATTACGCTATGTCACAGGCGAAGCGGGTGAATAATTTCGTTCCGGGAAGCAATCCGGTTGTTCGATAGGACCAAGAATTATGGTATGGCGTGTAAATAGCCAATTTTCGTGGGTGGCGGAAGACCGGGAGCTCGCTATACCAAATGGAATTTCCAACAATGCAGAAGCACTCACCTGGTTAGGGCTCCGGCCGATGATGATGCGAGGGTCTTGTGATGCGGTTGTTGATCTTCTTATTTGGCGATGCGGTTAATATTTTACGAGCACGAGACGTGAGCGGTTGAAAAACTTATGTCAACGAGTAGACTGACAAGACGTGTGTCAGAGAGCACCTCTGCACTTTGTATGGCCAAAAAAAGGTTTTAGTGCGCGAACATATACATTATGGCATATGAAATACGGGCAAACGATAGAGAACCAAGAAAAAACTATCAAATAACGTAGCATACCGAAGCTGTAACAATGGCATAATAATTAGCTTTTATCATCAGTATTCATGAATCCATTGTGGTAGTGGCATTGAATGCAACATGTCCCTCACATTTGCCCGCTGATTGAAGACACCCTACGCTTCTTAGCGACCAGAATACGCGGAGAGCCGACGCAGGAATAGACCTTGTAGGAATCCGACATTCCACGGCGATAACAACGTCAAACCAAACCAAACGCGCAGTTGATACGACTACGGACGTTCGCAATAAGAAATAGCAAAGTCATAATATCCCTCAAAGTCCACATTGTTGATGCAAACCATACGATCAGCTGATTTCTTTGTTTGACTGTCTACGACTATATCCGATGCACCCTACTCAGCGAGCAGATTTATGACACGTCAGATATTCTATAACACAACTACGTAGTTACGCGTGTCGTCATACGAATCAGATTAAATGTAAAGTGTTTTAATGAAGTTTAGCGAGTTACTCAATCCATAAACAAACGAAAGTTCCTACCTTTGTAATGCACTCGAAGATTATTTTGCGACAGCCCGATGTAGCTGAACTTGTCCTTGGCACTCCATGATCGTGGCAATGGGGTTTCTTCTTCATTCACATTTGGATAAAGTAGTTTTAAACGGTCTACAGCTGTATCACTTTGCACTTGATTTTGGGAATCCATCGTTCCCCGTCCACTACCTACCGCAGCCATTTCTGATTTCCCATTCCCGTCGGACAGTAATGTCAGTGACGTCACATCCATGCTTCTCACGACTTCGTACAGGTGGCACCACTGTAGCAACAGTGCTTGACGACGAGAGAGAAAACCGGTTATTGAGAAAAACCGATAAATAATAAAGATTCCGTACACGGACTGTATTTCCGGACTGACAAACTCTAATTATAAATTTAGGGAGCATTTCATTAAAATCACTCCATAAAAGCTTCTGATTCCTCCATCGAAATAGTAAGTACCTGGAAGGTGCACTGTGCAGGAATAGCGAGCCGATTTCTTGGCGATAGAGATAGCTACCACAGGGTTATTTTATCTCACTCTATTAGTATGGCCATAATTTTATGCGATTAATGAGACATTCCTTCCTCCTAGTACTTCTTTGTCAGAAAAATATACTAAGGAGCAATAACCAGATTCTTTATTACTTGTATACCAAGTCCTTATGATACGGCTGGTAGAGATTAGAGTAAATACATTTTAGGTATGTACGTCGGTGCTAGTAACAGAAGTATTCACTTTTCTATAGGTACAACTAGTATGAAAAAGTGGATACATAAGTCAGTTAATTTAGTTTAATAAATGAATGAAGACTAAGTTGTCACTACAAAAAAAATCATTTATTAAATTAAACCACAATCACATTCTGAGAGGAGGCCTGTGCCCAGCAGTGGGACGTATATAATATAGGCTGGAATGATGATGATGATGATGATTACAAATTACAACAATGAAATAAAAATTAAGAAATTAATATTAAAGAAAACTAAATTAAATCAAACAATTAAAATCACTCACTCACTCTTGTCACTTAATTATATACATATTCATTATTTGCTAGCTTTTACCAGCGGGTTCAAACGCGTAAACTGAATCGGTCCGGTAGTTTTAATTGAAATTTTCAGGATGTTTCCGAATTCCCTTGGAAATTTTCAAAATTTATAATAAAAATATAATATAATGTAGTAGGACTATTATTTTATGCATGTATGTATCATTCGTATTAGACAATACGTATGATGCGTATAAAATATTATATTATATTAAATATTACATATTAGCCATTTCCATACATCGTGAAAAGATTGTCACCCTAGTCTCAATAACGAAGGCGCCATCTTACTGTTTGGTGTGGCCATTGAAAAATTAATAAAACCTACCATCAAGTTAAAATTAGCTTATATAAAAAGATATAAAGCTTATTTCATTAAAAAAAATTATATAAGGCTTGTAAATAATAATAATTATTATTATTATTGATTATTATAAATGTATACATTTTATTCAATGTTTTTAAAAGACAACGCTCACGAAACTAAAATTTACTAATTATTTATTATTTATTTCCTGGCAATAGTTAGAGAGGGACACACTGACTCCGTGCTTGCTATTTCACCCGGACCGGAGGCCCTTAGTTCTTATGTCAATGGCTTTGGGTCGGTTTTCGCTCGTCTGTTTTTGGAGTGTTCATTCCAGGTACTTACTATTTCGATGGATTCCTCTACACAAAAATACAATCATTTTAAAGTTGTGCTGTTTGCTCTATTTAAGATAACTTAGCTCTGACTGAAAAGTTGGAAGTTCTAAGGAGAAAACTTAAATCGTTGTCTACAAAGAATTCGTTAGAAATAACTGTGCAGATAATACCAGTGCAATGCTAATGACTCATGATGGTGCTTACTACTATCGCTACTATCAGACAGACTATCATAATTTCAATACCTAATTTAAGATAATCACTACAGAAACCAACCACTTCAAAAATAACTCCTCGCATAGGCAAAAAAAAGTTCAACTGTATCCAACTTACTTTAATATTTAAATTTAAAATGTATTCTGCAAGCGTAAGAAATAGTACTCCAAAGTATTTGCAAGAAATTAACAGTAGGGTGTCAATGAAATTGAAAAAAGTTAAAAGGACATGCAGTGAAATTTTAGAAACTCGGCAGTTATATGAAGATCAAGTACTGGAGGTAAAAAATCATGCGTGATTTCTGTATGAACTAAATTTTATATCCATTTTATTATAATTTTTTTTTGTCCATTAACTTCTAGATTTACCAAGAAGCTTTCAATGAACTCATTCAGTACAGCGTCACATATTCCTGTACATTGATTAATATAAAACAAGCATATGATTCTGCTTTACAAATACGTGACGAGCGAATATCGCAATTTATTACTCAAGATGTAAGTAAAATTTTTGATAAAGTTCAAAATTAGTGCACGATTATTTTCTTTTGCAGCTTTCTTGGAGTATTTAGCTAGATAAATACTCAAAGGCAGCTTTTTAAACATTAGTTGAAACAACACTCTTTTAACGTCACTGTGACATTCAATGACATTATGACATTCACTTTTTTCCTATCATTTATTTTTGTTTACAATGTTCAATCAAATTAAAGTTATCGCAATAAACGACTGATAATAATATATACGGAAAGGCAAATTTATCTCCGCTCATTTGTGACCAGAAATTCAGGAAGTGAAGTCGTTTTTTTATAAGACAAACGATTTTAGCGCGAGTAATGGCAGAGGTGTCTACGACCATTAAAGTTCTCGATGGAGGCTTTTCATCGCAGCTGTCGTGCCACGTCGGCGACAACGTCGACGGTGACCCACTGTGGACGGCGCGCTTCCTTCAGACCCGTCCCCTCGACGTATTCAAAACCCATTATGACTTCCTCAAAGCTGGCTCCGACATCATTATGACTAATACGTATCAGGCCTCCGTCGGAGGGTTCGTCAAATACCTCGGTATCACCCCCGATGCGGGCTTAGAATTAATTAAAAGTGCCGTATCTCTCGCTAAAAAGGCCAGGGAAAAATATCTTAAGGAAAATACGAACGGTGACTCTGATCGCAATCCTCTTATCGCGGGGTCTATTGGCCCATATGGAGCGCATTTACACGACGGCTCGGAGTACAACGGCGCCTACGCCGACGCGACGCCCGCCGCGACCATCCGGGACTGGCACAGGCCGCGCCTCGAGGCTCTCATCGATTCAGGAGTAGATTTACTGGCCTTTGAGACTATTCCTTGCGAAAAAGAGGCCCTCATGCTAGTTGAAATGTTGAAAGATTACCCTAGCATGAAAGCATGGCTGTCCTTTAGTTGTAAGGATGACAAACATATAGCTCATGGAGATGAATTTCAAGCAGTTGCTAAGAAGTGTTACGACCTTAACCCAGAACAGCTGTTGGCTGTAGGGGCCAACTGCACTGCCCCAGCCAACATCGCTGGCTTGCTCAGCGGCATCAATGATGGCAGAGACACCCCTATACCACTTATTGTATATCCCAATTCAGGTGAAAAATATCATAAGGACCTAGGTTGGACGGAAGGTGACAAGCTCCAACAGTTGGACTGCTACGTTCACGGTTGGTTAGACTTAGGAGTGAGGTACATCGGTGGGTGCTGCCGGACATACGCAGAAGACATCAGGCGTATACACAAACAAGTACAGAGTTGGTCTGATAAGAAGTAACATGTAACTCAAGAAGAGCGTCTAATCTCAAAGAGCTCTCTATTTGCACGGCCACAAGAACAGTGTTTATTAAATGCCTTATTAAGTGATGCAGTAAATCTTTGTAATGTACAGATACTGTATAATAACTTTGTTATCTTGACTGTATCAGTAAGAAGTATTATAATGTTAACAATTTTATGTTATTGGATTATTAAAAAACAATGTTATTAAAAGCAGCACCTTTTATTTACCTGAAGAATGTTTATGTTTCATGAATAAACAATGAAATTGGAATTAATTCTATTAAAGTTATGTTTTCGTCTTACTTCCTGTAAAACTATAAGTACTTATTAAAATTTATTTATTTGGCAAAAACATAAAATACATAAGGCCTTATTCTAAAGCCTCTTACAATATTAATAACTACCTTTTGGCCGCATGGTGCATGGTATTCGGTTATCGCGCGCGGAAAAAGGTAGCCTATGTCAATATCGGGCCCATAAACTATATGCCAAAAATCACGTTGATCCGTCGCTCCGTTACGGCGTGAAAGACGGACAAACACACTTTCGCATTTATAATAGTATGGATTATGCAGCACAAAATTTGGCTCACTCTCCATACAAAATTACCTATTTCTGCATACATTTGAGGGCCAGATTTGCCACTCAGTATAGTTAGTTGTGTGGAAATAAAAAACGTACACAGTACATTATTATTATATTATTTACTGTTATGTATGTAGGTACATATTATGTCTAGATTATGTTATTTATTTAGGAGTTAGTACAAAATACACTCAGCAACTAGCACGTCACGCGTAGCATGGTGTCTCCCTTCGATTACTTTTATGTGCAAGGAACCTTCCAGAAAGTGTTTGGCGTGTCGGCGCGGAAGCAGCGGCGGGACGAGAGGATCAGGTCGCTCGTGAAAGAAGTTGAAGACCTGCGGGAACAGAACCTCAACTTGAAATTCGAAATATCCAAGTTGAAAAAAGATATAGGAAAGGTATTATTATGATGTATGCATGCATAGAGACTTAATTATGTAGCAGGTAAACGTCAACCGTACCGTACCTAGTTTAGTTACCTAGTCGCAGCAGCCAGCATTACTTGTAGCAGTATTATACTCCATTTATTTTAACATTTGAAACTTAACGGTAAAATTTGCACACGGTTTTGAATAAATAAATAAACATCTATAAGTAGTAAAAATTTGTATAATATGTATGTATTTATTAATACCGTTAATAAATGTACATGTAGGTATTTTGAGTCAATTTGTGTTCGAAATACCGAGAAACGTGTTAAGTGCAATTTAACCGTTAATTCAAATCTTAAATTAAACGGAGTATAGCCGTACCATTAAAATAGTATTTTGTATTTTGTTTCATTGGTCGGTAACTCGGTCGATAGAGCATGCGATGTCTCCCCACAGGCGGTAAGTATGACCACTAGTGAAACTCAAAGTCGGTAAACTCGGTGGACATACAGAGTGCGGTGACTCCACGCAACACGAACATGCGGGCCCGGCCGACTCGCCAGTTTAGTCCATGGTTTGCACGCCTACGACTAGCGGGAAAACGCTGCTACGCGCTACGAACTACTCGCTACGAGCTACTGCTGTAGTATTTCGTCGCAACTTTAGTGTAAAATTAGGGCTTATAGATTTAGAGCTGGGCACGTAGGGTTAGAAACTTGGCTCTACAAGAGATCTGATTAGGTACTTTTTGACAGTGCGAGCTACATAGTCTCGTCTTGGCAACATTTAACATGAAGTATTTTTGTGGGATTACATTTAGATGAAGGACGAGCAGTTCTCGGAGTACCTGTCGCTGGCGCGCGAGCGGGACGCGCGCTACACGCTGTACTTCGAGAACCTGGCGCTGCAGCTGCGGCTGCGCGAGCTGAGCGGGGGCGCGCCGCCCGCCGCCGACGGGTACGCGGACCCCGCCGTGCTGCGCCTCGCGCTGGACCGCTGCAGGTGGGCTGCGCGAGCTGAGCGGGGGCGCGCCGCCCGCCGCCGACGGGTACGCGGACCCCGCCGTGCTGCGCCTCGCGCTGGACCGCTGCAGGTGGGCTGCGCGAGCTGAGCGGGGGCGCGCCGCCCGCCGCCGACGGGTACGCGGACCCCGCCGTGCTGCGCCTCGCGCTGGACCGCTGCAGGTGGGCTGCGCGAGCTGAGCGGGGGCGCGCCGCCCGCCGCCGACGGGTACGCGGACCCCGCCGTGCTGCGCCTCGCGCTGGACCGCTGCAGGTGGGCTGCGCGAGCTGAGCGGGGGCGCGCCGCCCGCCGCCGACGGGTACGCGGACCCCGCCGTGCTGCGCCTCGCGCTGGACCGCTGCAGGTGGGCTGCGCGAGCTGAGCGGGGGCGCGCCGCCCGCCGCCGACGGGTACGCGGACCCCGCCGTGCTGCGCCTCGCGCTGGACCGCTGCAGGTGGGCTGCGCGAGCTGAGCGGGGGCGCGCCGCCCGCCGCCGACGGGTACGCGGACCCCGCCGTGCTGCGCCTCGCGCTGGACCGCTGCAGGTGGGCTGCGCGAGCTGAGCGGGGGCGCGCCGCCCGCCGCCGACGGGTACGCGGACCCCGCCGTGCTGCGCCTCGCGCTGGACCGCTGCAGGTGGGCTGCGCGAGCTGAGCGGGGGCGCGCCGCCCGCCGCCGACGGGTACGCGGACCCCGCCGTGCTGCGCCTCGCGCTGGACCGCTGCAGGTGGGCTGCGCGAGCTGAGCGGGGGCGCGCCGCCCGCCGCCGACGGGTACGCGGACCCCGCCGTGCTGCGCCTCGCGCTGGACCGCTGCAGGTGGGCTGCGCGAGCTGAGCGGGGGCGCGCCGCCCGCCGCCGACGGGTACGCGGACCCCGCCGTGCTGCGCCTCGCGCTGGACCGCTGCAGGTGGGCTGCGCGAGCTGAGCGGGGGCGCGCCGCCCGCCGCCGACGGGTACGCGGACCCCGCCGTGCTGCGCCTCGCGCTGGACCGCTGCAGGTGGGCTGTGGCAGCCGCAGCAGTGGCGTAGCGTAGTCGCGGCCATTTTGAGGGGACAAAAAAATCAATCCCTACTTAATATTATAAATGCGAAAGTAACTCTGTCTGTCTATCTGTCTGTCTGTCTGTCTGTCTGTTACGCTTTCACGTCTAAACCACTGAACCGATTTTGTTGAAATTTGGTGTATAAGTTTGAACCCCAAGGATCAACATAGGATACCTTTTATTCCGGTAGAGGGCGCCACCGCGCGATAACCTAGATCCGCGTAGACGAAGTCGCGGGCATGAGCTAGTAATAAATAAAATAATACGAAATACGTCTAGATAATAATTTTCACAATTTTATCGCATTTACGATTCGGACTGTTTAGAATTAACATTTTCTATTAGTTATGGTACCTACTGTGACGAAATCGGGCAATCCCCTTCTATTAGTTTGTTGTAGGTAGTTGTAACTACAGATAAATAGTAGGTACCTAAGTTTTCAATTTGTAGCTATATACTTTATCATGGTATTCTACTAACTAAGTACGTAATGAAGTCTATACAAGTACCTGATTACTTGAGAAATTAAATTACGGCGTTGACTTACGTGACCTTTTATCTAAAAGGAACACGCCTCGGCCACCGAGCGACGGTGTTGCATACAATGTCGAAATTTAACGACGTTAAGCTAAGTTTAGACTTGCAAGAAAAATCGTGCAAGTTGCATTACATTGCGGCGTTCGATTGACGCCTCGCGATGTAATGTAATGCAATGCAATGCAACTTGCACGATTTTTTGTGCAAGTCTAAACTCGGCTTTATACCCAAGGTGTAAGAATACCAGAGAGCACCGTTCTCCAAAGACGTTACGTAAAAAACAGATAAATTCTCAATTTTTTATTATCACAAAAATATAACGTACCTACATACTTTTAGTACCCACACTTAACTATATGCTCCTCCATAATGGGATAAAATTTATTCAATTACCTGATTGACGTTACGTACTCATCCCATAATTAATTTTCATACATCCTAATCAGATGGCACGTGGCACTAATAATTTCTTCTAAAGTTCTGTAGGTAATGAATAATTCGTATCGTAAGTGCACCTACGCAGAATCTCATACAGATACAACCCAAAGTTACTTACTTGAGTAACCAAAACTTCCTAGATTTCCAGATGAAATTTTGCGCAATCAATTCAGACCGCCTTGGCGCCGAGACAGGATGCCAATACTTGCATCCTCGTCTAGATGAGAGGGTATGTTACTTTGAGTAAGCAGGTACCGTTTGTATGTATCTTCTTCTCTTCTTCTGAAAATGCCACTCTATTACTGGAGGTTGGCCGTTGGCTCCGAAAATTTCTCCCTATCTTGAGCCATCCCGAACAGTTGCTCAGCACTGCTGATCCCGGTCCACTCCCTGATATTCCGCAGCCATGATTTCTTCCGCCTACCAGGGCGCCGCTTTCTCTGTATTTTGCATGTATAATTTTAATCAAACATTCCCACAGAGAACAGCTATCGTCGACGCAGCGCGACCTGGCCAAAATGACCGATGAGTATTCGGAGACGGTGCCGCGACGCGAGTTCGACTGCCTCGAGAACAAGGCTAACGAGCTAGGGAAAGAAGTCGAGCAGCTGCAGGCCGAACTGGCCGCCGTCAGAGACAAGTGCCAGCGCGCACTCGGTAAGCTGGAGGGAGGGAGTAGACCCTTGGGAATAAGGCATGCGGCCTTTGCGAGGGGGGAGCGTTGCAAGATCAGCTGGCCGCCGTCAGACATGTGCCAATGGGCGCTCGGTAAGCTGGGAGAAAGTAGACCCTGGGGAGCAAGTCTTGCGCCCTGAGCAAGGCGGGAGCACTGCAGGATCAGCTGGCCGCCGTCAGAGACAAGTGGCAGCGGGCGCTTGATAAGCTGGGCGGGAGTAGACCCTCGGGAACAAATTCTGCAATTACATTCGATTGTTTTATCAAATAAATTTGTATGAGTGGGGAGTTCATTAGGGCCTACCGCGATATCGATGCTTCAACGCCTGCGAAGAGACGTTGCACTCACGTTGAGAACCTCAACCTCACCTCATTTAATTTACACCCACAGCGTCAAAGAAGAGTGTGGAGGAGGAGCTGGCGGAGTGCAAGGAGCGTTGCCGCGAGCTGGAGCGAGCCGGCACGCCGCGCCCGCAGTGGGAGCTCTGCGCGGACTTCATCAGCGGCGGCCGGGACAGGTGCTCTGCCATGCCTTTTATTTCCTTCGAGACTGCCGTGGGATTACCTTGACCTCCTACCCCGTAAAGAACTTTAGGGCTGGACGTACATTTTGCTGAAATATAAAACATTAGAAAGGAATAAGTCACTCAGGTTAAAAAAATTACGACAGATATTTGATCTTTGGCTGTATCGATATTTGAGATCTTGGATCAGAAGCGCATGAACTTTTCATGTACTTAACTAGGTGCCCATGGTACGAACACATTGTGTTTCAGATGGTGGCAACTGGCAAGCGGCCTAACATCAAGAGATATCCTCAGGGTTCTCCTCAAAGAGCTAGGCCCAGCGGCGGAGAGCGACCATTTGGAGTATTTCGATGGTTTGGTAAATACTAAATACCAGTGGCGTACAGTGAGCGCCCTTGATTTGAGGAGCACAGACCCAGAAGTCAACACACTGATTTTTTTTTTAAACTCGAAACTCAAAGTTCGTGTCGTGCAGCCCCTCTGACACTTATACGAGTATATACTATTTGATACGAGAGCGAGAGGGACCGCACGACACGAACTTCGAGTTTCGAGGTTCGGAGTAGCCTGCAGGGTGGGTATTTACGAGTAAATATACGATACGACGTACCTACAAGCAAGGAATGATTAAAATTACTACTTAATTGTGTTGTGTAGTGTACCCTGAGTTACGACTATATAGGCACACTGATAACATCTAGCAGTTTCTAAATGTGGTGCTTAGGGCACGGACCCGTCGGTGCCGCCGTACCTGCGCAGCAGCGGGCGCGTGCGCAACCTGCGGCTGTCGCGGCGCGAGGTGGCCGTGTTGGTGACGGACGTGTGGCGCGGCAAGGCGCAGGCGCCGCCCGGCCTCTCCATGCAGGACTATCTCACGCAGTACTTCGAGGAGAGGTCTGTTACCCCCCTGGTATAAGTTTCGCATTGCCACATCACAAATAGTTTCGAGAACGTTACCGCTTAAACCTATATCGGTATACGAATCCTTGTGTTTCAATAGAAGAAACAGTCCCATTCCCATTTGAAGCCTTGTTAAGCATTTAGTCATGCAGGTGGTAGGAGCATGTGCAAGGTCCGCCCGGATTGCTACCACCATCTTGCAATTCTTGCTCGCTAATCCTGTCGTGAAGCAGCAGTGCTTGCACTGTTATATTTCGGTATGGAGAGTAAGACAGCTGGTGAAATTACTGGCACTTGAGGTATCCCATCTAGGCCTCTAGGTTGGCAACGCATCTGCCCCTGGTCTTGCAGATGTTTATGGGCCGTGGTGATCTCTTACCATCAGGAGACCCACTTGGTCGTTTGCCATCCAGTCCCATGATCCAGTCGAATAAAAAAAAAGTCTGCAGTTGTGTAAGTGTCATGGCCACCTTGTTCCGAGTGGAGCAGGTACCAGCAGCCGTCGGTGCGCGCGGAGTGGGCGTACAACCTGTGCGCGGGCGCCGAGCAGATGCTGGACGAGCCGCAGGTGCGCCTGTTCTGGGGCGCGCTGCACGCGCAGCTCGCCGAGGACGTCTACTGGGGGCTGCGCGCGCACTGGCTGCAGCTGCGCGACCAGCTGCTCCGCCACAGCAGGGACGGAGAGGTTAGATCTTACGATAGAGGCAAGCTATTATGACTAACTTGGCAGCTAACTACAGGACTTTAATAGTAAACACACACCCAGTGGCGTAGCTATCGTATGGCTGGTGTAGTGCACCAGGACCCCGGACCTCAGGGGGCCCTTTAACCTAAATCTTGCCCAGGGCGCTGGAAGTGCTAAAACCAGCACTGTTAATACTCATCTCGTATTAAGTAAACCTCTATTGTCAGACTATCACAATGGAAGAGTTGGAGAAAGTGGCCAAGGCCACGTTCCCTCTGAAGAGCGAAGTGGACATCCGCAACCTCATCGACGTCGTCCGCAAGCAGCTCAAGCTCAAGCACACCAGCAACGAAGTCAACCTCGAGAAACTGTTCCACGAGGTACTCTGTTTAGTTCTACCTACATTACAGATCCTGTACCGGTTCTAGTTTATGACTGAAAAAATTCAAACATCGGCATTTGCTAAGTGGCATCCATTTTGGTGATTTGTTAAATGATACTATGGTTAATACTGTTATATTAAGATTAAGATTTCATCTATAATTTTTTTTTAACACCAAATACTTAAATCAATTCTATTCTAAGATGAAGCTGAGTTTAGATTTGTAAGAAAAATCGTGCAAGTTGCATTACATTGCGGCGCTCGATCGACCACTACAAACTCGTTGGCTTTACGGCCTCGCAATGTAATGCAACTTGCACGATTTTTCTTACAAGTCTAAACTGGGCTTTAGGCTCAGGGTTTAAGCACAGTACACAACCATCACCTCCGTGATTCAATCTCGGTTGCTGAAGCCACTTTTTCGTAAAAGTCGTGCTAAATTTTATCTGCCTATTTAATAATAGATGCATCAACATCATGCAAGTGCGCATTTGTGTCAATAGAAGCGTTTGTTATTTGCGGAGTTCAGTTATCGCACCCGCACGTACAATGTAATTTTTCGGGGTAAAATGGGTCTTATCTATAAGTTAAGTTTGTTAGTGCCATAAACAAACAATATACACATACCTAAATATTTTACAACTTTCACACTTATTACTTAACATTACCTACTAATAGGACTGGGTAGATAAGTATAAAGCCGAGTTTAGACTCGCAAGAAAAATCGTGCAAGTTGCATTACATTGCGAGGCCGTAAAGCCAACGAGTTTGCAGTGGTCAATCGAGCGCCGCAATGTAATGCAACTTACATCATTTTTCTTGCAAGTCTAAACTCGGCTTAAGTATTAACTAAAGTGAGAAAAGTTACTAACTTAGTGGTAGGTGTCCTAGCGTCCTATGCTAGTGGCACTAAAGCTAGAAACTGAAAGAGGCCATACCACAGAATAAGTAATAACTAGTACGGTACACACTTCTTAAAGAAATTTCGAAAAGGTTAGTAGGAGACCGAAGAGCTAGCAGCTTCCTCGGACAAAGAATTAGCTTTGCTATTCAAAGAGGAAACGCTGCCGGTATCTTCGGGACCTTGCCAAAGGGGTAATTTTTGAGTAATTTGTTTTAGTCTTTGGTTTTATTTTATTTTATGTCAGTATTTTAAATTTAGGACAGGTAGTTTTATTAATGTAATGCTTAGTATCTATATTCATTCAGTTAAATACACTTCAAAACCAATATTTAATCCTTGTCCCTTTATGATTGTTTTGTTTTGGAATCTATAATAATTTTATTTCTAATATTTTTTTACAATCATCTACCTATAAGTATTTTGGTAATGATTTATGTACATAATAGATGTTATGTATATTTTATTACTTCAATACATTGTTATTATAAATTTTATTACAACAATATAATAGGAAACAAAATAAATAAAAACTACTTAAACATACCTAACTATAAAAAGAGAACACCATCTAAAAGGTCCTCTTGCGGCATAGACCCCAACACACTGGCGGCAATACCTCTCTGTACAGTCAGAGAAATTCGTTGGGAGTGGTAAAAGCGCCAGCTATTGTATTTTTTTATTTCAATTCCAAATTTTTGTTACTTTTACTGATTTTACTTCGATTCCCAGCGCTGGTCTTATTTTTCTGGTTTTTCTATGCATCTATATTTCAGTTTGTATTTTCTACCTATTCCTTGTCCCTTTGTTTTCGCAGAACGAGGAAGGCTTCGACCGCGTGGAGCTAGCCCGCGAGCTGTACCGGCAGCGCCAGCTGGCTCAAGACCGGTACCTGCGGGAGGTGCTGGCGGCGCTGGGGGGCGGGGGAGGGGGAGGGGGAGGGGGAGGGGGAGGGGGCCCCCGGGGCCCCGCGCGCGCCGTCAGCGTCGACGCGCTCAAGCGGGCCTTCGCCATCGTCGACCCCGCTATCGGTGCGTAGAACAGCAGGGCTACTCCGAAACTCGAAACTCAAAGTTCGTGTTGTGAGGTCCCTCTCGCTCTCGTATTAAATAATATAAGCGTAGGCGGGCGGTACGATACGAACTTCGATTTTCGAATTTCGTGGTAGCCTTGCAGCAGGGCCATTCCGAAACTCAAAGTTCGTGTCGTGCGGTCCCACTCACTCTCGTATTAAATCGTATTAGTGTCAGAGGGACCGGAAGACACGAACTTCGAGTTTCGAGTTTCTTAATAAGTACTTAGCCACGCAGGACCACAATAAAGTCTCCTTCCTCAACGGCATAAAGATTAACAGCACCAAAGCAGCGATATCGCGGAACTATTGATAGAAAATGTTAAGTGCCGTGTTTATTTTTCCCACAATTTATTGATGTCGCCACTTTATCTTCTCTCCCGCTATCAATAAGTAATCCCTACTTCCCTACTAATATTATAAATGCGAAAGTAACTCTGTCTGTCTGTCTGTCTGTTACGCTTTCACGTCGAAACCACTGAACCGATTTTGATGAAATTTGGTAACTATGTAGGTAGTTTGAACCCCAAGGATCAACATAGGAAACTTTTTATTCCGGTAGAGGTCGCCACCGCGCGATAACCTAGATCCGCGCAGACGAAGTCGCGGGCATAAGCTAGTAAGAAAATAAATATAGGGTAAATAACACTTTTTGCAGGGATATATTTTTAACTCAACATTTCTATTCATTTTATCTTATTATTGTAAAATTCTGTGATCGATATTTATTTCCACATTTCCGTACATTAATTAAATTGAAATTTACCAATATCTGACAGCTAGACAACGGGCGGTAGTAAGTAGTTAGTCGTGTGCTATTTTATCTAAAAGATATATTATTCGCTTGTTTCATTTGATTTTGTATTAATACCTATCTAAAGTCTCAATAAAATATTTGTATTACTTAGACAGGTAGGTACTATCATTATTATCTTATCTTCTCGAGACTGATTCTAATGTCAAGCGTAAGAGATAGTTTCTCAGATCGTACTTAGGTGTTTTAATAATTCATTTTTTTATAACATACCTTCTATGGTATGTATACCTACAGTTACTTAAGTACGTAATTAGGTTCTTTCTATACTTGGTTTGGATAGGTAGTACCTATTAGGTACCTATATTTAACTAAATGTAAACAAACTTAGCTACTTACCAGATTTGGCACATTCAAGGATTTTAAACATTTTACTTATCTATCATTGTATTCATTGTATACAAACTAGACTAGTGTATTTCAATATAGAAATGTAAATGTTTAGATAGTTTAATGGGGGAATTTCAATATTTAAGACACCAATCGACGTTATTTTGTTTACATTTAGTTAAATACCTATCCAAACCAAGTAGGTATAGTTTGCATACAGTTATCGGGATTCTACGATTTAAAAGCTCTCAAGCGGCTAATCTCCTGTTTTGTGCTTTACGCCCTTTGAGCCCAAAGGTATCGACTAAATGACAAAAGTTTTTGTTGTGTTTGTTTTTATTACATGCGACATATTTCTCAGATCATATCCGTATGGAGCGTTACATCCGGTGGGCTTTCTCGGAGCCAACGGCCGACCTGAACAGCATCACGCCTCTGCCTCTGCGGGCCGTGGCGGCGCGCCTGGCTGCCGGCGACATCGAGCGAGTTGGCCCGCGCTACCGGGGCACCCATCGACGAACCACTTACAAATAATTACCAAGCATATTCTTCTAATAAAAGTGCTTATCAAATATCCCAGTAAAATAAATTAAATCCCCCGCTAAAAGCGTTCCGCGCAATTGTTTTTTTTTTTTAATACCTATTGGCAAACAAAACAAAAAATATTTTTAAGCAGCTGTTTAAAACGCTCGTTTTATTTGACATGTTCTGTTGAGCTACTACAAAATTCGGAAATCCAAGTTCGTGACGTTCCGTCCCTCTGACGTTATACTGTTTAATACAAGTGAGAGGGATGGTACGAATTTTGAGTAGGCCCTCTGAATCAATTATTTTCGATACTTACCGTTTCAAAGCACTAGCTGTCGAAGCTGTCACAAACGTCAAAATTTTTGAACACGTGTGTCACTTGTAGTATCGCTGTTTGTTTACATGCAGTGCAATTTTATAAAATATTTATATTAAAAGTAATTTAGTATTCATCAAAAATGGCAGATATTATTGATACAGAGGAAGAGGATAGAGACATAATAAACTTGGAGGAATTAGAACAAACATTTAGTAAAAAATACAACTTATTATCTGAGACTGCAGTTTCTCTCAAAAAAACCTATATAAATAAGTTAGCTACGACAAAGTAAGTATCAAAATACATTATAAAGACGTTCAGGCTTAAATAGCTGAACATTAATCATTTATTTGTGTACCAGTTCTATTTTATTCATAAAATCTAATCTTAATTACAGGTCATTAAAAATAGCAGTAAGCTTACTAGATAACAGCATAGAAGTGTATCAACTTAACAATACGTCCCTAAATAAGGTATGCCGTCTCAGTGGGCACAAAAAGGCTTTAACCGACATAGTGTTTCTGCGCAAAGAGGAGCATCTACTACACTCTTGTGGACAGGATGGTGTTGTGAAGCTCTGGGACACGAGAGCCAGTGGCAGCTGTGTTCAGGAATATCAAGGTGACATTTTAAACCAATTGAATATAATGTTTGTCAAGTCATTTCCTTTGCCTTTGCATTGTTTTGTTTTATTGAAAATCTATTTTTAAAATATTACCTCGAAACAGATGAAGAGGATGCCATCGTCAAGCCATTTGAGTGCATGGATGTATCATGCAATGATCGCGTGTTGTGTGCGGGCAGTCAGACTGTGCAGGACGATGCATACCTTGTGTTCTGGGATCAACGAGTGACCAAGCCCCTAGGAGGCTACTGGAACACCCACACAGATGATATTTCACAGGTACAGTGACACTTATGATCACTCCAGAATTTCCTACTCCAACATTTTTTTTTTTTGGTTTTGACCATGAATACTCATATATTTCTCTGTAAACTTGTAAATTGGTATCCCTCATCTGGCATAATCTTTTTTGCCTAAAACTCAGTTAACATAGCACATTTATAATTAATAATTACTTTGTATAATATGTACTTGGCCGAAGACTTGTTTCACATAATTTTGTATAATGAAACCACTCACTGTTTTCTAAATAAAAACCCCCATGGAAACAAATTGTTAATAGAACAGTATAGGTTAGGATAACAGGTTAGGTTAGAACTGTGACTTCACAGAGAAACAAGGGAGAAAGTGGTATTGATTTAAGCACTTCACATTATCAGTTTTGTTTCAAATAATATTTTTTGTAGCATAACTTAATATTATATTTCAGGTCAAATTCCATAAGAAAAAACCAAACATCTTAGCATCCACGGCATTAGATGGCCTCCTCAATATTTACAACATTATGGAGCCGGCAGAAGACGATGCACTCACCTACTCCTTGAATGTTGAAAACTCAGTGGAGAAGCTGACGTGGCTGAGTGACTCCCAGGTGTCTTGTGTCACACAGAGCAGCGACCTGCAGGTCTGGGACACGGAAACCGGGGACTTAATACGGAGCTATGATAGAGACAAGATCTCTAGGACTATTAAGGTAATTTTTTTTTAGAGTAGTATTTTAACAAGGCCAGGGTATACCAAATGTGACTGTCAGCCTCATGGGGAGCCTCAATTAAATACACAACACTACAGATATTATGCTCTCCGTTGCACTGAAACCATGTCTCTGGATGCAAAGGCCTGTCTAATGAACCTGTAAATCAGCAATGCTTCTTCTGAAAGCAGTCGACTTAAAATTACATTAACACCTCCATTGAACAAGCCCGTACCATCCAAATACTTGTCCCTGATGTCCTTATTCTAAGGTAAAATTACCTCAAGAGATTATTAATTATTAAAGTCAAGGATCAGTCTTATATTAGTAGTTCAGGTGTAGGCGTGCATTGGGTCAGGGTCGCACGCGGCGCCAGCTCAAGGCTCTGCCTATCCTCGAACTGGTGCTGCACTAATCTGTGGCCCATTTTTAAGGTGAGCTCCAGAAAATGCGACAAAACCTGAGTATTAAGCATGGATGAAATAGAGTATGGATTGTTATTCTCCATACTAAAAAACGTCCACCGGAACAAAGCCAAAATCCACGATTATGACTAGATGGCGCTGAGATTTTTTCTACATTATATCTAGATGGCACTAAACGCAAATATAGCAACGCATAGTCCAGGGAAACGGCGCTGAGGATTTTCCCGACATTATGTCTAGATGGCACTATTCACGTAAATACGTACTTTAGCTGTCAAAAACCACTTTTATCTAAACAGTCAACCAAAGAAGTCAACACATCAAATATATCTGAACAACATAGAAAAATAGGTCGAACATTGATAAAAAAATAGCTATGCTAATTTCAGGTAAGCGATGTGACAATCATCGAAAACAGTACAGTATTGTCATCACATACATCTGTCTCACATTTTTCTCTTCAATAATTTGACAGATGCATCTCTAGCTGTAGCATTAATACGCTGAATAAATAATAATACGGTAAATGCCCTAATGGGCATTTCTATCTACGGTTGTACCATGAGTTTATCTCTCCGATTTCAACAAAATTTGAAAGAAAGACTCCGTCCATGATTGCGAGTTGAACGGAGCAAAAACGGAAATGACTGACTATCGGAGCAGTGTTTGGTCGTGTTCAAACGTAACCCGAAGGAGTTTCTGCGTCGTTTCGTGACCGTGGACGAAACGTGGGTTCACCACTACACCCCCGAAAAGAAAGAGCAGTCGAAGCAGTGGATTTTACCGGGTGAACCTGCTCCAAAGAAAGCAAAAACCGTCCCATCGGCTACTGGAAAGGTCATGGCGACTGTTTTTTGGGATTCGCAGGGTATTATACATATTGACTACATGGAAAAGGTGAAAACGATAACAGGGCAGTACTATGCCAATTTATTGGCTGAATTTGACGCCGTGTTGAAGGACAAACGACCCCATTTAAAAAAGAAAAAAGAACTGTTTCATCACGACAACGCCCCGGCTCATTCGTCCAGAGTTGTGACGGCTAAATTAGCACAGTTACGCTACGAACTATTGCCTCACCCCCCGTATTCTCCAGATTTGGCCCTATGCGATTTCTTTTTGTTTCCCAACCTAAAAAAAAATGGCTCGGTGGTAAGCGATTTGGATCAAATGACGAAGTCATTGCTGCCACAGAGGCCTATTTTAATGACTTTCCAAAATCATTCTTTTTAGATGGTTTAATAAGCTTGAGTATAGGTGGAACAAATGTATAGAGTTAAAAGGTGACTACGTAGAAAAATAAATGCATAAATACAAAAAAAATGTGTTTTCTTTCCATAACCGGCTACTTTTCAAACAGCCCTCGTAATATGTCAGATTGCGGTTGCGGATTCAAATCAAACTCCATAGTTTAGTTCACACGTAAATCGTGAACAATTCTGTAATTGCTGCGAAAAAAATTCAAAACTTGGCTCTCGAAGGAATATAACGCCATCTAGTATTACCTTCTACAACATAACGAAGTTTAGTGAACTCACAGAGGTACTTTAAAGAGTTGAACATTATTGCCACCATGCTAAATAGAGCAATGTCGCCACTAAAATTATGTATTATACCGGTTCAATACATCTGGCGACATCTAGTTCGTTTTATCGTACTATACAACGAGGAACTATCTTATGTATGGAGGCTGCACGTCCATACTGTACTTCGTCCATGGTATTAAGTAATGAACTTTTAGGCAGATTTATATGGCGTGTGGTATATGATAGTACACTAGTTAATTAAGTAGTAGTTTAATTAAGTAATTGCTGTGTTTTATAATAATAGCCTCATAATGTTTATTAAAGTTAAGACTGTAATTAAGACTGAATATTTGCATGCCCATTAGCAGGCAGAATACACTGCACACAAATTTTAATACATTATCAACATCCACTTGACTGTAATCTAGCAAATAAAGTATATTTCGATTTTGATTTTTTGTATAATAAAATGGTTTTCTTTCCGTTGATAGCGGAGCAAAGGCGACGACTGCTACGTCGTGGACACGTACCGGTCCGCGGACGGCGAGTGCGTCATCCTGGCTGGCTCGCACGCTGGCAACGGGTAACTTTATTTTACTACTAGCTTTTGGTTGCGACTCCGTCTGTTTAGAATTATGTTGGCGCTATCCTGCGGGAAATATGCATTTACGGTATAAAACTATCCTATGCATGGCATGATAAATAACCTACTTTTCATGTAGCAGTTGGTTCCAACCACAGGGTTGGTTTGTACAGTGTCATTTTGATCAAACATTTTTTTGGAATATAATATTAAGTCAAAAGAAAACGTTTGCTTAATAAACGTTTGTAATAATAAAACTTGACAATGTAAAATTATGCAAAATGATAATTTGACCAAATGAATAGGAATAGAATAGAATTGATTTATTTGGTGTTAAAAAAGTTTGTACATAAAATATTAATCTAAATACAACAGTCATAGTCATATAGTTTATTGCATTTATGTGGTATAAACCAGTGTGGTACAGTAGTTAACAAAGCACCAAAATGGAAGCCACACAGCAAATGCCGATGTCTGAATTTCTTCAGTCACGGCGCTGAATCATGGCGAATAAAATGCGAAATATGCTAAAGATTCGTTTGGGAAATGAAACTACTGCGATAAGTTTTTTGGGAAGTGAAATTTGGCAAACCGCTACGAGTAGGCTAATGCTTTAAAGTGATCGTGTAATTT
This sequence comes from Choristoneura rosaceana, assembly GCA_037349165.1. Taxonomy (NCBI): domain Eukaryota; kingdom Metazoa; phylum Arthropoda; class Insecta; order Lepidoptera; family Tortricidae; genus Choristoneura; species Choristoneura rosaceana. Next base: position 382,548 of record JAZBNJ010000038.1, on the reverse strand, counting down.
CCAGCAACGTGCTGCGCTCGGTGACAGCGACCTGCAAGAAGCTGCAGCCCACCACAGACTTCGCGGCCAACAAGCAGACCGTGCGCTGCTGCGCTTACAACAAGGAGGTGAGACCTGACCCCCCTACTAATACTACTAAAAACGAAATAAGGTCCATCATCCCAGCCTATAAACGTCCCACTGCTGGGCACAGGCCTCCTTTCAGAACAAGAGGGCTTGGACCATAGTTCCCACGCGGGCCCAGTGCTGATTGGGAACTTCACACGCACCATTAAATATCTTCGTAGGTTTGTGCAGGTTTCCTCACGATGTTTTCCTTCACCGCAAAGCTCGTGGTAAATTTCAAATGTAATTCCGCACATGAATTTCGAAAAACTCAGAGGTGCGAGCCGGGGTTTGAACCCACGACCCTCTGCTTGAGAGGCGATAGGTCAAACAACTAGGCCACCACGGCTTTTTTCTTAAGGTCCACTTGAGTTTTATTGGTAAATTGAAACCTAAAGCCTGAAACCTAAGCGTTTTTAGGGTTCCGTAGCCAAATGGCAAAAAACGGAACCCTTATGGATTCGTAATGTCTCTCTGTCCGTCTCCGTATGTCATAGCCACTTTTTTCGAAACTATAAGAACTATACTGTTGAAACTTGGTAAGTAGTCGCACTTGTGGCTCTTCCGGTGTTTCAGCAGGTGTACATGGGCGATGGTAATCGCTCACCATCAGGCGAACCGTCTGCTCGTTTGCCCCCTATACCATAAAAAAAGTAGATGCAAAAATAGAAAAAAAAACAATAAATTTTGAGGGTTCCCCATACTTAGAACTGAAACTTTAAAAATTTCATTCAGCAGTGGATGTCTTGTGGTTGATAATGATTTTGACTCGTTTGTGCACAGCGCGAGCTGCTGGTGACGGCGGGAGAGTCGGGGCTGGTGAGCGTGTGGGCGCCGGCGGGGGCGGGGGCCGCGGGGGCGGGGGCTGCGGGGGCGGGCGTCCCGCACCGGCTGGCCGGCGCGCTCAAAAAGCTGCGCGTGCGACACAAACCCTACTGAGCCGCACAATACATCATGACATGCCATTGTTGTTTCATTTACCCGTGGGCAGTGGCGAACCCATTGGCGCCCAAAAGCCGGTGAAGTAGTTTTTTTGGCAAGTTATTTCCTAATAACCCAACTGAATCGTGACCCACTGTGGAACCTTATCGTAGAAAAAGTCAGTGACATTGCACTGCTTGACAAGGAAATTTATTATGACACTTACTGTGGAATGTTCTACGGTGGGTCAGGATTCAGGAATAGGGATGATGACGCCATTAAAAAATAATTCGAAGGCATAAATCCAGTAAACAAACGCTTTATTTTAGCCCTGAAAACCAGATTAATTTTCGATTTACTGTAAAATTAGATTTTTTGGTGCTTTAAAACAAATTAATAGTTAGTTGATTAAGTTGCCAGATAGTGACGTCATAATTCGCTATTGCAATTGAAACTCTATGGGAGAATTGTGTTTTGACAGCTCATAAAAAGTACGTGGTGTCAACATTCCTATTAAATGGTTCTCTTAGCAGCAGAAGCAGTTGTGGTGCTCAACTTAATCTGAACACTTATTAACTTGGCAGTAGAATCGTGTGTAGATCAATTTGAGCCCATCCACGTTTACTGCTGACTGTACATTGGTTCCGGAATTGTAGGTAACTACCCTCAAAGGGGTAAAATTAAAACTATATTTCGTGAGTAACTGACAAGAATCATAGGTACAGACATCGTGAGTTTAGAATCGCATAAATTTTTGCGAGAGAACTTTAGAACGTTGACAAGGAAAAAGAACGGGTTTTGTAACAGGACAAGGCAGATATTAAATAACAATAATACAAGTTTCAATAACTTAAATCTTTATTACCCAACTACGCAGCCAAAATAATGAACGAGTCAGGTCTTATATAAGTTACAGCTAATATTACGAGACAACCACGCGAATCTAAGTGTAAATATATTTTAAAACATCCATGCACACAGCTACATACAAAACAATATATCTAAACGTTAACAATAATCTCTTAGCGACTTGATTTAAATAGTAATTCCGTTCAAAATGATTTAAAGATACAATAGTTGTGAAGTTAAAATAAAACGGTTAATAATAAACTCTCAATTTTTAGATACTCGTCCACATCCTTAGTGTTTATATGCATTGTACCTACAGTCGCCATCATAAACTTCGGAACTGTCTAGGTGCTCAAAAATAAGACTGAACACGACAGTCCTGTCAATCGCGCGCATGACAAATATTTTTGAGCACGGATAGAATACCGATATTTATTATGGAGACTCACTTACCAATAATATAAGCAGAATTTTACAACTGACTTAGTTATTTCATACACTTGCTGGGCTAGTGCAGAGTTTATTAGTACAGTCGACTCCGTAAACTTATGAGCAAAAATTTGATCAAAAATATCTGAACATGACTATTGTTAACGGCGTAGAAGCTCTTTCAGATATTTTTAATCAAATCTTTGCTCACAATTTTATGAAATCGACTGTACAGGAACTCAAGTTTACCCACGTCATCGAGTACCGCATAGGGATTTCACTACCCCAAAGTTACTATACTGGGTGATTCCTGGGTCATGAGCAGGAGTGAACGGGGTGATGAGGACATTCACACTGAGCAACTTCTACTATGGGAACAGCCCCGAAATCGCGAAAAAAAAAACATCTAATCAAGAGATAATCGATCGCTAACTATCCGAAATGTATGGAATAGCAGATTATTTTCTGCCATTTCGTGGCTGGTCCCATAGTAGAAGTTGCTCAGTGTGAATGTCCTCATCACCCCGTTCACTCCTGCTCATGATCCAGGAATCACCCAGTATACTAAATGCTATAGTCATAATGTCATTCAAAAAGGTAACATAATGCTTGCAACGTGTAAACGAATTTATATGAAACTGGTCAACCTTTGCATTCCGCCACTGTACCCGAACGTGTGTGATGATACCAGCAGTTGCCCACTGATCAGTACTACCTATACTATTACTTATTCTGTGTCAATACTCAGAGTAGAAAACAAAATTAAATCTGTTCCTATCTGTTGTGTGTGTTGTATTTTTACCTGACCAGAAGTGCTCGGCAGAGTAGGAGGTAGTCTTTCAACCTTATTTACGTGATGTAGTACCAGTACAGTATAAGACGAACACCACGCCACGGTAACCAGTGGTCAACGGCAGGTACCATTCGTTTCAGTTCGGGCACTACTCTATGACACGTAAGTTTAAGCAAAAAAAATCCTTGAATGGCTTTACCCATCTTTGGAACTTTGGGGTGGTTGTAGGCCTATAATTGTCCCATGACGTAGGTAAACTTGCAATCAGACCCCTTGCTATTACGCAGAATGGTTTCCTTGTGTCATATATCAAATTAACAAGTGATTATAAATCCTAAACACTAGATACCATTTTAATTCCTGTTATAAGTAATTTTTAAAATGAGCGCTTTTGAAATTTCCTTCATGCAGTTACTAACAGCGAACTAACCCTAAGACGGCACGCATTAATAAAAACTAACGATAATTCCCAATAAATATAAATTTGTACTCAAATATAATCTTATCTCGAACGCTTTTACAAAATTAGAATAAAAAATCAGATTACAATAAAATATCAGAATAATTAAGTGAGCAGTGTCGATCCGGTTGAGGCCCATTTATACAAAGCCGACTATACCTAGTACCATCCACGAGGACGCGTGATTTTGTCAAATTAAACATTAATGGCATTGTAATAAGAACCACGGCACGCGCCATCGTGAATGACACTACCTATACGATGCTGTGTAAGCCATCAACAGCAGTAGAGTGCCGCGCGTCGTACAAAGGGGGCTTTCGACACTAAACAATCGCATGCGCATAATTTACCAATTTCCAAATGTTGTATCAGGCACAATTTCAATAAAAAAGTATTTAAGTCTCACGTATACAGTCAGCGTCAAATAAAAGATAGCGGCCAAGGCAAGGTGCTCCAATATATCGAAACCAGAGACGTGTTTCGATATATTTGAGCACCTTGGTGTCTCCCTTATCGCTGACTGTACCTATAGATCATAAAGTTGACTACGATGGCGTACCAAAGTAAAGAAAGTGTATTTTTAAGGATTGAAAAGGTACCACTCAGAAATTATATGGCAGATATTATAAGCGGAGCGTTGGATGTACAGTCAGCGACCCTGTTTAGAATAAGAAACGAGTGTAATGTTAATTCAAGTGTCTGCTACCATTAGTGATGGAGGGCGTCGCCCTGTTAGTGGAATTAATCTTTGGTCGTTGAGTGAGCGGGCGTCGCGCCGCCAGATCACTTCGACGTCAGAAACATGATGAGTCTGAAATAGAAATAATTATATTACAGTACATTTGCTTAGTAAAACTCTAATGAAAGGTTTGAAAGTTCACTAAATTTTCTAGAAAATTCAAGTAGTAATAAATATTAGGGCGTTCACGTTCACAATTTGTAACCGTGATACGTTATTTTTGTGATTTTCTACTTTGTGTAATATTACGAATAAACTTTTTTTTCTTTTCATTTAATACTAGCTTATGCCCGCGACTTCGTTTGCGCGGATTTAGGTTATCGCGCAGTGGCGTCCTCTACCGGTATAAAAGAAATCCTATGTTGATCCTTGGGGTTCAAACTACCTATGTACCAAATTTCATCAAAATCGGTCCAGTGGTTTCGACGTGAAAGCGTAACAGACAGACAGAGTTACTTTCGCATTTATAATATTAGTAGGGATTATATGTAATTTTATTATTGCCCTGTTGGCATTGTATGTTGTATGAAAGTCCAATTTGAAACAGTTATATCTGGACATGGGTGTTTAACTTGATCGTGTTCGTGTACATGTGAACCAATTATCTTTTAGAGCTTGTCCAGATGAGGCGATTTACGCGCGAGCGCGCTAGTCCACTCGCGCGTTCCCGAGATACTGGGGCTACATATATCCCGTCCAGATGATGCTGCGCGTTTCGCAACTCGCGCGTAAATCGCGTGCAATGAGCGCGACTCTCGACTCGCACGTACTACGCGCGAGCGCCGCGCGAGTTGAGATACCCAGGTGCCATTGCTGCGTCCACTACCACGCGCGACTCCGTGGCGAGTCCATCTTTATAACTGGCAATCCCTCCCAGCGTAGGAACGCGTGTAAAACGCGTCATCTGGACGCAATATAAAATGAAACGCGCGAGTCCACTCGCGCGTAAATCGCCTCATCTGGACAAGCTCTTAATTAACACCTCTAGTACCGTATTTCAAGCGAAATAAAGTTATTTATATTTGTATTTGTACAAGTGGCAAGTGGGGCATGGGGCATAGGGCAGGAGGCATGGGGCAGTACCGGAAGTGTATGGCCTTGTTGCCGAGCAGCCGGTTGGTGTCGTTGTGGTCGGCGAGCGGCAGCGGCTGCGCGGGCGCCTCCGCGTCGTCCTCGGCGAAGCTGTGCGCCGCCACGCGCGCGCGCACCGCCGCCTCGCCGTACGGCCCGCGCAGCCCCACCCACTGCACCGGCAGCGGCGACAGCGTCTTGCTCTTCAGGATCAGCTGGGGACAACGATACGAAGGCCAGTCAACTTTTTTATCGACACTAATCTGTCCGCGACATTTTTCAAACAATTGCAGATTTTTATAAGTAAACATGTTTTTTCTGTAATTTAATAGATGGTGTACATGAATACATGCCATCCTACGTAAGTTCAACCTATTAAACCGTGAAATATCTTGTTGGAAGTACGATTTTTTGGTAATGCCAGAGACAATTTTGGTAACGCAGGAGACGCCCAAAGTATCGGTAAAATAGTTGATTGGCCCACGATACAGCTTAAGGGGCTGTTTCACCATCCATTGATTAGTGTTAACTGACGGCTAGATGTGATGCCGATTTGATTTGTGGCATTCGAACATGGCGGATGTAGACAATATCTAATTTTGTTGTTTCTGTTTCTTTGGCTAGTTGAAGTATAATTTTGATATTGTTTTATGCGGCGATTAACCTTAACAGTGAACAGTGATCACAAAACTCTATATTGCTCTCGTGTCTGACATTTTTTAATGCGCAAGTTGTCTCCACGTGGTTTTTGGAATTTTACTACCAAATTACAAAAACTACAATCACCGTACAACGTTGCCTCTCGAAAGAGAATACTTAGGCACTGGCGAAATTTGTCCTATTAATTAGGACAGAAAGCCATATTTTAAAAGAGAAGAAGAAGATGTGATGCCGTCTCCGTCTATTCGAACACAACAAATAGAGACGACATCACATTTAACCATCAGTTAACGGTGAAACAGCCCCTTAGTTTCTTTATTTGGTTTCAAAAGACAGGTACAAGTATCATGCAAAATAGGAATGATGACGTCATTAAAAAATAATTCAAAGGCACGACTCCAGTAAAAAAACGCTTTATTTTAGCCCTGAAAACCAGATTAATTTTCGATTACCTGTAAAATTATATTTTTCGTTGATTTAAAACAAATAAATGACGGATGCTACACGCTCGATATTTATCGAGATATTTGGACCGTAATCCAGAATCACGATGTTTATCGAGTGTGTAGTATAGGCGTATCACGTATCGTGATACGAATCGCTGGACTTTTAGAAATCTAAAAATCTACGATCTGTATCAACGATCCAAATATCACGATAAATATCGAGCGTATAGCATCCGCCAATAGTTAGTTGATTGAGTTGGCGAACAAATAGCGACTTATGAATTGCCATTGAAAGTATTGAAACTCTATGGGAGAATTATGTTTTGACAGCTCATAAAAGTACATCAGTTGATTGGTGGCGTCTATATCCCTATTGTATTCAATAGCTAACTGTCATATTTTTAGATTCTGAAATACATAATTATTTTTAACAACATTGTAAGCAGGGCTTACTTAGCACTTCAAAAATTTGGCGAAACTCCGGAACATTCCATTGAACTGCTGGTAATAATCTATACGCGTGAAGTCGCGTATACATAAAGGCTAGTAATAAGTATGCACCGGGTCGTTCTATAGTGCAGCCAGCTATGGCGCTAGGCTGTTTTTTTTTTATTTATCTCGATGGCGAACGAGCAAGTGGGCCTCCTGATGGTAAGAGATCACCACCGCCCATAGACAACTGCAACACCAAGGGGATTGCAGATGCGTTGCCAACCTAGAGATCTAAGATGGGATACCTCAAGTGCCAGTAATTTCATCGGCTGTCTTACTCTCCACGCCGAAACACAACAGTGCAAGCACTGCTTCACGGCAGGATTAGCGAGCAAGATGGTGGTAGCAATCGTGGCGGACCTTGCACAACAAAGTTGGCGAAACTCTGGAACATTCAATTGAAGCCGCGTATAAAGCCTAGTAATAAGTATGAACGGCTCGTTCTATAGTGCAGCTATGGCGCTAAGGTGTGCATAATATGTCACCTGGTAAGTAATCTCGCGCTGCGTGCTCTGCGTGGGGTCCCGCTGGTGGCGGTTGACGAAGGCCTTCACGACCCACTGGTGGCCGAACCGGGTCGTTCTATAGTGCGGCTAGGGCGCTAGGGTGTGTGTCACCTGGTAAGTGATCTCGCGCTGCGTGCTCTGCGTGGGGTCCCGCTGGTGGCGGTTGACGAAGGCCTTCACGACCCACTGGTGGCCGAACCGGGTCGTTCTATAGTGCGGCTAGGGCGCTAGGGTGTGTGTCACCTGGTAAGTGATCTCGCGCTGCGTGCTCTGCGTGGGGTCCCGCTGGTGGCGGTTGACGAAGGCCTTCACGACCCACTGGTGGCCGAACCGGGTCGTTCTATAGTGCGGCTAGGGCGCTAGGGTGTGTGTCACCTGGTAAGTGATCTCGCGCTGCGTGCTCTGCGTGGGGTCCCGCTGGTGGCGGTTGACGAAGGCCTTCACGACCCACTGGTGGCCGAACCGGGTCGTTCTATAGTGCGGCTAGGGCGCTAGGGTGTGTGTCACCTGGTAAGTGATCTCGCGCTGCGTGCTCTGCGTGGGGTCCCGCTGGTGGCGGTTGACGAAGGCCTTCACGACCCACTGGTGGCCGAACCGGGTCGTTCTATAGTGCGGCTAGGGCGCTAGGGTGTGTGTCACCTGGTAAGTGATCTCGCGCTGCGTGCTCTGCGTGGGGTCCCGCTGGTGGCGGTTGACGAAGGCCTTCACGACCCACTGGTGGCCGAACGCGCTGAACCGCGACGTCTCGTAGTACAGCTTGTGCACGAACTCCTCAGTGCGATACGGCTTCAGCTGCAAGTCTGCAATCAACAACGATGTTATCAAAAATGGTATGAAATGTTGCCTATATATCATCAAAAATATCGTAGAAACTAACGCAACCTGGAGACTAACAGAATTGATAGTGTCCAGGAAGTAAGTATGAAATTTACTTCCTGGACAGACAGTAAAGGGTTCCAAATTTTAGAGCTACCAAACTATCAGTTTATTAAATAATCGCTTCGACTAATTTCAAATATTATTTCCGTCCGGATACTAGTTACAACTTTACAACATGCCCCAATGACATGTGGCAGCAGTGCACGCAATGAACCGAAAAGCGCTCGTCTCGCGCCGTTGTTTGTTTAGTTATTGATTCATTTAATAATACGTATTGGCTGGGTAAACCATCACTTAAAATCCATACTAATATTATACATGCGAAAGTGTGTGTTTTTGTGTGAAAATGAATAAAATGAATATGTTGTACGTCTTTCACGTCGAAACGGAGCGACGGATCGACTTGATTTTTGGCATAGAGATAGTTTATGGGCCAAAGAGTGACAAAGGCTACTATTTATCCTGGAAAAATGCACAGTTCCCGAGGGAACAGCGCGTGATAACCGAATTCCACGCGGGCGAAGCCGCGGGCAAAAGCTAGTATACTGTGTATATACGCGAAAAATTAAAAATTTCGAATAACGTCCATGAAACATTGACTCGCTTACACACGCATGGCCCTAGTTTGCCGTTCCTAATATAATATTCTATAACTTAACTATAAGGTCATCTACATACAAGTAGATATCGACATGCACCCCAATGCAATGACTTTAGAATCTTGACGGCGGTTTCGCAATAGCCGCCGAAGTTGGGATGTGAGAGAGAACCGGCGATTGCTGCGGTCTATGACCGGATTGAAGGTCAGCGCTGCCGAGGCTGCAATGTGCCAATAGTTCAAACAACAAAACAACGCAACTAAACCAGATATAATGCACACAATGAGCGGGTCATATTACTCGACAGAGCGTCGTAAATTATAACGAGTTGATTGATATTTCATTGCTTATTTGGCTCTATTAATACCTATGCGTTATTGCGCGAATGTGATTGTCACTGTTGACAATTTAACGAGTTTTCAAGTGAAAACTTGTTTGACAATAAAATATTGGTATAAACCGGCTCCGATTAATGTACGACCGAATATTTGTCGACCTAGAACGTACCTAAGGTAGGTATAATTCGAGCGGTATAGAACTGGCCATTTTAAGGGTTCCGTAGTCACTAGGAACCCTTACAGTGTCGCCATGTCTGTCCGTTACATATATACTACATATCAGTCACGAAGACAGTGATAAAATGTATTTTTTTATAGTAAATACTTACCTCCCATAGACGTAGTGGGGATGATTTTTTTTTTCACTTCCACCCTATATATATCACCCTATCACCAGTTTCCTGTGACAAGTGTTTCCGGACCGGTACAGTTTAGGGATCTTTAAAAAACGAGCCTACCAGTCTCTTAAAGGGCCGGCAACGCACCTGTGATCTCCTCTGAGAACTACACTGAGCATGGCCGAAATGCTCTTGACCGGCTTTTTACAGTAGCGAAGCCGCAGGGTAGAGCTAGCTATTGATAGAAAAATATAGTAACACTGAATGAGCAGCGGCTAGGACACACGCCATATCTAAACCTGTTTTGCACGATGTCGCTAAGAGGAGTTCAATCCCAGGTCGACCAGTGTTCAGTACGGTAGTCACTTACACTCATAAAGCCCACACTCAATGGCATCGAGGAAAGTCGTGTGTTTTTCAGTCGGTGTGCCCCACGAAGAGAGGTTTCCCGAACGGATCTGGATCTTCTTCTTGCGGTGCCTCTCCACTACTGGAGGTTGGCTGTCAGCTCCGCATATCTCTCCTTATCTCTCGCCAAAGAAAACAGTTTTTCTTGGCGATACCGGTCCACTCTCTGATGTTTCGGAGCCACGATTTCTTTCTTCATCCGACGCGTCTTTTCCCCTCAATTACTCCCATCATTTTTTTTTATACGACTGGAAGGCAAACGAGCAAGTGGGTCTCCTGGTAGTAAGAGATCACCACCGCCCAAAAACATCAGCAACACCAGGGGTATTGCAGATGCGTTGCCAACCTAGAGGCCTAAGTTGGAATACCTCAAGTGCCAGTAATTTCACCGGCTGTCTTACTCTCCGCGCCGAAACACAACAGTGCAAGCACTGCTGCTTCACGGCAGGATTAGCGAGCAAGATGGTGGTAATAATCCGGGCGGACCTTATTATTGTTTGTTCATTAGGATCTGGATGGATAATGTTAATTTTCCACGCCAAAATACTCACCATTGATGGTAATTTTCTCATAGGACAGCAGGTCCAGCACTTGCGTGTAGACGGCGACGTTGTGCTGGTGCTGCCGCTCGCGCTCGGCGAGGTGCTCCACGACCTCGGCGGCGCTCTTGCCGGGGTGCGCGCACGCCGCCTCGTGCGCCGCCGCCTCGTGCGCCGGCCCGCGCCACAGGCACCCGATGCCGCCGTACCGGCACCCCGTCAGCCTGACACCACATACACTCATCAAGGGACCGGCAGTCACAATATCATTCGGAAGAGGGAAATTGAGCTGAATTTTAAATTGAATTCGTCAGGCGGTTAGAAAAATACAGCTCTGATTAATTGGTCAAAATGTCGAATACCTATGATTCCAGCTGTAGTTTTATGCTTTATGCTAAATATTCAGATTTGTTACCGCTTTCAACGGGTATTTACGGGTAATATGAGTTCAAGGTTGCTCATTTATCCCTTGTGCTGGCAGAAGAAGCAGATAGGATAATTAACACAGCACTGAAGACAATAAATAGACTATTTATTAAAGGTCTCCAATGGGATCAGAGGCCTTATATATCCATGCGGCCTTACGTTGCAGATCCGCCCTAGCGCATATCAGTAGGTATTCAGTACAGTTTTTAGCGAAATATAATACAATAACGATCTATAAGTACAGCTAAAAGGAAAACACATCAGTTACATATCGTATGGCCGTGAAAATAGTTTTTATAAGGACTACGACTGATAAAAACCTGCGCCGCGTTCTGAATCAGAAACGTCATCCTATCGTTACACAGGTCATCGCACCCAAACATATACATAGGTGCCACACGTGTCCCCTGTACGTATATGATAGATAACATACACAGATATAGCGATAAGCGGGAGGCTGTGACTGTGAGTGAGACGCATGTGATTGGGCTTTGGGCTTATACTACTAAAATAAATTATTATAAATTTTATATATTCCCAGATCTCAAAACATCTTGATCTCAAAACATCTTGGTCTCAAAATACCTGAATTGTAGAATGCCTATCTTTTTTCTTAAACCCAAGAACCTTAATATGGCCGAATTTCAAAATACCTTAGTCTCACGATGCCTTAATTTACAAACACTTTCCTGGCAAAACAACATGCTTTACATAACCAAATGTCAAAATACCTGAATTTGTATTAAGTACACTGAAATTGACCATTTTTACTGGATGGCAAACGAGCAAGTGAATCTCTCTCTTGATGGTAAGAGATCTTCCTTTTTCTGCCGCGACGATAATCTTTTGGCACAAAAAAATAGGCATTTTGCCATTTAGGTCTTTTCGGTTTGAGTTCTTTTAATATTTTGTCATTTCGGTCATTTTGTATTTTCAAATTCAAATTCAGACAATTTGACATTTAGGTATTATGAGCCCACGGTAATTTGAAAATTAGGGGTATTAGTGAATAAGGTATTATGAAATATAGTGGTTTTAAGCCCAAAGCATGATTGGCATGGCGGCGCCGCCACGGGCTCGTGTTAGTGCTCCCGGGTCAAGGCAGACAGAGACGTTATCACCAATTTTACCAACACTAACAATTTAAGTATGGCTCTTTCAGCGATCACACGTGCCATGAGTGATACAGATAAAGCTGAGACATCATAAAACAACATCGTGAATCGTGTTTTCATGTCAAGAATAAAAACCTAATAGGGTTGAACGTAGATTCACGCAATAGGTGTTAGACATATTGCATCGCCATGCAAGGCAGATGAACATAGATAAGAACTATGAAGATTATTCGCAAGTTAGTTGCGGTACTAGGAATTTAATACCTGTAGAGGCACTAAAGTTCAGATCGGGTCTGGTCCGACGGAATAGGTACTGCATTTTTTTAAACTGGGTACCTACCTATACACTTGTAGCTAAAATAGCAGTGTTTAGGGAAGTCTAAGACCCCATCGAACATCTCTTATCCCTGAATGGTCCCATTAGGAAGAAGAGATCGTCTTCAGCTGAGAATTAATGATAAATATGTATATTTGACACGCCAAGAATAGCTTAGGGCGCGTGCGTTTATAACAGAAGGAAAATTAGACATTTTTAACAGTGAAGACGGTACTACTCGGCAGATACAGGTATATGGTCATAAACAGGGTTAAACGCGTTAGAAAATTTAGTCTCTAGCGGTTAGCAAACAGGACAGCACAATGCGCTAATGGTGGTAACTGTTGGTGGTAACGCCTCGTCACCTCGCGGGGGCGGGGCCGGGGACGAGGGCGGGGCGAGGGGCGCCCCTTGCGGCGCGCGCCAGCCACTGCAGGCCCGCCAGCACGGCGCCCCAGCCGGGCCAGGCCCGCCGCCTGCCGCTCACTACCACCTGCGAGAACTTGTACTCCCTGAGGGAAGAGATGTCTCTTCAGTGCAACGTCTTTAGCTCAGCTCATGCAGTGGCATTTACCTTAGAGCCGATCAGACGCACTCATTTAAGACGGCTAGATATAGGGGGGGTTATTCAAAGAAGCAGCCAGCCTGTGCGCTCTTGCCGGTAAGCTCTGGGGAGGCAACCAAACAACTTCTGATCTCATTCTACCTACATTGTGTACTCCTTTTCTACATTCCCTAAAAATCTAATGAAATAACACATGGCTCTCTAAAATTTTTCGAACCATATAGTTAAGCTATGTATTCCAAGCTTCCTAATCGTACCCTTTATGATAATGTCTCTTTTCGAATGCCCAACCATTGCTGGAATCATGGAATTAGATTGAAAAATCTAAAATTACAAAACCGCAACTTTGCCATTTGAGCTGGTATTTTTAAATAAAACTGACCTGTCCTCGCAGTTCTTCTCTTCGTGATGCTGCAGCGAGTGGCGCGGGAAGACCTTGGCGCAGTACTTGCATTCGGAAGGCAGTTCCGAGACGGTCTTCTCGACGGCCAAGTTGCGCGAAGCTGACGTCTTGGAGATCTCCACGCGACAGTTGGGGCAGGTGGCTGCCTCGTCGCGCAGCCGCGCGTCGGCCAGGAGGTGCGTGAAGCAAGGCGCGCACATCAGGTGCCCGTTACTGCACTGCGGGAAGAACAGAGTTCAGCGGACGACCTTGGCTGGGGCTACTAATCAGCAACAAATATACTAATATAGTGACTGCTCTTATAATTTTGAGCACTTTTCTATTATACTGATCTTATGTTGGTTTACAGAAATATGAAAAAGTTATTATAATGATAGTGAGCAAATTAATTGACATTGGGAAAAGCTGCTGCATCACTAACTCTATTGATTCACAAACACATTGACTTGTGGTGGACGGAACATAGTAAAAGCTTATGAAGTTGGTAGTTATCCACCACATTTCAATAAGTTAATAAATTTGGCACTAGAGTTGGTGTAAATGTGTGGGTGACGTCTACCTCAGGCCCTCAATGGATGTGGCTCCTGAAAACAAACTACACAATAAAATTCTGGAACAGAAAATAAATTAATTAAAAATTTATGAGGTCAAAATTCGATTGAAGAAAATCCTACTTTGTGGTTTGTGTTCATGATCTATCAAATCAAGTAAGTAATAGTATGAAAATACTTTCAAGCAGGATAGTAAAATCTTTTGTAAGATGTAAAGAAATTATTGTGTCATATCATTTCTAAAAGTTAAACATTTAAATGTTCTAGTTTGTTTGTCTGGTGCTTGCTTTATTAAACTGTGATCAATTTCTCTGATTTAATATTCATAGGAAATAATAAATCTAGTCTGGCAGTATTTTTCTAAAATGCAGGACACTAAAATAATTTATATCCCTAATATTGTTCAATAAAAAGATTACTGATCACAGACTGAGGGATGAGGAGTAAGGGGGTTTATCCAAATGAAAAAGGGCCACAACTCTTAAACATGTCTTTATTCAAGTTAAATGCTACAAGACTCCATACAGCTAGTTCCATTAGAGCTATGAGGTACATGTACTATTCTATCACAGCCTTAAAAATAAGTTCACATAATACTTAAATACAAGAACAACCATGCCCCAGTTACAAACTAATTTAATTTAAATTATAAACACAATGCGTGAGCTCAAGCCCAGCAGAGCAAGCGCGTCAGGGCGCACAAAGGGCAGCGCCCGCGTACATCGTAAATCCAACAAAGGGTCATGACGCCGTAACAATCCCTAACTCACAAATGGTGAATGATAATATACGTCGTGTAGGCGTCGCCACGACGCATTTGGCAAGCCCGGGCTTACGTAACAAAGAAAGGACGCAACGGAAAATGTTTTGGTAAAACAGCTGATGGCTGCGTCGCTGCGATCAGCTGTTTTGTGAATACCTGGTAGACGGCGGCGGGCGGCAGGTCCAGGCAGACCGCGCAGCACAAGATGCCGCCGAGTCTGTGCTCGAGCTTCTCGCTCGTCTCCTTATCTAACTTCCTACGCTTCTCGGGCTGCGGGCCCTCATCTTCCTTGGGGTCGGGCGCCGCAGCGAGCGGGTTCTCGCTGCTCGACGGCACGGGATCGCTCTCTGGTGCCTCGGCCATTGCTCCAGTAAACAAACGCGGACCGGATCAAAACAAACGGGAACTGCGCCAGATGATGAACACAAACAAAGGTTTCGTTGCACCGTGTAGATAAAGCAAACTACATATATAAAATTGATTGACGTGTTGTGTTTTGTTTGTATATATAGATCCCCTCCACCCTCTAATTTTGCGCAACGCGACGAAACGTTCCGTTCTACGCTTACGCTGCTTGACTAAAATTTTGATTATGCCAGCAACACACATCGAGCGATCCGATTTATTGTAAAAAAATATTTGTGTTGCGCATATTTCCAAAAATTGTGATAAATCGTTCCATTAAAGGGCTCACTATCACGAATGCGTATGGTTAATTGATTATCTGTAATTCGCAATGTATAACTATTTGGACGATTTTGCTTTCACGTGTAAATAGAGCGTTATATGTATGTCAATATGTCAAAACAAACCATATTTTGCCAGTCCCAACTTTTTTTAATAGATGTCGTATGGTAGTGGTAGTACTTAATACGTGGGGGCTTCGTGAGGACGTGGAGTCACCCACCACCTTTGTTATTTTGAATTTTTTTATTCAACTAGATGGCAAACAAACAAGTGGGTCTCCTGATGGCAAGAGATCACCACTGCCCACAAACATCTGCAACACCAATATTATCATATCTCTTATTAGTCCGTGATTATCATTATTGAAATTATCAGGCAGGCAGTGGGAGTAGGAAGCAACTGATAGGTGCCTGTATCTATCTATCTGTATCATAGCTGTTCTATAATCAATGAACAATTTGTGCTTTATAAAAAGTTTATAAAGTACACACATTCTTTATTTTTTCTTATCATTTCACTTTAAAATGTATATGAATGAAGACTCATGTGGATAGCCAAAATTATTTCAAAATGTATATTTGTTATATTAATGTAAACAATAAAACACAAGAAAATCATATGAATAATAATTATACTCTTAAATTAACAACTAAATTACAAACACAATCAGAAATCATTTTTTCACTTTCTCATTCCACTCGGTAAATGCCTAAGTACAGGCACAGACACCACAAATAGTTTATCTACTCCAAAGAGCATTAAGAGTCCTCAATACAATAGCACTACAATTAGACATTATCACATCAAATTTTAGGTTTTTTGGGTAATGAGCCAAAAGCTGATATAACAGTTCCCTTAGTGCCTGTAACATTGCTGGTGAGCGGCTGCTGCAGCAGACCTGGCTGCTTAATGGTGGGCTTGGACCCCACGTTGGGTGCTGCCTGGTCCCACTTCGACTTACGCTTCTTCTCATCATCACTCTCAGACTTTTTAGCCACTCCAGTGATGAAGTCAATTTTAGCAAGTTTCTCTTTCTTCTCCTTTTCTCTCCTGTCCATCTCAACTTTCTGAACACGAGCCAACTCGTCATAATAAGACTCCTTACCCCACTTCAAAGGATCATAGATCTCTGGCGGATAATTAGTGTCTAGCTCGTTGATGTCACAGAACTGTATAAGCTTTTCGTAGATGCTGGGGTTCCTGAAGTTCTTCTTGTCCTGTATGATCCGGTTCATGTCGAGGCCCTCGGTGATCATACGGTTGTAGTTTTTGGCGATGGCTTCCTGCAGCTCGCGCGGGCAGCGGCCGGGCGGCTCTGGCGGCACGCCGTCGTCGTCGGGGTCCGAGCGCGCTGGCGCCTCATCAGTGTCAGTCTCCATGGACAGCCGGCGCATGTCGTCCGCGCCTCCCGCCGGCGGCGACGCCTCCTCGTCCGACACCATCGTCTCATCCTGGTACGACACCAGCCGCTTTACCGGCGACGGCGGGGCCGACGACGACGCGGCAGCGTCCACGCCGCGCTTAGGGCTCGGCGGTGCCGAGTGGCTCTTCAACTCATCCTTCTCGGGCGTCTGTTCTTCGATGTCTTCCTCTCCCTCCGAATCAGTGTATGTCGCCGTAAGGGAAGCTAAAGCTTGTGATGTCATTATTAGTTCAGTTGAGTATAATACGAGAAACGAAACAACGTAGCGTATATTTATTTATAGGAATTAAAACAATGTGGCAAATAAATGAACGAACGAACGATGGTCTATGCAGTGTCAGTGTCAAGCATCGAAATAGTAAGTACCTGGAATGTGCACTGTGCAGGAATCACGGTCCGTCATTTTGCCGATAGAGATAGCTACCACAGGGTTATTTTATCTCACTCTATTAGTATGACCATAATTTTATGCTATTAATGAGACATTCCTTCCTCCTAGTACTTCTTTGTCAGAAAAATATACTAAGTAGCAATAACCAGAATTTTTATTACTTGTATACCAAGTCCTTATGATACGGCTGGTAGAGACTAGAGCAAATAAATTTTAGGTTTGTACGTCGGTGCTAGTAACATAAGTATTCACTTTTCTATAGGTAAAACTTATGATATTGGCAAAACCGGTATTGACATTGTATAATACCGGTATTTCGATATTGATCTCTAAATACCAATCATTTTGTTATTAAATAGAGTCGCAACACTCAAACGTTGCAAGTCACAAATGCATTAATACTTATTTCATTAATATAATCTTAGACATTTTTGAAATAATCTTAGCTACCTACTCGTACTTAAGATTGTCGGAACCGGAAAGGTTTTGGAAGTGCGAAACTCATTCATTTTACTTTAGTAATACGACTATCGAAAAAATACCAAAATACCGGTATTTGAATTTTCGGTATTGAAAAAATACCGATATCGCAAAAAACGTCCGATATTAGATACTCTATCATTTAGGTTAATAAATGAATGAAGACTAAGTGACAATACATATATATATTACACTATTATTCACTTATTCATTATTTATTAACTTTTACCAGCGTCTTCGCATGCGTAAACTGAATGGATCTGATAGTTATAATTGAAATTTACGGGATTTTTCCAAATTCCCCTGGAAATTTTCAAAATTTATAATAATAATATAATATAGTGTAGCAGAATTATTATTTTATGCATGTATGTATCATTCGTAATAGACAATACGTATGATGGGTATAAAATATTATATTATAATAAATATTACATATTAGCCATTTGGATACATCGTGAAAAGATTGTCACCCTAGTCTCAATAACGAAACTACCATCTTACTGTTTGGTGTGGCCATTGAGAAATTAATAAAACCTACCATCAAGTTAAAATTAGCTCGTGAAAAAAGATCTAAAGCTTATTTCATTAAAAAAATATTAAATCGTGTAATTATTGCTTACTAGCTTTTACCCGCGGCTTCGCACGCGTAAACTAATCGGTCTGGTAGTGGCAATTGAAATATCCCGTGGGAGTATAGGGATAAAAAATAGCGTATGTGTTATTCCAGACGTGCAGCTACCTACATACCAAATTTCATGACTTTTAGCCCAGCGGTTATTATTTCAAAATTTTATTCCTATCCCGTGGGAATATCGGGGTAAAAAATAGCCTATGTGTTATGTAAACGTGTTACGTAGAATTAAGTAAATATTGTATCTATTGTTATTTTGTACTGAAATTAATGAATAAATTATCTTATCTTATCTTATCTTATCTTATCTTATTCCAGAGGTTCAGCTACCTACACAACAAATTTCATGGCTCTAAGTCCAGTGGTTGTTACTTCGAGATTTTATCCTTTGATATCCCGTGGGAATTTCGGGTCAAAAAGTCGCTTATGTAATATTTCAGACGTGCAGCTCCCTACATATCAAATTTCATGACTCTAAGCCCAGCGGTTATTATTTCGAAATTTTATCCCTATCCCGTGGGAATATCAGGATAAAAAGTAACCTTCGTGTTATTCCAGAGGTCTACCTACATACTAAATTTTATGGCTCTAAGCCCAGCGGTTGTTATTTCGAGATCTTATCCCTAGTTATCCCGTGGGAATATCGGGTCAAAAAGTCACCTATGTGTTATTCCATACGTTCAACTGCCTATATACCAAATTTCATGACTCTAAGCCCAGAGGTTCTTATTTCGAAATTTTATCCCTATCCCGTGGGAATATCAGGATAAAAAGTAGCCTTCGTGTTATTCCAGAGGTCCAGCTACCTACATACTAAATTTTATGGCTCTAAGCCCAGTGGTTGTTATTTCGAGATCTTATCCCTAGTTATCCCGTGGGAATATTGGGTCAAAAAGTCACCTATGTGTTATTCCATACGTCCAACTACCTACATACCAAATTTCATGACTCTAAGCCCAGAGGTTCTTATTTCGAAATTTTATCCCTATCCCGTGGGAATATCAGAATAAAAAGTAGCCTTCGTGTTATTCCAGAGGTCCAGATACCTACATACTAAATTTTATGGCTCTAAGCCCAGCGGTTGTTATTTCGAGATCTTATCCCTAGTTATCCCGTGGGAATATCGGGTCAAAAAGTCACCTATGTGTTATTCCATACGTCCAACTACCTATATACCAAATTTCATGACTCTAAGCCCAGAGGTTCTTATTTCGAAATTTTATCCCTATCCCGTGGGAATATCAGGATAAAAGTAGCCTTCGTGTTATTCCAGAGGTCCAGCTACCTACATACTAAATTCTATGGCTCTAAGCCCAGCGGTTGTTATTTCGAGATCTTATCCCTAGTTATCCCGTGGGAATATTGGGTCAAAAAGTCACCTATGTGTTATTCCATACGTCCAACTACCTACATACTAAATTTCATGACTCTAAGCCCAGAGGTTCTTATTTCGAAATTTTATCCCTATCCCGTGGGAATATCAGGATAAAAAGTAGCTTTCCTGTTATTCCAGAGGTCCAGATACCTACATACTAAATTTTATGGCTCTAAGCCCAGCGGTTGTTATTTCGAGATCTTATCCCTAGTTATCCCGTGGGAATATCGGGTCAAAAAGTCACCTATGTGTTATTCCATACGTCCAACTACCTTTATACCAAATTTCATGACTCTAAGCCCAGAGGTTCTTATTTCGAAATTTTATCCCTATCCCGTGGGAATATCAGGATAAAAGTAGCCTTCGTGTTATTCCAGAGGTCCAGCTACCTACATACTAAATTTTATGGCTCTAAGCCCAGCGGTTGTTATTTCGAGATCTTATCCCTAGTTATCCCGTGGGAATATTGGGTCAAAAAGTCACCTATGTGTTATTCCATACGTCCAACTACCTACATATCAAATTTCATGACTCTAAGCCCAGAGGTTCTTATTTCGAAATTTTATCCCTATCCCGTGGGAATATCAGGATAAAAAGTAGCCTTCGTGTTATTCCAGAGGTCCAGATACCTACATACTAAATTTTATGGCTCTAAGCCCAGCGGTTGTTATTTCGAGATCTTATCCCTAGTTATCCCGTGGGAATATCGGGTCAAAAAGTCACCTATGTGTTATTCCATACGTTCAACTGCCTATATACCAAATTTCATGACTCTAAGCCCAGAGGTTCTTATTTCGAAATTTTATCCCTATCCCGTGGGAATATCAGGATAAAAAGTAGCCTTCGTGTTATTCCAGAGGTCCAGCTACCTACATACTAAATTTTATGGCTCTAAGCCCAGCGGTTGTTATTTCGAGATCTTATCCCTAGATATCCCGTGGGAATATCGGGTCAAAAAGTCACCTATGTGTTATTCCATACGTCCAACTACCTACATACCAAATTTCATGACTCTAAGCCCAGAGGTTCTTATTTCGAAATTTTATCCCTATCCCGTGGGAATATCAGGATAAAAAGTAGCCTTCGTGTTATTCCAGAGGTCCAGCTACCTACATACTAAATTTTATGGCTCTAAGCCCAGCGGTTGTTATTTCGAGATCTTATCCCTAGATATCCCGTGGGAATATCGGGTCAAAAAGTCACCTATGTGTTATTCCATACGTCCAACTACCTACATACCAAATTTCATGACTCTAAGCCCAGAGGTTCTTATTTCGAAATTTTATCCCTATCCCGTGGGAATATCGGGATAAAAAGTAGCCTATGTTCTTTCCCAAGGTCTATTCTATCTCTGTACCAAATTTCATCCAAATCGGTTCAGCGGTTTTGGCGTGAAAGCGTAACAGACAGACAGACAGACAGACAGACAGACAGACAGACAGACAGAGTTACTTTCGCATTTATAATATTATAATTATATTAGTATTAGTAATAATTAGTAATTAGTAATTAGTAATTATTAGTAATTAGTAATTAGTAATTAGTAATTAGTAATTAGTAATTAGTAATATATTAGTAATATTAGTAATTAGTAATATTAGTAATTAGTAAATTAGTAATATTAGTAATATTAGTAATTAGTAATTAGTATTAGTATATTAGTATATTAGTATATTAGTATGGATTATAAATGTATACATTTTATTCAATATTTTTAAAAGACAACACTCACGAAACTAAAATTTACTAATTATTTATTAATTTATTTCCTGGCAATAGTTAGAGAGGGACACACTGACTCCGTGCTTGCTATTTCACCCGGACCGGAGCCCATTAGTTCTTATGTCTATGTCTTTAAGGTCGGTTTTTGCTCGTCTGTTTTTGGAGTGTTCATTCCAGAGTACTTACTATTTCGATGGTGTCAAGTCAACTGTCAGTCAACACTGTGGGGCTACTACGAAACTCGAAACTCGAAGTTCGTGTTGTGCGGTCTCTCTGACACTTATAATAATACGAGAGCGAGAGGAATCGCACGACACGAACTTGTGTGAAGCATGTGTGAAGTGTCGGAGTAGCCCCGCTGTCAAGATAAATCCGTTCGGAAATTAATTTTTCCGAAAAGGATTTCGTTTGGAAACGATATAACGGCAACTGTCGTGGTAGGTTTATTTGCCATGGATGCCACAGACTTGAAATCTGTGATTGGTGCATGGAAGTAGAACGGAACGTATTTATTACTGCTGAGCTGACTGTCAATTTGACGAATGATGGAGGTGTTGGACTTAGAATTTGTAGAATTCAGGTATTCACGAAAATAATGGTCAGCTTCCTGTGAAACGTGTGATATTAGATAATACGTAGTCAAAGCCAGCGCTCTGTGAATGTTTCGGTAGAGGCAGGCACCGCAGCGAGATGGCGACGCAGCCTAGCGACTCGACGGAGTTTCCGCCCGAGATGATCGCGAAGCCCCTGGCGCTGGTTGGGCTGTCAGGGCTGGACGCGGTCAACAACGCGGTGCACCGCGCCGTGTGGGAAGCGTTCAGCGCGCGGCGCGCCGACCGCACCGTGCGCTTCAAGCTGCTACCCAACACTTTCGAGTTCCCCGTCGTCAAGCCCAAGCGCAACTCCTACGAGTGGTACATTCCAAAGGGCGTGCTCAAGAAGAACTGGATCCACAAGCGCGTGGCGCTGGTCCCCGCTCTCGTCGTCATCTTCTACGACATGGAGTGGAACGACCCGCAGTGGAACGAGAAGATCATCGAGTGCGCGTCGCGCGTGCAGAGCATCCGAGCCGCCGTGGAGGGTCACGCCACGCGCGTCGCCGTCGTCGTGGTGCAGGGCGCGCTGGCGCCGCCGCCGTCCGAGTACATGCTGGGCGCCGAGCGCGCGCAGGCCCTCTGCGCCGCCTGCGAGATCCAGTCCAAGGCCCTGTTCGTGCTGCCGCACAACGACCACCTCATGGGCTACATAGTGCGCCTCGAGAACGCCTTCTACGACATAGCGCAGAACTACTACCACCACGAAACCAAAAACATTAAACAGCACCGAGATCATCTAAACAAGACGACTCACCAGTACCTGTTTGTGCGGCACCAATTCAAACTCGGATTTCTAAATGAGCTGAAGCAAGACCTCAGCACGGCCCACAAGCATTACCTTCATGCCTACAATAATCTGCTAGAGACCAGGACCGTTGACACCAACATGCATGAGGTGCGAACGGTAGCGGGGTATATCAACTATAAACTTTGTAAGCTCCTGTTTGCATTAAACATGGCAAGGGATGCTATAGCTCAACTTAAATCACATATAGAACGATATAAAAATAGGATCGGTCCAACAGAACTTTTATTCGAGCACTACGCTTGGATCGCAAGACAGTACAGTGCCTTTGGGGAACTCTTTGATGAAGCGATACGCGCAGGGCTTCCAGCTATACAGTCACAGCACCCGGGCTTCTATTACCAGTATGCGGCACAGTTCACAGTGAAGAGAAGACAGGCAATGCGGTCAGTTTGTGCTGAAGCATCAGAATACCCGCCGCCGCCTGACCCTCTAGAAGGGATAGTCGAATTTTACGGGCAGAGGCCCTGGCGGCCCGGCCGCCTCAGCGCCGACCCGCACGACCCGCAGCGCGAGCAGGCCGCCGTGCTGGCGCTGCAGTACAACGAGCGCATCTTCAACCACTCGGCCGTCGTCATCAGCTTCCTCGGCAGCGCTATCACGCAGTTCAAGACGTTCCACTCGCCGCGCATGCGCAAGCAGCTCGTGGTGGAGATGGCCGAGGAGTATTACTGCTGCGGGGACTTTGGCAAGGCGCTGACGCTGCTCAGTCACATGCTGTGGGACTACAGGCGCGAGCGCTGGTGGGGGCTCGCCTCGCACGTTCTCGCGCGCGCGCTTCAGTGCGCCTTCCTCTCGGCCGCCGTGCAGGATTACGTGCAGCTCTCGCTGGAGGCTCTCTCCAGACACATCCGCGTGCCAAACGATGACAAGGAAAGGATATTCCAGAACATCATAGCGGTGTTGGACATGGAGGTGCCGGCCCCCGAGCCGGAGCTGCCCCTATCGCCGCAGTCCGCGGCGCTGGAGCTGTGGCGCGCCACCGCCGCGCGGGAGCCCCGCGCCCTCGCCGTAGACATGGCCAACATATCCAGCGTGCTCGAAGTCAAACCCAAATTTACGCAACTCAAGTATAGAATGGACGAGAACATCGAAATAGAAGTTTTCGTGAGACTCTCCTTTGATGCCGTCCTAGTATTCAAGAAATCCTTTGTGACGATGACCAGCCGAACGGAAACTGTCGAGATTCCTATCACGGAAGATGGCGACTATGTAACTCTAGAAGGAGGCAAAGTGAAGAGGCTCCTGTGCAGCTCCAAATGCAATTACAACGACAACGGTTCCGAAATCGCGATCAAAAACATAACTTTCGTCCTGGGCGACGAAAAGAAACGGCAAATCGTCATGAATTTTAAAATGGAAGAGAACAAACTGTCAGAATCCGCGATTCATCCGGAACTCCTCCATTTCATTCGCAGCCCTAAAGCCGACTACGAATTCGATTGCATCGTACCGTCGACCGTGGCGCACGTGGTGGCTCGCGAGTGCCGGCTGACCATCAGCGTGAGCAACCAGAGCCCAGCGCTGCAAGGCGAGTGGTTCCCCACGAGCTTCTCCGTGGCTAACGGCGAGCGCGGCGCCGTGCGCGACGTGCGGGTGGCTGTGGCGCTGCTCGCGTCGCCCGATAATCTCAACCCCGAGACCGTCACCGAGCTCGCACTCGCGGAAGCCGCACCACAGCCGCAGCCGCTCCAGATACATGCCAACTGCATCTCCCAGTCTGCAGTCTTCACCGGTACATTCTATTTAAAGACCAACCGAACTTCCACCACTACGGTCCAAATTAAAGTTTCATACAATATTGATCTTCCAGATGTATCCAAGTTGGAGTGTGTGAAGGAGTTTACTACTAAAATTACTGTAGTGAAGCCGTTCGAGGTGTCGACAAATTTTGTCGCGATGAACTTTAAACCTATATCGAAATGCTTTATAGACGATCCCCTCATTGTGATGCCACATGTTAAGATCCTTAGTCCCTGGGATCTATTGATAGTAGACACAGAGCTAGAGGTAGTAGACTGTTTTAAATATGCCGATGAGGGCAAACCCCAATCCTGCATAAGTAATTTAGAAGTGGCAGAGAATAACACTGCTGTAGACGCTATCTGTGTGCAGGCGAGATACAAGCCCAAAGATGCCCCCACGAGAGTAGGACTGTACAATATAAAATGGCGACGAAAAAGCAATGCAGATGGGCATTGTGTGATGAGCAGCACGGCCCTGTCTGGACTTCCAATAGAGGAGTGCCCCATCTCAGTAGAGGTACACTACCCAGAGATTGTGGAATTACAGACTTCTGTCCCATTGAAGTGTATTCTATATGGAAAGTCCAGCTCTCCAGTGAGACTGACCCTGACAGTGGAGGGCACAGACGCGTACATGTTCGCGGGCTACAAGAAGGTGTCGGTGACGGTGCCGCCCGGCCAGCGCGTGCCCGTGTGCTACAACATCCACCCGCTGGTGGCCGGCAACACGTCGCCGCCGCGACTAAAAGCGGTGCTCACCGATGTCGAGGGGCCCGCTCAGGACGCTGTCAGAGAAATGTTTGATAAATCTTTCCCCGAAAATATATTTGTTATGCCTAAGTACAAGAAATAAAATCTATGAAATGTTATTCCTTTCATTTTTATTGAGAATTGTAAATAATTGAACAAAAATCTGAGTTTTACTGTAGTTACCTTATAATAATTAAAAATAAAAATTCAGTTCATTGTTACATGTTATTATTTATTTAAAAATACCTATCTCGAGGTTGCCGCATGAAACAAATAATTTTAATTTTTTAAATATAACTAGTTCAGAACTTTAATCTTTACGAAGATCAAACTTCTCTTCTTGAATACCATCTGCAGTAATGATGAGTATGTAAATGCTGTCTCCCGTGTAGATGTCTCTTTCGGCGGCACTGATAAACACGTCCTTGATGAGAGCGAGGGCTTTCTCGCGGGGCAGGGGTGCTTCGGTGACATTTTGCATGTTCTTCAAGCCGATTTGGTTGTCGAGTAGGGGCTGCAGCTGGGCGCCCGCGGAGCCACCGGCGCGGTAGGTGGAGCGCTCGCAGTGGCCGATGGGGTCGTAGCTGTAGACGCAGCCGCGCCCGTCGGCGTCCAGGCCGGCCAGCACGTTGGACACGTAGTAAGGGAAGAAGCGCTTGTAGTAGAGCATGGTGGAGAGCATCTGCGCGACGGCGGGCGTCGCCATCGGCTTGTTGTGCTCCTGCTCGTACATCTGCAGGCGCGCGCGCAGCAGCCGCGTCAGCGTCAGCGTGTCGCACCAGCAGCCCGTGGCGCCCAGCACCGTGCGCGCCGACAGCTGGAACAGTTTCTTCTGCTCGCGCGTGTAGATCGAGAAGCCCGTGCTGAGCCGCGTGTCGGCGCCGATCACCGCGTAGTCCTCGCCGGCGATGGCCACGACGCTGCCGCCGTTGTCCGCGTACGGCTCGAAGCGGTGCTGCTTGGCGCCGGGCACCGCATACTCGGGGAAGTCACCGTGGACATTTAACATGGTTGCTCGCGATTATTTGCTATTTAACTAAATAATGAAATGAGTGTACAACTTTGTTTAACATTCGATGACATGCACAATACCAAAAACTGCCAGATTTGTTTGACGTTTCTGTTGGTGTGACCCTAAATAAAAATTATTTGCATTATAAAATCATCAAAGCTCAGCGTTTATATCAGTGTCTGAAGTGTTATCAGTGAAATATATTTTGACGTGACGTCAGTGAGAAAAAAAAAGTACAAATATCTTTGGTGCACACGGATGACGTGTATGTATAAAGCCGAATATTTCAGAAAATAATTAAATAAAACATACAAAATGACTTCTTTAATGTCTGTGATTCCGAAACTATATCAAGAATACACCAGCAAGACTTCCAAGAAGCTGAAGATCATTGACGCTTACCTACTTTACATTTTCTTGACCGCCGTGATACAGTTTGTGTACTGCTGCCTTGTCGGCACATTCCCGTTCAACTCCTTTTTGAGTGGCTTCATCTCGACCGTCAGCTCGTTCGTCTTGGCTGGTAAGTTGAAGGATCCTCTCAGCTCTATAATGTCTCCTTGTTGGAAACGTATATCTAATGGAAATAATGAATCTTCTTAACAACTTCATGCAAGACTGATTTACATGGTTCTTTATATTTTCAGTTTGCCTGAGACTCCAAGTGAATCCCGAGAACAAGCATGAATTCCAAGGGCTTAGTGCTGAGCGAGGATTTGCAGACTTCATATTTGCACATCTTGTTTTACATATTGTAGTTATTAACTTCATAGGTTAAGTTCACTATTAAATTGATATCTATTATTTGTCCGCAAAATGTATAAGTTATGAATGTTACAAGCAAGAATTCCATTTTATAATTCAGTCTGCTTAGAGGACATAGATAAGGTCTATGGGGCAGATAAATAAAAAATATAATAATTTTTACATTTTATTTCTTTGACTAGTCTCGAATCAATTTTACAATATTTATTCAAACAATATTCCTTAAAGTAATGAAGCTTTTAAAATGAATGCTGACAATTATGTAATTAAGTACTAAACATAGTTTGTTTTATTTAAAAATAATGGCATATCTTCACATTAAATGGAAACAATATTGGGAAATAATTATGTAAATGGAACTATTGCAGCCCCTTACACAGTTACCAATGTTATCTATATTCAATCTGAAAAAATATGTTTGTCAATTATTTTTCTACTCTTAAAAAACTGATGTGAACAGATCATTCTCAACAAACAACATACAGAGAATTGATTTAATGTCCATTACAGTAAGCCACCAAGAGATGTCTTTGTTCATGTGCAAAAAAAATCACAACTGAGCATTTGAGATAATTTCAAATACTTTTTTACCTCATGACTTATGAACTTTATACATCCAAAAGCGTCCCCCACAATACCAAAATATATTGTTACATTTGACTATTATTTGCTTGGAGAGCTATAATGTAAGATATTACAATCAATAGCTATTTTTACAAACTAGTCAAAAGGTAAAACCAATTCTTAGATATTGTTTGTGTAGATAGATTTCTCTTTACCTTTTACATCAAGTGATAAAAAATGTTTTGAAAGATAAAATACATATTAATTCACATAATATATTTAAAATATAACTATAATAATCAATTTAAAAACATGTTAATACTAAAACTATGTAACATCAAAGTCCAAAGTGTATGTTAAAAATCGTCACAAAAGGACATTAGCATGATATTGGAGGGCAACATTGCTTTAAGAGAAACTGTCAGGCCGCGCGTGGTACGCGGGCGCAGCACATTGTTTCGTCAACAAATTACACCAATGTCTGCTACATTAAATTATCTATAGTTGAAAAGTCAACATTTCGGGATGCCGCCATGCATGGCAAAAAGATCGTTCTTTTCAAATTTGTAGATACAAAAATACTCTCTCAAAGACTTAGAAAAATAATGTTGTTTGCCACTAGAAGCGAATACGGTAAAGCGGGCGCCGGAGCGGCAGGCGCTGCGAGACGCCGGGGTGGTGAAGGCACCCCCCTACTTTAAAAGTACCAGTTAGTTTACTGCAGCTACCGAACACTACTACTTCACAATCGCTTCTTGATAAAACTAATTAAAATATCACAAAAGGTGAAAAAGGGTCGCATATTCTAGAGTTAAATATAAACTAATACAGCTTTCGTAGTGGGTGCCTCCCGTTGCGACGTCGCATCAATCAGTAAAATTTTGATAAAAAGCATCTAGTTACTGAAATTACAACTGGAATAACCCACCGCCAATAATGTAAACCGAAGAGTTCTTGCCAAATCTTCGTTACTGAGCTTCAAGACGTAATGTTAAGTAATAGCGAGTGCCACTGTCGCCCGCTAGGACCTGGCAAGTTTGTGGCTTCAGATTTACAGATCACAATTTCAGCTGTCAAAAATATATTGCACAAAGTGAATGAAAAATAAGTCAATATTTAGTATTGCAAATGAATTCTAAGGACGCTTTTTATGTCAACAGAGCCTGTTAGTAAAACTTTCTACAAGGAGGTGCTCCTATCTTGATTTGCATTTCGTCACTACTTTGAAAAAATCTCGTATCTCAAGTCAATACGTCAACAAAATTAACCCTTCAAATAATGTACTTGCACAAAGTTAACTCAGAAAGATTATCGATTGTGAGGTACGAGTTTTTTTTAAAGTAGTGACGATTTATCGCCGTTTGCTTCACAAGAACAGATACAACCAGTCTTGTTCTAATCGTCGCCTGTCGGGACCTCCTGTGCTCACTCATGAGTCTTACTAATGTCCTAACTTGCAAGGTTGAAAAAGTCGTTTCTCCAATAAATAGCAGTGTAACTATGAACACAGAAGAGATAAAAACATAAAGGCTCCCTATTATAGAAGCACTATATTATAGGTACAGTTCCGGTCGGAATCAAGTATTGTCAGACAGATAGCGCTGATGCGAGTCAGACGGCTCGGGTTCTAACAATCATCTTTCCTGGTGTGGTGCCTGCTCTGCAGCTTCATCAAAGAAAAAGCGGAACACTACTAATTATTCGTATATGAGAGTCCACTGTCCCGTTTTTTCATCAAGGAATTCGACGACGTTCGTTAGGTCCAACGGATTTTCTGGTCGGCAACTAGAACTGTTCTACAGTACATTGCCAATTTAGGGGCTGTTTCACCGTTCATTGATTAGTGTTAATTGATGGTTAAATGTGATGCCGTCTCCGTCTATTCGAACAAAACAAATACAGACGGCATCACATTTAACCGTCAGTTAACACTAATCAATGGAAGGTGAAACAGGCCCTTAGATTCGAAGCCGACACGCGTGTAAGAAGCTCCTTTCCATTATTGCACAAAATGACTCGAGGAACTCGCGTGTACTCGCCTTAGCATATGATATACAATTTGACAGTCGATGGTCAAATACATGAATCCCGTTCCGTCGGAGGCCAGGAGAGTTCCTGGTGCAGCCGCGAGCGCCGGCCCGTGCTAGGCGACCGCTCACTCCACCTTTTCCCAGCCGCATTCAGCGCGTACAAAACAGAGTTATTCCGGGGCCGCTTCCTCGTGGTGGCTTCAGTCGTTCGGCTGCGGTGTTGTCGGGCACGAGAGAGGCTGGCGTGGTGTGGTCGGGGGCGGGCGGCTCAGCTGCGCGCGGGGGGCTCGGGGGCGGCGGGGGTCGCGGGGGCGGCGGGGGCCGCGTGGCGCGCCAGGTAGCGGCGGCGCGCGCGCGCCAGCAGCTGCTGCTTGCGGCGCTCGAGGCTGTGCTCGCGCTCCGTCGACGTCGCGGGGAAGTCGGGGGACTCCCACTCCGGCTCCCTAAAAATACACCATTGCCTTTGTTGAATGAGCGAACTCGGCGTGTCTGTGTACTGAGATGAATGTAAGTTTCATGTAATTTAGTTGGCGCTTTAAATTTTGATGTATATGTGTGTCTTCTGTGTTAGTGAATAAATGTCTTCTTTCTTGCATCTTCCGATATTTTTGACCACCTTGGCCGTTCCAAAATAACTGATGGCCACATGCAGCGCCAACTCATTTCAGCCTATATACGTCCGAATGCTGGACACAGGCCTCCTCTCAGAATGAGAGAGCTGGTCTTGGGTGGGCATACATACATAACGTATGGATTATAAATCGTAAAAAAATACCAAAATAAATTTTATCTACTCTCGCATCGTAATATTCGAATTATAAAATTCAAAACGAGTTTATATTTACATACTTTTTAAACACAATACCGAAATATTAAAAAAAAATCACATTATAACACTTCTCTTCTAACGAAATAATGTTATAATATAATTTTTTAAACCATTACGATACAGGGCAAATCCAAAAAGTTTATATCAACAAGTTTTGATTCCAATATTCACTTGTCTGTGGCAGTGCCCGCTTTAGCGCATGCGCGCACATGCCGCACATGCGCAGTGATGTACTGGGTTTTACCGCCATTCCGTTCATAGGTTGTTATTTTGTTGTACGAATTTTCGTGAGAAAATTTTGTTTTTGCTTAAAAATGTCTGATATCAGTGAATGCGAAGAAGATTTGACTCCGCCCGATATTTTAGATGCGGCGAAGGAAATGACTCATAATTTACTAGCAAAGTGAAGGTCCTAGTATAAGTTCTGGTTGCAATGCAGGTAATTCTTCACCAGCAGGTAATGGTTCTTGAACACATGATAGAGGATTTAATATATGAACGTAGATAAAGTATTGTATGCAACTGTACGCAATTAGGCCTTATAACACTCGTGTGACCCTTTTATGAAACTCGGCTACGCCTCGTTTCATGAAACCACACTCGTGTTATATGGACCCCTATTGCGATACAGTTGCATAAATTATAAAGCAGTTTTAGAAAAATTCGCAAAGCGAGCCACTAAGTGTTATAATACTGACGGTAGGTCGTCGAGCGCCGGCGCGGGCGCGGGGGCGGGCGGCGCGGCGACGACGGGCGGGGCGGGGGCGGGGGCGGGGGCGGGGTCGGGGTCGGGGGCGGGCGGCGGCAGGCGGCCCTCCAGGATGTTGTCGACGGTGAGGTCGGCGTCGCGCGTGGCCGCCAGGTCCGCCGCCAGCGCCGCCAGCCCGTAGTGCGGGAACATCGCCTGCACCTGACACACGCACAATACACGCTATATAGCTATACAGGGTGGCCCATTTATATTGGTCAGTATGGGAAAGTCTGAAACTATACGACATACGAAAATTTCTTCTTAGGAACCATGAAATCGATGTTAATAACAAGAAAAACTGCATTTATGCATTTAAAAAACCTGTACTCAGCTCGGGAATCGAACCCGGTTGTTTTAAAAAAAAAACTTACTCCATGAAACTATGTCTAAAATGAACACGTAAAATGAGTACGGCTGTATGATAAGTACGTAACGTATTCAATCCAACTACTAAATTTCGCAGATGATAGGACCTTGTGCAAGGTCCGCCCGAATTGCTACCACCATCTTGCTCGCTAATCCTGCCGTGAAGCAGCAGTGCTTGCACTTTTGTGTTTCGGCGTGGAAAGACAGCCGGTGAAATTACTGGCACTTGGGTTATCCCATCTAGGCCTCTAGGTTGGCAACCCCCCCCCTCACCTGGCGCGCCATGGCGTCGAGCTGCGCGGCGGGCAGCGGCCACCTGTATGTGGCGGGTCCCCCCCCTCACCTGGCGCGCCATGGCGTCGAGCTGCGCGGCGGGCAGCGGCCACCTGTATGTGGCGGGTCCCCCCCCCTCACCTGGCGCGCCATGGCGTCGAGCTGCGCGGCGGGCAGCGGCCACCTGTATGTGGCGGGTCCCCCCCCTCACCTGGCGCGCCATGGCGTCGAGCTGCGCGGCGGGCAGCAGCCACCTGTATGTGGCGGGTCCCCCCCCCTCACCTGGCGCGCCATGGCGTCGAGCTGCGCGGCGGGCAGCGGCCACCTGTATGTGGCGGGTCCCCCCCCTCACCTGGCGCGCCATGGCGTCGAGCTGCGCGGCGGGCAGCGGCCACCTGTATGTGGCGGGTCCCCCCCCCTCACCTGGCGCGCCATGGCGTCGAGCTGCGCGGCGGGCAGCGGCCACCTGTATGTGGCGGGTCCCCCCCCTCACCTGGCGCGCCATGGCGTCGAGCTGCGCGGCGGGCAGCGGCGCGCGCCGCACGCGCGTCACCTCCACGGAGAAGCTCGGCAGCCACGACACGTAGCGGGACCCTGCGCACCACACACCAATGACATTTAAACCAGGACGCACATTGCCGAACAAAATCCCCTTCAAAGAATGTCAGAACTATTGATTTGTTTGCGTGACAAATAAAATCATCTCTCACAAAATAATTAAAATAATACGAGACGAAATTTGAACCTAGTCTTTACTCTATTACGGGCGAATTTCGCTAGCGGCAAAACTCCACAACGCTTGACACTTGACAACAACGTACTGAGAAAAAAGAAGGCCACTTTTACCAAAGTGGCAGGCGAGCATTCTACCAACCTATCTACCTACTATCGACCAACCTATCGACCTAACCTATCCCGGTGATCTGAACCAGTGATTTTAGGCCAGTGATTACCAAAGTGGCGCTCATTTGGCTCGGACATATTTGGGCGCGCGATTGTGAATCTACAGGTATAATTCATTAAAGCCACACACATTAACACTTCATCATCAGCCGGGATAATCCATCCACCACCACCACCATCATCAGCCTATGTTCGTCCACTGCTGGACATACGCCTCTCCCATGGCACTCTCTCTTACATCTACTGTTCAACAAACTCTTAGGGGAGGCCCCCTTAAAACACCACGATGAACGACAACTCGCCACTTGCGTCCATCGGTTGATAGCACTCTTGCAATGTCAATTAACAATGAATTGAGGCCGTAATATTGTATGTTTTTGCCATTTTGGCTCCGGAACCCTAAAAATGAACGCAGTACCTTCGTTCAAGTCATGTGAAGGAACTGGTGCAAAAAAAAATCAACAGTTCCATCAAAGTAGCAGCCAAAGGAACTACTGCGAATAATCCCATCTGGCGCCTAGAGCGATCGCTCTTGGTCTACCCTAGCCCGTGCTCCCTCGTGGTCCTCATGACACGGGTCAGGTACCTAAGCAGTCGAGCATCCGGAGGCGGTGCAGCAGCAGCGCGACGAGCACGCCCAGCGAGAGGAACAAAACAACCGCGTACACGGCGCGCGCTAGCATCCGCGCCGCCGGGCCGGCCGCCCACCATGCATGCTGGTGCTTGGGGGAATGCCGGACGGATGATATTGCGAACTTATTTTAGCGCATGTCTGATTGACACGTTTGATGACACTGTCGGGGCGGTTGACGTTGAAAGGAAAGTTTTTTTAAAAGAGGTCTGTTGTTTGTAAAAAGGTAACGATAAAGTGAGTTTAATTTCGCGCGGAAGTGCTAAAAGTCTGTGGTCGTGGAGGTGGCTTCAATGAATCGGTGAATTCAGAGCTCGTGAGTTGCGTGTTGCAGATATTAAATGTAGAAGTGAGTGCACACTGCAGATTGAGAGGCTAAATACTTCAAGTAAACTAGTTTTAACGGGATTATTGGACGAGCGAGAACGCTGAAGAAACGATGGAAAAAAGAGGGGTAGGACTGGAAACAATCAGCGACTAGTCGAGTTACTGCCAGGGCAAGTGTCTGAATGACCGGATTAAATCAGTTACCATGTGCTGCAAGATCGCTAGCTTGTCGCGTAATCAATGATTATGACACTCGTCGATGCTTCGCGACAGGATACGCCCTTACAAGTCAGATAAACGCTGCCGCTTGACGGTGGCGGATCAGTTCCTATCATTTGCGGGTCCTTTATTTAACATCAGTGCCCACCCTCAGGTGGCTGTTAGGCCGAATTTCTTGCAAATATCTAGCATCAGACGTGTAAATCTTCTGTCGATAATAGAAACAGGTGAGGCCGGTTGGGTTCTCTCATTTTTCGCCGTTGAAAATATTTTTCAAAAATGATTCATTTCCCAACTTTCATATTAGATTCATATATGTACCTAATATGGACAAACGATTTTTTTTTAAACTGTAGGTAAGTATTTCAAGATTGTTATAAAATTAACCTGATTTAACTGTCGATATTGTTCTAGAGGATAATCCTGGAATATATCCTAAATAGTTCATAGTTTCAGAAAAAAATAGTTCGTCAATATGAAATACTTTGCATTCGGAGAAAGGCCAGGATCCCAGCTGAGTGTGTGGCAGAGGAGTGAGGACTGACCATGGAACTGGAAGAGATGGTTGACGGGCATCTGCGGCGGCGGCGGCGGCGCGTCGGGCGCGCGGCGCGACGCCGACAGCGCGCGCCGGCACGTCGGGCACGACGCGTCCTGCTGCATCCACTGGCACAGGCACGAGCTGCCCGCACACAACACATTACAGACCCTGTTACAACTGCGACCTAACTGTGGGACACATTGTAAGTGTGCCAAGCCAGCTCATATCCCAGTGCACTCGCACTTCAATAGGAGCTGACGTAGCCAGGCAGCGGCCGGGACACGGTAGGACCGAGGGCCAGTCCGCCGGCGCCCTCCTTGTAATAAGGACTCACATATTTGTGAATAAACGATTTAACTGTTTATAAAGAAAGATGCTCGTTTGCCTTCCAGTAGAATAAAAAAAAAAAAAAGAAAGAAAGAAAACATTTATTCGTGACAAACTTAAGAACAATGGATAAAAAAATAAAATATGAAAAAAATAAAAAAAAACAAAATATGTCACGAAATGGTCCCAAATCAGCAATCTGCCAGTCTTGCGAACGGCGCTGGTCTTCCTTTGGGACCATCTGGTCATCATACATTAAAAATTATATTATCTGTTGAGAATTATCTCCACTATAGTCCCAAACTAACTGTCGACAGCTCATACATTTTCCATCGCATTTGGCAAAAATGTTGCAGTTGCAAACGTTGCAGTTTGTCTGTAACAGCTCTAAATATTGAGTGCACTCTTTTGTTTCGGCGCTCAATGCCTACAATCTGCCGGCCCCCTTGGCGCATTAGAAATCGGACGGAATAAGTCTGCCAATTAGCGTTAGACAATAAATTCTTAGAGAGTTCCCTAAGAATATTTTCGACATTTTCAGTCATATCTAACTTTTAGAGCTAATACCTACTGATATAAACTTCATTTACCGATTTTCTTAAATTGTCTCAACATAAATATTTCTTTGTGTAGTTTAAATTCCTCATCATTCACCAAACTCATACAAAAATAAATTGACACAGAAACGCAAAACACGCACACAATTAACAAACCCATGCCCAATGTTAACGGATTCACTGCCACCTGACTTACACAGGTGCCACCGACGCACATAAGCGTCCGAAACGTATGAATAATTATGACGGCAGCGCTGGGCGAAGGTGGTAGTGAAAGTGGAAGAATTTTGTAGAATGGAAACCGTCTCTTTCTTAAGTGTGGAATCAGGCTTCGAAAGTCCAAATTGAACGATAATCATAATAAAACAAATGGAGTACTCACTTGTGGAAGAGGTGGTCGCAGGGTAGTTTACGCGCCTCCTTCATGGGCTCCCAGCAGATGGCGCAGTTGTCCTGGTTCTTCTCAACCTCTTCTTTGCTCGCCATCGGGTAACTGCAACGCCAAACATCCTCACGTTAACATGCTGTTCGTTCACTAACTGTTTTTAAGGGCTTAGAGGCTGTAAACGTACGCTCTAGTCGCCGACCGGTTGTGCACCTTTTTGTGATGACAATAGGTCAACGTGATTTGTTTTGTTAGACCATTTTCCCAAAATCGTTATTTCATTCTCAAAAATCAAAAAGTAAGAGTATAGTTATCGGTGGCAAAGTGAAATATTAGAGCTGTGTAAATTAAAACTAACTGTAAGAACAACGATAGCATTAGAATATTCTTTCATTACCTATGCATATACCCATGTAAAACGGCATCGTATCGATGACTCCTGCTAATAGTGGAATAGAATACATTAGTTATTGAATGACATCTACCTATTTGCGGTCAGTTAGTGTGTCAGAATGTGGTCATTTATTTTCAATTGCCGATTTAACTACAATAAATGAGTTACTTAAGTAACAGTATACTACTATGTAGGAGCTAACAGCACCCAATTAAGTCTAAAACTGCTTTATTTTTTTTTCTCCAAGGTATGGAACTGCTGGATTTCAAATACTCCACGCACAAATATTTTGGTTCGAGCTTAACAAAGAATCCGAAATAAATATAAAATGTACTCTTAAGCATGTGCTTTGGGATATTAAGGGTCGGCTTTCATATCTACTGTAATGCACGATAACATGAGTTTGCCTATCAGTGTGATATAATATTAAATGATATCATATGAATCAATAATAAATAATAATGCGATGATTCACGTTGCGTTGCGGCAGCACTCCGATGATGAAACTCTTCCGAATGACCTAACCGGTGACTTTCACTAAAACTTGCATTCTAGAATTTACATATTTTCTACAAATATATTGAGACTTTTATGATTAATATGGTTTGAGTGTTAAAATACACGATGATTTTTAATCGGTGATCAGGAATAACAAAAAGCGATAAAGACGGTCATACTGAATAACTTTTCCCGTGGGACCAATACGAAAATAGGAGAAAAAAATCCCCTGTTTCATGAATTGAGGCTGGTGAGGTGCTGAGGTTTTCTATGAAATAGCTGATTTTTATAGGCCGATTAAAAATCACCGTGTAGAAAGAGGAACGTAAATACTCGAAGTTTTTGCCACATTGCAGCATTTTACGGTAGCAAGAAAGTGAAATGAAGAAAAGAAATCTAAAATCTAATTGTGGTTTTGTTATTTGGAAAATAATTTTGTTTTCTCTAAAACGCAGGATGGGTTTTTATGAAAAGTTCTATTTGCTGACACCGCAAATTTTTGCGGGAAATCTTGCTAGACTTCACCGAGGCTTTCGACACAGTGACTGTTTCATTTCTAATTAGAAAAATTGGTTGATGATAAAAAGGCACCCAGCTAAAACCTTCGATCGAAGCTTACCTAGCGAACCGTATTAATAATATGTTAAGATATGTTGGTAATGTTCTCAACGGGACCAGAAGAACAATCCATCCAGAGTTCCTCAAGGGAGTATTCTAGGCCGTACTAGGTTGTTACCTTATTTAATCCCTACTATCTACTAATATTACAAATGCGAAAGTAATTCTGTCTCTCTGTCTGTTACGCCTTCACGTCGAAACCACTAAACCAATTTTGATGAAATTTTGTATAGGTATAGGTTGAACCCCAAGGATCAACATAGGATACCTTTTATTCCGGTAGAGGGCGCCACCGTGCGACAAACTTAATTCACGCAGACGAAGTCGCGGGCATAAGCTAGTATTTCTATAAATGGATACTTGGATAGCATGTCGATGCACCAACAGCTCGGTCACCTGGCGTGCATGTGGTGCTGCAGCGCGGTGTAGAGGCGGTGGCGGCGCAGGCGCGCCTGCAGCTGGTGCAGCAGGTGCCGCAGCTGCAGCAGCAGCACGAGCGACGCCACCGACACCAGCATGTTGGCCCACAGCACCATGTGCAGCACGTGCGCCGCCTCCAGCAGCAGCGCGCCGCCCTCGAAGCCCAGCCCCGTGTAGTACGCCGCGCCGCCCGCCGCCTCCGCGCCCGCCCACGCCAGCACGTAGCGCGCCAGTACGTGCCACGCGCCCACCAGCACCAGCACGCACTGTCGACACGACACACATACACGCTACGTATCATTACACGCCCGCATCTTATTACGTTCACCCTGCTGAACCCTTTGCTACAAAAGAAGAACGCATGGAATCGATCGGGAGACTGAGCGAATGGAACCAACGAGGCTGGCCAATAGATTCACTAGATTAGATGGCCAAAAATTTTCAAATCTGAAGCAGCACGGGCCACTATTTCTAGAGGTACCATCAGCCAAAAAAGTGGTCTATCAATTTTTAAACAAGATGCTATCAAACGAATACGCCGTTAAAGTCGAACTTTCAAGTTCAGACACATCTATTGGCATTATTGTTTTATGACATGCAAATTATTATCAGCTTTAGGGTGGTAGACCACATCAGTCTCGCGCAACTTAGAACAAAAAAACTTTTGTATGGAATCTGCATGGCAAACCATTACCATAATATAATATAAACTAAAACCTCAGTACAGTTTAGCCATAGTAAAAGGATAATCCTTTTACTATGGTTTAGCTGTCAGGTCAACTGTCATGAGTGTCATGTCAGGCATGTTGCTTAGCTTGTGATTGTGACTCGCATACTTTATTCGTTAATTTCTTTAGATTTCTATTTAAGTTCGTCTTAATTGTTTTCTAAAGTAGTGACACGTGACTGACGTAAACATATTTTGTGAAATTGGCACCGAAAAGACGATTTATAACGTGTGAAATTTGTGGAAATCGAACAAGTCGACATAATCACGAAAAAAGGATTTTTATGGCAAAATTTCCCTTTGACGAGAACCGGTAAGTATTGTCTTAGATACTTTTAGCTATATTTTGTAGCAGCAAGTTAAATAAACAAAGGGAAATAGATATTTAATATCCTTATCATTGTCCACTAGGGATGTGTACTACAACTATCGATAACTGTAGGCTTATTTGTTTATCAGTGCAACTAATATTACTTTACATAAGAAGAAGAAAGATCGGAACTTTATGACAACTTGCATGCAATATGACCATAATTATAGGCATTTTCAAACTTCCGATATTTCAATGCAGTTGAAAATATCTTGATCATGGGTAGACAAGACACACACGGCCTGGATAAATTATTGAGTTTAGTGATTACATAACATTTTAACCGTAAATTAAAAAAATAAATACCTCTGTTTTAACGATAAAATGTTTTCAGATGCAGGGCACAAACTAGTGGGAAAAGAAGATTTGGTGAATGTTTCCATAAAACAATTACATGTATTAAAATACATACGTGAAATCCACTTTGAAAACAGGGCTTTGAAAAAAATAAAGGAAATCAATAGAAAACTTGTATTTTATTTTGGGTCCACACCTAAATCCAATACTATGTGTAGGTATACGACTTAAGTGTGGACTCGATCTTAACCTAAATTTGATTACAAAAATTGTTGACCTAAGCCTGTATTTCAACCCTCACCATTTTATCGATATCGATAAAAAGCGCAAACGTTTAGCATGCTGCACTATTTAAATCTGTTATGTTGGTAGTATTGTTTTTTGGCGTTAAACGGATCTTACACACACACATACATACACGCGTAGGCGTACATTTTGGTAATGGTTTGCCATGCAGACTCAATACAAACTCGATTCCATTCGCTAGTATGGGAGTCCCGCCTCTTAAAACGTAGTGGTTATATTCTCTTTGGACCACATATTTGGCTGGTGATACCTAAATACTAAAATTATATATAATTACCGAGCTGAGTGACAAATTTAAAGTCCTCGGTGGACCACTTTGTGGCCCGCAGGCCTAGGTTAGAAATTGACCTGGAATTATACGCAATACTCTAGATAGGCCAGTTTGCCAAGCTATACCGTTGGTATAGCTTGGCTTAGCGATGGTACTGTGGTTACCTCAGCAGCCATGAAGGCGAAGGTGTCCTTGGCGTGCGGCAGGTGCCAGGCGGCGGCGGCGGCCAGCAGCGCGCCGGCCGCGCCCGCCACGCCCGCCAGCAGCGCCGCCAGCCGGCAGTGCGCCCAGCGCGCGCGCGCCGGCGACGACGACAACTGTACACAAACACCAAAGTGTCACAAAGTGAACTAAACGCCGGCATTCTCAGCGGTAAGAATGCCTCTCAGCAAAGATACATTTATACTCCAATTCAATAGAATCTAACAATCCTGTAGACACTTCCAGCCTAATAATACCTATGAACACCGGACTGCCTAAGACTTTGTGATGTGACTATTATTAATTGTATGATATTGACCCATTTGCGAGTTCGCTTGTTACTCTCAAGAAATTGGTCAGGCAACATTTTGTATAGTGTTGTTTTTATCAAGATTTATATTTCACCAAACCTAGTTCTGTTGATTTTTAATTTATTTAAGTACTCACATTAGTTTTAAATAACTTTTAGTACCTATGTATATTTATGAACCTCGAGGTCTTTATATTGTTTTTGGTTTACCTGCATACTAATTAATGTATGACTGTTTGTGTTCTTAAATAAATAAATTAATAAAGAAATTATTCTTTTTTGATTCCTTATAGATGATAACTGCAACAACAGGAACATATATAATCAAGCGTGCCCACATTGGGGTGTGTTAAATGTATAGAAAATTGTTAGATTCTATTGAATTGTACTTTAGTTCGTTCAATCTTATCAAAGACGAACTGGGCTGTTCATATCAACTGGGAAGTTGTTTAAATTAACCCCCTGTTTTACCATCCAGTGATTTAGTTGACGGATAAACGTGATGCCTCCCTGTATTTTGTTCGATCGAATAGACGCAGACGGCATCACAATTATCCGTCAAATAAAATTAATTAATGGCTGGTGAAACAGACCCTTAATATTAAGTGGCCCGATTTTTTAACTAGAGTGATTCCCAAAGATGATTTTTAGACAAACAAATTTTGTCATTTTTTAAAAACCTCACAATAAATAACAACACAAACATAAGAAAACTTTCATTTAGTCAACGCGTAGAGGTCACACTCGGAAGCAATTTTCCGCTGAAAATGAAATATGGTTCCATCTAAAATGACTCCATTACCACAGTTCATTACACGTAATGGTGGTCGCTATATCCGTGTGATCTCAGCAGGGCTACCACGAAACTCGAAGTTCGTGTCGTGCTGTCCCTCTCGCTCTCGTATTAAATAATATAAGTGACAGAGGGACCGCACGACACGAACTTCGAGTTTCGTAGTAGCCCTGCAGACGACTATTGCCGCCTTATGGTCATTCGGCGGGCCGGCGCGTGACACGCCTTCTAGTTACGATATAATTATGAAGCAAATTCTATAGCTGACTATTTGTTTGTCTTTCGAGGACTGATGTCATTTCAAGTCAAGTGTATATATGCAGCTTGATAAAACATATGCGTGGAAGAAAGGGCTTGGTCTAGCTCTTGCCATCCACTCTGACCTTAAAAACAATAGTACCTAGATTTTTTTATGAATGATCACATACGACGATGAAAAAATTGTTTGCGAGTCTAGTTTAGGGCAGAGAAGAGAGAGATGCACCTAGTACCCGGCTAGGATCCGGTACCCGGTGGTTTCGGCACTTTTTCAGGATCCTCACGGATACCGGATAATGATGCCGGATAGCGGGTAAGTAATAAAAAAAAGAAATCAACTGTTTTCATAGGAAAATGTTTATTAAACTTTGTATTTAAATCAACGTATAATTTTGACAAATTTTAGTATTAAATCAAGTCTTTATTTCTCATTTATTAATCACTATTAGAGTAACTAGTCATTGACATCCATTTATATAAGTCAAGTGAATAAATAATCAAACTTCAAATTCGGCAGACTGTGATGGAAAAACACAAGTCACACTCTCTGCCTCTCTGCCGCAAAGCCGCGGACTAAAGCTAGTAATTTCATAATTGCATCATTGCGTTAACTAGTTCCTACTTTAGGTTCGTAGTTAGGCCGGCACATAATTATAATAATTATAAGGCCGATAGTAAATTTATTTAAATGATTGAACTTGAACTGCATAAATCAGCAACATGAACTGTATAATGTAAGGATGAATTATCTTTCAGCATTGTACGAATACTACCAACTCGATTAGTATAATTTATTTCCTATTCCTATTTACCTATAGTAGTATTGTGAAATACCGCACAAAAAGATTCATTACACCTGAGACGTTTCTACCCGAGCCGTTTCAACCCGAGCCGCAGGCAAGGGTTGAACTTAGGCCTGCACACAATTATGAAATGAAATGAAAATGAAATGAAATGATTTTTTTTAATTATAATTAAAAGACCCATGTTCTTTTACTTTTACGATAGAACATGAACTGCTT
Source organism: Choristoneura rosaceana (assembly GCA_037349165.1). Taxonomy (NCBI): domain Eukaryota; kingdom Metazoa; phylum Arthropoda; class Insecta; order Lepidoptera; family Tortricidae; genus Choristoneura; species Choristoneura rosaceana. The sequence goes on along the minus strand of JAZBNJ010000038.1, from coordinate 340,264 downwards.
AAACCAGCAACATGAACTGTTTAATGTTAGGATGAATTCTCTTTCAGTATTGTACAGTCAAGGGCAAAGATATCGACACGGCCAAAGTTACAAAAATATGCATACACGACTTACGACGACGACGACACATAAGTTTTGCAACTTTGGCTGTGTCGGTATCTTTGCCCTTGACCGTACGAATACTACAATACCAACGTAATAGTGGCCCTTAAATTTAAATACAATTGAGTGTCTCTATATCAAAGTTGACTCGGTTAGTACGTATTACATACTTATTTCCTATTTACCTACAGTAGTATTGTAAACTAGTGTATAAAAAGATTTATTAAACCTGAGACGTTTCTACCCGAGCCGCTGGCAAGGGTTGATAGTGAAGTCGATGTTCAAATCTATTTTTGGATGCGTTATAAATAGATTCTGCTTTTCACTTCGACAATAAATTAGCATTAAGTACTATTGTTATGTTCTACAATAAATTATTTGAATTGTCTAGTTTCGTGTCATGAATCTGCATAAAACACGAAAATTTGTAACATTCGTAGCTGTTGGTTGGCGCCTGTGATTATCTTGATGTTAGATGAAAATTTTATAAAGCAACTAGCTTTTGCCCGCGGCTCCGCCCGCGCGGTATTCGGAATTTTCTTTGCTATAAACCTCACGGAGCCCGAGACCTTTCCAACGAATGCAAAACCTTTGAAATCTTTTCTTGCGTTCTGGAGTTATAGCGTCAGGAAGGAAAACCCGACTTATTTTTATATAGTAGATTTTATGCAGCCCATAAGAACTTTACGGGCATGAGAAATGAATAGTATATTATATTCTTATCATGTTACGAGAATTTGTGTGCCGACGCCGACACGCTTTTGGTTGATTTTTATTATTTTACGAGGAAAGGGCGGGGTTTTCGGGGGCTGGGCTGGCCGGCAATATACTATTTAATAACTTGCCCTAAATTTAGAGCGTTCACCCTCGAATTGGCAGCCTTGGGTCAAATCTTCACTGACAAGACAAGGCGTTAAGTTAGAGCTGCCAGTGAGATAGGAAGCCGTTCAGCCGTAACTAACTGGAGGTCAAAAAACTACTAGAATAACAACGCATGACGCTAACCTTTGCGATAATGGCGCCTCTATTGCTCGCTACGTAGGCATACCGCATACATAATCTACAATTCTATTAATTAATATAAATGCTAAAGTTGGTGAGTATCTTTATGTGTGTTTGTTCGTCCTTTACGATAAAATTGCTGATCGAATTTGGTAGCTGGATGTCTGGAATAACACACAGGCTATTTGTTATCTCGATATTCACATGAGCTCGGGAAAAATCAGAAAATCAAAAGCATAATTTTTAAAAATGCTTGCATTTTAAAGTTTGTAAATATGTGTTAATATAATAGAAGCAATCATTCAACAAATTCATAGTTTGATAGCTTTAAACAAGTGAGTCTAATTTATGTGATTAGGAATAACAACGTACCACGTTGAATTAGCCCTCGATCACAGAAAGCCCTTTCGAAAGTTCGCGTTTCCGCGAACGCGATCGAGACGTATTTTGTACTTAACCAAAAACTTACACTAAGGGTATAGTTTCGGTTCTGATAAATTCCAATTTAATTTCGAAACCGAAACGGAATGTTCTGTAGGAAGACTAGTCCCACTAATATTATAAATGAGAAAGTTTGTCAGTCTTTTTGTTTGTTTGTTGGTTGGTTACTTTCCCGTCTAAACTGCTGAACTGATTTAGATGAAATTAGGTACCTGTACGTACATACAGATAATTTGAGTCCCGAAAAAGAACATAGGGTAGTTTTTATTTTATCCCGGCAAACTGCATAGTTTCCGCAGGAGAGCGAAAAACAAATTCTACGCGGACAGAGTCGCGAGCAACAGGCTAGTGAAATTTAAATTAATTTGACATGTTTTTTTTTAACTTCGCAACGATATTCTTCGTTATCAAATGTACTGGGTTCCACGTAGTTTTATGCACACAATGAAGACAAAGATGCTTTGTCATGGTTTACGTTGTTGCGGTTATTGTAATGTAATTACCTAGTAGCAATTAATATTTAAATTTGTTAGAGTAAATTGCTAAGTAAATATTTTCTGTGCCGGCTGTGTCGCCCACCGTCACGCTCCAATTTGCGGTCCACGTGCCGGTGCGCAGCTGTTAACAACATAATATCTACAAGTTTAACGATGATATCATGATGTTTCATCAAAATCGGTTTTGCCATTTTTGAGATATTGAACTTTAAAGTGACAAAGTCGGGGGTTTTCCAACTTTTTGTTGGTTAGGTTATCATCAGATCGTTCGTACAGACGAATCGTACCGTATATGGGGCCCTTAAGATCCGACTTATCACGATGGAAAACCATTATACCTATCACACATCATAAAAAGTCATTAATCGCAATGTCTTCAAAGACAGCATGAGCGGTGAATAGTTCGACCATGTTTTATCCTTCTAGCAAGGCCTCTGTACCTACGACGTAGCATGACATATGTATTGCTGCTGTGTAATGTAGATAAGGAAAACGCGAAACCTCGAAGCGGCCACTCTGTTCTGCTTCTGATTGTTGATATATATTGAGCGGCAAAAAATCTGGCCCTCAAATGTATGCAGAAATAGGTAATTTTCTATATACAGCGGGCTAAATTTTGTGCCGCTGAGTATATGTTAAAAGTATAGATAATAATTTTCTTTATCGACTATGAAAATAATTTCCTATCAATTTGAAGTCGATGCCTCAGCACGAGCCAGCAGGAGTGGAGTACTGCTCCACTTCTGCTGCTGCTGGCAATAAGCCGTCTACTAGTATTATCTACATACAATCTGTTGCTTCCATCACTACTGCTGGCTCAAACAAGAAAATATTCTAATGGTTTTTTTTAGCTGGTTCTAGAGGCCACTATACTATGGTCTTCATCATTTCCTCTTTGCTAAATGGTAGTTTCCAAGAGCAAATACACGAGTCACTACTAAATATACCCAAATAACCTTAGTTGTTCCGACAACATTTGTCGGAGGTTTTCAAACTTGGTTTGTTAGTTAGGTTAAGTTATTATTTTATGGAACCCCATACCAAATGATTATACTTAATATTTGTAATCGTGGTAAGTATAATTGAATAGATAATAATAAATAATTTTGACGGACCCCTGACGACTATTCTATGCGAACCTCTAGGTTCCGCGGAACCCACTTTTGGGAATCCTTGCTCTAGCTAGTGAACTTATTTACTAACTTATTGATGTAAGACCACGGCAATAAGGCGTCATCAGCCACGAACAATAAATGTTTATAAAATAAAGTAGAGTGTACCAATCGTCCCGATGGACCGGTTAGTGGCCCCTGTAGCCTAAAGCATAGGAGCTCATGGCTTGGTCTAATTCCGGCTTAGAAGGTGCACTTACATATTCGAAGCGATCCTTGCAGAGCTGCCCCAGCAGGTGCAGGAAGCCGACGACGGTGAACCAGGAGCACCACATGAGCACCTCGTCCATGAACTGCACGTTGAGCACGCCGAACACGAAGATGAACTTGTAGAACACGTAGTTCCAGAACTTGTCGCGCGCGCGCGCCGCCTCCGCCACGCGCAGCCGCCCGAACACCAGCCGCTGCAGCGCCCAGCCCAGCAGCGCCAGCACGCAGTACGACATGTTGATCGCCGTCTGCCAACAACCACTTCATATCAGGAACTCTATGTATATGTCGGCAGCCGATCGTAAAATCCGCCAGATCTTCAAAATGGCGTCATTTCATGATAATAGGAATTTCGTGATCTGCCTAAACGTCACTAGGTAAATCGTTAAACGGTGAGTTTTTAACGATATGACGAATGTGCCTTAGCCAATTCATGAAATGGCGCCATTTCACGATATGCCTAGGACTAGGAATTTCGTGATTTGGCGGATTTAACGATCAGTCGGCGACATCTACATGGCTGACAATACCAAGTTAGGGTCTCCCCACATCTATCGATGTGGAATCGGCTTTAGCCGACCAAAAAACGCTCTATGTCCACGCAAGAAAGCAAAAAAGACGTCTTCCCGTCGGTTAGTAAAAAATAGTATCTCGTTTCGCATAGGCCAAGCCGATCGAGTTCTTTTTCCTTTTTCGCTCTTATTGCGTGTACAGTCACTATAGCATTCTTCTAGCATAATACCTGATAATATACCTATCTGCCACAGCGGAGCGTACAAAAATATCTGACATTCCTTTCGGCCCTAAAATAGTCGTACAGATAGGTATTGAAAATCCGAATGTATCTAATGTTTGTCAGAATGACCGTTTGTCATAACTCTCTTTTCTCTAAATCCAATATTTTTTTCAGAATTGTTATAAAACAAACCTAACCCATACTTTTCTATAGGATGAAAATTTTCAGAAAATTGTAAGGTTTCGGACAAAAATTATAGCATGACTAGCGAAGAGTATGCGAGCTTTGGCGCTCCTATATCAGATTTTTACGCACGCTTGTTGTGTCAAATATTGGTGTTGGTGACTGTACATAAAAAGTTTTTCCACGTAGATAGGTTTGGGGAGACCCTTGTACGACTTTTATGCAGATATATCAAACTAAGCGCGGAGAGCGATATTAACTTGATTGATTTTAGGTATCATCATTAATTGCTAAAAGTAATAACTAGCTTAAAAAAAAAAAAAAAAAAAAATTTTAAAAACCCCCGACAAAAAAAGCCGCCAAAAAACGACAACTAAAAAGTAAAAAATAATTATGCACTACCTAGCTGTTGCCCGCGACTTCATCTGCGAACAATTCGTTTATCTCTATCCCGCTGGGACTATGCTGATTTCCCGCAAAATTAGCCTAAGTTAATTTAGTATAAGTACCTGGTAATATTCTTTTTATCTAAGCGTCGTCGGTGTCGGGGGACCGCTAAGGTTAACAGAAACTAAAGTATGTTGTATTTTTTAAAGTATTAACCTTAGCGGTCCCCCGACATCGACGACGCTTAGATAAAAATAATATTACTAGGTACTTATACTAAATTAACTTAGGCTAATTTTGCGGGAAATCAGCATAGTCCCAGCGGGATAGAGATAAACGAATTGTTCGCAGATGAAGTCGCGGGCAACAGCTAGGTAGTGCATAATTATTTTTTACTTTTTAGTTGTCGTTTTTTGGCGGCTTTTTTTGTCGGGGGTTTTTAAAATTTTTAATTTTATTTTTTTTATTTTATGTTTTTTAAACAGCTCGTCATGTTGCTACCACTGCATTGTATGTAGAATCAATTACTGATCAAAACGAATCCAAACACGACATATGTGCTATTATTTTTTATAGTGTACTAATGTGCTGGATATCTTGGCTGCAGCATCAGCTCATCCTGTTGCCACTTTTGCATTGTATATAGAATCAAATACTGATCGAAACGAATCCAAACACGATATATCTGCTATGGTTTTGTCAAGAGTGTATCTACTAGTGTTCTGGATATCCTGGCTGCAGCATCAGGCCAAGAACTGCATAATCTTGCATAGTTACATAGCATACATGGGTGTTTCAAGTTTTAGGTCCCAAATATGCTTGAAAGTAAAGTAAATACCCATTATGCGTCTAAGATTCCTACCGCAGCGAACAAAGGAGCTGATGATCTTGGAACGGCTGAACCGATTTTGACGAAACATGTCTAAGAACCATCGCTAGAAAACCAGCTTTCAAATAAAAAAAACCGCATTCAAATCGGTCCACCCGCTTAAGAGCTACGGTGCCACAGACAGACACACAGACAGACAGACAGACAGACAGACACACAGACACACATAGCGGTCAAACTTATAACACCCCTCTTTTTGCGTCGGGGGTTAAAAACTGAATAGGTAAAGGTACCTACAATCGATCATAACGTAGATACACCGGTGCTCGAAAATGTATCAACAAAAATCTGTCGTCACGCGTGTTGCGTGTCGCAGGTAGGTACAGCTATTTTTAATATATACTTTCTCCGCTCTATCTAGTAATTTTATTATTATCTCATTATTTTTAATCTTTTATACGTTGACGATTTTACAGCAAAAATAAAGTTATCAATGCAAAAACTTTTGTCAAAAGAGCCTAAGCCACATTCGTTGTGAAGCTTAGAGCAACACGGGATTCCTACGGTAGGAAGCCTGCGTTGCTCTAATAAGTTGTGACGAGATTTGGAGTGAACTTCCCTGTTCTGCAGTTTAAATTTTGGCCTAACGAGCTGTTTGCTCAGTTTTTACTTAATATTAGTAGGGCTGCGTTCAATGGCTCAGGTGTGAGTAGGTAATTCTTAAACTCGCAACAAATTGTGACTGTGAAGATGCGGCAAAAGCTGCAATATTTTCCTCTTATACCGGAACAGAAATTGCCAAGCGGGCGGAGCTACGCTAGCGCATTTATTGAGATAGTGAAAGCAACAAACAGCTACAAACCACTTTCTTATCAACGTCAGGAAGAGCTGCAAATCTGTCGGTCGGTTTGCGCTTTTACGTGGTTTATTCATTTGTTTGTTTACCTATTTGGTACGTCACAATTTCACAAAGTTAAACGGGAAATTATTAATATTATCTATTTTCATTTGAAACTTGGTAGGAAAATAAAACCATCAAGCGAAAGCGTGTTTTCAACGATATTATTGGAAACTACTATAAATAAGTAGGTGTTAAGATTGTTTACCGAGAAACAGCGCTTAATTAAAAGGGAAGTCAGAACTTTACGGCACTTCCGTTACGCAACAAACGAGAATATTAAACTATTCGACGACATTGATTCAACAAACGACCTTGAAGGTCTTGAAATTATGCCGCTATGCCAAGTGAGAATAAAAATACATGACAGCTAACTCAAGTTCATAGAGGAGTGGAGCAGTTAGACGCAAAGCAAAAACATGCGATGGCCTTCTTCTTGGAGGTGTTGTTGCATTTAACTTTCATTTAAACCGCCGCTCTGCAGCGAGACGGAGTCAATATTCCTAGTGGTGCTAAATCCCATTTAGCTAATTATTGATGGCCGTGTCATTGTCTTAGGTCGTCGCCCCTTACGGTGGGAGCTCTTAAACACATTATTGACTAGGCACCGAGACTGGCGATTGTATTTCACAACAATCAACGATCTTACAAAAGGCACGGCTGGGTGAAAAATTGAGGTTTGTTTCGTTGTTGCAACAATGGGATGAATGAAATGTAGGGGTATCGTTACCAGACAGTGAAACGTTTACCGAGAAGGCAGCTCAATAAATTAAAGTATTGAGGATAGAGGTAATTCAACTAGATATTAAAGCGGGAATATCTGTAGCAATTAGATACGATTAATATTCGCGTAAACAACAGAAAAGACCTTTGGTTTATTGATAGCCAGCTGGTTATTAATAAAGATATCGCATACCTACGTACGAGGAGTGTAGGACAAAGTGCGACATAGCTATATATTTCGCAATAATTTTGGTTGAAAGAAGCTGCGTTGATATGATAAGTACATACCTAAGATCAAAATAAAGATCATAGTTAGATTGTTGGGTAAATATCGTGCTATTTCGGCGGAAACGAGCCATCTATAATTGTTTGCCCGGTCTGCTTCGACCCAACCTTGTTATTTTGAACATCTAGATGGTAGGTAAACTAGGTAATTAGACGTGCTACAATGTTTATCGCTTAGCTCGGTGCCAAGAAACGTTGGTGCTGGCAAAGCCACAGACACCGTGTCTGCTGTGTTTGGCACGATGGACTTGTTCGTGTCGTGCTGTGCCTCGTCCGATGCGCGATAGCGTGTGACGCGGGCAGGCCAGACGTCATCCTTATCGGTCGCACTAAATAAACAAAGCTCGGGCGAGTGTTAAGATTCCGACATTTAGTAACGGTAACAAACAGCTATTGTTAGTGATGTTATCGGTCGCGGTGTTATGTCACCAATCGGTTCCGAGCGGGCGCGGGCCGGCCGAGGCCGCGGCCGCCTGCGTCGACGCGGACGCATGTAAACGACGTCTCTTGCGTGCGGCGCGGCGCGCGGCGCGTCGCGTGTCCGCCACAAAGCTCTATTTTTCAACATTTGCATACCTACCCACCTCACGCTGGCTGTTCTGGTTTTAGGCTTATTAGAAGCGTGACCAAAACTACACAAATAAAATCGTAGTCTGTATGTCGTGTATGTTGTTTTAAAATGACTATTTTTAACTAATTATGAAATTGCATGAACATACATCAGTGGTGACAAACCAGCATTTTTTTATTTTATGTTGTCTATCTTTTTTTCCCACGTTATCTTCGTAACAGCTTAACTGTTTTTTTACGGGATTTTTACTTGTCGATGTTATAATATAATGAGTAACATGGGCTAATTAAAAAAAACTTTTCTTCCTCCCGAATTGCGGACATCGCTCAATCTGACTAACACTCTAACACAGTCTACTCTTCAATCCTGGGATGCAATAAAAATTTACTAACTATAGGTACCTAACATTTTAAAGTAGGTTTTAATAGCGAAGCAATTAGTTTAAAATTGTGTCAGACCCACATACTTTACTTATCATCCATTTTACATCATATATTCAAGTGATAATGATAAGCTTTACTGATAAAATAATGGCACATATAGATACTATGAGTGTACAGTCAGCTGCAGAGAAAAGGTACCCCCCTGTAACGGCGGTATCCATACTACCGCCATTACAGAGGGGTACCCTTTCTCTGCAGCTGACTGTACATGACACCAAAAGTACCCAAGTAATCAAAGTTCAATAACTTATTAAATATTAATGGTATGTTTTTAAATGTAGTACCAATTAGACATTATTTGCAAAATAATTATAAAGTTAGCTATAAAGTTAGTAAACAATTACCTATGTATTTGCTTATATAACTATTATTGAAGACTATTGTCATCCATGTTTTATTGTGGTATAAATATATGAAACTTGGCAATTATGCATAGTTTTGATGACAGTACAGAAATATGGTAGATCAAGCTAATTTGATGATGGAGCCAGAAGCTTGTTCCAGTGTAACAAGAATTGTATTAAGGGTCTGATGATGGAGCAGCCAGGCAGGTTTACCACAGCATGATTTTTGTTCCTCTAACCATCAAAATATTATGTGCCAGACTGTCTGCTAACAGGGAGAGATGGCGGAGGATTGTGTAGAGAGCTGTTTCCGCCTCTACCACCAACATACAAGGGAGGAAGAGACATTAGAGGTCATTGGCACTTTTGCATCATAGGTTCATTTGTATAATAGGTATAAAGTGGATATTTAAGTATGCACAGCAATATAAAAGAAATAAAGGACAAAAATATATGCCTAGGTTTTTGTTTTAAATATTGTACCTTTTTTGAACATATAGTCAAAACTATTTATAACAAAATTGAACGGACAGCAATAGCTATTTGGTTCTTAAACATGGTTGATTGTTATAACCAGTGTTACTTTGGTACATATAAGATGGTATTGAGATATTTTTTTCAGTTCTTATAAACTGGTGTTGCTATGAATGGTTTTGACTGTATCCACTTGACAGTCCGACGCTACCATGGTATCCAAAACCAAAATGCGTCAACCCGTCCGCGGATACCTTAGTATCATAAAGGGAAGAGAATGAATAGTTGGCTTCTGCGCCATCTAGTAAAAATACCCGGCATTATTTACAAAATGTATTGTTGCACAAACGTAGCATGACTAAATTGTTTGCCGTAAAAAATATAGGTGGCAGTAGTGGCGGACTGCTTATCGGTAAAAAAAATATATTTCGCAGTGACCCGTGTATTGTGCGCTCGGTTGGCATTGTTTGTGGAGGACGTGCCGTTATGTCGTAATTATTTCACATTTATTACATAGTTTTGCGGGTTATCGTACATAAAAATGATCAGAAATGTCTATTTTCTATGATTCTGTCTTGATTTTAGTGAATGTGAGTGTAAATACAGTGTAATTTCAATTTAAAAGATCGAGGTTTTTTTTGAGCTCGGATTGTGAAGATTTATAGCCAAATTTTTAGTAATTTGACGCCTTGATCACTGAAATATACAAAAAATATTGATGAGTGGTTTATGAAGATTAAATTAATAAACTTTTATTTGGGAAATATGTTACACTCGCCAAGGATTCATCAAAACATTCACGGTGCACCTCAGGTTTTATGCTGTGGCTGGTTGAGTATCCACGGACATTTGAAAATATATGTGAAATAAGGGTTTGTACAAACTATTTTTCGTGTGGCTTGATTATTCGGTGTTTGGCATTGTGTTTCTGTTGGTACGTATTTTTAAAGTTTTTGCTATAGGTGCTATTGTTTTTAAATTACTCGGTACTTGTTAAAAGTGAAAACGTTTTTTATGGAATTGTCCTTTTTTAACCCCCGACGCAAAAAGAAGGGTGTTATAAGTTTGACCGCTATGTGTGTCTGTGTGTCTGTCTGTGGTACCGTAGGTCTTATACGGGTGGACCGACCGAAAACAAGCGAAATGCATCAGTTAAGGAATTCATGTAAATTATGTCTTTTACAAAAAAACAGAAAAAAACCCGTTAAATCTAGTTTATTTACGAAATTTACTAGTGACACTGGATACTATAGTATGCACGAACTGTAAAGTGGGTATCGGTTGCAGGCAGCCTTATGCGGGCGGCCATCTTGCTACAAAACCAGTTTCGCGAAATTCTAAATGTTGCGAGGAGTAGGCAACTTGATTAATTTATTTTGCTAACTAACTGGGAACGGTTTGTTTAGATTGTAGTATCATTTTAAAGGTTAAAAACTGTATTTTTTTTATATGTAATAAAAAAAGGGGGTCATCGCTCAATATTTCTAGTTATTAGTCGTGAAACAAGAAACTTACAGTCAAGTTTACCGATTTCACAACTTTGACCTTGATTTTATGCAAAAAAACTATACTTATGCTATTGTTTTATAAATAGTGTTTGAAAGAGTAAACATCAATTTACATCTCAGTATTTTTTTCATTATTTAAAACCTTGTAGTTTGGAAGATACAGACGTTTTTGTTAGAAAGTAGTGAACGCGCGGCGCGATGCGTACATCGTTAAAAAACCTGGACGGTTAGAGGCATATTGGTCGCGCGGCCCGGACTGTCAAGTGGGTATAATCCAATCTATCCATCAAATTCAGGTGAGATTCAACTATTTGATTAACAAGATTTGACCTAAACTAAATGAACAAACAAAAACATTCCAAGTCCACAAATAAACTTGTAAAAAAACAAAAGGAAAATGAAGACAAATAATTTTTATGACTGACAAAGTTTACAATAATTCTGAACAGTCCTGTCAGTGCGGTTGATTTCCTAGTAATCATGATAACATTTATTATTGGGTTTATTATTTGGGACAACTTTTGTAAGCTATTAAATTTGTTAATTATTAAATAATTATTTACATAAATTATAGTAAAATTTCAATAACTTTTCTAAGTAAAAAATATTGATGGCAGAAGTTTTTATTTCAAGTTAAATCATAGTAACCTTCTTGTTTAATCTTCAACCTGGCCAATGTAAGAAATAGTTAGGGCTGCAACCACATTACCCTGCATGTTACGTACAACACTGATTAGTCTGATTAAGAGTGTGATGAAAACAATATATAAACATGTTATTGGAATATAATGTAGGTTAAGACATCTGTAAAACTGTGCAAAATTTGTGGGCCAACATATTTTGCAACTTTTTCAATATAAAATTACACTTATTTAACAACTAATTAAGTAATGTCAGGCTTGACATTGCCCAGGTGAATAAATAACATTTGTAATTAAAATTTCTTGGGCTTTAAACATAGAATTTAAAAAACAAATGAAATTTTTCAAAGGCATTTGTGCTAGTAATAATGACAATTCTAAAACCAATTCTTACAGAAAAACAGTCAAACGCTGTCTTAAATTGGGGAGTCACCTGGACTGTAGCATAATGCAACAGCTGCTATCAGCGAGCGAGGTTTCTAAACAGCTTAAAGGAGGTTGGCAACTCACCCACATACAGAGTGGCTCCTGCATCATGAAGGTTAGCACATCAGCGACCTGGTCGGACAAGAAGCGCGAGGAGTTGGCGAGATCAAGCGGCGCTGCGGGCTGCAGCAGCCGGCCCTCGGCCGCTGCCGCCGCCGCCGCCTCTTGGCGCGCCAGGGTCGCGTTCGCTCGCCAGCCAGGCTCCCCGGTCACGCTCAGCGCGTAGTATACCGCCACCGACAGCACAGACACGCTCGCCGTTGTATAAACCTTGAGATTCGGCAAGGGCAACCGATCTATGAGCGTCACAGGCATAATGGATCACCACTGTTATGTACTACTGTCTCGAAACGTTACACTACACATCACAATCATGTATTGATGAGTTTTGGTTATTATTAAATGATCGCACGTAGTTTTTATCGAACTATTGCGAGCTAATAACACATCATCCAATCGAAAGATAAACAGGTATGACAAGTGCCAAGTGAAGTTGAAGTGCGAATGAGAGAGAAACAAGGTTTTTGTTTTTTGTTGTTTGTTTATTTTCACGTTTCAGTTCAGTTATTCACAGAGTCGGTTCGCTCAACTCAACATTTTTTTTTAACAAATAATGATAAGTGCTTTAATTTAATAAAAAAAATATCAAAATTATAACGCAAATTGTAAAACAGCACTTTAAAATTCTTGGATCACGCGTGCTTGATTGGTTTTGAATTGAAATAAATGAATGAATGTGAAATACTTGGATTGAAATGGAGTGGATGGGATGGGGCTGTCAAAAAATAAGTAGGAATAGACTTTTCGTTTAGAAATATTACAAGTTCTAATAAGTCGAGACCCTTGGTCCGTGGGGTCCTAGTGCCTTAAAACTTTTTAAGGAAATTTCTAAAAGGTTAGTAGACGTCACAGGTGACCGAAGAGCTGGCAGCTTCCTCGGACAAAGAATTAGCCTAGCTATTCAAAGAGGAAACGCTGCCAGCATCTTCGGGACCTTGCCTAAGGGGTACTCTTTGGACACTTTGTTTTAGTTTTAGGTTAAATTTTTATTTTATTTTAAGTTATTGTTAGAATGTTATGTTTAATATTTATATTATTTAGTTTCTTTTATCAATAAAATTTTAGTTCTAATTGACAGATGATGTCCACGAAATGAGAAATGAAGAGAATAATAATTTCAGTCATTCGTGTAATCTCAATGTAAAAATAAGCATGATTTTCAAATATTGATGCATTTTATTTATAACTTTAATGAAATACTAGATTGGCATTCCAGAATGTAACGTTTTACAATTTTTGGTACAACTCATATACTCATATTTCTAAACGAAGAACTACTGTCTCGGTGACAATGACATAAGCTTGGGGCCGTCCGTCCGTAGTCGTAGTCATCTGTGTATATTTTTTCGATTCGATTTGTGGCATTCGAACATCGAGGATGTGAACAATGTTTAATTTTGCTATTTCTGTTTCTTTGGCTAGTTGAAGTATAATTTTGATAGTGTTTTATGCGGCGATTAACCTTAACAGTGAACAGTGATCGCAATATTCAATATTGCTCTCGTGTCTGACATTTTTTAATGCGCAAGTCGTCTCCACGTGGTTTCTGGAATTTTGCTATCAAGTTGCAAAAACTACAATCACCGTACAACGTTGCCTCTCGAAAGAGAATACTTTGACATTGGCGAAATTGTCTTATTAATTAGGACAGAAGCCATATTTAAAAAAAAGAATAAGAATAAGAATATATTTTTTCAGCAATATTATTTATTCACATGATATAAAACTTCCAAATTCCATCAAATATGTCGGAAAGAGACTACGCTCCATTGAGCATAGCCTGCGTTCGTGGGCTATGCGACAAACTATACGAGAAAAGGAAGTTCGCGGGAGTTGAAATAGAGAAGTTTGTTTCTGTTTTGATTGCTTAATTTGCTGATAAAGTATTTAAATATAAGGGTACAAATAAGTCGTGTATACGAGTGATGTTAATTTGTGTTTTCAGAATGGTGAAGGACTTCGGCGACGCGAACAACACGTCGCAGATCAAGCGGCTGATTCGAGTGTTGGGCCAGGATCTCATGGCCTCCACCAACCCCAATGTGAAGAACGGCGCGCTCATGGGACTGTCCTCCGTCGCCGTGGGCCTCGGAAAGGTCAATAACATATAACTTGCCTCACTGCACTTGCCTTTGCTTAGAAAATAATTAATTGTACTATTTACTGCATGCAAATTTAATTTTAGCAAGAAAAATAACAAGTAACAAAACAATAAGGGAAGAAGAACTTGATCTTTTCCTGTTGCTTGTAATTAGTATGTACCTTATACACACTTTTTTTTTAAATTTAATAAAAATCAAAGTATAATTGTTGGGGAACTAAACAGCCCATTTTTTTTCACTCTGAGAGGAGATCATGCTTAGCAGTGTGCTTTATCCAGGCAGAGATCAAGACAAAAAAATTGTCAGTGGGCTCTAAAACTTTAAAATGTGAACAAGGTGTTTGTTAAATGTTCAGGGTTGCATAGTGTACCTGGCGGAGCTGGTGCACCCGATAGTGGCGTGCCTGAGCGAGGGCGAGTCGCGCGTGCGCTACCAGGCCGTGGAGGCGCTGTTCAACGTGGTGAAGGTGGCGCGCGGCGCCGTGCTGCCGCACTTCCCGCTGCTGTTCGACGCGCTGGCGCGCCTCGCCGCCGACCCCGAGCCGCAGGTCAAGCAGGGCGCCGAGCTGCTGGACCGCCTCGTCAAGGTAACGCGCACTGCCCTCAGGGTAGCACTCCTCTGTTCATCTATCTGTATTAGGGTTTGCTCCCGGTACTGAGTGTGTATGGTGAGAACCGGGAATTCCCAGTTCCGGTACCATATTTGTATGGAAATCCAGTACCGGCTGCAATGCAAACCCTAATCTGTATAGTCCAATGATGAGCATAGTACGGCCTGCAGGCCAACTCCGGCCGGTGAAGAGATTTAATTCAGCCTGCTGACTTTCCTTTGAAGCCAATAGTACCTACCTATATGGCCTACGATAGTTATTATTTTGATTGTTCTACAGTATTTCAGTTCAATATTTGGCAAAAACAAAAAATGTATAAAATGGAATGATGTTATCCTGGCCCTTCTCTAAAATATCTGATTTCTGGCCTCACGTGAAGAAAGTACGCCCACTGTTATAGTTGGTGTGCATTGGATCAATTCCAGGCAGCCTGTGCGTGAATGTGTGCTATTTAGTGTATCGTGATCGCAGGAGATCGTGACGGAGAGCCCGTCGTTCTCGCTGGAGGCGTTCGTGCCGATGCTGCGCGAGCGCATGTACGCGCGCAACGCGGCGGCGCGGCAGTTCTGCGTGGCGTGGCTGGGCGTGCTGGACGCGGCGCCCGAGCTGCCGCTGGCGCGCCACCTGCCCGACCTGCTCGACCCGCTGCTCTGCATGCTGGACGACCCGCACCCCGAGATACGGCGCATGTCAGTACACTAACACTACCCCCCACCCCCCATAATACCGACATGAATCATCATCATCATCATGTCAGCCGAAAGACGTCCACTGCTGGACATAGGCCTCCAAATTCAAATTCTAATTCAAATCATTTATTCAGTAAATAGGCCGCATTGGGCACTTTTACACGTCATTTTTTTTAAACTACCAGCGCTTTCGGAAAGACCATCATTGCCAAGAAGAATGCGCCGCAAGAAACTTGGCAGAAAGTAATTTTTTTCAAAATAAAATAATTACAAATAAAATACTTAAAAACTACAGTATACGATTAAAGAGAAAATTACAATAATAATAATACAGAGATGTAAGGGGTCCCTTAGTTACAAAACTGAAAACTAACTATATCTATGTTAAGCGGAAGTGTAGAATGCTTCCACTGTCATAAAATGAAAAAAGGCTCTCCACTCAGACCGGTCTTGTGCTTTTCGCATCCACTGCGATCCCGCGATCTTAACCAGGTCGTCGCTCCATCTTGTTGGAGGCCTACCGACAGCTCGTCTCCCGGTCGGTGGATCTTCTATAAGTGCTATACAACTTTTTTTTTCTTCTTTTTGTAGAGGCTTTGAGCGCTCCAGGTGATCATGTCAGCCTCACGGGTGCTCGCTCATTTTCCGTACGCAAAGGACGTATTAAAAAAGTGGTAAATGCAAATGGCTTTGTCAGCCAACAATTGAATTGGGCCATTGTGCATGGGTCCAAACCCCCAAGAACCCTTCTCCTCAAGTCTGAGTTCCAAGCACATTCCAACAACAAATTGCTATACAACTTACAAAGACGTAATAATGTCTAACTCAGGTGAAATTACCCATTTCCCCCCGAACTATTGGCGCTCTCACTTCGTTCGAGTCTCAGAAATATCTCGGGTGCAATGGGTCACTTTCCACCCTTGGTTATCAATGTACTAATGAGTGATGTGTGCGGGGCAGGTGCGAGATCCAGCTGGGCGAGTTCCTGCGCGGCATCAAGAAGGCGCCGGCGCGCGCCGACTTCGCCGCCATGGCCAACATCCTCATCACGCACGCGCAGTCGCCCGAGGAGCTGCTGCAGGTCACTATATATAATATGAGTGGTGTGTGTGTGGTGTGGGGCAGGTAGATCCAGCTGGGCGAGTTCCTGCGCGGCATCAAGAAGGCGCCGGCGCGCGCCGACTTCGCCGCCATGGCCAACATCCTCATCACGCACGCGCAGTCGCCCGAGGAGCTGCTGCAGGTCACTATATATAATATGAGTGGTGTGTGTGTGGTGTGGGGCAGGTAGATCCAGCTGGGCGAGTTCCTGCGCGGCATCAAGAAGGCGCCGGCGCGCGCCGACTTCGCCGCCATGGCCAACATCCTCATCACGCACGCGCAGTCGCCCGAGGAGCTGCTGCAGGTCACTATATATAATATGAGTGGTGTGTGTGTGGTGTGGGGCAGGTAGATCCAGCTGGGCGAGTTCCTGCGCGGCATCAAGAAGGCGCCGGCGCGCGCCGACTTCGCCGCCATGGCCAACATCCTCATCACGCACGCGCAGTCGCCCGAGGAGCTGCTGCAGGTCACTATATATAATATGAGTGGTGTGTGTGTGGTGTGGGGCAGGTAGATCCAGCTGGGCGAGTTCCTGCGCGGCATCAAGAAGGCGCCGGCGCGCGCCGACTTCGCCGCCATGGCCAACATCCTCATCACGCACGCGCAGTCGCCCGAGGAGCTGCTGCAGGTCACTATATATAATATGAGTGGTGTGTGTGTGGTGTGGGGCAGGTAGATCCAGCTGGGCGAGTTCCTGCGCGGCATCAAGAAGGCGCCGGCGCGCGCCGACTTCGCCGCCATGGCCAACATCCTCATCACGCACGCGCAGTCGCCCGAGGAGCTGCTGCAGGTCACTATATATAATATGAGTGGTGTGTGTGTGGTGTGGGGCAGGTAGATCCAGCTGGGCGAGTTCCTGCGCGGCATCAAGAAGGCGCCGGCGCGCGCCGACTTCGCCGCCATGGCCAACATCCTCATCACGCACGCGCAGTCGCCCGAGGAGCTGCTGCAGGTCACTATATATAATATGAGTGGTGTGTGTGTGGTGTGGGGCAGGTAGATCCAGCTGGGCGAGTTCCTGCGCGGCATCAAGAAGGCGCCGGCGCGCGCCGACTTCGCCGCCATGGCCAACATCCTCATCACGCACGCGCAGTCGCCCGAGGAGCTGCTGCAGGTCACTATATATAATATGAGTGGTGTGTGTGTGGTGTGGGGCAGGTAGATCCAGCTGGGCGAGTTCCTGCGCGGCATCAAGAAGGCGCCGGCGCGCGCCGACTTCGCCGCCATGGCCAACATCCTCATCACGCACGCGCAGTCGCCCGAGGAGCTGCTGCAGGTCACTATATATAATATGAGTGGTGTGTGTGTGGTGTGGGGCAGGTAGATCCAGCTGGGCGAGTTCCTGCGCGGCATCAAGAAGGCGCCGGCGCGCGCCGACTTCGCCGCCATGGCCAACATCCTCATCACGCACGCGCAGTCGCCCGAGGAGCTGCTGCAGGTCACTATATATAATATGAGTGGTGTGTGTGTGGTGTGGGGCAGGTAGATCCAGCTGGGCGAGTTCCTGCGCGGCATCAAGAAGGCGCCGGCGCGCGCCGACTTCGCCGCCATGGCCAACATCCTCATCACGCACGCGCAGTCGCCCGAGGAGCTGCTGCAGGTCACTATATATAATATGAGTGGTGTGTGTGTGGTGTGGGGCAGGTAGATCCAGCTGGGCGAGTTCCTGCGCGGCATCAAGAAGGCGCCGGCGCGCGCCGACTTCGCCGCCATGGCCAACATCCTCATCACGCACGCGCAGTCGCCCGAGGAGCTGCTGCAGGTCACTATATATAATATGAGTGGTGTGTGTGTGGTGTGGGGCAGGTAGATCCAGCTGGGCGAGTTCCTGCGCGGCATCAAGAAGGCGCCGGCGCGCGCCGACTTCGCCGCCATGGCCAACATCCTCATCACGCACGCGCAGTCGCCCGAGGAGCTGCTGCAGGTCACTATATATAATATGAGTGGTGTGTGTGTGGTGTGGGGCAGGTAGATCCAGCTGGGCGAGTTCCTGCGCGGCATCAAGAAGGCGCCGGCGCGCGCCGACTTCGCCGCCATGGCCAACATCCTCATCACGCACGCGCAGTCGCCCGAGGAGCTGCTGCAGGTCACTATATATAATATGAGTGGTGTGTGTGTGGTGTGGGGCAGGTAGATCCAGCTGGGCGAGTTCCTGCGCGGCATCAAGAAGGCGCCGGCGCGCGCCGACTTCGCCGCCATGGCCAACATCCTCATCACGCACGCGCAGTCGCCCGAGGAGCTGCTGCAGGTCACTATATATAATATGAGTGGTGTGTGTGTGGTGTGGGGCAGGTAGATCCAGCTGGGCGAGTTCCTGCGCGGCATCAAGAAGGCGCCGGCGCGCGCCGACTTCGCCGCCATGGCCAACATCCTCATCACGCACGCGCAGTCGCCCGAGGAGCTGCTGCAGGTCACTATATATAATATGAGTGGTGTGTGTGTGGTGTGGGGCAGGTAGATCCAGCTGGGCGAGTTCCTGCGCGGCATCAAGAAGGCGCCGGCGCGCGCCGACTTCGCCGCCATGGCCAACATCCTCATCACGCACGCGCAGTCGCCCGAGGAGCTGCTGCAGGTCACTATATATAATATGAGTGGTGTGTGTGTGGTGTGGGGCAGGTAGATCCAGCTGGGCGAGTTCCTGCGCGGCATCAAGAAGGCGCCGGCGCGCGCCGACTTCGCCGCCATGGCCAACATCCTCATCACGCACGCGCAGTCGCCCGAGGAGCTGCTGCAGGTCACTCATCACAAACCATACACCACCGCCAAACCGCAGCATATAAAAAAATAAAAAATAAAATAAAAAGACATTTATTGCCACAAATAAAATATACAATGAACTAAAGCAGTATATAAGCTAAAGCAGTATGGAAACTACGAAGCTAGTACCGCGAGACCCCCGAGGCCGTGTAGAGCGCGCGTCTGTGTGAGTGTGCTCGTTTCGATCGATTTGTTTGTAGCTTCCATACTGCTTTAGCTTATATATATCGTCACTACTTTTAAAAAAGGTTGTAACTTAAAATTGATAATTTTTCTAAGTGAACTTTATGCGCATTATTTGAAGGGTCGATTTTGTTGACGTATTGATTTGAGATACGAGATTTTTTCAAAGTAGTGACGCGATACTGTGGCCAAACAGTCTTAAGATCAATTGACATAGTCGAAAAGTTACGAACCGAACTCCACCCGTGCGAAAGCTGCGGGAAAAAGCTAGTATTTACATTATTTAATACTGGTCGATTTTTCGTCCGTTTGATTTGAAAACGTCATCTGAAAACGGCGAAACTCAATCGACTATTACAAAATAGGAGTACCTAGTAGAGTTAGATAGTAAATATTAAAAAGACTGCTGGGGTGTCTGAGGGTTTCCGTATATTAATGAATACTTCGTATGTATGTATGGTGTTAACTTGCAATAAGAGCATCTCCTGTCGCGTTTGCAGCTGACGGCGATCACGTGGATCAAGGAGTTCGTGGAGCTGGCGGGCGGCGCCATGCTGCCCTTCGCGTCCGGCGTGCTGGCCGCCGCGCTGCCCGCGCTCGCCTACTCCGACGAGCCGCGCCGCAGTATCCTTGACGACCACCCCACCACCCCCACCACCTCCACCACCTCGACTACCACAACCACCCCAACAACCTCGACCACTCCGAATACGCCGTCTACCCCAGCCACCCCGACCACCCTGGCCACCCCCACCACCCTGATCACCCCGAACACCCCCACCACCTCGAATACCACAACCACCCTCAACAACCTCGACCACTCCGAATACGCCGTCCACCCCAGCCACCCCGACCTCCCCAACCCTACCCGTCCACCCTGCCACCCGACTATCACGACCACCCCGAAAACCCCAACCACCCCGGCCGAATACACCGACTGTCCCAGCCACTACGGCCTCCCCGATCTCTCCAACCACCCCGAATACGCCGACCACTCCAGCCACCCCGGTCACCCCGACCTCCCCAACCACCTTGACCACCCCGAATACCCCGACCACCCTAAACTCCCGCGCCTGCGCCTTTCCAAAACCTAATTTGACACTAAAAGTGACCCATTACATTACAAAATCTCTTTAAAAAAGGTACTTAGGAAATATTTGACTCCTTCCAGTACTCTCCCTATGGTGATGCACTACAGATTTTAGAACTCTCCTAACCCATAAATACAGGGAAACATAAGAAATCTACGTAACGAACAATGATACAGTGTTGCGACCCGGTATTTTATTATCCATGGGCCTGCCTCGGGTCGCGACTCACTATTTAGAAAACGCTGTCTTAGATAATCAATTTTGATTTTTAAATCCTTTTTGCATTTGGAATTTGGATTTCCTTATAACAAAACCCAGGTATAAGAGAGACCGCGGCAATAGTTAACTTGCAACTGACGAAGCTCGTCGTGGCCGAGTCGCCGTCCCCCTCCCCCGCGCCGCCCACCGACAAGGGGGAGGGGGACGGCGACACCAACAAGGAACAAGCGGAGAGCGAGACGCAGCAGAAAGAGGGAGAGGAGAAGATCAACTTGGACGCGGTGGTGGGGATACTGACGCAGATGCTGCATCACAGCTCCGTGCACACCAAAGTGGCCGTGCTGGACTGGATATTGCATCTTTATAACAAACTACCTACTCAGGTAAGTCGCTGGGCCAGGCCTACTGTTTTATTCATCGCCGTCATTTGTTTTGTTGTTTTTTTTAATGAGCTTCTTACTTCGTGCTAATGTATAAGTTATTCATACTTGCAATATTCGCTAACTATAATATACAGGGTGTAACATTCATATCGGCCAGTATGGGAAAGTCTGAAACTAATGTACAGGGTGGCCCATTTATATCGGTCAGTATGGGAAAGTCTGAAACTATACGACATACGAAAATTTCTTCTCAGGAATCATGTCATCGATTTTAATAACAAGAAAAACTGCATCCATACATTTTCAAAAACTTGAACTCAGCTCGGGAATCAAACCCAGATAATGGATGCTAAGTAATGCCACAAGCTTTGCGTTGAAGGACAACATCGTGAGGAAACCAGCACAAACCTGCGGAGTAATTCAATGGTGCGTGTGAAGTTCCCAATCCGCACGAGGCCCGCGTGGGAACTACGGTCCAAGCTCTCTCGTTCTGAGAGGAGGCCTGTGCCTAGCAGTGGGTCGTATAGGCTGGGATGATGGTGATGATGGTCGAATGTGTGTTGTCAGATGTCGTCGCAGTCGGGCGCGGTGTTCGTGTCGGTGGTGGGCAGCCTCACGGACCCCGCGGACGACGTGGTGCGCCGCAGCCTCGCCGTCGCCGCGGAGATCTGCACCTGCCCCGGAACGCCCGGTAACGTGCTGCGCCGCAGAGATCTGCACCTGCCCCGGAACGCCCGGTAACGTGCTGCGCCGCAGAGATCTGCACCTGCCCCGAGACGCCCGGTAACGTGCTGCGCCGCAGAGATCTGCACCTGCCCCGAGACGCCCGGTAACGTGCTGCGCCGCAGAGATTGCACCTGCCCCGGGACGCCCGGTAACGTGCTGCGCCGCAGAGATTGCACCTGCCCCGGGACGCCCGGTAACGTGCTGCGCCGCAGAGATCTGCACCTGCCCCGAGACGCCCGGTAACGTGCTGCGCCGCAGAGATCTGCACCTGCCCCGAGACGCCCGGTAACGTGCTGCGCCGCAGAGATTGCACCTGCCCCGGGACGCCCGGTAACGTGCTGCGCCGCAGAGATCTGCACCTGCCCCGAGACGCCCGGTAACGTGCTGCGCCGCAGAGATCTGCACCTGCCCCGAGACGCCCGGTAACGTGCTGCGCCGCAGAGATCTGCACCTGCCCCGAGACGCCCGGTAACGTGCTGCGCCGCAGAGATCTGCACCTGCCCCGGGACGCCCGGTAACGTGCTGCGCCGCAGAGATCTGCACCTGCCCCGAGACGCCCGGTAACGTGCTGCGCCGCAGAGATCTGCACCTGCCCCGAGACGCCCGGTAACGTGCTGCGCCGCAGAGATTGCACCTGCCCCGGGACGCCCGGTAACGTGCTGCGCCGCAGAGATCTGCACCTGCCCCGAGACGCCCGGTAACGTGCTGCGCCGCAGAGATCTGCACCTGCCCCGGAACGCCCGGTAACGTGCTGCGCCGCAGAGATCTGCACCTGCCCCGAGACGCCCGGTAACGTGCTGCGCCGCAGAGATTTCACCTGCCCCGGGACGCCCGGTAACGTGCTGCGCCGCAGAGATTGCACCTGCCCCGGGACGCCCGGTAACGTGCTGCGCCGCAGAGATCTGCACCTGCCCCGAGACGCCCGGTAACGTGCTGCGCCGCAGAGATTGCACCTGCCCCGGGACGCCCGGTAACGTGCTGCGCCGCAGAGATTGCACCTGCCCCGGGACGCCCGGTAACGTGCTGCACCGCAGAGATCTGCACCTGCCCCGGGACGCCCGGTAACGTGCTGCGCCGCAGAGATTGCACCTGCCCCGGGACGCCCGGTAACGTGCTGCGCCGCAGAGATCTGCACCTGCCCCGGGACGCCCGGTAACGTGCTGCGCCGCAGAGATCTGCACCTGCCCCGAGACGCCCGGTAACGTGCTGCGCCGCAGAGATCTGCACCTGCCCCGGGACGCCCGGTAACGTGCTGCGCCGCAGAGATCTGCACCTGCCCCGAGACGCCCGGTAACGTGCTGCGCCGCAGAGATTTCACCTGCCCCGGGACGCCCGGTAACGTGCTGCGCCGCAGAGATTGCACCTGCCCCGGGACGCCCGGTAACGTGCTGCGCCGCAGAGATCTGCACCTGCCCCGAGACGCCCGGTAACGTGCTGCGCCGCAGAGATTGCACCTGCCCCGGGACGCCCGGTAACGTGCTGCGCCGCAGAGATTGCACCTGCCCCGGGACGCCCGGTAACGTGCTGCACCGCAGAGATCTGCACCTGCCCCGAGACGCCCGGTAACGTGCTGCGCCGCAGAGATTGCACCTGCCCCGGGACGCCCGGTAACGTGCTGCGCCGCAGAGATCTGCACCTGCCCCGAGACGCCCGGTAACGTGCTGCGCCGCAGAGATTGCACCTGCCCCGAGACGCCCGGTAACGTGCTGCGCCGCAGAGATTGCACCTGCCCCGGGACGCCCGGTAACGTGCTGCGCCGCAGAGATCTGCACCTGCCCCGAGACGCCCGGTAACGTGCTGCGCCGCAGAGATTGCACCTGCCCCGAGACGCCCGGTAACGTGCTGCGCCGCAGAGATTGCACCTGCCCCGGGACGCCCGGTAACGTGCTGCGCCGCAGAGATCTGCACCTGCCCCGAGACGCCCGGTAACGTGCTGCGCCGCAGAGATTGCACCTGCCCCGGGACGCCCGGAAACGTGCTGCGCCGCAGAGATCTGCACCTGCCCCGAGACGCCCGGTAACGTGCTGCGCCGCAGAGATCTGCACCTGCCCCGGGACGCCCGGTAACGTGCTGCGCCGCAGAGATTGCACCTGCCCCGGGACGCCCGGTAACGTGCTGCGCCGCAGAGATTGCACCTGCCCCGGGACGCCCGGTAACGTGCTGCGCCGCAGAGATCTGCACCTGCCCCGAGACGCCCGGTAACGTGCTGCGCCGCAGAGATCTGCACCTGCCCCGAGACGCCCGGTAACGTGCTGCGCCGCAGAGATCTGCACCTGCCCCGGGACGCCCGGTAACGTGCTGCGCCGCAGAGATCTGCACCTGCCCCGAGACGCCCGGTAACGTGCTGCGCCGCAGAGATCTGCACCTGCCCCGGGACGCCCGGTAACGTGCTGCGCCGCAGAGATTGCACCTGCCCCGGGACGCCCGGTAACGTGCTGCGCCGCAGAGATTGCAACTGCCCCGGGACGCCCGGTAACGTGCTGCGCCGCAGAGATCTGCACCTGCCCCGAGACGCCCGGTAACGTGCTGCGCCGCAGAGATCTGCACCTGCCCCGAGACGCCTGGTAACGTGCTGCGCCGCAGAGATTGCACCTGCCCCGGGACGCCCGGTAACGTGCTGCGCCGCAGAGATCTGCACCTGCCCCGAGACGCCCGGTAACGTGCTGCGCCGCAGAGATTGCACCTGCCCCGGGACGCCCGGTAACGTGCTGCGCCGCAGAGATTGCACCTGCCCCGAGACGCCCGGTAACGTGCTGCACCGCAGAGATCTGCACCTGCCCCGAGACGCCCGGTAACGTGCTGCGCCGCAGAGATTGCACCTGCCCCGGGACGCCCGGTAGCGCCATCGTCAACACCCTGTGCCGACGTGTTTTCCTCCTTATAATTACAAATGCAAAAGTTTGTGTGTCTAGATGTTTGTTACTCCCTCACACTAAAACAGCTGGACGCGTTTGGATGAGATTTGGTATGTAGATAGCTGGACGTCTGAAATAACTCATAAGCTATCTTATCTCGATATTCCCACGGGATAGGGGTAAAATTTTGAAATTTCAACCGCTTGGTTTAGAGTCATGAAATTTTGTACAATTGCTCATAACTCATAACAAAACTATTAAGGAGAAAGATCACGATATAAGTTTTGGGTATTTCCAGGGGTATTTCGTAAAATTCTGGAATTTGAAGTGTAACTACCAGATCAAATAGCTTACGCGTGCAAAGCCGCGAGTAAACTTTAGTTTTACATAAACGGATTGACCCTGATGAAAAGTACAGATGACCAAAGGTGTATCTCACTGGTTCAGTAGCGGCCTTTAAGGAATTAAGGAACGCTGCTTTAGATAATTAATTCAGAGTCTAATTTTTTCAATCAGAGTGAAATTTATCGTCGGCTTCGCCCGCGTGGTATTCGGTAATCGCGCGCTGTTCCCTCGGAAACTGTGCATTTTTCTGGGATAACAAGTAGCCTATGTCACTCTCGGGACCATAAACTATGACAAAAATCACGACGATCAGTCGCTCCGTTACGGCGTGAAAGCGAAACAAACAAACTCACTTTCCCCTTTATAGTAAGGATTCGTATTTAGAATTGTAGATACATAAACCACTGTAGATGGCAGCCTGGTCCTGATTGGCTGATTGAACTTTCCGTTAAATTTCAGGTGACCTCGAGTCGAGCCCGTACTACTACAAGTTCCTGCGGGCTCTGCTGAGGCTGCTGGCAGCCGATGAGAACCTGTTGGAAGACCGCGGGGCTTTCATAATAAGGTACGATACGATCAGCCTTCGCTGTTGGGTGCATTAAGTTCTCGGTAGACCGCTTTAATCCTTATCCCAGGCGCGGTCGCAGCCTAAAATTTAGGAGGGGGTCACTAATATTGGGGCAAAAAATTATATATACGATATGGGGGGGGGGGGGGTCATGTCTTCTGTGACCCCATTATTTGGATCACGCCTGCCTTACCCGCAGAGTGACGTCATAGGGGCGGAGGGATTTGCGAGTGGCGAGTGCTCCCTCCTCTTTGTGACAGTACACTCCGTGAGCTCTTAAAAAAACCTTCGGATTTAAGCATGCTTCGGATATTGACGTCGTGATATGCGGTTCTGTTGTGTTATAAATTTGCAAAACTTTTCAAAGTTACAGTAAAAAGTTATGTAAAGAAATCATTAGTAGAAAATAAACCTTACCGTAATCATATTATTACGCTTCTTTATCTTTTTAATACAATATGACTTTTTGGCATGATACAAGTAAAACAAAATCAGAATTTTCGAATTCTTCCAACTGCCTTTATTTGGAAGTACATGTATAGAGCTGTTGTTATACTGTATCTACTTTTCTTGGGTCTGCTTTCGTTTCATATTTTTTAATGTACTTTTCGAAATCCCCGTTGCTTCAACTAGGTCTTGAACCTTATTAAAATATTTACAATCAACACTTGTTTTAAAACTTTTAGTTTCTTTACAAAATATTTATATACATTATAAACTGTCACGATGCGCAAAGACGATCGCTGACAATTTAGTTAGCTCGTAGTAAACTAGATGGCGCTTTCGTCAATTAGGGATCTCTGAGCAGATCGACAGACGAACGCTAGAGGTCGCCACCTTAGTTCTACCTTCTATAAATAATTTACTTAATCTTATTTAATTAACGTAAAAATATGTATTTAATATTTATTTATTATTTACTTATTTATTTATTAAAACTTGTATTTTATAACACATAATTCACTACACATTAAATATCACTACACCCGACTCACCCTTGACACAAAAACCCGCCCCTATGGGCGTTGACAATCAGCTGTGTCCGGGGGTAATTATTCTCGCCCTTAAAAGCTGAAGCACAGCTGTAAAATGACATTATACAGCAGCTCCTACACTCTACAGCTCTCTTGAAAGCTCCATAAGCCCAAGACTTGGGCAGCTCCGTACGGCTAAGAACCTACCTAGCTCCGTACAACTACGAACTTCAAAAGCTCTGTACGGCTACGAACAGAAGCCTTGACACAAAGCCCTGACGGCCTTAATCGTCCCGAGCTCTACACCCTATTTCCTGGCTCGTCCAAGACCCTGAGCGCACCGGCGTGGAACTACTTCCAGGCTGCTTGTCGTGCCGCCCTAAGGCCCCTTTTGTCCTCGGCACCGACGACCGCTCTGCTGGACCAGGCCCCCCTGCTGTGGCCAGCCCTCTTCGCTCCGGGTTCTTCTCTCCGACTCCAGGGAAGTGTAGGCCAAGGAAACGTTATATTCAGAACCGACTCATTAAAAATCACTTTTACCTTCTACCCTGAGATCTTTATATTTTATTGTCAACTAGGTCGTTATTTTTTTATTTTCTTATTTAATTAAAATTTGTTAATGGGTCTGGCCGCCAAAAGTTGTACCTTAACACACTAGAAAAAATAACACACATAACACACGAACACACATAAGGTACGTTCACATGTGATTTTTTAACCGACTCAAATTTGTCAGTTCATCATCATCATCATCATCATCATCATGTCAGCCATTACAGGTGGTAGGATCTTGTGCAAGGTCCGCCCGAATTGCTTCCACCATCTTGCTCGCTAATCCTGCCGTGAAGCAGCAGTACTTGCACTGTTGTGTTTCGGCGTGGAGACTAAGATAGCCGGTGAAATTACTGGCACTTGAAGTATTCTAACTTAGGCCTCTAGGTTGGCAACGCATCTGCGATACCCCTGGTGTTTCAGATGTTTATGGGCGGTGGTGATCTCTTATCATGAGGAGACCCACTTGCTCGTTTTCCATCTAGTCGAATAAAAAAAAGCCGAAAGACGTCCACTGCCGCGCTGGACATATGCCTTCCCCAAGGCTCTCCACTCAGACCGGTCTTGTGCTTTTTGCATCCACCGCGATCCCGCGATCTTAACCAACTCGTCGCTCCATCTTGTCAGAGGCCTACCGACAACTCGGTAATTTTGCGAAACTTTGACTCACTATATATGCATTGTTTATGTGCAGGTTTCCTCGTGATATTTGCCTTCACTGAAATGCTTGTGGCAAAAATTGGTTTAATTATTAATAACAAATAGTTTATCTCAGTATATATAATTCTCCTCGTCAGTTTTGATGACGGCGACCCTAAAAGAATTATGACGCCTATTAACTCAGTTGATCTAGCCACCAACATGTCTCTATTGATTAAGTAAGATTCACTTTTATAAATTTGAATTTTTTCTTGCTGCATAATATATTTAAATAATAAAGCGTTGTGAATTTGCCTTTACAATGTTCCAAAATAACACACGCAACGCACAGCGTAACAGACATAACGCACAGCGTAACACACATAACACACAACATAACACACGTAATGCACAAACCGTAACACACTAAATGGAAAAAATATAAATCGCTCTACAGCTGATATTTTTGAAGCTACTGCCGTGAGTCTTCATAATAAGTAAGGGAAAACAATTCATACTTCGAATAGAACAATAATTACGATTAGTTTCAATACATAATCTCGCGAAAAAGTTCCACTAAATGTTTTATCGTTCCAAATTTCCCCTGTCCCTGTACCAAAAACCTAGAATTGTGTAGACCAATGATACGTCACCTGATTCAAAATTTCTACCAGCATACTAATAGTACTGGCCGTCTTTAAAAACCTGAGACATTGTTGCTACAATAAGAAACAAAAATTTCCCATGCATATAAAAAGTGTGCGTTACGTTTGGAACCATTTTCGGGAACACGTACTTAAACACGTTTAACATCCTGAATTATTCAGATAATAGATTGTTAGCTTAACTAGTTTAAGGGCAATTTCTTACCAAGTTTGTTGAGCCTGGTTTTATTTGTATACTTATTTCCGTTAAAAAATTGTAGGTGTTCAAGTTCTGCAAGGTAACACTAAAATTCACGTTTTTTGCCAACTTTTTAGTGTTTCGTCAGGTTTTTGGGGCTTAATCAATACTGTTTTGTAATATTTAATTATTTTATCGTATAGGAAAAACGTTTTAGAACGTAATGTCCTAATTTGTTTGTCATTATACCTTTGTATTATTTTTTTATGAGGGTTAAAGTGCGAGCTTCAAACGAAAAGTACAACTTTTGGCGGCCAGACCCTAATACGTTCTACTTGTTTCACTCATAAAAAATAACCACTAGGCCTCCCTTCAGGACAACCTCCCCTCGAGAGGCTTGCCCTGTGACAGTGGCGCCCGTGGGTATTTTTTTTGAGAAGGTTCTGACTATTAAGTTTTTCTTGCCTAGAATTGCAGTGATTGTGCAAAAATTTTTTTTGTGTATTTTTGTGTTCTGTGTATCTCGCAGTAAATACCTTGTTTTTTCTCGTCCCCTGTATGGTGGTCGGGGCTTAGAATAACGCCATTCCCCGTCTAGGAATTCGTAAGAGGCGAATAATAGGCATAACCAGTGTTTCTGTTTGCCGAGATTCCTAGTGGTTCATTTTACAGCTCTTTATCTTTTAATAATTCTAACGTAAATTCCTTTGTAACTCTAATAATTTTAAAACTGCTTAACCGTTATCTTTAAATTCAAATACTCTGCCAACCTTTGACCACTTTTCCGTCAACGGCCTATTTGAATTCCAACTGTCACTTGTCGCAGTTGAAACGGACGTCGTTTTAAAATTCAAATCTATACCTAACCTAAAGGTAACTAAATATCGTTGCATTAACTAAATTCAAATACGTTAACTGTTAAATTCAAATTCAATCAAATTCTACCTACTAGTTTCAACAACTTCAATTCAAATCGTAACTGACACCAGTTATACTTAATTACTTTTTAATTACAAACAGCTAAGTGACTTTCACTTATCTTGTTCCTGCTGCTTCAAGTAAAACTGACATTTTAAATTTAGTGACTGCCAATCACCGAATTTAAAATAAAATTAACGTATTTGAACTACCTACAATTTAATTTAATTCAATTTAATTTTATTTCAAAATTTTTAATTTACTGAACCACTATTTAGATCTTTCATCAAAATCAGTTTATCACAATCTCGGTAAACGCACTGACATTTTCTTTTCCAAATTTTATTACTAACTTAACTTCAACGCGGTCTTTTAATTTATTTTATATTGAGCATTACTGGGAGATACACAACACTTATTATTTTTTGTGTCCTACTAGTTAATTTACTTAGCACTGTAACATACGGAGAGTTAAATTTAGGTACTGTGTCGGAGAATTACCACATCTTGGCTTTCAACTACACAAAACCACAATCACTCATTTATATCATACAATATACATTGAACTTGCTACACGTAGTGCTTGCTAGAAATCAACTGGTCACAGTTAAGTTAACTAAACCAGTTATCATCATACACATTAGGCTGTGTACACTATTTTCGACCTTCTGTCCTCTGCTTAGAAATCCTTATTGTGCAATCGCAAATAAACAAGTTAACCTTTTTTATTAATTGACTTCGGGTATTCTTATATTTATTTAACTGCAGTAAATCTTAACTATGGATTGCCATAGAATTAAATACTTGTCTCTTCAAAAGGCAGAACTAGCTTATGAGGTGGCTATTCGTGGTTCTAATCCTGCGGACACCGTTCTAGAGTTGCGCAAACAGATAGTCAAACTGTCGGCTTCTTTACCCGCCAGTGATATTTTGGAATCGGGCCTCGATGTAACCGAGGATATTAAGGGTGCGACTGATAGTGTAATTAAGGCGCAGTCACAATTAGTTTCCCTTAAGGCGAAGTTTGATGACGGTTTGTTCGAACGTACGGATAACTTGTGCAACCATATTTTTCACCGTTTAAGGCGTATTACTCCTGTTACAACCACTACCACGGACTCTTATAATACTTGTAATAATAAATTTCAATTAATATACCAAGAGTTGGCGGACTTGCGACCGGTTCATGACGCTAACGAAGTAGAAGATTTCGAACAATGCGAGGAGACACCACAAGTCACTCACGGCTCCGCGAATAATACCATTTCCTTCAGTCCGCAAACCCCTACTAAAATAGCAGTTACTTGCGACCGTGGTATGTCTTCTGATATAGCTAAATTACGTTACAACGGGAAGACCTGCGTACGCTCTTTTGTTCAACGAGTGAAAGAATTTTTAGCCGCGCGTAATTTAAAGTCTGATAAATTTCTTCAACATGCTACGGAAATATTCGAAGGTGACGCCCTTCACTGGTTCCGTTCAGTTAAGGATTCTATAGACAACTGGCATGACCTCACTACACAACTCATAGAAGTATTTTCTCAGCACGATTACGACTACAGATTAAAATCGGAAATTCGCGCGCGTACTCAGGGCGAAAGTGAGAATATAACGATTTATCTCTCAATTATGCACGGCATGTTCTCAAGGCTAACCGTGCCATTTACCGAAGAAGAACAACTAGAAATTGTTCTACATAACATTCGGCCGTGTTTCGCTACTGTCATAGCCACGGCGGAAAAAATAGATAACTTAAATACCTTGCGTAAACTTTGCCATAACTACGAAGTGGTTCATGCGCGTATGTCTCAGTTCCGCGAACCTCCGAGAGCGAATTCGGATACGCTCGCGCCAGAATTCGCTTACAATAAGCAACCTTCTTTTCTAAATTGTTCTAAGCAGTCTTATCAAGGGAAAAATTCCCCAAGTAACAACGCCAGTGCACATAATTTCTCTAATTATAAAACCCGCTATCCGGTTAATGCAATCAGCTCGCAAAATAAAAACAATAATATTAATCAATTTTGTCCGCGCTGTCGTACAAACACTCATACATTACGAAGCTGCAAAGCGCCTCGTACGATAATTTGTTTTAAATGCGGGTTGCCGGGCGTTAAATCTATTAATTGCACTAAATGCAATAACAAGAAACCGGTTCCTTCTACCTCAACTTCAAAAAACTGAAGGCGAGGCGATCCAGTGACCACAGTCTAATAAAGGAAAATAACTGGTCACAATGGCTTAATTATGTTTCAAATTTTTTTAATTCATTTAAAGTGGCCACTGTATCGCCTCAACCCTCTGTTGTAGACTCGCGACCTTTTGTGAAAGTATCTATTAACGGACTGGAGGTATCGGCTCTGCTCGACTCTGGCTCCGCCGTTACTATTGTAGGTAATAATTTTCACAATAGATTACTTGAAAGGGGACATCAACTACTATTCGACGACTCTGTGCGCGTAACAGCCGCGGGCGGCCAACATCTAGATAGTGTAGGATATTTCGACCTGGACCTGACCTTTGAGTCTATGACTCACACTATAAGGTCATACGTAGTTCCGGGAATCCTCACTTCGCTCATTCTAGGTGTTGACTTCTGGCGCATTTTTAAAGTTTGCCCCAAATACCTATTTAGTATTGGGGTAAGCGAATGCGCCATCAAGCACACAGAGCAGGTCGAGGGTTCCCAAACTCTTATGTCCTATACTCACTTAACTGAGTCTCAACGCGTACAGGCAGATAACGTCATCAGCCAATTTCACAGCATTTCTTACGAACGGATAGGTCTAGGTCGAACTTCGTTAATAACACACAATATAGACACCGGTGACACTGAGCCGATACGCCAAAGATTTTACCGCATGTCTCCTGAGAAACTCAGAATTGTTAACGAACAGGTCGATGAAATGTTGCAGCTTGATGTAATCGAACCTTGTGAAAGTGCCTGGTCGTCTCCAGTACTTGTAGTAAACAAAAAAAATGGCAAGCCTAGATTTTGTTTAGACAGTAGAAAACTTAACTCAGTAACTAAAAAAAAAATTTATAACAAAAAATAGAACCGACTACAAAAAACCATAAAAATAATTTTCTACCAGCCTGAAGTCGGTGCCTCAGCACGAGCCAGCAGGAGTGGACCTATAATCGTCTACCTCACCTACAACTATACGAGTAAATGGCTTCAATCACTCCTGCTGGCTCGTGCTGAGGCACCGACTTCAGGCTGGTAGAAAATTATTTTTATGGTTTTTTGTAGTCGGTTCTATTTTTTGTTATAAATTTTTTTTTCACGCTTTTTAGTGTAAAACATCTAAGATACAATAGTTTAATGTCAACTGCTCGTCACCTTTTACGAAAAATTGCTTTTTCCGATGCAGAGACGTTCATTATTGAGGAGTCCTGGTGCTTCACCACCCATTC
The DNA here is from genome assembly GCA_037349165.1 of Choristoneura rosaceana. NCBI lineage: Eukaryota > Metazoa > Arthropoda > Insecta > Lepidoptera > Tortricidae > Choristoneura > Choristoneura rosaceana. The sequence continues at coordinate 307,300 of JAZBNJ010000038.1, read as the reverse complement.
CATTTCACCATATCCGTTCCGAGCATAAATTGCTTAGCAACTGTGTTAAAGCAATTGAAATTCAACCCATGAAATACTTGTTATTGAGTAGTAACTCCGATGGTCAACTGTGGTCTTCATCATCAGTTCCACTTCACCAAATGATGATTTTCAAGAGCAAATGCTCGAGTTACTACTAAATATATCAAAATTACCATAGGTGTCCCTACAACATTTGAAGAGTTCCCTCGATTTCCTTAAGATCTAATCATCAGATCCTAATTTGGTGCTTATGGGACCTAATTGAAAGCATTCCTAGACGAACGCAAAAAAATTTTTTCAAATCGGTTCATAAATGACGGAGTTCTGAGGTAACAAACATTAAAAAAAAAAAAAAAAAAAAAAAAAAAAAAAAAAAAAAAAAAAATACAACCGAATTGATAACCTCCTCCTTTTTTTGAAGTCGGTTAAAAAGGACGCGTATAGCTTACCGTACATTTCAGAAATTTTAGATAACCTTAGAGATGCTAAGTTCCTTACTAGTATCGATCTTTCAAAAGCTTTTTGGCAGATCCCCATTAATCAGCGGGATAAAACGAAAACAGCGTTTTTCGTGCCGTCTAGGGGCACCTTTTGTTTTAAAACTATGGCGTTTGGCCTAACCAACGCGCCGGCTACACAGCAACGTTTAGTCGATAGTTTATTCGGCCCCGAATTTGAAATGAAAGTTTTCTGTTACCTCGATGATATAGTCTGTGTTAGTAATTCTTTCGAGGACCACGTGACTTTACTTTTGCGTGTCCTAAATAAATTAAAAACAGCTGGTCTAACTATCAATTTTGAGAAAACTCAGTTCTTTAGGGACAGTCTCAAATACCTAGGTTACGTTGTAGATGCTCAAGGGCTGCGTACAGACCCCGAAAAAGTAAATGCAATCGTGAACTACCCTAGACCGACTTCAAAAAAAGAGGTAAAACGTTTTCTAGGTACCGCCTCTTGGTACCGTCGTTTCGTTCCTAACTTTAGTACTCTGGCAGGGCCCTTAAATATTTTAACTTCTAATAAAAAGAAAGCCCCACCATTTAAATGGACACCAGAGGCCGAACAGGCATTTTTGAAACTTAAAGATTGCCTTGTAACAACTCCGGTCCTTTCTTGTCCCAACTTTGATCTCCCGTTCGAAGTACACACTGACGCTAGTGACTATGGCGTCGGCGGTATGTTATGTCAAAATATAAACGGCCAGGAGCACCCGGTCGCTTATATGAGTAGGTCATTAACAGGCTGTGAAAAGAATTATAGTGTAACTGAACGGGAAACCTTAGCTGTACTGGTAGCCTTAGAACACTGGCGCTGTTACTTGGAAAACGGAAAAACATTTAAAGTTTATACCGACCATTCATCCTTGAAATGGTTTCTTTCTCTTAATAACCCAACCGGACGCCTAGCCCGTTGGGGCGTACGATTGTCTTCTTTCGATTTTGAGATTTTACATCGTCGCGGCAAAGATAATGTAATACCTGATTCGTTATCAAGGTCCGTGCCGGTGTCGGCAATAACTATTGCTAACTCGTATCTCAATTCGCAAGACAAATGGTACTTAGACTTATATAATAGCTGTGTAAACACACCTCAAGGTTTTCCCAACTATAAAATAGTAAATAATTCTTTATATAGACTTACTAAGTCAAATAATAGGTTTAACGACGAGTTCGCGTGGAAGGAGGTTGTGCCAGCGGAATTACGCGAACAAATTATAAAAGAAAATCATGCAGAACCTACAGCCGGACACTTAGGCGCTTTCAAAACCTATCACCGTATAGCACTCAAGTACTTTTGGGTAGGCATGTATAGAGACGTCTCAAAGTTCGTTTCCTCTTGCGACACTTGCATCGCTTATAAACATCCTACGCACGCGACACTAGGTGAAATGGGAAGGCCTAAACAGTGCTCTAGGCCCTTTCAAGCCTTAGCCTTAGACTTCGTCGGACCATTGCCCACTAGTCGTAAACAAAACAGTTACTTGCTCGTGGTTACATGTATTTTCTCTAAATACTGTTTCTTATTCCCAGTACGTAACGCAACTGCGGCAATCGTAGTCAAACACTTAGAAGACTCCATTTTCCTAGTTCACGGAATACCGCAAACCATTTACATGGATAATGCGTCACAGCTAATTAGCCGCGAACTAAAAACATTCCTCAATAAATACAAGGTGCCTAACCAATTTCTAATAGCAAAGTACAGTCCACATATTAATAATACGGAACGCTACAATAAGACTATAATGTCCTGCGTCTCCACTTTTGTTAACGACGACCATAGGACTTGGGACGTTAACATACCTAAAGTTCAATTCGCTATAAATAATTCTGTGAACGAAGTAACTGGTTATACTCCTTCCTTCCTTGTTTACGGCAGAGAGTTAGTGACTTGTGGTTCGCACTTCGTTGATAACGATTTGGGGGATGAAATGCTTTTTCTACCTCGCGATATTTATGCTCAAAACATGGGATTCTTGACCCATATATTTGATAAAGTTCAACACTCACTTTACAACGCACATCAAAAAAATATTGCGCGTTACAACTTACGCCGAAAGCCGGCTGAATTTAATGTGGGAGACACGGTCTGGAAGCGCACGTATTTCCTAAGCGATAAGTCTAAATACTTTAGTAAAAAACTTGCACCAAAGTTCGTTAAGTGCAAAATAACTAAAAAAAGATCTCCACTCGTTTTCGAACTACAGGATCTTTCTGGTAACGATTTAGGTGCATGGCATATTAAAGATTTAAAATTAACACCGGGCGGCAGGTAGCACCCGCGCACGTTAAGTAAATAATCAATCACTTATTTTTTTTATCAATTTACTAATTGCATAATGCATCTGGACGGGCGATCAGCTGTCGCGCGCCGTCCCATCTCAGTCTTCGTTCGACACCGGCAAATGCGCACGCGTGTCAATTACTTTATTTTTTCTCTTATCACGCTCCCTTATCACTTAGACGCGCGGTTCTATTTTTTAGAACCGTGTCATTTTAGCGCGCCGCCTTCGCGCGGGCGTATCATAGCTCTGCACCCTTTTTGCACTAAATTTCTTTTAATCTAACGACGCGTACACTTATTACTTTTTACACTTTTTAAATTAGTAAAATCGCGCGTTAGGTCCTGTCGCGATCCGCCACTCATTGATGTATTAATTGATCTGTTTTTAAGCCTTTACCCGAGAACTTGCAACTCGTTAAAAAGTATTTTTAAATTTGAATTACGGAACCCGTGCGGTTGGTAACACGTAAAATATGCCCTTAGCCTCTGTAATTCGAAACTCTAATGATTGGGACGGATGGTAATTCCAATCACAGACCAATTAATTGTATAATTATGTTCTATGAATGCGGGCAGCGTCCACCTTCCATTAACACATTTTTTTTTCCCTTTGATATAAGGGTCAACAAGCCTCTGTTGTTGTTTGACCCGCCTTGAAAGTAGAAGTATGATTATAGTATGAGAGACGACGTATGAAAGCGTTATGTCATTGAGTATTTTTTAATCGAAATTTGCTATGAGGCTCAAATTTCTTTTGGAGGGACGGACGTACTGTCACGATGTACTGTCACATTAAATATCACTACACCCGACTCACCCTTGACACAAAAACCCGCCCCTATGGGCGTTGACAATCAGCTGTGTCCGGGGGTAATTATTCTCGCCCTTAAAAGCTGAAGCACAGCTGTAAAATGACATTATACAGCAGCTCCTACACTCTACAGCTCTCTTGAAAGCTCCATAAGCCCAAGACTTGGGCAGCTCCGTACGGCTAAGAACCTACCTAGCTCCGTACAACTACGAACTTCAAAAGCTCTGTACGGCTACGAACAGAAGCCTTGACACAAAGCCCTGACGGCCTTAATCGTCCCGAGCTCTACACCCTATTTCCTGGCTCGTCCAAGACCCTGAGCGCACCGGCGTGGAACTACTTCCAGGCTGCTTGTCGTGCCGCCCTAAGGCCCCTTTTGTCCTCGGCACCGACGACCGCTCTGCTGGACCAGGCCCCCCTGCTGTGGCCAGCCCTCTTCGCTCCGGGTTCTTCTCTCCGACTCCAGGGAAGTGTAGGCCAAGGAAACGTTATATTCAGAACCGACTCATTAAAAATCACTTTTACCTTCTACCCTGAGATCTTTATATTTTATTGTCAACTAGGTCGTTATTTTTTTATTTTCTTATTTAATTAAAATTTGTTAATACGTTCTACTTGTTTCACTCATAAAAAATAACCACTAGGCCTCCCTTCAGGACAACGTCCCCTCGAGAGGCTTGCCCTGGGACAAAACAATTTCCCGTGATTGGCTATTTACAGAAATACCTTGTTTAAGTTGACTCGCAATGGACATCAATTTCCGAAAAATATCAAACTAAATAAATATGTAAGTGGTGGTTTTAGCTGCTCTATATAAATCAATGAAAATAAACGAGTGCACTCTTCGCGTGATGGATTGCTACTAAGTCAAAAAGACAATTATCATTTTCTACTAACGAATCCTTCCGATTTCTCCCGAAACCCGAAGGTTTTTCTAAGAGCTCACGGATTGTATCGTATTGTAAGACGCAACTTGTGCAGGCAGCTGTGCGTTTTGTTGAACGCGGAAGACATCTACAAGGCGCTGTCTACGATCGTGGTGGACGAGCCCAACCTGAGGTTCGCGGCCACGCTCGTGGGCGTGCTCAGCACCATCCTGCTGACTGCGGCCGAGCTGCACCACCTGCGGCTGCAGCTGAGGGCCTTCAGCGCGCCGGTGAGCGGGGCCACTGGGGGGGCTGTCTGATCGTGGTGCACGAGCCCGACCTGCGGGTCGCGGCCACGCTCGTGGGCGTGCTCAGCACCATCCTGCTGACTGCGGCCGAGCTGCACCACCTGCGGCTGCAGCTGAGGGCCTTCAGCGCGCCGGTGAGCGGGGCCACTGGGGGGGCTGTGCTGCGGACTGCAGAGGGGCACTAAACTACAGGGGGGCACTATTGCAGGGGGCTACTATATACTGCAGAGTGGAGGCACTAAGCTGAGAGGGAAAGAGAGGGCTATACTGTAAGGGAGAACTATACTGCATGGGGACTCTGTACCTACTGCAAATGGCGCTATACTGCAGGGACGTACTATACTGCAGTGGAGAACTATACTGCAAGGGGCGCTATATTGCAAGGGGGCACTACTATAGAGAGTAAACTACGGCAGGGATAGGCTATACTGCAGGGGGCACTAAACTGCAGAGGGGCACTATATTGCAAGGGGCGCTTTACTATAGCACCATGCTGCGGGGGCACTATACTGCAGGGGGGCACTGTACTACATGGGGACAGTGTAGAAAGTGTTATACTACAGGGGTACTTTTCTGCAGGAAAGCACTATACTGTAGGGGGGTGCAGAGAGGTGACACTAAACTGCAGTGGGCACTATACCGAAGGGGGTACTATACTGCAGGGGGGGAGGGTGTTCGCTGTTGCACTGCAGGTGCACTTGCTGTTGTCACTGTGTGTATATTGTGTGTGTGTGTGTGTGCAGGCGACGCGGCAACTGTTCGCGGGCCTGTACCGCTGCTGGTGCCACTCGCCGGTGTCGCTGCTGGCGCTGTGTCTGCTCACACACAACTATCAGCAGTGCAACGCGCTGATCTCCACGTTGTATCCTTTTTGTTGACCGGCTGACGACATTGCAATGCATCAAAAAAAAAGTCATAAACTAATCTATTGTGCGTGGCTGTTGGTGCCTGATTAGTAAATTTCAACTTTTGTACTTTGGAGCTTAAAACATCATCTTATCCAGCTCTACAGTCCATTGAAAATATAAACTTTAGAACCACAAAAAGTTGCCAATAATATTTGTCACCTTTTTCGTCTTTTTCTTTAAACTACATGCATTTAAATCTTTATAATTGAACTAGCACCTAATGATACTGGTGCTGTGAAACCCCTTAATTGAACTAGCACCTAATGATACTGGTGCTGTGAAACCCCTTAATTGAACTAGCACCTAATGATACTGGTGCTGTGAAACCCCTTAATTGAACTAGCACCTAATGATACTGGTGCTGTGAAACCCCTTAATTGAACTAGCACCTAATGATACTGGCGCTGTGAAACCCCTTAACTCCAAGTCAGCGGGGAGCTGGAGATCACGGTGGACTTCCTCACGGAGCTGGACAAGCTGGTGCAGCTCATCGAGTCGCCGATATTCGCCTGTGAGTAGTTTACAACTACGATACTGGTTGACGAGATTGGGCAGAACACTTATTAGGAAATACAGGTGGATGGAAGTGGAAAATTTATCTGACATGTAACAGTGGTAAAGGTGAAACTTGAGACTTTTTAAACGTGCGTTGTCAGCGCGTTTTTCTTTTCGTAGAACAGTCATACGAGTACAGCATATAGCATATCGTCACTACTTTGAAAAAAGCTGGTATCTCAAAATCGATGATATTTCCGAGTGAACTTAATAGACATTGTTTTAAGGGTCATATTTGTTTGACGTATTGATTTGAGATACGAGATTTTTTTAAAGTAGTGACGATATAGCAATAGCTGGTCGCTGTGGCATCGTTTTTATGAAGTTATTACATCATGAAGGGCAGTGTTTTAAGGGGAACAAAATGTATTAGTGTTTTTATGGCAATTTTTTTTTTCTTTCTTTATGAATGAGCGTGACGAAGAAAAGCATGTGCTAGGTTTTAACAGCACGTCTCGCCTATGGTTCGCTCGTTTTCATTTGGTGTCGTGGTTAATGTGTGACAGACATGCGGCTGGAGCTGCTGGGCGGCGCGTGGAGCGCGGAGCTGCGCGGCGCGCTGTACGGGCTGCTGATGCTGCTGCCGCAGAGCGAGGCCTTCCACACGCTGCGCCGGCGGCTGCAGTGCGCGCCCGCCGCGCCCGGCCTGTGCGTACACTGGGCCCCACAGACAGGCGGCGGGGGCTGCTGGGCGGCGCGTGGAGCGCGGAGCTGCGCGGCGCGCTGTACGGGCTGCTGATGCTGCTGCCGCAGAGCGAGGCCTTCCACACGCTGCGCCGGCGGCTGCAGTGCGCGCCCGCCGCGCCCGGCCTGTGCGTACACTGGGCCCCACAGACAGGCGGCGGGGGCTGCTGGGCGGCGCGTGGAGCGCGGAGCTGCGCGGCGCGCTGTACGGGCTGCTGATGCTGCTGCCGCAGAGCGAGGCCTTCCACACGCTGCGCCGGCGGCTGCAGTGCGCGCCCGCCGCGCCCGGCCTGTGCGTACACTGGGCCCCACAGACAGGCGGCGGGGGCTGCTGGGCGGCGCGTGGAGCGCGGAGCTGCGCGGCGCGCTGTACGGGCTGCTGATGCTGCTGCCGCAGAGCGAGGCCTTCCACACGCTGCGCCGGCGGCTGCAGTGCGCGCCCGCCGCGCCCGGCCTGTGCGTACACTGGGCCCCACAGACAGGCGGCGGGGGCTGCTGGGCGGCGCGTGGAGCGCGGAGCTGCGCGGCGCGCTGTACGGGCTGCTGATGCTGCTGCCGCAGAGCGAGGCCTTCCACACGCTGCGCCGGCGGCTGCAGTGCGCGCCCGCCGCGCCCGGCCTGTGCGTACACTGGGCCCCACAGACAGGCGGCGGGGGCTGCTGGGCGGCGCGTGGAGCGCGGAGCTGCGCGGCGCGCTGTACGGGCTGCTGATGCTGCTGCCGCAGAGCGAGGCCTTCCACACGCTGCGCCGGCGGCTGCAGTGCGCGCCCGCCGCGCCCGGCCTGTGCGTACACTGGGCCCCACAGACAGGCGGCGGGGGCTGCTGGGCGGCGCGTGGAGCGCGGAGCTGCGCGGCGCGCTGTACGGGCTGCTGATGCTGCTGCCGCAGAGCGAGGCCTTCCACACGCTGCGCCGGCGGCTGCAGTGCGCGCCCGCCGCGCCCGGCCTGTGCGTACACTGGGCCCCACAGACAGGCGGCGGGGGCTGCTGGGCGGCGCGTGGAGCGCGGAGCTGCGCGGCGCGCTGTACGGGCTGCTGATGCTGCTGCCGCAGAGCGAGGCCTTCCACACGCTGCGCCGGCGGCTGCAGTGCGCGCCCGCCGCGCCCGGCCTGTGCGTACACTGGGCCCCACAGACAGGCGGCGGGGGCTGCTGGGCGGCGCGTGGAGCGCGGAGCTGCGCGGCGCGCTGTACGGGCTGCTGATGCTGCTGCCGCAGAGCGAGGCCTTCCACACGCTGCGCCGGCGGCTGCAGTGCGCGCCCGCCGCGCCCGGCCTGTGCGTACACTGGGCCCCACAGACAGGCGGCGGGGGCTGCTGGGCGGCGCGTGGAGCGCGGAGCTGCGCGGCGCGCTGTACGGGCTGCTGATGCTGCTGCCGCAGAGCGAGGCCTTCCACACGCTGCGCCGGCGGCTGCAGTGCGCGCCCGCCGCGCCCGGCCTGTGCGTACACTGGGCCCCACAGACAGGCGGCGGGGGCTGCTGGGCGGCGCGTGGAGCGCGGAGCTGCGCGGCGCGCTGTACGGGCTGCTGATGCTGCTGCCGCAGAGCGAGGCCTTCCACACGCTGCGCCGGCGGCTGCAGTGCGCGCCCGCCGCGCCCGGCCTGTGCGTACACTGGGCCCCACAGACAGGCGGCGGGGGCTGCTGGGCGGCGCGTGGAGCGCGGAGCTGCGCGGCGCGCTGTACGGGCTGCTGATGCTGCTGCCGCAGAGCGAGGCCTTCCACACGCTGCGCCGGCGGCTGCAGTGCGCGCCCGCCGCGCCCGGCCTGTGCGTACACTGGGCCCCACAGACAGGCGGCGGGGGCTGCTGGGCGGCGCGTGGAGCGCGGAGCTGCGCGGCGCGCTGTACGGGCTGCTGATGCTGCTGCCGCAGAGCGAGGCCTTCCACACGCTGCGCCGGCGGCTGCAGTGCGCGCCCGCCGCGCCCGGCCTGTGCGTACACTGGGCCCCACAGACAGGCGGCGGGGGCTGCTGGGCGGCGCGTGGAGCGCGGAGCTGCGCGGCGCGCTGTACGGGCTGCTGATGCTGCTGCCGCAGAGCGAGGCCTTCCACACGCTGCGCCGGCGGCTGCAGTGCGCGCCCGCCGCGCCCGGCCTGTGCGTACACTGGGCCCCACAGACAGGCGGCGGGGGCTGCTGGGCGGCGCGTGGAGCGCGGAGCTGCGCGGCGCGCTGTACGGGCTGCTGATGCTGCTGCCGCAGAGCGAGGCCTTCCACACGCTGCGCCGGCGGCTGCAGTGCGCGCCCGCCGCGCCCGGCCTGTGCGTACACTGGGCCCCACAGACAGGCGGCGGGGGCTGCTGGGCGGCGCGTGGAGCGCGGAGCTGCGCGGCGCGCTGTACGGGCTGCTGATGCTGCTGCCGCAGAGCGAGGCCTTCCACACGCTGCGCCGGCGGCTGCAGTGCGCGCCCGCCGCGCCCGGCCTGTGCGTACACTGGGCCCCACAGACAGGCGGCGGGGGCTGCTGGGCGGCGCGTGGAGCGCTTTTCACAGAATTATTGTTTTCCAAATGTTTCACTTCCCATCTCTCTATTTCCTCGGAAACCAAAAAATTTTCTCACTGTATTTTCTTATGCGTTTGTATAACACAGTGGGTTGGGTTAGGTTAGGTTTGTTTTACGAGTTAATAAAGGTTCCGAAAAAAAAAATAGTTTCAATTAAAATCCTGATTTGGCAAATGAAACATTTAGGAATCGCGAATTTACTTGACCTTATTTTATTTTCAAGCTCTCATTTTCTTTTGCTATTCTCTGAATGTTCTCTTGCCAATGCCCCACGAAAGCCTTATCGGCTTTGTTCACCTTTTAAACCCATGGCATAAACAAGGTCTCACCCTTATGTTGTGGTCTGCAGGGCGATCGCGCCGCCGGCGCCGGCGGAGGCGAGCGACATCGACTTCGCGGAGCTGCTGGCGGAGTTCCGGCGCGTGCAGGACGCGCACCGCCGCTACAAGCTGGTCGACCGAGCGCGCGCGCGCCCGCTCTACTCGTAGCGCCCGCGAGTGTGTCTTTCAATTATTGGTTAATATTCTGGCAACATCATCATCATCACATCAACCGAAAGACGTCCACTGCTGAACATAAGCCTTCCCCAAAGGCTCTCCACTCAGACCGGTGTGCTTTTCGCATCCACCGCGATCGCGCGATCTCAACCAGTTCGTCGCTCTCGCTCCATCTTGTTGGATGCGCCGACAGCTCGTCTCCCGGTCCGCGGACGCCATTGTGGCAACGACCCGATCATATTCCGGCCTTTTAGACTGCAGGCGTTAATCGGAAAGTTCCAGGAGGTAGACGCGCTTAAGGCCAACTGGATAGCGAGATTTTATCACGTTTTGTTACTTCATTTACATTATTTTTTGTTGATGAATTTAAATAACAATAACAATGTATTGTCACATTTCGTCACCACTTTTATAAAAGTTTGTACTCGTATGTGTACTTCAAAATCAATTATTTTTCTGGAAGAACTTAATAAACATTATTTAAGGGTCAGTATTGTTGACGTACTGATTTGAAATTATTTTTTTCTAAAGTAATGACGGTTTATGAGCCGTGTCAGATGATGCTAGAAAACAATGAGTTGCCTTACGAACTTGGCAGTTTAAGATAACTGTACCTGACGGTATACTATTATGTTATAGATGTACTATTTTAAACTAACGTAAGACCTGAGCAGTGAGCAGTTTCTCCCATTCGCTTCCTGAGCGCTTTATATGTACCATCAGCCAAATAAGTGGTCTATCAATTTTTAAACAAGTTCCTATCAAATGAATATGTCGCTAAAGTCGAACTTTCAAGTTGACAGACACGTATATTGTCATTTATTGTTTTGGGCATGCAAACGATTATCAACTTTAGGGTGTTTGACCACATATTTGGCTGATAGTACATTTGTTAAAATGTCTGAGGACTTTACTGTAGCTTAAAACTGACGTAGCAAATTTCGTTTTTTCCACAATTAGTTTAGTAGAGAGACAATTTTGTTTTGGCGACTCTATACCTTTCATTTCCCCTTCAAATAAATTAACCGTTTTGGTGTAGTGTCTAAATCTAAAATATGTATCAACAAGCATTTGTTTTAATGCTTTCGTAATTGGTAGCTGGGCAGCTAACACAAGTTGTGTTATCAAATAGTAAATCCCATTTCAGTTACTGTATGTATTATTTATGCTATGTATACTCAGTGCCATCCACGAAGACGCATGATTTTGTCAAAATTAGACATTAATAACATTGTAATAAAAACTACGGCACGCGTCATCGTGAATGCCTCTACCTATACAGTTATTTAGACGTAATAGAAACTTTTTTATTTCTTTTTTTTTTAAGTAGCCTGTATAGTGTCCCACTGCTGGGCAAAGGCTCCCCTCTTGACCTCCACAACTCTCGTTCTCACGCAATGTTAGGCCAGTCCTTGTAATAGAAACAGTTGACTTTTTAGAGAGTAGGTATAACTTTGAAATTGATAATAAACGAGGGTCATTCAGACCTTACAATAAGATTTATAGTTTATTTTATTGATTATGTTTGAGTATTATTAGAGACCAATGACTCGTTATGTATTGAGAACAAAATATTTTCGATCTCCTGAGCTGTTCTAAACCAATGATCTATTTATTTTTATCGATTTGTTATTATATAGTACGTGAAATTACGAATAAATACTTGTAAAGTACAGGCATCATCAGAGGTCCCTGAATGATGTCTATAAATATTTGATGTTGATTGTACTTTCTACTTTTTTCTCGTGTAAGCATAATGAAGCGCTTGCGCTGAACTGTACTTTAAGAATACTTGGAAATAATAGTAGTTTATGCAACTGTTACGTAATAAGGGTCCTTAGCAGTTTCATAAAAGATCACATGAGTTTTTAAGGCCTATCACGCACAGTTGCATACAATATTTTATCTACATCCCATACATTAAATCTTGTATCATGCGTTTGGAAACCCTCGAGGATGATCTGCTTCGGCTGGTGAAGACGAAGCCCCGCCCCCGCCCCGGTGTGGTAATGTTCATGTTATTGATTTCGGTATTGTATTGACCATAACGATACAGCCATGTTCATAATAGAAGCCGATGCTGGTCATTATCTATGGTTTTTGGACGCATAATGGAGGATTTACTATAAATGATAAATGATTTTATAAACTGTTATTTAAAACAGAAATATAATTATAATACATTCCAAAAGTGGTTTTATTCGAAATTAAACTACAAAACATTGACTGTAATTCATTTATTAAACTTACGTTAAAATATTTATTTATTTATTTATTACAGTATTTACATATATGGTGTATAGTTAACAATCTCTTAATCATATGTATGACAAATAATATACATTTTGTTCATTTCATTATTGTATGTCCCTGGTGAGGGACCACGGCAGGGCTACTATGAAACTCGATGTTCGTGTCGTGCGGTCCCTCTGACACTTATACTATTTAATACGAGAGCGAGAGGGACGGTAAGATACGAACTTCGAGTTTCGTAGTAGCCCTGCAGGACGTCATCGTCATTATTTCTCTACTTATACCTAACAGTGCACCATTTACTGGCTTATTGTCTAACGCGGCGGCCCACGCATACGCACTCACCATTTTTCTCTGTCAAACTATAAGATGGTAGAAAGAGACGGTGAATGCGATTGCGACAGCGCACGCTTTAGACAGCAAGGTCTCGGACTCCCCTACAGCTATCCTACGTGTGCCCACACTGAGGCATTTAGGATTACAATTACGTACTATAAAAATATACAATGGAAGGACCCATAATCCTATAATATACACAATAGAGATCTGTTCTCAGTTCTTATAGGTTTTACAAAAAAGTTATAATTTATTGCCTAGTTCAGGTTTTATCATTTTACTTCACAATGTAAGCCATTGCCTTTGCGAGCTATAAATATTGTTATTTTTAACAAACAACACAAAATCATTGGAAACTAGATATTTCAGCAAGTACTTATTTTCTTGCTCTTTAGAGCGGACAGGTTGCTACAAAACTTTCAGGCCAGTTTTAACCGTTCTTTGCATGGTGATTTAAATTTCCATCATAAAATTGTCCTTTTAATTAAAGGTAGTTTTGTGGGTGATTGATATTTATTTTTAAGACTCAAGTTTCAACAACAGTACAGCATGAAAAATAGAGTCGAAGACTGGGCCAGACCGACCGCCCGTGGCGGGTGTCCACCAGCCTTTAGAGCCATGGCCACAAAGCCTGGTTTGTTGCAGTCAGTTGCAGAAAGTGTAAGTCTTCGTTTAAGTAAACTAGAGAGGTAGGATCGGAGTAACACGTGTGTTTACTAGAACAATAGGGTATTTAACACCACCCAGTAATTGACGTATATTTTATGAGTTATCAAAACGCAATTCACTTGTCACTTGTGTTTTATTTATACGCCAACTTCATTGGATACCTATGATTTTTTTAATAAAATGATACAGTCAACGACATAAATAAGTGGTTACTTTTGTATGTACCTCGTCGCTTTCAGACAGTACACAATTTCGTACGGCTTTTCTTCGAACACGACGTTAAAATGACCAAAGTGATTGCTTATTTACGACTTTGACTATACTAGCTGTTGCCAGACTTCTTTCCCAAGAATTTGTTCTGCCGTGCTAGCGAATACTATACAGTGATCTGAGATAAAAACAACACTACATCCTTTTTAGGATTTCAAATTATGTTCGTACTAAATTTCATCACGATATCAAAGCGCAACAAACATTCATACTCACAGTCGCATTTATAATATAAATTACGATGGTGTCAGATTGCCATCTCAACTAACATAAGCTAGGCAACAGCGCACGTAGACTTTTTCGTTTTATCCTTAAAAGGGTCCTCCTGCAGGTCGCTGTCGTCCCGCGAGCTGCCGGACTCGTGGACGACGGTGCGCGCGGCCGACGCCGGCGACGGCGGCGCGCTCGAGCCCGACCACTCGCTGCCCGTGTCCGTGTCGCACGAGGGCGCCGCGCCGTCGCTATAGTTCCCGTTACACTCGGGATGTACCTCCACGTCGCCGTGGGTGCAGTCACTGGCGAAGTTCCCGTTGCACTCGGGCTGCACCCCGTGGTCCCCGGAGCGCGCGTCGCAGCGGGGGCGCGCGGCGGGCGGGCGCTAGGGCTGCAGGTCTGTGGTGAGGCGCGCCAGCTGCGCCAGCAGCGCCGAGTTGGCGGCGGCGGCGGCCGCCACCTCGTCCTGCGCGTGCAGCAGGGCGCGCACGCCCGCGCCCGCCGCGCCCACCCCGACCGCCGCGCCCGCCCCCGCCCCGCCGGGACCCTTTTGCGTGCTCCGCTGCTCTTGAGCCTTCTCCGTCGGCTGCACGAGCTTCGATGAATTCAACTGTAATAAATTTTCGTAGCGATCATATGTCTAGTACGGTGATCCAAGTGAGTGGCGTATTATTTTTAAGCGGCTCCTATCATCATAAAAAAAAATACCTCGTCGAGTTCCTTGCCGGATTCTTGTCAAAAGAGGTTTCTCCTAACCAGTGGTAGATTTTTCTTTGACATTCATATGAGCTTGTTATAGCCTAAATTGAATAAAGATATTATAACTTTGACTTTGAATGAATATGTCGGTAGTAGGGGAGCCCAAGTAAGAAAAATCTGGATATTCTCAAACGTCGGTTAGTGAGACCTATGGATTATGCAAATTAAATAATAGAAACAAATGAAAATTATATGACGATTCATCGTATCAGTACCTATACGGCAGTCCGTATGGAAGAGTTGAAAACAGAAAAATATGCAGTATTCGAGCTTGTCAGATATTTAGAGGGGCTGTCAAAGTGTCCTCAAAAGTAAATCAATTCACAATTCTGACGATTCGGACGTAACGCAAATGCAAAAAATAGTCCTATTTAAAATCTTTAAATACTCGAGGGCATCAGTTTTTCATACGAGCGTTTATCTGACAATTATCTAGAGGCATTTTCTAAATCTTACAATTAAAAAAGAATATTTAAAATATAACGCATGGAAAATAACACAAATAAAGAAGAAAAAAACTTTATTTTAATTAGAATTATACTGTGATAGATAGTGAAAGACGCACTACATTTTACTGACGATTTATGTAACTTCGGCTTATACAAATCGTTAGATTATAGGTGTTTCATTATTCTTACATTATTTCCTTTGGAAAAAAATTAACCACGCTTAAGAATGTTGGCCTATCTTTGTTTTACAAGTTTCTAACTCTCCTGTTCCCTTCAAGCCATAATCGTCAGATTATTAAAATGCACACATCAAATCAAATCTAGGGTGAATGAGCATTTATTAGGCAAGCGTGCTCCATCTAAGTCCACATCTTCGCTACCATCAGGCGTGATCGCGGTCAAACACAAGCTTATTTCTGTGGAAAATACTTCCTTTTCGGCGAATCAACACCTACAAATTACAGAGTAATAAAAATGTTGCAACAAAGATCGCCAAATTGAGAGATGATCGTCATCGCATGTTGATTAATAAAATAAATAAATGGATGTGTGCATGTCAGTGCGTGTGTGTGTGTGTGTGTGCGTGTGTGTGGAGTACTCACGTGGTCCTGCAGCTGGTTTCTAGCGTGCAGCTCGGCGTCCTGCAGGCGCGCCGCCAGCGCCAGCAGCTTGAGCTCGGCGCCCGCCGCGTCCTTGTCCAGGATGCACGTCTGCAGCCACACCGTCTGCGCCACCTGCCGGACGGGTCGTGTCAGGTCGGCCTGGTTCACTAGACGCCACACATGTCTTGTGGCGGCGGTCGTACCTGGTACCAGTCGTGCAGCGCGTCCGCGCGCGCGCGGGCCATGGGCGCGGCCCTCAGCAGCAGCGCGCGCGCGCGGCGCCCCGCCTCGCCCACGGTGATGCGCTCCAGCACGTGGAACTGCTCGTCGTTGTACGTCAGCGCGCGCGTGGCGCGGTCCCGCACCAGGTGCTGCCACGACTCGCGCAGCCTGACCGAGATACGAGACGCGTTCAATTATTATGAGCACCCGTGCAAAATTAGAGCTTTCTACTGAACTGAAAAAAGTTTTTGATGTCAGTCAAAGACAAACGAAGCTGTTAGTGTAGCAACTGTCGAGGTCCCATTTTCGAAACTGACTACATAATTGTAAGATTCCTGGACGACGCACCTCTCGATGAGCGTTCGAGCCCGGAGGTGCAGCCGCTGTTCGTGCACGCAGGGCGCCGCGCGCGCCGCCGCCTCCCACTCGCCGCGCAACCCCGCCCCGCGCGCGCCGCCGCCCGCGCCCGCGCCCGCCCCCGCGCCCGCGCCGTGCCGCGCCGCCAGCGCCGCCGCCGCCGTGCGCAGCGCGCCCGCTTCGCGCGCCACCAGCGCCGCCATCGCCGACCACTCGGGCGTCGTCGCGCCCCCCGCACCGTTTTGGGCGTTGCTCATCTGTACACGCATACCCATTTTACTAATAACAGGGCAAGAGTTATTTTATAATAACCTGTAAGAACTAGTAAGCTAACGTTTACTTAGGTAGGGTTAGCCCGCGACAGCCAAACTTTCGTTATTTTATAATAACCTGTAAGAACTAATTAGTAAGCTAACGTTTGCTTAGGCCAAAAGCCCGCGACAGCCAAACATTCGTTATTTTATGATAACCTGTAAGAACTAACTAGCAAGGTAACGTTTTTTATCTGCCAAAGCCATCACTAAAATTTTATAGTTGGGGATCGTTCCCGCGGCCAGCAGCGCGCCCCAGCGGCCCCAGCAGCACTCACCTGCGCCACTAGGTCCAGCGCGCGCGCGGCGTCCCTGGTGCTGAGCGCGTGCTTGTGCAGCGCGTCGGTGCGCTGCGCGAGCGCCGCCAGCCGCGCGCCCAGCAGCGCGCCCCAGCGCTCCACCGCGGCCCCGCACAGCATGGACGCCGCCGCCAGCGCCTCCACGCGCCGCTTGATCACGTGGCCCACGCTGCACGCCGTCTGACGACAGAACACACACACTGACCGCGCCGCTGACACTACACGATTTAAATACGAGCGCGTCAGATTTTCACACTGACGATTGAACTTCATGTCCGGGACGTGCTGAGCTGACTACGAATCCGACGACTATCTAGTAGGTCGCGAGTGAGCAAGGAAATTTTTTTAGCTCATTGATATGGACTTCTGCAAAGTAACGTCTGATTCAATAAATTATCTAGTAGGATTTTCTGATTCTGGCAATTGACAAAAAAAAACTATTATTTCATGTGAAAAAAATTTGATTCATTTTTTTTTAATTTTTCTCAATCTTCATCCTTATGCATTTTTTACATTTCATATGAATTTAATACTTTTTGTAATGTATTTACAAAACACACTTCATATTTTCTCTCATAGCAGATATCTTCCAAAACTTTATTCACATAAGTACTTTAAATATCGAAACAAGCTAGAGCGGTGTAAATACAATGTCGCAAACGCGTCTGTGACCAACTGTTATAGCTTCATGACAACGAACGGCAGAGTGAGGACAAAGCGAGTAAGTGATAGATAGAAAAAAAGTGGAAAAGAAATAGAGGTCTCGTTCCAACTGCACGCACTACATTTTACTGACGATTTATGGTACTTCGGCGTGTGAAAGTCGTCAGATTAATTTTTCCCATTACTTTTACATTATTTCCTTTGGAAAAAAAAAAACAATCACGTTCGAAAATGTCAAAATATCTTTTTTTTTCTTTACAAGTTTGTCACCCTCCCAGTCCCTTATGTCAAGCTAAAATCGTCAGATTATTGAAATGCTCACTTAAAAGTATGTAATTAAGTCACCTTCCTATTTATTTATTTATTGCAACCATGGTATTTGTAAGATGTTATAATCTGACGCGCTCGATTATTTTTAACGATGCACTTTCTCTTACTATTCTGATTATGTTACAGCGAAGTCTGCATCTCCAGCGCTAATAAAAGATCTTGTTTTTACCAGCTTTGACGCGGATTTATTTCTTGCCCTGTTTGTTGTTGTTGGGTCAAATGTTGTAAGTCCATTATGACCCACTTGCAGTTCCAGTAGTCGGATTATTTGACTTTATGATGCGCTGTTACTAATTTGTTCATTTGAATTAACATATCCTATCTTATGTGATCTACTGCCGGGTCTCTCCAAATGATTTCGTACGCCGACAGGCACATCATAGCTTGCTCTCTTGTCTGTTTGTCACCCAACTATACCTATGCTGACGAAATAAATAAATGAATTTGAAATTTGGTATACTCGTACTGTTTAGCCTTTTTACGTTATTTTCTTATGTACGATGTTGTCAAAGATTTAAAAACGAATAAACACATCAAAAAAGCAATTTGTACTGTCATTTCCTCGGTCAACAAATTTTAGATTATTTAAACATTAAACATGGTCAATCGACCAGGATTTTAAGAATTATGAACAACAGTGGCCTATGAAGAGAAGATAAAGTAATATTTTGTAACGTTGTGACCTAGTTACATATTTTATTTCTAATTTTAATAAAATTATTCACAAGTTAATTAATTATTTTTACCTATTTTAATTAAAATTATTTTACTTAATCTAACTTATTAACTAACTAACATAGAATAATATTTAATGAAATTAATCAATAAATTAAATACAATTATTTTACCTTAATTTAATATAATCTAACTTATTTACTAATATAAAATAATATACAATCAAACTATTTACAATTATAAAATAAAATAAACAGAATGCATAATATTACAATGTAAATAAGTTAACGCTTCTGTGCGCGTATAATCTTTCGCAGCGCGGAATAATAACCGGTTCCTAATTCAATAGAAGCTGGAAGTAACTTCCACCGCCGCCCCGGGTCAGTCCACGGCCAACAGAGAACAGCAACGAGCACGTACCAGCTGCGCACACGGTCATTTTTACGTGTCGTCTCGCGCGCTGGTACAAAATAAAATATTTAATAAAAATTATTTTTAAAAAATATATGTCCGTACGGTGTTCGTGGACGCACCAAAATTTTAAATAAACTCCCGACGTACTTCGGCGGCGCTAATCGCGCACTACCTCGCACCCAATTTTGGGTGCGACGTTTTAACTAAGCACACGGTCTAACATCTCGGCAAGGAGCGAGGGAAGTTCCTCGTCCGCTCCGAGTCGCCTCACCCCCTCGTCACCGCTGCTCGACCGGGGCCCGTCTTCGCCTCGTCGACCAGGCAGGGGAGTACCGGACTACGAAGCAAAATCAGACAGGCCTTTACCCCCACGACCCTCTCATAGCTCGGGATTAAATTTAATTTATTTTACGGGACTGATGATATCCCAATAAATATTTTGTTGTTGATGTCTTTCGTTTCATTTTTATCATAATTGGCTTAGCCAGCGTAAGCGTCACACTGGCGCCTTTGTCGTGGTAAAGGTCTGGTTTTACTTCGTAGTGTAATCTGTGTGTTTGTTTTATTTTTGTGAAACGTTATTTTTTTTTGGTTGCTCGTAACTGATGTGTACGCCTTAATTTTTATTTATACATAATTTAATTTAATGAATAATTTCTATTTAATTTGATAATATTAATAATGTATCTAAATATAATTATTTTAAATAATAATTATTAATAACGGACATTATAATTTTTCTCTGAATATAATTTTTAAAAATCAGCTTTAAAATAAATATTTAATTTAATAATAATAATAATCAATTATATTATGTTTGTGTTGTTCTAATAAAATATTGTCATAATATTTGTAAAAAATTTCATGCAATTTTAGAACACCCCTTATTGGTGTCATTAGCAAACCGGTACAATCGTAGGACACAAGTGTTAACTTGGTTAATATTCTTTGTAGTACATTTTGTTTGCGGTAAAATGTGTACACATTAGTTACATTATAACGCTTGTTTTATTTTTATTTTTGTGCATGTTTTGATTTTTTTTAGTTTGTTTTTCTTTCGTAGAAGGAAATTTAGTTTTCATTGCCAACCATAACGTTGCTTTATTGTAGTCTGCTTTTGTAACAGAACGGAGTATTTTCAATAGTAGGACGTTCAACACTTCATTTATTTTTAAATTAAATTTTCGTTTTTTTTCTTAAAGAATAAAATTAAATTTTAAATTATTAGTAATGGCGTTTCCGGTTAAATTCTTATCTTTACAAAAACCAGAATTGGAATACGAGGTCGGTATTCGAGGTGCCACTCCGGGTGCTACTGTGCAAGAACTGCGGAAGCAAATTGCAAAATTAGGGCTTGCTTTTCCTTCCGAGGACATTTTAGAAAGCAATTTACCGATATCGGCAGATCTTAGTGGTATTGCTGATGTATTATCCAAAATTAAAACTAATTTAGACTCGCATTTAGATCGCAGTACTTTGCTTCGTACACAGAACCTGCTGAATCATTTATATCACCGAATTAATCGCATTACATGTGACGAAACTACTAAGCCTTCATTTAATGCTTGTGTACAGAATTTCCAATCTCTTTCGGCAAAATTTAATACAGTTAAGGATAACGCAGTTGAGACCCTTCAAGCGCCCTCTACTTCTTCTAACTCGGAGGTTCCACCACCTGCCTACCCAGTAAATGTTTCCGTATCTTGTGATCGCGGCACCTCAAACGAGATATGTAAAATAAAATTTGATGGTAAGACCTGCGTTCGTGCGTTTATTCAGCGTGTCACTGAATTTAGTGAGGCTAGGGGTATCACTGATGCAAAAATCTTGTCGTACGCAACAGAGATTTTCGTAGGAGATGCGTTACACTGGTATAGGAGTATCAAGGATCAGGTATCCAGCTGGAAAGACCTGTCTTACTTGTTGAAAGCGGATTTCAGTCAATCGGACTACGACTATAGACTTATGTCCGAGATTAAATCAAGGACCCAAGGTGAATCTGAATCAATTACTATCTATATTGCCATAATGTCCGGGTTATTTTCAAGACTATCGAAAACGTTGTCCGAAGAAGAAAAATTGGAAATTCTGCTTCACAACATAAGACCTTGCTATGCCAGTACTTTAGCTTCAGCATCTGCAATTACCGATATCAGTACCTTACGAACACTGTGTATGAATTACGAAAGCATTCAAGCACGTATTGCTGACTTTCGTGAACCACCGAAGCGCACCTCTGAAACCTTAGCACCTGAGTTTGCTTATATGGGTCATAATACAAATAAAAATAATTCTTACAAAAACTACAACTACAATAATAATGAAAACTTAAAATATAATCAATTTAATCAACGTAATACAAATTATAATAATAAATCTTATACTAATTCTAACAATAACACTAATTACAAAACTAAACCTACTTTTAATAATGTGAACTCAAAATATGTACACGCTATTGGTACGCCTCCTGTCAAAACGTTATTTTGCCCCAGGTGTCGTAGCAACAATCACAACCTTCGACAGTGCAATGCAAATAAGGACGAAGTGTATTGTTTTGTTTGTGGTCATAAAGGTGTAAAGACTCCTCAGTGTCCTAATTGTAGGAAGGATAAGCCCACCACTTCAAAAAACTAATCCAACAGAATTGTGCCCACCATCCTGTAAATATATTCGATAGTAAGGATTGGAACGCTTGGCTAAAAACTATTAATATTTTTTTTAGCTCGTATAAAATCGACACAATTCTGAATACTAAACCTGTAAACGATAATCGACCTTATGCTTGTGTTCGTATCAATGATTTTAATGTGTCAGGTCTCCTCGATTCAGGCTCTGCCGTGACAATAGTAGGTAATGGTACTCATCAAGCACTACATCATCAGGGATTAGCCATTAATGATGATCACTGCATCTCAGTAACAGCTGCAGGTGGCCAGTCTATGCGTAGTCAGGGTTACATGAACTTGCCGATTCATTTTCAGGATCAATTTCATATAATCCAGGCCTATATTGTTCCTGACGTCAATACAGATCTGATACTGGGCGTAGATTTTTGGCGTAAATTTAACATTCTTCCAAATTATTTAAGTTCCATTACTTTTCCTAATGCTGCCATTTCTAATAATAATCTTACTTCAGAACAGCATACTTTTATTCATGGTTATGATAACTTATCTCCTACTGAGAAATCCATAGCTGACAACATTATTGCTCAGTTCGAAGACATTTCTGCTGAACGTAAAGGTTTGGGTGAAACCAGTTTGATCACGCATCGTTTAGATACTGGAGACGCACAGCCAATCCGGCAACGTTATTACCGGATGTCTCCCGAGAAGCAGCGCATCCTCGTTGAACAGGTTGACGAGATGTTAGGTCTTGACGTCATCGAGCCCTGCGAAAGCGCCTGGTCTTCACCCGTCCTCTTAGTAACCAAAAAGAATGGTCAACCACGATTCTGCCTCGATAGCCGCAAGCTGAACTCGGTCACTCGAAAGGATGCTTACAATTTGCCTTATGTTTCCGAAATATTGGACAATCTTCGCGATGCTCGCTACCTTTCGAGTATCGACTTATCTAAAGCTTTCTGGCAGATACCGATTGCTGTCGAGGATAGGGACAAAACAGCTTTTTATGTTCCTGGTCGCGGCACTTACCGTTTCAAGAGAACCGCTTTTGGTCTGACCAACGCTCCAGCAACACAGCAGCGTCTGGTTGACCTACTTTTTAGGGAATTTGATTTAAAAGTGTTTGCCTATTTAGACGATATCGTTATAATATCGGAGGACTTCGATTCTCATGTATCTCTTCTTCTAAGAGTACTTGATAAGCTTCGTCAGGCAAACCTTACAGTAAATTTAGAAAAATGTAAATTTTTTAGAGGACAACTTAAATATTTAGGTTATGTCATCGATAGTTACGGGCTGCGTACGGATCCAGAGAAAGTCGAAGCGATCTTAAATTACCCGACACCTAAATGTCGGAAGGACATAAAACGTTTTCTCGGGACCGCCACTTGGTACCGTCGCTTCGTGCCTCAGTTTAGTACCATTGCAGGTCCTCTAAATAAACTTACTTCGAATAAGAAGGGTGGCCCGCCCTTCAAATGG
This sequence comes from Choristoneura rosaceana, assembly GCA_037349165.1. NCBI lineage: Eukaryota > Metazoa > Arthropoda > Insecta > Lepidoptera > Tortricidae > Choristoneura > Choristoneura rosaceana. The sequence continues at coordinate 284,432 of JAZBNJ010000038.1, read as the reverse complement.
ACTCCTGAGGCTGATGCTGCTTTTCACAAGCTTAAGGAGTGCTTAGTTTCCGCTCCCGTACTGTCTTGCCCTGACTACAATAAGCCTTTTGAAGTGCATACCGATGCCAGTAACTACGGCGTGGGCGCTATGCTAACCCAAACTGTAGACGGTAAGGAGCACCCAATTGCTTATATGAGCAGGTCACTATCAGCGGCGGAGCGAAATTACAGCATTACTGAGCGTGAAACTTTAGCTGTGGTCATCGCTCTTGAACACTGGAGGTGTTATTTGGAGAATGGAAAGTGCTTCACTGTGTTTACTGATCACAGTGCTTTAAAGTGGTTCCTTTCTTTAACTAACCCCATTGGTCGTCTGGCACGTTGGGGTGTACGATTGTCAGCTTTCAATTTTGAACTTAAGCATCGTCGCGGCGTCGATAACGTCATCCCCGACGCCCTTTCAAGAGCTGTTCCAGTGAGTGCCATCAATATCTCAAATTCGTACTTGAATACGACAGACAATTGGTACAAAAACATCTACAATTCCTGCTTAACAAAACCTCAAAACTTTCCAAATTTCTTGATCAAAAATAATTCTCTTTTTCGGTTGTGTAAGAATAAACACGAGTTAACTTCCGAGTTCTCGTGGAAAGAAGTTGTACCGAGTGAATTTCGTCATGACATTATCAACGAAAATCACTCTGAACCCATGGCTGGACATCTAGGTGTCTTTAAAACGTACCGTAGGTTAGCGTTAAGATACTTCTGGCCGGGTATGCATCAGGATGTTGTGAAATTTGTCAGTTCTTGTACCAAGTGTCTGTCATACAAACATCAAAACCATCAAGTCTTAGGTGAAATGGGACGCCCTAAGCAGTGCTCGCGTCCTTTTCAAATGGTGTCAATTGATCTCATGGGACCTCTCCCAGTTAGTAGGAAACAGAATAATTTCATTTTGGTCATAACATGCTGTTTTTCAAAATTTTGCTTAATCTTTCCCATACGTAATGCTACTTCACCTATTATTACTAAAATTCTGGAGGAGGACTTATTCCTCGTGCATGGCGTTCCCCAGACAATTTTTCTTGACAATGGAAGTCAGATGGTGAGTAATGTCACAACAGAACTTTTTAAAAATTACAATATCCCAAATATCTTTTACACTCCTAAATATACACCACAAGTCAACAGCGTAGAGCGCTATAACCGCACAATAATAACCTGTATTTCAACGTTCGTAGACGAAGACCACAGAACCTGGGACGTCTTTATTCCAAAGGTACAGTTTGCTATAAATAACTCTGTAAATGAGGCAACTGGTTTCACTCCTTCTTTTCTTGTGTTCGGTAGAGAGCTCGTAACCTGTGGCACACATTATGTTGACACAGACCTTGGTGACGAAGTTCTTTTCTTACCACGTGACATTTACGCCGAAAATCTAGGTTGTCTAGCTAAAATTTTCGATCAGGTTCAGTCTAAGTTATGGCATGCTCATGTAAAAAACACATCGCATTATAATTTACGTCGCAAGAACGTAGAATTTAAAGTCGGAGATATAGTCATGAAGCGGGCTTACGTCTTAAGCAATAAAGACAAATATTTCAGCAAAAAAACTGGCTCCCAAATTCATCAAGTGTCGTGTTATTGAAAAGAAGTCACCTCTGGTATATGTACTTGAGGATATGTCAGGCAAAGACCTAGGAACATGGCACATTAAGGACATTAAGTTAGTAGGAGCACATCGTTAATTTACCCTAATTGTGTCTAATTATATCACCTTTTTGTGCAACCACAGTGTTTGTATTGGTTTTCAGTTAATAGTACAACTGGAAACCTTTTATGTGCAAGGACGCGTCAGTATCTTTAGGTAAATCCAGATACTGCCGTTTTTTTATAATTGCGAGAAGTAAGATAGGTAAATTGTTTGGTAGTATACAAGGTAAATACAAATACGTTAGCGTATGTTGCGCGGATTTTCTTCTAAGGAATAAAATCCTTTCTGCGACGCGCGGGGTAATGTAACGTTGTGACCTAGTTACATATTTTATTTCTAATTTTAATAAAATTATTCACAAGTTAATTAATTATTTTTACCTATTTTAATTAAAATTATTTTACTTAATCTAACTTATTAACTAACTAACATAGAATAATATTTAATGAAATTAATCAATAAATTAAATACAATTATTTTACCTTAATTTAATATAATCTAACTTATTTACTAATATAAAATAATATACAATCAAACTATTTACAATTATAAAATAAAATAAACAGAATGCATAATATTACAATGTAAATAAGTTAACGCTTCTGTGCGCGTATAATCTTTCGCAGCGCGGAATAATAACCGGTTCCTAATTCAATAGAAGCTGGAAGTAACTTCCACCGCCGCCCCGGGTCAGTCCACGGCCAACAGAGAACAGCAACGAGCACGTACCAGCTGCGCACACGGTCATTTTTACGTGTCGTCTCGCGCGCTGGTACAAAATAAAATATTTAATAAAAATTATTTTTAAAAAATATATGTCCGTACGGTGTTCGTGGACGCACCAAAATTTTAAATAAACTCCCGACGTACTTCGGCGGCGCTAATCGCGCACTACCTCGCACCCAATTTTGGGTGCGACGTTTTAACTAAGCACACGGTCTAACATCTCGGCAAGGAGCGAGGGAAGTTCCTCGTCCGCTCCGAGTCGCCTCACCCCCTCGTCACCGCTGCTCGACCGGGGCCCGTCTTCGCCTCGTCGACCAGGCAGGGGAGTACCGGACTACGAAGCAAAATCAGACAGGCCTTTACCCCCACGACCCTCTCATAGCTCGGGATTAAATTTAATTTATTTTACGGGACTGATGATATCCCAATAAATATTTTGTTGTTGATGTCTTTCGTTTCATTTTTATCATAATTGGCTTAGCCAGCGTAAGCGTCACAATTTGCAATGAAATACACATAATCGAAATATTGAAATTCAAGACATACGTTATGACATTTGACATCTCACATTCTATGAAATTTTGAAATTGGCATTCCTGAAAAAACACGTAAGTTCCGATACAAAATTACATAAACTGATTATTGCTGAGATTATTTTGGTATACTATTAAGAATGGCATTTATACAAAATTATATAAAAATTCAAGTGGACTTATTCCAAAAAGTAGAAAAAGGTCATATTAACTTTAAAAAGTCGCCTAAAGAAAGAATAACTGTAGGCTATTGCCAAGGTCGTTTGGAGGCATTGGAAGCATATTGGACCGACTTCAAAAGTACACACGAGAAGTTGATACTAAATGCCACTGAGGAAGATACAAAAACCTCGGTGTACTTTACAGAGAATGTCTTTGAGTCACTTGAAGAGAGGTACTATATATACAAAGGTGATCTCAAAAATGTACTCCTGATATTAAATACAAAAAATACCGATCAGCCACAACCACAACCGAATAAGTCATCGTCATCATCATCATGTAACGAGCTTAAATTGCCCCCCATTCAAATACCATCTTTCAGCGGTGACTACGCCGAATGGCAAGCATTCCATGACTTATTTACGGCGCTCATAGACACAAACACGTCACTTCAAAATGTGCAAAAGCTGCATTACCTTAAAGCCAGTTTAAAGGGAGATGCAGAAATTTTGTTGCGGCAGTTTTCTATCACAGAGGACAACTATGATGAAGCTTGGTCGGTACTTAAGAGGCGGTATGACAACAAAAGGTACATAGCAAATACGATTTTTAAGAAATTCTTTGGCCAGAAACCGTTAGTCCATGAATCAGCCGCGGGCTTAAAACAGCTTCTAGATACATCTGTTGAATGCATGAATGAACTTAAACTTCTGGGATTACCTACAATACATTGGGATGCAATTGTCAACTATGTCATCGTATCGAAATTAGACACCGATAGTCACAAACATTGGGAACAGCAGATCAGTGAAGATGAAGTGAAACAACTGCCGAGTTTTAAACAATTACAGTCATTCCTAGAGACAAGATTCCAGACTTTAGAAATGGTAGAACCAGGCTACAAATATCAGAAACAATTTAACTCGAAAACATTTCACGTAACAACGAATGACATCAATAGAACATTAAAATGTGCATTTTGTAAAGAAAGTCACCACATCTTCAGTTGTAAGCAATTCAGCAATCAATCAGTGGAAAACAGATACAATTTCGTGAAGAACAATGGATTATGTTTCAATTGCCTCATCCCAAATCACAAGATATTTCATTGCAAGCACAAAACCTCATGTCAAGTATGTGGGAGGCGGCATCATTCGCTTCTGCATAGATATTCACAACAAACCGAGGATAAGGAAGAAAACAAGACAGTACAAACAAACAAAGAAGTAATGAAGATAGTAGCACACGTAAGGTCAAGTGAAGAAGAGGAAGAAAGCCACAATATTTTGTTGGCAACAGCACTGGTGGGCATTAAGTCAAAGTCAGGAGAGATTCATGTCTGCCGTGCCTTACTTGACCAAGGATCCGAAGCCTCATTTGTCACGGCGCAGTTGGCCGAGTTGTTGAACTTGGACAAAACTGCTATCAGCGGGACGGTCTCCGGATTAGGTGATGGTAACAACGTGTGCATTAAACAAATGGTGGGTTTACAAATCATGTCAAGGTATGAGACTGATTTCTCTGTAAAGGTAAATGCTTATGTATTGAAGTCGTTAACACGTAGATTACCTTCTAGGGAAATAAAAGGCTGTCTCTGGCCTCAACTTGATAATATGAAGTTAGCGGACCCCACTTTTAACAAACCGGGAAAGATTGATATCCTTCTCGGAGCTGATGTCTTCTGCAAAATCATAGACTCAGGTTTCATGAGAGGGCCGGGTGACATAGTCGCTCAGCATACACACTTGGGTTGGATTTTGTCAGGAACTATTAACACAAATTCTTTTAATTCACAGCCATATATTACAAGTTTTCATATTACTAGAGATGTGCAAGAGGATAACAATCTTTTAAAGAAGTTCTGGGAAATAGAAACGGACTTTTTTACAAACAAGAAAACTTCGTCTAAGGAAGAAGAAAAGTGTGAAGAAGTGTACAAGAAAACAACAACAATAGATGACACTGGAAAATATATTGTACGTTTAAAACAAAATACTGAAGACACTGTAAAAGCATGTAGAGACATTGAACAACAGCAAGCTTTATTAAGATTCAAACAACTAGAACGGAAATTCGACAAAAATGAGAAGTTAAAGAATGAATACAATAAAGTTATACATGAGAATCAAGAGTTGGATTATTTAAAGAATGTTGAAGATCAAAGGCATGATTGGAGAGTGGAGTGTGGAGTCAAGGTGTATTGTCAAGTCAAGATGGCAGAAAAACATATAGATTTACGGCATGTAACATGGAGAGAAGAACCTTCGGAAAAAATGGAAACTTATAAATTACTAACCGTCACATTTGGGACTACATCAGCAGCACCTTACCAAACAGCACGTAATCAGCTAAACAATAATAAAGTACAAACATATTCTCGCGAAACGCCGGTGGTGGAGACTTGTTTCTATAAGAGCGATCTGATAGCAAGACATGAAGACAAAACTGAAACAAAAACACTTCGTCACGAGATTAACAGTACGTTAAAGGCGGGGGGGTTTGTGATGCAAAACATAGAGTCGTTAGTCCAGTTTCTTCAAGGCGGTAGAGTACTCCAGGAACCTGAAAACAAAACAGAGATGAAGATATTACAATTTATGTGGGATATAAGAAAAGATATGTCAAAAATAACAATCAACTTACCAGAATCAAAGACAAATGTAACAAAAGGGTTGATTATATTAGAAGTAGCCAGTCTGTTCGATTCTTTTGGTTATTTCGCATCAATAATCTTTACTGCTAAGATACAAAGACTATGGATTTGCAGTCTTGGACGGGATGATGAATTTCCGATGCACTTAGAAGAAGAATGGATGACAAACCGAAGAAAACTTCTTGAAGTTCCAACCGTAGAGATTCCAAGATGTATCAGGATGACGTCTCAGTATAAAGATGTTTAGCTACACAGCTACATGGGTTTGTAGATGCTTCTTCAGTGGCATATGCGGCTGTAGTCTATTTAAGAGTTGTATATGAGAATGACATAGTTCATGTTACAAGCAGTGCCGGTTTTAGCACTTCCAGCGCCCTGGGCGAGATTTCCACGGCGCCCCCAAATTTTGGGAATTTTCTAGAAGGTATAGGCTTCTGGCGCTCCTTTAAGTCCAGCGCCCTGGGCGGTCGCCCCACCGCGCCCTACCCTAAAGCCGCTACTGGTTACAAGCTTGCAGCTAAAACAAAGCTTGCATCGCTGAAACAACTGATTATTCCGAGAATGGAACTATGCGGTGCGGGGCTAGGAGCAATGCTAGGTCACACTCAATATTTGGTTTTGTATTGGTATACGCAACCCAGTTACTGGCAAGTTTTCGTTAGTAAAGAGCGTCAGAAATTATTTAAATAGACAATGATAGAAGACAGCATGTTTAATCAACAGATAATCCTACCAATTTTACATCAAACGTATAAAGATGCAAAACAAAGCAAGTACGGATAGTATTAATGTACCGAACTACAACGGTTAAAGAACAACTGCATATCATTTACAAGATAATTTGTCATTGAGATGGAATTTAGTATCAAGGAGGACATTTCATGCAAGGGTGAATAAAACATCGAATGAAGAGTTTTACACAAAGCTACCTTAGGTAACAGATTTCTACACTGCAAAGATAATTATTATTATGGAAAAGTCATTATAGTTGAGGTCAGCCTGAAATATTCCAAGTATTTATTACTTAATTCAAATGGTATGGTATGCAAGACTTTTGGACAGGTGGAAATCAGTATATCTTAAACTACTAAGTATAGAAAGAATATACAGTAATGAATGAACCTGAGGTATAATATTACTGAGTCAATGGTTAGTTTATGGTGGGCGGTTCAGTTCTCGTTATTTTAGTTAATTTACGGATACTAACAACTAACAAAATATATAAGCATTTACTGAAATTATACTAAGAATGCAGTATGTATAAGAAGAGATTGAAGATTAACAATGTTAATGGTAATGAAACAAATAGGTTTATTATTTTATGTTTAAAGAAACAAATTAATTTGCTTTGCGTTTGTTATGTTTTGACAAGTAGTTACATTAATTTAATTGAAAATTAACTTTAAGATACAGTCCATTTAGATCGAAAACACTCATGTCATGTTCATAATGTGAAGCAAATTAATATACAGGTTGATTTTATTTTGCGAGTATATTTATACACAATATTATTTACGTCATGACTGTCATGATTACTAAAGATTAAGATTAGAGTTATGTTTAAAGGGGAAATTAATATAGGAAAGTAGATATACTTTGGTGGGCGGTATGTTTAGCCTTTTTACGTTATTTTCTTATGTACGATGTTGTCAAAGATTTAAAAACGAATAAACACATCAAAAAAGCAATTTGTACTGTCATTTCCTCGGTCAACAAATTTTAGATTATTTAAACATTAAACACGTACATATACTCATAAGTAAGTTGGGTGACAATACCAACGAACACAGCCAATAAACTGTACAATCAGCAAAAAAACTTATATTAAAAATTTATTTGAACAGAAACTTATAACTGGCCAGCTTATAGTAAAAATGAATTCTATTTATAGGCGACCAGAATTCATTTTAGCATAATGTGATCAGTTATTGAACGGTAGGCAGTAATGGATGTTGACACCACCAATCAACTGACGTACTTTTTATGAGCTGTCAAAACACAATTCTTCCATAGAGTTTCAATGGCAATAGCGACTTATGACTCCGCCAACTCAATCAATTAACTATTTATTTGTTTTAAAGCATCATAAAATCTAATTTTGCAGTAAATTGAAAACGAATCTGGTTTTTAGGGCTTTTTTTTGCTGGAGTCGTGCCTTCGAATTATTATTTAATGGCGTCAACATCTCTATCGAAAATACAAACGGAAACATAGATGCACAGAAAAACCAGAAAAATAAGACCAACACTGGGAATCGAACCCAGGTCCTCGGCATTCCGTGCCGCGTGCTATACCGCTACACCACTGCTGGTCAACGGCACAGACACGAATTTCCCTATGCATCACATATCTCAGCTTGTTTTTACTTTACTTTGTAACTTAAGCAGTTACCTAGCGCCATCTATATTGTCTAACTCTCAACGAGAAGCCTTCAATATCTCCTTCGGAACTAACCGTTCACCCGTACAAGAGATGTCGCTATTAAGCAATAAAATTATGATTGGTTTTTTGGAATCTTTTTGTATTTCTTATTTCAATTCCAAATTTTTACTTTTACGGTCATCCCGTGAAACCTAAATTGAAAAGATTCCAAAAAACCAATCATAACATCTCTATTGTCGATTTCCCGTATACCTTGGCCTGGCTGGCGTCGTTCTCGACGGAGACGATGTTGGGGAAGACGGGGAACTTGGGCGGGTCGGGCTCCGGCGCCAGCGCCACGCTCGTGCTGCTCTTGTTGAACAGCAGCAGCGGCTCCGCGGCGCTGCTCCCCGGATACTGCCGCGCCGGCGAGCTCTCCTCCACCTACAACACATAGTTCTTTAGCAGAGACCTCACGCGCATCAACCAATAAAAATTTAGTCATATTTTTCTAAAGATTTCGTATTTTGTATGGAATGTTCCAAGTTTAGGTATATGTTATACCTTAGGCTGCTATTTACTCTTAAACTACTAATCAAGAAAACTTAGCCGTTATAGTTTCCCATATAAGTTTGATATACTTACTTACAATCCGTGAGCTCTTAGAAAAACCTTCGGGTTTCGGGAGAAATCGGAAGGATTCGTGTAGATGTAATGACAATTGTCTTTTTAAATAACTTATTGAATCAGGCGTTACTTTGGGGTCTATTCTATTATTAATGAGCAGGTAAATTTAGTATCATCTCCCTTGCTAGGACTTGGGTCTAATTTTAGCAACAGTAGTTAATAAAACATGCCTTGACAGTAAATAAAAAAAAAATGTAAAAAATCAAGGTAGTTTTGTAGGACAGTTAAAATGTATTAATATTTTGTGGGTAGTTTTTTGTTGGATTCGATTTGTGGCATTCGAACGTGGAGGATGTGAACAATGTTTGATTTTGCTATTTCTGTTTCTTTGGCTAGTTGAAGTATAATTTTGATAGTGTTTTGTGCGGCGATTAACCTTAACAGTGAACAGTGATCACAAAATTCAATATTGCTCTCGTGTCTGACATTTTTTAATGCGCAAGTTGTCTCCACGTGGTTTCTGGAATTTTGCTATCAAGTTGCAAAAACTACAATCACCGTACAACGTTGCCTCTCGAAAGAGAATACTTTGACATTGGCGAAATTGTCTTATTAATTAGGACAGAAGCCATATTTTAAAAAAGAATAAGAGAATAGTTTTTTGTTTTGTTTGAAAAATATATGTGGGTACTTGGGGAGTTATAGTGAGAAATTAAAACGGTGTGGTGTGGTTTGTTAGTCTAACAACTGGTAGCATGGTGTACGGTTGTGTTACTCTGATTGAGTCTGATGAGCTCTGGTTGAGTTCGAAACGCGTTAGTGTGATGTGGTGGTGATGATAGATGGGTTTGTATAATTTGTGTGTGTTCTTACAGTGTGGAGGTGGAGAAACTGCATGAACTCGTATATTTTGCATAAGCTTAGCTATCGTAAGGTCGCGGGTGAGTGGTGAAATTCTTTTAGTTCATTAAATGGACCTCCGCAAAGTAACATCTGATTCAATATGCATAAGTTTAAGTTCAGACCTCGGCCAGCAGCAGCCGCTCCGCGTGCAGCAGCACCTGCGACTCGGGCACCACGCCGCACTGCTCCAGCTAGCACAGGCCCGTACAGCACAAGTTAAGGTCAGACCTCGGCCAGCAGCAGCCGCTCCGCGTGCAGCAGCACCTGCGACTCGGGCACCACGCCGCACTGCTCCAGCTAGCACAGGCCCGTACAGCACAAGTTAAGGTCAGACCTCGGCCAGCAGCAGCCGCTCCGCGTGCAGCAGCACCTGCGACTCGGGCACCACGCCGCACTGCTCCAGCTAGCACAGGCCCGTACAGCACAAGTTAAGGTCAGACCTCGGCCAGCAGCAGCCGCTCCGCGTGCAGCAGCACCTGCGACTCGGGCACCACGCCGCACTGCTCCAGCTAGCACAGGCCCGTACAGCACAAGTTAAGGTCAGACCTCGGCCAGCAGCAGCCGCTCCGCGTGCAGCAGCACCTGCGACTCGGGCACCACGCCGCACTGCTCCAGCTAGCACAGGCCCGTACAGCACAAGTTAAGGTCAGACCTCGGCCAGCAGCAGCCGCTCCGCGTGCAGCAGCACCTGCGACTCGGGCACCACGCCGCACTGCTCCAGCTAGCACAGGCCCGTACAGCACAAGTTAAGGTCAGACCTCGGCCAGCAGCAGCCGCTCCGCGTGCAGCAGCACCTGCGACTCGGGCACCACGCCGCACTGCTCCAGCTAGCACAGGCCCGTACAGCACAAGTTAAGGTCAGACCTCGGCCAGCAGCAGCCGCTCCGCGTGCAGCAGCACCTGCGACTCGGGCACCACGCCGCACTGCTCCAGCTAGCACAGGCCCGTACAGCACAAGTTAAGGTCAGACCTCGGCCAGCAGCAGCCGCTCCGCGTGCAGCAGCACCTGCGACTCGGGCACCACGCCGCACTGCTCCAGCTAGCACAGGCCCGTACAGCACAAGTTAAGGTCAGACCTCGGCCAGCAGCAGCCGCTCCGCGTGCAGCAGCACCTGCGACTCGGGCACCACGCCGCACTGCTCCAGCTAGCACAGGCCCGTACAGCACAAGTTAAGGTCAGACCTCGGCCAGCAGCAGCCGCTCCGCGTGCAGCAGCACCTGCGACTCGGGCACCACGCCGCACTGCTCCAGCTAGCACAGGCCCGTACAGCACAAGTTAAGGTCAGACCTCGGCCAGCAGCAGCCGCTCCGCGTGCAGCAGCACCTGCGACTCGGGCACCACGCCGCACTGCTCCAGCTAGCACAGGCCCGTACAGCACAAGTTAAGGTCAGACCTCGGCCAGCAGCAGCCGCTCCGCGTGCAGCAGCACCTGCGACTCGGGCACCACGCCGCACTGCTCCAGCTAGCACAGGCCCGTACAGCACAAGTTAAGGTCAGACCTCGGCCAGCAGCAGCCGCTCCGCGTGCAGCAGCACCTGCGACTCGGGCACCACGCCGCACTGCTCCAGCTAGCACAGGCCCGTACAGCACAAGTTAAGGTCAGACCTCGGCCAGCAGCAGCCGCTCCGCGTGCAGCAGCACCTGCGACTCGGGCACCACGCCGCACTGCTCCAGCTAGCACAGGCCCGTACAGCACAAGTTAAGGTCAGACCTCGGCCAGCAGCAGCCGCTCCGCGTGCAGCAGCACCTGCGACTCGGGCACCACGCCGCACTGCTCCAGCAGCGCCGTCTGCAGCTGCTCGTAGCGGTCTTCTGGCTTCAGGAACACCTGCCGGCATGACCCAGCATCAGCCCCAACACGTCCACTGCCGAACGAAGGCCTCCCTCCCGCTTACAATGACAAAATTAATGACAACTCTCCACTTGCTTTTTTTAACATTCTAAAAGCATTACAGTATTTTATGCAACTGTATATCGTAATAAGGGTCCTTAAAACCCGAGTGTGGTTTTATGACACGAGGCGTAGCCGAGTTTCATAATAGGGTCACATGAGTGTTTTAAGGCCTAATTACGTACAGTTGCGTACAATATTTTATCTACATCCATATATTAAATTCTCTATAATGCGTTCAAGAACCATTGAGAATGACCTGCATGAACAAGAACTAGGCAGGTTTGTCTGCCGCGCGCGCCACGCCCACAAGCTGCGCGCGCCACAACGTGCAGGTGCCCCCGGTGCTGTAATGATGTATGGAATCTCATAACGATACTGATATCAGTATCGTTATGACCATTACGATACTGCCGTGTTCATAATGTCGTAATGCTGGTCATTATCTATGGTTTTTGAATGCATAATGGAGGATTTACTATATGGATGTAGATAAACAATATTAAAGGGGCTCCTAGACGGGCTATACTTTTAATGAATTATGTGGCTACAACATTGCAGATTATATCCCGGCAATACAAAATACATTTTAATGCAGCATATGGCTGGAAAATGTATATCTCGGCAATATTTCTGCAGCAGTATATGGCTCATTATTTTGGCTTTACATGGGCTACATACATGGCTAGTATGGCTGACGAACTCATACGCGTTGCAGCAGCTTACATTGTTTTAAAAGCAAAATTAAAACAAAAAAAAAACAAGAAAAATGTGGATTCGACCTTATTTCAATAAGCGTGATACGTTAGATATTTTAAGTCTGGAAATAAGTATTTTTTTGTAAAAAAAGCATTTTTGAAAAAATTTAGATGTCCGCATTTACTTTGCTGCCATCGAAACTAAACAGAAACAAACACGAACATAGCTATGCTACTTGAGCGAATCGCGGCATACTTCACGTAGCATAAGAAAGGGACGCACTTATGCCGTATAGCGAGACAACAATAAAAGTGGCTGAGAAATATTGCAGTATTTTCGATTGCAAAGCGATTATTCCGGAAATATGTCTGAAACCCTAAACATTCATTGGCCACACTAAAAATATGTGGCAATATATCCCGGCCATACTAAAAATATTGCCGAGTGTTGCATAGTCTGGCCGTAAATGCTGGCTGATGCTGCCGGCCACACTATTGCAGCTATACATTTTCGTGAAAATATGGCCCGTCTAGGAGCCCCTTAAGACACCCCCATCTATATAGTGGATCCATATATTTTTTTAATGATACCTGATCTATCTATAGCACAAATGGGTTGTAAGGTCCATCTTCCTGGTTGCAGCAAAAGCTCAGCATTCGCTTTACTACAGGGAAGGCTCCAAATTACATGTTATTTTCAAATAACCTCAGCCCTAGACCGAGGTCAGTCTAAGGCCCAATCTGAAAATCAGCGCTGGACCTCGATGTCCAGCACATGCTGAGACTGAAACCCATTGTTACAGCATAATTTAAGTACAATTTTTTTTTGTTAAATTCCTAATATTTTTATCTTTTTTTGGTGGCAATAAAGATTTTGTTGAATTTGAATTTGAAATACTTTTTAAGACAGTGAATGTCAATACTCATACAAAGACATCTAAACTCAACTGACTCAACCTAAATTAAAATAATTAGCACGCATATTCGCACACTCCATAACTTTCAATGCGCAGCCTTCAACCGCCGCGCCGAATCGCCGGCACTCGCCCGCAAGGTGAGCCATTGTCGCTTGCGCAAGTCGCGGCCGCTGCAGTTCCTTTACATTATGCAATGCTGTGTTTAGATATCATTGTGAATCATGCTCGGAAACTGTGAGCTGGGCATGTTGATGTTTACTTGTTTGGTGTGTGCCTTGCAAACATAAACATGGAATATCATCAATGAGTACTTACTTACAGCGTTATTCATAAAAAATCCTTAATTGAGGCTTGATCAGTCTGTTAGTTAACAGACTGATTAAGCTTGTTTGACGTTTGTCAAGAAGTATGATTCATAAACGCTTGTTAACAGTCTGCTAGCTGATGAGCTGCTGATAGACTGATTAGACGCGTTATGTTGGCAATCTTGACAAATCAAAGACAAAAAATGGCCTTATCGAGAATTAAAAAAAAAAAATGACAGCAGTGACAGCAGAGATGTTTGTTTTCCCGCCATTTCCGATCCGCGTGTTTCAGTAGACCTAAACTAAGTGCAAAAAGCCTTAACTATTTTAATCATCTTAATTTTATTTTTTTTCATATTATTAGAGGATTTTTAAATACAAATTCCTGAAAATAAATTTTCCTGATTTTTTTTTTTATCTGCGTTAACTTCCATATAAATATCTTCGGTATGGTTTTTTGCTTTTGTCAAAGTCAGCTGTTCAAATTTGTGGCGGCCATTTTGTGACTTAGCAGAGAGATAAAGGAGGGTCTACGGTCCACTAACTTTAGCAGAGCCTTGATCGACTGATTAGCGCTAACAGACGTTTATGAATCACGTTTTTTGGCATCGGGACATCAAGGAGCCTTCAAGGAGGCTCTAAGTTTTTATGAATAAGGCTGTTAATGTGCAGTTTACTTTTTTTATATATTATACATACAATATTTTAATTCACAATCTGTCCCTTTAGTTAATTATTGTTTTATTATTTTTTACCTTATTAAATAATTTAGATTTTCTTTTTAATTTTTTTTTTTAATTATGTTGAGGTTACAAGAAATGATGAATGGGCATTTTCATGGAACAGTACTTGTATTATTGAATTTATTTGTTTTATTAATTGTATTAGTAAACAATGTAGATATCATTCCTAATTTGCCATTGAAAAATTTCCTAATTTAAACTTGTATGGCTGCAACACGACATGTATTGAAAACAATAGAGGCTGTACTATTATGCTGTCAATATTCAAAAGAAGCAAGAATGTTGCTGAGGCTAGTGGTAGAGAACAAAGTTGGGACAAATGATTGCTCTTGTAATTTATAATGAATCAACTGTTCTACTACTTCCTTTGTGTGCAAATCCTACTAATATTATAAATGTGAAAGTTTGTGAGTGAGTGAGGATGTGAGTGAGGATGTGAGTAAGTATGTTTGTTACTTCTTCACGCTAAAACGGCTGGACTGATTTGGATGAAATTTGGCAAAAAGTTAGTTTATAACCTGGATTAAAACATAGAATACTTTTTATCCCGATATTCCCACGGGATAGGGATAAAATCTCGAAATAACAACCGCTGGGCTTGGAGTCATGAAATTTAGTATGTAGGTAGTTGGACGTTTGGAATTACTCATAGGTGACATTTTGCCCCGATATTCCCACGGGATACCTAGGGATGAAATCTCAAAATAACAATCACTGGGACTAGAGCCATGAAATTCGGTATATAGGTAGCTGGACCTCTGAAATACTACAAATGCTATTTTTTAACCCGATATTCCCACGGGATAGGGATAAAATCTTGAAATAATGACCGCTGGGCTTAGAGTCATGAAATTTGGTATGTAGGTAGTTAGCCGTCTGGAATAACACATAGGCCACTTTTTGACCCAATATTCCCACGGGATACCTAGGGATAAAATCTAGAAATAACAACCGCTGTGCTTAGAGCCATGAAATTTAGTATGTAGACAGCTGGACCTCTGGAATAATAGATAGGCTACTTTTTATCTCGATATTCCCACGGGATAGGGATAAAATCTTGGAATAATAACCGTTGGGCTTAGAGTCATAAAATTTGGTATGTAGGTAGCCGGAAGTCTGGAATAACACATAAGCGACTTTTTGATCCAACATTCCCACGGGATACCTAGGGATGAAATTTCGAAATAACAACCACTGTGCTTATAGCCATGAAATTCGGTGTGTAGGTAGCTGGACCCTTGAAATAATACATAGGCTATTTTTTATCCCGATATTCCCACGGGATATGGATAAAATCTCGAAATAACAACTGCTGGGCTTAGTCATGAAATTTGGTATGTAGGTAGTTGAACGTCTGAAAGAACACATAGGCTACTTTTTATCCGGATATTCCCACGGGATAGTTTTATAACTAAGGGACCGAATACATCCCCGTTTTATTAGTTTACGCGTGCGAAGCCGCGGGTAAAAGCTAGTTATGTATAAATATAAAATTACTTTGTTTTAGATGTTTACTAACAAACAAAAGCCATTGTCTTTCAGAAACCACGATCCTTTTATACACACCTTGATACTGCAGGCCTTGTTGACATGGAACACGTGCACTGCTATGGTGGAGGTGGCGGCCTGCACCTCGGAGAAGAAGCGTTCGAAGGTCCATATGCGGTGGGGGTCCACCTCCAGCAAGCCAGCCAGCAGCGGGGTGACGAGCTTGCGCAGCCCCACGCTGAGCTGGCAGTGCGATGGGAGATCCCGTGCCCAATCTATGGGACCATTCTCTGTAGTTTGTGTTCCCTGCAATTTTTTTTTATTTATGAGTGCAAACTTGTACCATTTGTTTTACAATTCAATGTTGGCAAATAAAGAAACTTACAGCAATTACTCCTGAAGCTTTCTTAGTGGTGATATAAAACATGGTCTCTTTATTCCTCCTTCCCCCATATGGCCTGAATGGTAGCTGCCCAGTGGCCACATGGTATAATGTCACTCCAATAGACCACAGATCCACTGTTGCCCCAAAACTCTTCCCGCATGGTTTCCTCAGCACTGCCCGCTCATACATGTCAGGATGAAGGTACTCCTCCGTCCCATACAGAGACACAAACTGCTCTTCTTCCTGCAACTCTCTAGCGGCCCCAAAGTCTGTCAGCTTGTAAGTAGTTCTACCATCTTCATTGATGAACTTCATGATGTTTCCTGGCTTTAAATCTCTGTGTACCAAGTTGTTATCTCGTAAATGTTTCATGCCAGCCGTCAAATGCTCCAGCACGAGCAGGAACTCCTGTTCCTGGAGGCCGTAGGTGTTCTCGGGGTCGTCCAGGATGTTGAAGAGGCTGCCGCCGGTGCAGAGCTCCATGACGATGACCTTCCCGCGGCCCTCCTGCTCCTCCTCGATGGCGAGCAGCTTGACGATGTTCTCGTGCTTGACCTTGCGGAGCACCTCGAACTCGCGCATCTGCACGTCGTGCGGCCGCATGTGGCTCAGCTGGTTGAACGTCTTGACAGCCACGGGCTCGCCGTTGTTCTTGTTCACGCCCTGGAACACGGCGCCCGTCGCGCCTTTGCCCAGCACGCTCGTCGTGCACCACACGTAGTTCTCTGAGCCCCGAAGGAACGACATTTTTGAAAGTTAATCACGATGTTATTTTACTCATTTATAATTTTGAAGACACAGGGCCGACTCTAGTACTGAATATCATTGGTTGTAGAAGTCGGCTCGACCTCCTAAATTTCTATAAAAAAACTGATTTAATATTGACCAATTATTTCAATTATACGTTCACTAACTTTCGACTTTCGTCAACAAATTTGACAATGATTTTGACAGGTTACCAAGAAAGTGACAGTGTCAGATGTTATTTTTTTAAGTTTTTTCTGATGGAGCCACTTTTTCCAAGCTTTTTCCTATTGAATTCAATTGAAGTTTTTCTGCTAGGAAAAAGAAATATTTACTCGATTTACTACAACCATCCAACACCAAGAATACTGTCAAAGAAAAGGAAACGATTTTTGAATTGCAAAAGCGGCGGTTAAAAAAGCTGCTCATATGGTTAAGTTGCTTAACACACGTTTATCCGACATAAGCGTTTAAACTTTTGCCTTGAACAGTTTCAATGCACCGCTGTCGCAAAAAAAAAAGATTACTGTCAAATTGAATTGACGTTTGTGATTGTCGTCTATTGACGTGCTGTGCTTTGCGTGTTGGGTCGGATTCATGTTGTTTTTCTAGTAAATCTTGTATTTGTATCATTTAATGAGGATTGAAGTGAAAAAGTGAACACGCATTGTTGCTATTGAAGCTTATGCTTACAAAAAATAATATTTGAATCATGTAAGTTTTATAATTTACGTTATGTTTGGGTACTTCAGTTTGCAAATTACTTTATAACACCTTTATTTGCGTAGGTCATCTAGACATGAGGTCAGCAGACACAGAAATCGCTCGCGGAGCCGCTCCGTGGAACGTCATCGTTCGCGCAAAGAACACAGGTCAAAATCTCCCGCCTCGTCCAGGCACAGGTCACCGAGCAGAGAAAAGAAGAGCAAACACAAGAAGAGTAAAAAAAAGAAGAAGCGGGAGAGCAGCTCGTCGAGCAGCAGCGACACTGACGAGGAGCTGAAGCTGCTGCAGCGGCTGGAAGCTGAGAGACTGCGCCTCAAGGAGGAACGCAGGAAACAGAAGGAGCAGCAAAAAGCTAATGAAACCCCAGAAGAAAAACGGTGAGTTTTAATTATGCCAAGGTTTATTATTATTATACATTACATATACAACAGTTAACTGCATTTCAACTTATACAGTACATAAGTAAGACCTTTATTGATAAATTGTCATATTTAAACATATTACATGCTGAGTTGCAATATAATACAATGTTGCTGTTGCCAGTGCTCGACGACTGAAAGAAAAACAGGAAAAAGAGCGCAAACGTCGCGAGCGCATGGGTTGGGACAACGAGTACCAGTGCTACACCAACCAGGACAACCCTTTCGGGGACTCGGCGCTCACACACTCCTTCGTGTGGACCAAGAAGCTGGCCAAGGAGGGCGTGAAGGCTGTCACCAGGGACGAGATGGACGCACTCAACAGACAGAAACAGTTGGAAAATAAAATTGAATTAGAAAAGGTAAAGTAAATAAAACGAAAAAATGTAATAAACATCTGTCATACATATAATATGATACAGTGTGTATGGTTGCGTGTCAGGTGAAGCAGCGTCGGCTGGAGCGCGAGGCGGAGCGCGCGGCGCGCGAGGCGGAGGCGGCGGCGGCGGCGCGCGCGCGGGAGGCCGCGCAGTTCAGCTCGTGGGCGCGCCAGGAGGACGCCTTCCATCTGCAGCAGGCGCGCCTGCGCTCGCAGATACGCATCCGCGACGGCCGCGGTAACACTACACCCGACGTGTCACATGCCAATGCCACGTGCAACACGCTTAATCCTGTCACTTAATGCTCAAAATTTTTGTTAGCTTTTGTATACTTATTTGAATCGGTAGTTTGTCTGTCATGTTTTTACTTGTTCAAATATTCTTCATTGTTGAATGAAATTGTAGAAGAATTTTTAAATATTTTGTTAAAGTATGGAATGGATGTTTTAACTTATCAAAACAACTGAGCGAGATTCAAGATATACTATGACGTCACATGACACAGCCTCAGAATCCATACCTATGGTCTGTCCCATAATTCTAGATAATAAAATGACAGTCTGAAATGTCAAACGTAAAAATAATGTGGCCAGCATAAAACGAACAGTGCGGCTCCATGATTCCGGTTTCGTAAATAACCGATAAAAATGTATATTTTACGATAGCAAAAATAACATTAAAGTATTCAATAATATACTACTTCTCATTTTAAAAATATAAATACACTTTTACGATAAAGTGATAAAATCTAAGCACAGGTACAAAACAGGTAAAATACAGTGTTCATCACTTAGTGCCAACGTAAAAAAATATAATACAGAGGGGCTACTACAAAACTAGAAAAACGAAGTCCGTATGGCAGCGTCCCTTTTACTCGAGTATTGAATGAGAAAAGCGTCAGCGGGACGGCAACATACGAAGTTCGAGCTTTGCAATTCGTAGTTAGGGCCAGAAGAACTCTGTTGTTGTAGTAAATGCGTGTTGATATTAGTTTTAGTTTTATATCTATTTGAAATTTACAACTTACGTAATTGCTGCCGTTACTTTCAAGTCTTATTGTATTTCTTGAATCCATTAATATGAACCAAAATTAATTTCTTTGCTCACCCGCGACCTTAAGATAGCTAAGTCTATGCAAATTATGCGTGTTCATGCAGTTCCTCCACCTCCACACTGTAAGAACACACACAAATTACACAAACCCATCTATCACCACCACCACAACACACTGACGCGTTTCGAACTCAACCAGAGCTCATCTTCAGAGTGACACAAGCGTACACCATGCTACCAGTTGTTGTTGTGTGTGTTTAGTCTAACGCAACTCGCGAAACTGAAGCCACGGCCGAATATTCGGTTTCGGTTTCGGCCGGAAAACCAGTTTCGGTCGGACTACTGATAATTCAATCACATGTCACTTGGAATACTTACACTTCCTCACCTTTACGCATCTGTGGCAAATATCCGAACCGCGCACGCAAGCGCGCGAGCTAAAAGATTTTAAAAGAAACTGCCAATTTGAAGCCAGCTATGCACAAAGCTTCGACAATGGAAGTTGTTCCAATTGCTAAATTTCGTGGGGAAGCGGAGTGGGTCGAAAGGGGTGTACATTATTACGCTGCTTGGCGACACCGGGGCCAAACGGTCAGCTACCGGTGTGGCAGTAATGAATGCGGGGTGAAATTCAGCGTAAGTGCCGGTGTTCCGGGGCCAATTCGTGGTCAACATGACCACGAACCCGAAGCGTGGATACCAGAAAGGTATATTTATATTGAAAGGTATATGTATATTTCGTCACAAAATCATAGAGATCTTAAAATAAACACTTAAATATTAAATCAAAAACGATCATGTCCTAATCAAGAAATAAGAAGTTTTGTTGCAAGAATGTGACCTCTCACATCTAAAGTTTTTCAAACTAAGAATGAAAATAAGTAAAATCAAGAGTCAGCCTCCGCAAAGTAACGCCTGATTCAATAAATTACTTGAATCCATTGTCCTTTGTTTCTTTTGTTTTTTTTCTTCAGAATAAAAATCGACAATTGATTTTATTTTATACCTACGTTTCGTCTTCTGCTTGCCCTTATAGCCCATAACCTATGAAATAAGGAGTGACATGAATATTTCTTCTTAATAAACATAAGCTACGTAGAGAGTATTCATTACCTCAAAGAGGTTCCAACAATTAATATCACACAACATTGTTCATGTTTTTTGACTTTTCGTATTCAACCGACATTCGTTGCTTTAGGTACTCGTATTGTGATCGGATGTGTTTAGTGCGTTTTCTCGTGTTATTGTTGCAGTTGACGTTATTTGTTAAATTTGTTGTTAGACTTTTTATTTGTTAATTTTGTTTTGTTTGGTCGTGTTTGGTTTGGTTAATAAACATGCCAATATTATATGAAATATTTTCTGCGAAACGAAATTCTACGAAAATTCTGTCTGTGAAAGAAGGGAACACCTATTAAGTGTATTTTCAGCTTCTTATGGCAATGATCTTACTTAGAATTTAATTGAAACTTAAACATCAACATCTATAAAAAGTCGAAATTATCTTCAAAACTGTCGCATTTTTATTAGACCTATTTTGCCTTTTCTAGAATGTCCTAAGTGTCCTACATGTTAGTATACCACGGATCCGTTCCTATCTTAATATTTTATGACATACATATATTGGTACACAGGTACCTAGAAAATCTTTCGGTGATTACCGGTTGCGGCACATCACTATTTATGAGACGCAAAAAACAGGTAACACATGAAACGTCATTTTATTATCTAGAATTATGGGACAGGGTATAGGTACTAAATTTAATTTTTGTAGAAACAAATTGAATGCAAACTTTATTTATTTCCAGTTTGGTGTCATGTTGACATGTTAAAAAGAGAAAATTAGTATTCTGCGCATAATTTCTATTGCAGTTGTTCTCAACAACAACGAATGAGCTCATCTCAACACAAGAGCATTGTATGAGTATATTTATTGTCGAAGGTCCAATTAATAATTAAAAAAAAAAAAAATTGAGAACAATTAATTTAAATGAGTGTTTCGCTATAGGTTGTGTATTGTGTGTGTGTGCAGCGAAGCCGATCGACCTGCTGGCGTGGTACGTGGGGTCGGAGCAGTGCGTGGAGGCGCTGGAGATGCACGAGCCCTACACGTACCTCAACGGGCTGCGCGCGCCCGACCTGGAGGACCTGCTGGCCGACATCGCCGTGTACCGCGAGCTGGAGCACGCCGCCCAGCAGCCCTACTGGGAGGACGTCCAGACCATCGTGCAGGTCTGTACACGTGCCTCAACGGGCTGCGCGCGCCCGACCTGGAGGACCTGCTGGCCGACATCGCCGTGTACCGCGAGCTGGAGCACGCCGCCCAGCAGCCCTACTGGGAGGACGTCCAGACCATCGTGCAGGTCTGTACACGTGCCTCAACGGGCTGCGCGCGCCCGACCTGGAGGACCTGCTGGCCGACATCGCCGTGTACCGCGAGCTGGAGCACGCCGCCCAGCAGCCCTACTGGGAGGACGTCCAGACCATCGTGCAGGTCTGTACACGTGCCTCAACGGGCTGCGCGCGCCCGACCTGGAGGACCTGCTGGCCGACATCGCCGTGTACCGCGAGCTGGAGCACGCCGCCCAGCAGCCCTACTGGGAGGACGTCCAGACCATCGTGCAGGTCTGTACACGTGCCTCAACGGGCTGCGCGCGCCCGACCTGGAGGACCTGCTGGCCGACATCGCCGTGTACCGCGAGCTGGAGCACGCCGCCCAGCAGCCCTACTGGGAGGACGTCCAGACCATCGTGCAGGTCCGTGCATGTACCCCAGCAAGGCTACCACGAAATTCGAAAATCGAAGTTCGTATCGTACCGTCCCGCCTACGCTTATGTTATTTAATACGAGAGTGAGAGGGATGGTACGATACGATCTTCAAATTTGGTGTTTCGGAGTAGCCCTTCTGTATATGTATATCGAGCTGCTTCATTGTCGTGATCACTTTTTTTTATGAATGGGCATGGGCTGTTGAATTTGATGAGGTTTTTGGTTATTTTTTAGATGTACTGTACTACTAGTTAACCTGGAAAATATGGCAGAAGTACACGCACCGTCAGAGCTCGGAATTAGTTATTTTATCCGTCGGGGACCTACTTGTAGACAAACGTTTGGCGACGTTTTGAGCTGCGATACTTATCGAATGGTGTACAACTCCCGTGGAGCGACCATGTTAACGGCAGCTCTGTTGCAGGACGAGCTGGCGAAGCTGCGTCGCGCGGCGCCCCTGGCGCAGGACGCCGCCGCGCCAAGGGACACCGTGCACCAGAGCGTCGCCGACGACGTCACCAAGGTCAGGCCCTAACCCACCCGCGCCTCGACGCTAAAAGACGGGTGCTATCGATCCCTTCTTTCTAAATTTGTTTAAACTGCGACGCCCTTGGGACTTCGCAATTTTTTTACGACGCCTCTCAACTCAGCCCCCGAATAGCCGGCAGCAACGCAACGGGCGTATTTGACCTCCTTGCGGCATGCAATAAAAACGGTGCGCATACGATGCGTCCCTGCGATTCTGTTTCTTAAGCAGCGGTGTGGCCGCTCCTTTAACCAATGGATCAATTTCGATACGGATTTTTTTTACAAAATAAAGCTTGAATTGACCTTGTGTGTGGTGCGCAGATCTTCCGCGGCAAGTCGGGCGCGCAGCTGGAGGCGCTGCAGACACAGATCGAGCAGAAGATCGCCGGACGACGCGACAACATCGACGTCGGCTACTGGGAGAGCCTGCTCAGCCAGCTCAAAGGTGAGCGACTGACCAGACACAGATCGAGCAGAAGATCGCCGGACGACGAGACAACATCGACGTGGGCTACTGGGAGAGCCTGCTCAGCCAGCTCAAAGGTGAGCGACTGACCAGACACAGATCGAGCAGAAGATCGCCGGACGACGAGACAACATCGACGTGGGCTACTGGGAGAGCCTGCTCAGCCAGCTCAAAGGTGAGCGACTGACCAGACACAGATCGAGCAGAAGATCGCCGGACGACGAGACAACATCGACGTGGGCTACTGGGAGAGCCTGCTCAGCCAGCTCAAAGGTGAGCGACTGACCAGACACAGATCGAGCAGAAGATCGCCGGACGACGAGACAACATCGACGTGGGCTACTGGGAGAGCCTGCTCAGCCAGCTCAAAGGTGAGCGACTGACCAGACACAGATCGAGCAGAAGATCGCCGGACGACGAGACAACATCGACGTGGGCTACTGGGAGAGCCTGCTCAGCCAGCTCAAAGGTGAGCGACTGACCAGACACAGATCGAGCAGAAGATCGCCGGACGACGAGACAACATCGACGTGGGCTACTGGGAGAGCCTGCTCAGCCAGCTCAAAGGTGAGCGACTGACCAGACACAGATCGAGCAGAAGATCGCCGGACGACGAGACAACATCGACGTGGGCTACTGGGAGAGCCTGCTCAGCCAGCTCAAAGGTGAGCGACTGACCAGACACAGATCGAGCAGAAGATCGCCGGACGACGCGACAACATCGACGTGGGCTACTGGGAGAGCCTGCTCAGCCAGCTCAAAGGTGAGCGACTGACCAGACACAGATCGAGCAGAAGATCGCCGGACGACGCGACAACATCGACGTGGGCTACTGGGAGAGCCTGCTCAGCCAGCTCAAAGGTGAGCGACTGACCAGACACAGATCGAGCAGAAGATCGCCGGACGACGAGACAACATCGACGTGGGCTACTGGGAGAGCCTGCTCAGCCAGCTCAAAGGTGAGCGACTGACCAGACACAGATCGAGCAGAAGATCGCCGGACGACGCGACAACATCGACGTGGGCTACTGGGAGAGCCTGCTCAGCCAGCTCAAAGGTGAGCGACTGACCAGACACAGATCGAGCAGAAGATCGCCGGACGACGAGACAACATCGACGTGGGCTACTGGGAGAGCCTGCTCAGCCAGCTCAAAGGTGAGCGACTGACCAGACACAGATCGAGCAGAAGATCGCCGGACGACGAGACAACATCGACGTGGGCTACTGGGAGAGCCTGCTCAGCCAGCTCAAAGGTGAGCGACTGACCAGACACAGATCGAGCAGAAGATCGCCGGACGACGAGACAACATCGACGTGGGCTACTGGGAGAGCCTGCTCAGCCAGCTCAAAGGTGAGCGACTGACCAGACACAGATCGAGCAGAAGATCGCCGGACGACGCGACAACATCGACGTGGGCTACTGGGAGAGCCTGCTCAGCCAGCTCAAAGGTGAGCGACTGACCAGACACAGATCGAGCAGAAGATCGCCGGACGACGCGACAACATCGACGTGGGCTACTGGGAGAGCCTGCTCAGCCAGCTCAAAGGTGAGCGACTGACCAGACACAGATCGAGCAGAAGATCGCCGGACGACGCGACAACATCGACGTGGGCTACTGGGAGAGCCTGCTCAGCCAGCTCAAAGGTGAGCGACTGACCAGACACAGATCGAGCAGAAGATCGCCGGACGACGAGACAACATCGACGTGGGCTACTGGGAGAGCCTGCTCAGCCAGCTCAAAGGTGGGCGACTCACCAAACAAACGAATAGGACCACATACATATGATATGACTTTTTACAGAGCACTCCGGTTTTAATAGAAAAAAAGAGGAAAGATTTATAGAATGGCTTTGTTGTCGATCAATCTCTTGACTGATCTAAACTCTTTTTAGATGATTCTATTGGTTCCCCTTGTTTACACATAATTTTTTGACATAATTCTATTTTGCATAATGTGTTCACGCATAATAGTACTTATGTCGAAACTGTTTTCGCATAACAGTTTACGCAGAATTCTTTTACGCATAACCAATGTAAGCCGAATGGGCTTTACGCATAATTTGTGAATTCCGAATATTGTTTAAGAAGAAAATTACTTACACATAAAGTTACTTTCGCATACTTAATGTAACACCAATTTTATGCCTGTAAAGCAAATATTCATATGAATTTAATAACTCTGAGACGAAGTCAACTTCGCTTCGCGGAGCTCCTATTCCGCCTAGTTTAGGGGCTTCGCGCCTTGACAAAATAGTAACCTAACCTATAGTTGAGCAATCATGTTATCTGGGTTTTCTTTATTGCGGGGAGCTCGCCACTCCGTCCTCCCGCTTTATGCTCATGCCTCTTTTCCTGGAGGCTGTTCGTTCCGTTACAAATACAACTGTAACCTAACGTAATAACCTATTTTTCTAGTCATAAAAGTAATGAAATAATTTATGGCGCATGCGACTGTGGCGAAACATCGAACTTGTCCAAAATGTTGCGATGTGTACTTAACATGTTGCGATGTGTAACATTAACATTATGTGGTGTGTCCAGCGCACCGGGCGCGCGCGCGGCTGCGGGACCGGCACCAGCTCAACCTGCGCCGCAAGCTGCAGCTGCTCAAGCAGGAGCAGGGCGTGGCCTCCGCCGCGCCCGCCCCCGCCGGCCCCTCAGCCACCCCCGCCGACGACGCCGCGCCTAGCACGTAAGTCATTCATGGAAACGTTTTCAGCTGCCTTTCTTAATTTTGTTCAGTATTGGCATGGGCCGCGGGAATTCTTTAAATAAAGCATGTGCTAAGAAAATGTTTTTTTATAGTTATTTTAAGATGACGTCAATTTCAGCGGTTAAAAAGATTGAGAATTATTTTTGTACTCCTTAGTTAGTAGTTTCTTACTAGCCAATTTTAACATTTATATTAGAACTAGCTTTTGCTTGCGGCTAGCAGTTGAATTGAAATTTTATCCTATGTTATGGGAATCATCATCCCAGCCTATATAGGTCCCACTGCTAGACACAGGCCTCCTGTCAGAGTGCTCAGAGGGCTCAGAATGTTATGGGAACATAGAGATCAAATCCAAATATACAACTATCTTCATACCAAATTTCATACAAGTTCCTTTCGAGCGCTTCTATTAATTTTTTTTTCATGTTCCAGATCTGGTACCCCGAAAGCTGAAGTCGAGGCGGAGACGGAAGCGGAAACGGCGCCGGAGGCCGCGGCGGCAAAATCGGGGTCGGAGTCGGAGGGGTCGGACTCGGAGTCGGAGGCGGCGTGCGTGGCGCTGTACGCGGCCGGGCGCTACTCGCCGGAGCCGCTGGCGCCGCGCGCGCTCGAGCCGGGCGCGCTGCTGCTGGACGCCGCGCAGGACGCCGCGCGCCTGCACTACCTGCGCGCGCGCACGCACGCCGCCCGCGCGCCCGCGCCCGCCGCCGCGCCCGCCGCGCCCGCCGGCGCCGCCGCCTTCGAGCGCGAGGCGCGCCGCGGCATGGGCGCCGACGAGGCCGCCTTCAGCGTGGAGGCGCCGCTGCCGCCGGGCGAGGTGGAGGCGGCGCCGTGGCCCGACAAGTTCCGGCCGCGCAAGCCGCGCTACTTCAACCGCGTGCACACGGGCTTCGAGTGGAACAAGTACAACCAGACGCACTACGACATGGACAACCCGCCGCCCAAGATCGTGCAGGGCTACAAGTTCAACATCTTCTACCCGGACCTGATGGACCCGCGCGCGGCGCCCGAGTTCTCGCTGGCGCCGTGCGCGGACCCCGAGTTCGCGGTGCTGCGGTTCCGCGCCGGCCCGCCCTACGAGGACATCGCCTTCAAGATCGTCAACCGCGAGTGGGAGTACTCCTACAAGCGCGGCTTCCGCTGCCACTTCCACAACAACATCTTCCAGCTCTGGTTCCACTTCAAGCGCTACCGCTACCGGCGGTAGGCCCCGCGCGCCCGCGTCCCCAGTGTTTGTTATGTTATATATGAGTGCTACAGAGATTGCATATGGATTTATGTCGCTGATCAATCATTACAGCAGATTAAAATAATATAAATTTTAAATATTTTTTCTCTTTTATTTTTACCCATGACGTGCATACTAAGGAGTGATTACACCAAAAGAACATAGAGTTAAAACCCCTGCTTCTATCAGTTTCTTTTTAGTTCTCTTAAATGAAGTATACTTCTATGTAAAATTTATGTAGAAATTGTTACTTGACACCTCTTGAAGCATGTGGTTTTAATTCCATTGTTTCTTCTTGGTTTATTACTCATTTTGTATATTGTCTAAGGAAAAAGATGCAGGAAGTCTTAATGCAACTCCTAAAGACCCTTTTTCAGGAGAAGTGATTTCCAGAGATTCTTACAAAAACAGAACATCAACTAATAAGAAATCTGTTTATTGTATTTACATAACATTAATTCTATAAGCCATAACTAATTCATTCTTTCTTGGGAGGCTCAGAGGGGTTGGTGACCTCCTCAGCGGCAGGGTTACCTCGGAAGTTAGGGAACTGCTCCCACGGAGCGGCCAGTTCAAACCTGCGGAACTCCTGTGCAAGCTCCAATGGCTCCACGACCACTCTCTTCTGTTCATCATCATAGCGCACCTCCACATAGCCGCTGAGAGGGAAATCCTTCCTGAACGGATGGCCTTCGAATCCGTAATCGGTGAGAATCCTCCTCAAGTCTGGATGATTGGCAAAGAAGACGCCGTACATGTCCCAGATCTCGCGCTCGTACCAGTTGGCGGCCTTGAACACCTCGCAGGCCGAGTCGATGGGCGTGAGCTCGTCGGCGTAGGTCTTGACGCGCGCGCGCGCGTTGTAGCGCAGCGACAGCAGGTTGTACACGATCTCGAAGCGGTTGGGCCGCGACGGCACGTCCACGCCCGCGATGTCCACGAGGCTGGCGAACTGCGCGCTGTGGTGGTCCTTCAGGAACTGCAGCACGGGGATGACGCCCTCCGGCGGCACCAGCACCTCCAGCTCGTTGCCCGCCGTCAGCTGCACCTTCTGCACGAACTTGGGCAGGCACTCCGCGACGTACTTGCCGAAATCGATCAGCTGCGACTTCTGCAGCGGGTCCAGCTTGGCGTACGTGGGCCGTGTCTCCGCCTGCGGGGCGGCCGTCTCGCTTTTCCTCGCCACGCTCTGGACGGCTGGCGCTTTTGCGTTGTTTAGAACTACGCGCCCTAGACCGCCTGCCGCACCTATTGTGCGTTTCAGGAAGAACGACATTTCGTTGAAATTTATAAATCAAACCTTACGTAATTTTGAGTTCGATCGAAATATCGCAAAACAAACCGTGTCCGTATGTCTGACAATGGTCTGACATAAATGTGACAGTTGACACATTTACAGACCTTTTTTATTGTAGGGAAATAGCC
The DNA here is from genome assembly GCA_037349165.1 of Choristoneura rosaceana. NCBI lineage: Eukaryota > Metazoa > Arthropoda > Insecta > Lepidoptera > Tortricidae > Choristoneura > Choristoneura rosaceana. The sequence continues at coordinate 255,892 of JAZBNJ010000038.1, read as the reverse complement.
AAAAGAAATGTCTGCACGAAGCCGAGTCATTTGGAACCACTTGGACAGCCAGGTAAAATTAACAAAAACTGTAGCGTTTTCTTTTATAACTTAAACGATCGCCACACTGCGTAGAGGCAAAAGGGCAAAAATAAAGGAATCCGAAAAATTGAAAATGTCGTCGGTCGTCTAGTCGGTCGAAAAAAAAAACAAAGTGAAATGAAAAGTGTTGTTGTTGGGAAACTTAAATATTTTTTTATAACTTTGTTGTTCTTTAATTAATGTAACAGTTAATTGCCGTAGTTAAAGTTTATTTTGATGTCAACCTCTAAGTAATAATATTAAGGAAAGGTGCGTAATAATACAAATAATGTGTACTTTGTTTGTACACTATAAACGAAATTAATTTGAAAATTGCTAACCCAGCTATTTATTCATGAGTCAGGTTTACTATCAGCAGTTTTAAATTGATATTCAACTGCTCCGTATTTCTATTTAAAACCTACTGTATTCGCGTCTATTTGTCTATCGACCAAACCAACTCGCACATAATATTTTTATATTCTTTACACGCGTAAACCACAGATCCTGCTGTTAAATATTCTGGGATTTTACTAAATTCCCATGGGAATTCCTATAAATTAGATTGTGTTTTCATTGATGTTGCAACAAAAACAACCATGCCAAAAATATGGTTGGTTCCCTAACTTGTGTATCCACTTTTTCATACTAGTTGCAAAGAAAACTGGATACTTATGGGCACCGACTTGCACTAAGAACAATCATGCCAAAGTACATGCACTGTCAAATTCTTGACCCAGCAGTTGAAATTTCAAGTTTTGATAATTTCTGATCTCATGGGAATATCAGGATAAGAAGTAGCGTATGTGTTATTCCAGATGTCCAGCTATGGACATTAATTCTAAGAAGCTTTATCAAGGCTGTGTAGTGTGAGCCAGTTGCATCCGGCTCAGTGCCCTTATCACATGTAGGATAAAGGTCCTGATAAGGCAAACAGGAAGGCATCAACAAAAAAGCAATGCCTCGCCAACTGGTAAATTTTTGACATGCAATTGAGGACCTTAGCACCTATAGCCAACACTTTGTTGCCTGTTCGAGAGTTGTCAGTAAAGCCCGGCCTGTAAAGCTGGTGCCCAGACTATTTTAATCTTATTTAGTTAAGGTTAGCTGGCATAATTTATTATAATATACTAACCATAGGGATAAGATTATAATTTGTAACAACTAATACTGAATGATTTGTTTTTGTAAGCAGTGTTGATACTTCATCATCTAATGAAGTAATTGCTCTTTTCTGATTCTCTACTCTAAACTTTAATAATAGTTACACATAAAGGACTAAAACTAAAGTTTTCAGTCAAATATTCACAAATAAATGTTGATCTCTGTATTCAATAATTTAATTCCAGAATTAATGATTGAATCTGATCTCTCTCCACAAGATCTCGGCTTTATTTTGTATACTCCCCCTTTTTCTTTTGACTTTTATCTTTAAGTATTATATTGCCCCTGCCCAGCCCCTCTGAAAGCGTTCAACCTCCCCAAAGGGTTTGTTATCACTCACACTTAGAACCTGCTCTATGTTTCAACTATTTGAAATTGATAAAAGTGACTCTGATATTTATGGGGGCAACTGTATATTACAAGGTAAACCTATACTTTGAAAAGAAGTTGGACTTAACAGTTTGAATTAATTTTATTTGTACAGGTACTCCAGGTTGTACAGGTAGGTTTGTAGGTAGGTGCTGCGGCAGTGGTTAACAGGGCTATGGCACATGATGGGCTGATTCTTTTTGGCATCATATTACAGTGCAACGTTTCTAATTTTTCTATCTTCTTCTATTTATGTTTTTACTGTGTTTTTGTTGTGATTTAGTGTATTTTTTGTGTCAATAAATATTGAGAGTTTAAGTATTGTAAGGTACAATAAATAAAGTCCTAAAATTGTGGATTGATTAGTGTTAAGAATGTCATGTTGAGTGAATTGTTTGTGTGTGGCAGATGTCGGAGCTGGGGCAGCTGAAGTCGGTGCTGCGGTCGCTGGTGGTGTCGTCGCCGGCCTGCGTGGACGCGCGCGGCCTGCTGCGGGACTACCGCAACATGATGGGCGAGGCGCTGCCGGCCGCGCGCTACGGGTACCGGGACCAGCTGCAGTTCCTGCGCGAGCGCTGCGCCGACTGCTTCCTGGTATGTTGCCGCAGCATGACGGGCGAGGCGCTGCCGGCCGCGCGCTACGGGTACCGGGACCAGCTGCAGTTCCTGCGCGAGCGCTGCGCCGACTGCTTCCTGGTATGTTGCCGCAGCATGACGGGCGAGGCGCTGCCGGCCGCGCGCTACGGGTACCGGGACCAGCTGCAGTTCCTGCGCGAGCGCTGCGCCGACTGCTTCCTGGTATGTTGCCGCAGCATGACGGGCGAGGCGCTGCCGGCCGCGCGCTACGGGTACCGGGACCAGCTGCAGTTCCTGCGCGAGCGCTGCGCCGACTGCTTCCTGGTATGTTGCCGCAGCATGACGGGCAACGACGTTAGCCAGATCGCAAGTTAAGCAACCCAATGTCGCTTCAGTAGTAGCCCCTCTTAATAAAAACAAATAAAAATTTAAAATTACAACATACTAAAAATAATAAAAAAAAATAACATCACAATAGCGAATGAGACGATCCGGTAACTACGGAGTTGATGTAGTGTGCGATACCCATACAAATTCGTATGAAGAATATTAACCGCTCGAGGTGAGGCGGTGCTAGTCGGGTGCCGGGTGGCTGTAATGAATGAGCTGTGACCCTTATCGCTATCTGCGGAACGTAGGCGGGTAAGAATGGAAGAGCACGCCCCCGCTCGCTCCTGCGCTGTACCGCGCTCGCCTGTCGCTACTATGGATGTAAATTGGATGTAAATATCATTTATTTTGTTGATGTCATGATTTTTATAGGCATTAATACTCTTTGCTCATGATCCGTCATGGCAACTAAATATAAAGAGAACTGACATTGTCATGGCGGTTTCTGTACGGTTTGTGCTAGTGTCGCCCCCTGCGCAAAGCTTTGCCTAATATGCCCTATTGAAATTGGCATAGCGTTATTTTGCAAAATTATTAATTTCCATAACATAAATTCGCATAACTGAATACGCACAATGTTAATGCGCATACAATACAATACAATAACTCTTTATTGCACACCAACATTATAGCAAACAATTACAGAAAACAGGTATATACACAGAGACTTTCCGAGGTAAGCAATAGGCGGCCTTATCGCTTCAGAGCAATCTCTAACACCATAATCACCATATCGCATAATAACGGTAAGTTGGCACTTAAGTAACATAACATTCCTTTGCATAAGTATTAAACCAGTGTATATTTTATTTGACAAAAGCAGTATTAAGTGAAAAATTATTACTAAAAGTAAAATGATTATTTCCACTGTCCATATTGCTTTATTTACTCGATTACATGTGAGAAGTGAACTACTATGTGAAAACATCTCTTTATGGGTCTTCTGGCTTTAACCCTACGAAGTCAGTTTTGCCCTGACCAAGTTTATTCACTCGCTTGATAAAATTATGCGAATTCATTTTATAACAGTTAAAGTTACTTGCCCAAGACCGGGTCGAGTGGAGGACATGGGGGGAGGCCTTTGCCCAGCAGTGGGACACCTCTACAGGCTTCAAATAATAATAATAATAATAAAGTTATAGTTCATAATGTTATGCATATTTCGATTATGCGGATTCTCTATTATGCTAAATAAGTGTCATGCTTCTTTATAATTATGCAAGTTCGCTGTTATGCACAATTATGCTATGCCAAATCTGTTACTTACGCGAATTCATATTAGAAAAATTAATGTTATGCGAAATAAGGGGCAATTGTAAAACCACTGTACTGTGAAGTTGAAAAATGTTTCCACGGCTTCTTAAAATTATGATTTTATATTAAATTTCTTGTTCTTGTTCTTATTAATCACGGATTAAAGTTTTCTTCCATGTTATTAATTTATCCTGCTTAATTTTTAGGTATTAAAATTGTGATAACTAAACCTATTGAAATATGATTCAACCAAATTTATTCGGCCATTTTCGCGTGATCGAGTAACAAACATACAAACTTTCCCATTTATAATATTAGTAGGATTAATAATCTTATATCCATACTAATACTAGCTTTTACCCGCGGCTTCGCACGCGTAAACTAATCGGTCTGGTAGTTGCACTTGAAATTTTCAGGATTTTAAAAAATTCCCCTGGCAATTTCCAAAATTTATATCGTGGTCTTCCTTCATTGAGGTTGTGTTGTGAATAGCTGTACAAAATTCAAGACTCTAAACCCAGTGCTGAAATTTCAAAAATGTTGCCTATCCAAATTCAAATCATTTATTCAGTAAATAGGCCGCAATGGGCACTTTTATACGTAATTTTTTAAACTACCAGCGCTTTCGGAAAGACCATCATTGCCAAGAAGAATGCGCCGCATGATAGGTACTTGGCAGAAAGTCATTTGTTTTCAAAATAGTTCAAAACTATCCCGTGAGAATATCCAGATAAAAAGTAGCGTATGTGTTATTCTAGACATCGAGTTACCTTCATACCAAATTTCATGACTCTTAGCCCAGTGGTTATTATTTCAAGATTTTATCCCTATCCCGTGGGAATATCGAGATAAAAAGTAGCCTATCTATTATTCCAGAGGTCCAGCTACCTACATACTAAATTTCATGGCTCTAAGCACAGCGGTTGTTATTTCTAGATTTTATCCCTAGGTATCCCGTGGGAATATTGGGCCAAAAAGTGGCCTATGTGTTATTCTAGACGGCCAACTACCTATATACCAAATTTCATGACGCTAAGCGTAGCGGTTATTATTTCAAGATTTTATCCCTATCCCGTGGGAATATCGGGTTAAAAAATAGCATATGTATTATTTCATTGGTCGAGCTACCTACATACCGAATTTCATGGCTCTAGTCCCAGTGGTTGTTATTTCGAGATTTCATCCCTAGGTATCCCGTGGGAATATCGGGTCAAAAAGTCGCCTATGAGTAATTCCAGACGTCCACCTACCTACATACCAAATTTAATGACTCCAAGCCCAGCGGTTGTTATTTCAAGATTTTATCCCTATCCCGTGGGAATATCGGGGCAAAAAGTATCCTATGTCCGTCTCCTGGCTCTAAGCTACCTCCCTACCAATTTTCAGCCAAATCTGTTCTGCCGTTCTTGAGTTATAAGTGGTGTAACTAACACGACTTTCTTTTATATATATCCATACTAATATTATAAATGCGAAAGTGTGTTTGTATGTTTGTGTGTTTGTGTGTTTGTATGTTTGTCCCTCTTTCACGCCGTAACGGAGCGACGGATCGACGTGATTTTTGGCATAGAGATAGTTTATGGGCCCGAGAGTGCCATAGGCTACTTTTTATCCCGGAAAAATGCACAATTCCCGAGGGAACAGCTAGCGCGCAATAACCGAACACCACGCGGGCGGAGCCGCGGGCAAAAGCTAGTAGATTATAAATGCGAAAGTGCGTTTGTGTGTTTGTGTGTTTGTATGTTTGTCCCTCTTTCACGCCGTAACGGAGCGACGGATCGACGTAATTTTTGGCATAGAGATAGTTTATGGGCCCGAGAGTGACATAGGCTACTTTTTATCCCGAAAAAATGTATAGTTCCCGAGGGAACAGCGCGCGATAACCGAATTCCACGCGGGCGGAGCCGCGGGCAAAAGCTAGTTAGTTATAAGCCGCGTATCCACTAGAGGCAGCCTCGGGCCGAGCGGCTGCCTCGCTCCGAGGCCGCGCAAGTGGAGACGCTGCCTCTACCTGAGGCGCGCCTCGACACGAGGCAAATTCGGCGCCGCGAGCCGAGCCATATTTTGTCGGTTTTTTGGCCGTGCTCAAAGGAGCCTCAGTCTGAGCCGTGCCTTTGATGGAGACGTGCGTGTTGCCTCGGGTCGCAATGGACAACGAATCAGCAATTAAATTAATAAAATTATACAAGTACTTATACTCTTTTGTATAGCTTTTTGTTGCTTTCTCTTTTTTTTTAATGACGCTAATGACAATTAAAGCAGCAGCTACGCTACGCGCGTCTGGTGCCATCGCGTGTTTGCTTTAAACTGGCTCGCGGATCACGATGAGGCGTGTCGCCTCAGCTTGATCCGCAACGTGCCTCGGGCCTATGCCTCAGGCCGAGCAGCCTCAAGTCGAGGCTGCTCGGCCTGAGGCTGCTCTAATGGATACGCGGCTATATAAGATTATTTTGTTACTAACAAATCAATGTTACGGACAATGACGATTCCTATCCTATATGACTGTGGTATGAAATAAATCGTTTTTATTTTTATTTATTTACTAGCTTTTACCCGCGGCTTCGCACGCGTAAACTAATCGGTCTGGTAGTGGCAATTGAAATATCCCGTGGGAGTATAGGGATAAAAAATAGCGTATGTGTTATTCCAGACGTGCAGCTACCTACATACCAAATTTCATGACTTTTAGCCCAGCGGTTATTATTTCAAAATTTTATTCCTATCCCGTGGGAATATCGGGGTAAACAATAGCCTATGTGTTATTCCAGAGGTTCAGCTACCTACACAACAAATTTCATGGCTCTAAGCCCAGTGGTTGTTACTTCGAGATTTTACCCTTTGATATCCCGTGGGAATTTCGGGTCAAAAAGTCGCTTATGTAATATTTCAGACGTGCAGCTCCCTACATATCAAATTTCATGACTCTAAGCCCAGCGGTTATTATTTCGAAATTTTATCCCTATCCCGTGGGAATATCAGGATAAAAAGTAACCTTCGTGTTATTCCAGAGGTCCAGCTACCTATATACTAAATTTTATGGCTCTAAGCCCAGTGGTTGTTATTTCGAGATCTTATCCCTAGTTATCCCGTGGGAATATTGGGTCAAAAAGTCACCTATGTGTTATTCCATACGTCCAACTACCTACATACCAAATTTCATGACTCTAAGCCCAGAGGTTCTTATTTCGAAATTTTATCCCTATCCCGTGGGAATATCAGGATAAAAAGTAGCTTTCGTGTTATTCCAGAGGTCCAGATACCTACATACTAAATTTTATGGCTCTAAGCCCAGCGGTTGTTATTTCGAGATCTTATCCCTAGTTATCCCGTGGGAATATCGGGTCAAAAAGTCACCTATGTGTTATTCCATACGTCCAACTACCTATATACCAAATTTCATGACTCTAAGCCCAGAGGTTCTTATTTCGAAATTGTATCCCTATCCCGTGGGAATATCAGGATAAAAGTAGCCTTCGTGTTATTCCAGAGGTCCAGCTACCTACATACTAAATTTTATGGCTCTAAGCCCAGCGGTTGCTATTTCGAGATCTTATCCCTAGTTATCCCGTGGGAATATTGGGTCAAAAAGTCACCTATGTGTTATTCCATACGTCCAACTACCTACATATCAAATTTCATGACTCTAAGCCCAGAGGTTCTTATTTCGAAATTTTATCCCTATCCCGTGGGAATATCAGGATAAAAAGTAGCTTTCGTGTTATTCCAGAGGTCCAGATACCTACATACTAAATTTTATGGCTCTAAGCCCAGCGGTTGTTATTTCGAGATCTTATCCCTAGTTATCCCGTGGGAATATCGGGTCAAAAAGTCACCTATGTGTTATTCTATACGTCCAACTGCCTATATACCAAATTTCATGACTCTAAGCCCAGAGGTTCTTATTTCGAAATTTTATCCCTATCCCGTGGGAATATCAGGATAAAAAGTAGCCTTCGTGTTATTCCAAAGGTCCAGCTACCTACATACTAAATTTTATGGCTCTAAGCCCATCGGTTGTTATTTCGAGATCTTATCCCTAGTTATCCCGTGGGAATATCGGGTCAAAAAGTCACCTATGTGTTATTCTATACGTCCAACTGCCTATATACCAAATTTCATGACTCTAAGCCCAGAGGTTCTTATTTCGAAATTTTATCCCTATCCCGTGGGAATATCAGGATAAAAAGTAGCCTTCGTGTTATTCCAAAGGTCCAGCTACCTACATACTAAATTTTATGGCTCTAAGCCCATCGGTTGTTATTTCGAGATCTTATCCCTAGTTATCCCGTGGGAATATTGGGTCAAAAAGTCACCTATGTGTTATTCCATACGTCCAACTACCTACATACTAAATTTCATGACTCTAAGCCCAGAGGTTCTTATTTCGAAATTTTATCCCTATCCCGTGGGAATATCAGGATAAAAAGTAGCTTTCCTGTTATTCCAGAGGTCCAGATACCTACATACTAAATTTTATGGCTCTAAGCCCAGCGGTTGTTATTTCGAGATCTTATCCCTAGTTATCCCGTGGGAATATCGGGTCAAAAAGTCACCTATGTGTTATTCCATACGTCCAACTACCTACATACCAAATTTCATTACTCTAAGCCCAGAGGTTCTTATTTCGAAATTTTATCCCTATCCCGTGGGAATATCGAGATAAAAAGTAGCCTATGTTCTTTCCCAAGGTCTATTCTATATCTGTACCAAATTTCATCCAAATCGGTTCAGCGGTTTTGGCGTGAAAGCGTAACAGACAGACAGACAGACAGACAGACAGACAGACAGACAGACAGAGTTACTTTCGCATTTATAATATTAGTATGGATTTATATTAAAATGTTGAACCGTGCTGGCCTAGTGGTTTGACCTATCGCCTCTCAAGCAGAGGGTCGTGCGTGGGTTCAAATCTCGGCTCGCACCTCTGAGTTTTTCGAAATTCATGTGCGCAATTTACCACGAGCTTTGTGGTGAAGGAAAACATCGTGAGGAAACCTGCATAAACCTGCGAAGCAATTCAATGGTGCGTGTGAAGTTCCCAATCCGCACTGGGCCCGCGTGGGAACTATGGCCCAAGCCCTCTCATTCCGAGAGGAGGCCTGTGCCCAGCAGTGGGACGTATATAGGCTGAGATGATGATGATGATTAAAATGTTGTCGACTGTACCCTGCGCGTCGCGACTTCAGAGAGAGCTAGAAGTTTGGCACAATCTGTAGCTATAATCGCCAGCCTTTCGCGACCTTTCATTCATTTAAATCCCTGACTTCTGCCCGTTCACATGAAATGAATCCCGTTCGATGTCTAATTCGCGGAACTAAGCGCGCTACTTAGACATTGATGTGTAATGTGATACACGAAGCTTTCCCTAAGGTTCACAATGGCACATATTGACCAGCACTCGCGACGCGATGTGCGAATTCGATTTAATTGTTATGTAACAATCATTTAAAGCTTTTTGACTTTTCGCCTTATATCTCTTGATCATAGGGAACAATATCCATGACATTACCACAATAGGTACAAGTAATACATATACAGTGGTGGTCATGTAATTAAACCTATAAAAATCGTTCTTAATTATATGACCACAACTGTATAGGTTACTTGTATTGTGATGGCTCCTCTACACAATCGACCATGATGGGCGATCACACAATGGGCGACGATTGTCACTATCCCTGCGCAAGTGCCCACACAATCGTGCGTGGCACATTTGTTAATTGTCAGCCGCCCGAGATGGATGCCGAAACAGTAGCAGCTGCAGCTATTTATTTAATTAGCGTATATATAATCACTACATAAATATCGTTAATAAACGGATCGTGAAAAAGAAGTGGAGGCGGAGAAGATGGTAGATGCTTACCATACATCGAAACAGGACAAGGTAATTCGAACTGAATGATGGACGATCGTGTGGGCACGCGCACAATCATTGCCGCGATTTCCTTTGATGTTTGCCCAAAAAACCGACAGAATGGCGATTACGCGCGATCGTCGCCGATCATGGCCAACTGTTGACAATTAAGCCCTCCACACAATCGTGATCGCCTGTAATCGCCCATCATGGCCGATTGTGTAGAGGAGCCATGACATTACTTGTCTAGTCCAGTGACTAAGATGGGTGGGTAGGTGGTGAACATGTGGTACATTGAGTGATGTAGATGCGTGGGTACTTCGGGCTCGTGTCATTTTGTCATTCGCGTATATCGCTTTGATACTTTAAGAAAATACTTGCGCACTACAATTTCGATATAGCTATAGGATTAATTCAATTAGATACGTATAAATGTAAAAATATAATAGTTAGCTGGTTGAAAGTTTTTTTCATTATTCACCTTGGCTAAACTAATAAGAAAGATGTGAGAATTAGGTTATCTTGTTGATCTTTGTACAAGTTATAAAATTGTTTTTTTGTGTTCCAGTTCAGTGGGCCGCCGAACAACCCGGTGCTGACGCCCATCGTGCCGGAGTCCCTCAGGCACATCGATGAATTCGTTCAGAAACAGAGAACAACCTCCAAGACAACTCGGTTGTAAGTACTCATGCGTTACACGGGTGAGCTCAGTAACTGTCGGAGCTATTAATAATAATAATAGTTAATAATTTATTTCAAACATTCAGTTCATATTGACTCATATTCATATTCAGTTAATCTTGATTGTGTGTGTTTGCAGTACCAAATAAACGTTTTTTTTATCTATCTATATTGTGTTAGTAACAATAATCTTATTACCTACGTTAGTGTCATTAAATTAAAATCAAGATCAAATAATTAAAACATAATCAAGAAAATAATTTAATTCAAATTTAGTCATATATCTGTATATTATTTTTTAATAAAGCAATAAAATAAACAAGAAATACCTACAAATAAGCTAACTATAATTAAAAAGGGTAATTTACTAGGGGTATTTAACTATTATTAATTAAGCTATTTACTTTTACACAAGTAGCTGACACTAGGAAATGTTCACAGCATGGGAAAACGACGAAGCGTTCCAGAGCCCCGCCGGCCGGAACCTCCGCGGCAGACGAATCTAGTAGTGGACACTTTTAACAAACCTAATAAGGCGACGAGCAAAATGTCAGTTCCCGTAGAGGAGCCCGTGACCAAATCGGAAGTCGTCGCCCCGACGAGGCCAGAAGCGGCGTCTCCCGCGCAGAGGGAACAGGCCAGGCCTGAAGTGGTGCCGCAGCTGCGCAAGCCAGAGCTGGTGCTCGCGCGCAAGCCCGACGTGGTGCCGCAGAGCGACGCGCGGGAGGGCGGCGGCCGCGGGGAGGGCGCCGCCCCGGGGGAGGGCGCCGCCCCGGGGGAGGGCGCCGCCCCAGAGGGCCTGCTGGACCGCATGCGCGCGCGCCGCGCCCGCGCCGCCGCCTCCTCCGAGTCGCTCCACGACGACGACTCCGGCCGACACACTGACAGTGAGTACAAATGCTTATTATAGAGGAAAGATTTACATTTTTGTATATTTGGATGTTTGTTACGAATAAACTCAAAAACTAATGACCTGATTTCAAAAATTCTATCACTATTAGGGTACTACATTATCCCAAAGTGACATCCTACTAATATTATAAATGTGAAAGTTTGTGAGTGAGTGAGTGAGGATGTGAGTAAGTATGTTTGTTACTTCTTCACGCTAAAACGGCTGGACTGATTTGGATGAAATTTGGCAAAAAGTTAGTTTATAACCTGGATTAAAACATAGAATACTTTTTATCCCGATATTCCCACGGGATAGGGATAAAATCTCGAAATAACAACCGCTGGGCTTGGAGTCATGAAATTTAGTATGTAGGTAGTTGAACGTTTGAAATTACTCATAGGTGACTTTTTGACCCGATATTCCCACGGGATACCTAGGGATGAAATCTCAAAATAACAACCACTGGGACTAGAGCCATGAAATTCGGTATATAGGTAGCTGGACCTCTGAAATACTGCATATGCTATTTTTTAACCCGATATTCCCACGGGATAGGGATAAAATCTTGAAATAATGACCGCTGGGCTTAGAGTCATGAAATTTGGTATGTAGGTAGTTAGCCGTCTGGAATAACACATAGGCCACTTTTTGACCCAATATTCCCACGGGATACCTGGGGATAAAATCTAGAAATAACAACCGCTGTGCTTAGAGCCATGAAATTTAGTATGTAGATAGCTGGACCTCTGGAATAATAGATAGGCTACTTTTTATCTCGATATTCCCACGGGATAGGGATAAAATCTTGGAATAATAACCGTTGGGCTTAGAGTCATAAAATTTAGAATGTAGGTAGCCGGAAGTCTGGAATAACACATAAGCGACTTTTTGATCCAATATTCCCACGGGATAGTTTTATAACTAAGGGACCGAATACATCCCCGTTTTATTAGTTTACGCGTGCGAAGCCGCGGGTAAAAGCTAGTAGGCTATATTTATTAGGGCTCATTCAAGTATTAGGTACGTAAGCACGGAAGGGGGATGGGGGAGTCTTTGCTTTGCTTATTTTTGATGACACAGGGGCCGGGGGGTCTAGATGGTTAATATTCAATATACAATATATATGTATAAAAAATATACAATATATGTATGGTCAATATTTTATTATTGTTTTTTTTTAATAACAAGAAACCTGAATAGATTTCAAAATACTTATATACCAATGTTTACGTAAGGGGGGAGGGGGTAGGGTTTTGATGACTCGCTGACAAGAGGGAGGAGGGAGTTAAAATTACAGGTGTGGCCGCACTTGGAATACTGTTCTCATCTCTGGGCAGGGGCATCCAAATACCTTCTTCTTCCATTTGACCTAGTATAAGTGAAGGTCCTGAGTAAAAGTTCTGGTTGAAACGCAGGTAATTCTCAATGGTTCTTGAACACATGATAAAGGATTTAATATATGAACGTAGATAAAATATTGTTGGCAACTGTAATTAGGCCTTAAAACACTTGTGTGACCCTTTTCTGAAACTCGGCTACGCCTCGTTTCATGAAACCACACTCGTGTTATAAGGACTCTATTACGATACAGTTGCATAAATAGCTATTTTTTGGACTGCTTTCGTTTAATATTTCTTTAGTGTACTTTACGAAATCCCCGTTGCTTCTATAACTCGGTCTTGAATCTTATTAATATTTACGATCAACAATTTTTTTGAAACTTTCAGCTTCTTTGCAAAATATTTATATACATTATAAACAATTTCCTGTGATTGGCCATTTACAGAAATACCTTGTTTAAGTTGACTGCACATGGGAATCAATTTCCGAAAATTAGCAAAGTAAATAAATATGTAAATGGTGGTTTTAACTGCTCTGTATAAATCAATGAAAACACAACGAGTGCACTCTTCGCGTGATGGATTGCTATTAAGTCAAAAAGACAGTTGTCATTTTCTACTAACGAAACTTTCCGTTTTTCCTCGAAACTCGAAGGTTTTTCTAAGAGCTCACGGATTGTAACTAGATTGATACATACTTCAATAGGTACGTCTTGAACACCCAAGACGCGAGAACAAAAATGGCGGACAAGTTTTGTATCCATAGCATGGTTTTGTAAGCCCTCGGCTGCCTGATGCCTTACAGCCTTATTCATAAAAAGTTAGAGCCTCCTTGAAGGCTCCTTGATGTCCTGATGCTAAAAAACGTGATTCATAAACGTCTGTTAGCGCTAATCAGTTGATCAAGGCTCTGCTAAAGTTAGAAGACCGTAGACCCTCCTTTATCTCCCTGCTAAGTCACAAAATGGCCGCCACAGAGTTGAACAGCTGACTTTGACAAGAGCAAAAAACCATACCGAAGATATTTTATGGAGATTTACGCAAAGATTAAAAAAAAATCAGGAAAAATTATTTTCAGAAATTTATATTTAAAAATCCTCTAATAATACGAAAAAAATAAAATTAGGATGATTAAGATAGTTACGGTTTTTGGCACTTAGTTTAGGTCTACTAAAACACGCGGATCGGAAATGGCGGGAAAACAAGCATCTCTGCTGTCACTGCTGTCAATTTTATTTTTTTTAATTCTCGATAAGGCCATTTTTTGTCTTTGATTTGTCAAGAGTGCCAACATAACGCGTCTAATCAGTCTATCAGGAGCAGAACAACTAGCAGACCGCTAGCAAGCGTTTATGAATCATACTTCTTGACAAACGTCAAACAAGCTTAATCAGTCTGTTAACTAACAGACCGATCATACCTCAATTAAGGATTTTTTATGAATAACGCTGTTAGTGTTTAACACATTTGAAATTATAATTGTTTTCACTGCTTCTTTCTGTCACACGGTCTAAGATGTGGGTAGAATGAGACGGTGCATGCAATTACAATCGCGAGCGGTAGTGCGTTAGACAATACGGCTTTCGGTCGTCCGGCGGCGGCGGGCGGACGCTGACACGTGGCGTGGCGTGTTGCAGGCTCGAGCAGCAGCCGGCGCGGCGCGCTGGAGCGGCTCAACGAGGACGTGGCGGCGCTCGTGGTCACGCAGCCGCAGGGCGTCTGGGCCAGCCAGCTGCCGCGCCTCTACCAGTCAGTATACAGGGTGTGGCAGGCCCCAGCAGCAGCCGGCGCGGCGCGCTGGAGCGGCTCAACGAGGACGTGGCGGCGCTCGTGGTCACGCAGCCGCAGGGCGTCTGGGCCAGCCAGCTGCCGCGCCTCTACCAGTCAGTATACAGGGTGTGGCAGGCCCCAGCAGCAGCCGGCGCGGCGCGCTGGAGCGGCTCAACGAGGACGTGGCGGCGCTCGTGGTCACGCAGCCGCAGGGCGTCTGGGCCAGCCAGCTGCCGCGCCTCTACCAGTCAGTATACAGGGTGTGGCAGGCCCCAGCAGCAGCCGGCGCGGCGCGCTGGAGCGGCTCAACGAGGACGTGGCGGCGCTCGTGGTCACGCAGCCGCAGGGCGTCTGGGCCAGCCAGCTGCCGCGCCTCTACCAGTCAGTATACAGGGTGTGGCAGGCCCCAGCAGCAGCCGGCGCGGCGCGCTGGAGCGGCTCAACGAGGACGTGGCGGCGCTCGTGGTCACGCAGCCGCAGGGCGTCTGGGCCAGCCAGCTGCCGCGCCTCTACCAGTCAGTATACAGGGTGTGGCAGGCCCCAGCAGCAGCCGGCGCGGCGCGCTGGAGCGGCTCAACGAGGACGTGGCGGCGCTCGTGGTCACGCAGCCGCAGGGCGTCTGGGCCAGCCAGCTGCCGCGCCTCTACCAGTCAGTATACAGGGTGTGGCAGGCCCCAGCAGCAGCCGGCGCGGCGCGCTGGAGCGGCTCAACGAGGACGTGGCGGCGCTCGTGGTCACGCAGCCGCAGGGCGTCTGGGCCAGCCAGCTGCCGCGCCTCTACCAGTCAGTATACAGGGTGTGGCAGGCCCCAGCAGCAGCCGGCGCGGCGCGCTGGAGCGGCTCAACGAGGACGTGGCGGCGCTCGTGGTCACGCAGCCGCAGGGCGTCTGGGCCAGCCAGCTGCCGCGCCTCTACCAGTCAGTATACAGGGTGTGGCAGGCCCCAGCAGCAGCCGGCGCGGCGCGCTGGAGCGGCTCAACGAGGACGTGGCGGCGCTCGTGGTCACGCAGCCGCAGGGCGTCTGGGCCAGCCAGCTGCCGCGCCTCTACCAGTCAGTATACAGGGTGTGGCAGGCCCCAGCAGCAGCCGGCGCGGCGCGCTGGAGCGGCTCAACGAGGACGTGGCGGCGCTCGTGGTCACGCAGCCGCAGGGCGTCTGGGCCAGCCAGCTGCCGCGCCTCTACCAGTCAGTATACAGGGTGTGGCAGGCCCCAGCAGCAGCCGGCGCGGCGCGCTGGAGCGGCTCAACGATTCCGATCCACACTAGCGATCCTTTCAAATAGCGAACCTACTGTGTTAAAAATAAAGTTGGTTTAAATACTTGTGATGTATAAGTATATAGATATTATTTATAAATATTGTGAATCAGTTAAAAAAAAAATACCTCGTTGAGTTTCTTGCCGGATTTTTCTCAACAGAGGGTTTTTCCGAACCGGTGATAGATTTTTTTGACGTGAATAAGTGCTTGTTATAGCCTTAATTGAATAAAGAGACCGTGACTTTGGAGGCTAACTCTGGTCGTGTGTGCAGGGAGCGGTACGGGCGCGAGCTGAACTACTCGTGGCTGGGCTTCCCGTCGATCTCGGCGTGCGCGTGCGCGCTGCCCGCGCTGGCGGCCGCGCGCGCGCCCGACGGCGACTGGCTGCTGCGCGACGCGCGCGCGCCGCCGCCGCCCGCGCCGCCCGCGCGCCGCGCCGCGCCCCGCGCGCCCCGCGCCGCCGCCGCCGACCCCGAGGACGCGCTGCCCGGCATCGACTACGTACGTAACCCGCGCTCTGACATCGCTCGCAGGAGTGTGCTCACGAAACCGACATCATCTTTACCTAACAATACCGACAATAACAAGGCTTAAAAGAAGGTTCAAAAAAATTCCGACCTGCTATTTGGAAACCCAAATGGCTTCCAAATAATAATGTGGTAAATTCCGGTCGCGCATTATCATCCCGCTATAAATAAATAACGCCCTAGCATTACCGACCTAATGGCATAGTATATATTTAAGCTAAAGCAGTAGGGAAGCTACGAACAAATCGATCGAAACGAACACACTCGCACAGACGCGCATTCTACACGGCCTCTGAGGGGGTCTCGCGACTGCAGTACCTACCGCGAGACCCCCTTACAGGCCGTGTAGAGCGCGCGTCTGTGCGAGTGTGTTCGTTTCGATAGATTTGTTCGTAGCTTCCATAGTATTACTCATTTACCAACACTCATTCAGGTGTTGACTCATTTACCGACCTTGGGTTTCATGACAAGCACGTTAAGGTCGAGGGTTTTATTTGGGGGGTTGCAACCAAGGTAGCCCGCATGTTACGACACTGTTTAAGAGCAAGTGTGATGAAAAAATTTAGATTTGAAACACGCATTCGTGTTTAGTAAGCAAATAGTTTTCAAACTATATGTGTGTGTGTGTGTGTGCGCAGGACCCGGACGTGTTCCCGGCGGACTGCCTGAGCTTCGCGGAGAGCATCCCGGGCAGCAGCGTGGCCGGCGTGCGGCCCGGCGACATGCTGCCGCTCGTCGTGGGCGAGGTCAGCGCGCCTCCACTCTATACACTGTTTAGCTAGAAGCTCCGCGGAGAGCATCCCGGGCAGCAGCGTGGCCGGCGTGCGGCCCGGCGACATGCTGCCGCTCGTCGTGGGCGAGGTCAGCGCGCCTCCACTCTATACACTGTTTAGCTAGAAGCTCCGCGGAGAGCATCCCGGGCAGCAGCGTGGCCGGCGTGCGGCCCGGCGACATGCTGCCGCTCGTCGTGGGCGAGGTCAGCGCGCCTCCACTCTATACACTGTTTAGCTAGAAGCTCCGCGGAGAGCATCCCGGGCAGCAGCGTGGCCGGCGTGCGGCCCGGCGACATGCTGCCGCTCGTCGTGGGCGAGGTCAGCGCGCCTCCACTCTATACACTGTTTAGCTAGAAGCTCCGCGGAGAGCATCCCGGGCAGCAGCGTGGCCGGCGTGCGGCCCGGCGACATGCTGCCGCTCGTCGTGGGCGAGGTCAGCGCGCCTCCACTCTATACACTGTTTAGCTAGAAGCTCCGCGGAGAGCATCCCGGGCAGCAGCGTGGCCGGCGTGCGGCCCGGCGACATGCTGCCGCTCGTCGTGGGCGAGGTCAGCGCGCCTCCACTCTATACACTGTTTAGCTAGAAGCTCCGCGGAGAGCATCCCGGGCAGCAGCGTGGCCGGCGTGCGGCCCGGCGACATGCTGCCGCTCGTCGTGGGCGAGGTCAGCGCGCCTCCACTCTATACACTGTTTAGCTAGAAGCTCCGCGGAGAGCATCCCGGGCAGCAGCGTGGCCGGCGTGCGGCCCGGCGACATGCTGCCGCTCGTCGTGGGCGAGGTCAGCGCGCCTCCACTCTATACACTGTTTAGCTAGAAGCTCCGCGGAGAGCATCCCGGGCAGCAGCGTGGCCGGCGTGCGGCCCGGCGACATGCTGCCGCTCGTCGTGGGCGAGGTCAGCGCGCCTCCACTCTATACACTGTTTAGCTAGAAGCTCCGCGGAGAGCATCCCGGGCAGCAGCGTGGCCGGCGTGCGGCCCGGCGACATGCTGCCGCTCGTCGTGGGCGAGGTCAGCGCGCCTCCACTCTATACACTGTTTAGCTAGAAGCTCCGCGGAGAGCATCCCGGGCAGCAGCGTGGCCGGCGTGCGGCCCGGCGACATGCTGCCGCTCGTCGTGGGCGAGGTCAGCGCGCCTCCACTCTATACACTGTTTAGCTAGAAGCTCCGCGGAGAGCATCCCGGGCAGCAGCGTGGCCGGCGTGCGGCCCGGCGACATGCTGCCGCTCGTCGTGGGCGAGGTCAGCGCGCCTCCACTCTATACACTGTTTAGCTAGAAGCTCCGCGGAGAGCATCCCGGGCAGCAGCGTGGCCGGCGTGCGGCCCGGCGACATGCTGCCGCTCGTCGTGGGCGAGGTCAGCGCGCCTCCACTCTATACACTGTTTAGCTAGAAGCTCCGCGGAGAGCATCCCGGGCAGCAGCGTGGCCGGCGTGCGGCCCGGCGACATGCTGCCGCTCGTCGTGGGCGAGGTCAGCGCGCCTCCACTCTATACACTGTTTAGCTAGAAGCTCCGCGGAGAGCATCCCGGGCAGCAGCGTGGCCGGCGTGCGGCCCGGCGACATGCTGCCGCTCGTCGTGGGCGAGGTCAGCGCGCCTCCACTCTATACACTGTTTAGCTAGAAGCTCCGCGGAGAGCATCCCGGGCAGCAGCGTGGCCGGCGTGCGGCCCGGCGACATGCTGCCGCTCGTCGTGGGCGAGGTCAGCGCGCCTCCACTCTATACACTGTTTAGCTAGAAGCTCCGCGGAGAGCATCCCGGGCAGCAGCGTGGCCGGCGTGCGGCCCGGCGACATGCTGCCGCTCGTCGTGGGCGAGGTCAGCGCGCCTCCACTCTATACACTGTTTAGCTAGAAGCTCCGCGGAGAGCATCCCGGGCAGCAGCGTGGCCGGCGTGCGGCCCGGCGACATGCTGCCGCTCGTCGTGGGCGAGGTCAGCGCGCCTCCACTCTATACACTGTTTAGCTAGAAGCTCCGCGGAGAGCATCCCGGGCAGCAGCCGAGTTTAGACTGGCAAGAAAAATCGTGCAAGTTGCATTACATTAATGATTTTTCTTGTAAGTCTAAACTCTGCTTAAGATTTACATTTTTATCATCTTCAAAATGGTATCGGTTTTTTTTTTATAAGACTGGATGGCAAACGAGCAAGTGGGTCTCCTGATGGTCAGAGATCACCATTGCCCATAAACATCTGCAACATCAGGGGTATTGGTATTGCAGATGCGTTGCTTACTTAGAGGCCTCAGATGCTGATACCTGAAGTGCCAGTAATTTCACCGGCTGTCTTACTCTCCACGCCGAAACAACAGTTCAAGCACTGCTGCTGCACGGCAGGATTAGCGAGCAAGATGGTGGTAGCAATCCGGGCGGACCTTGCACAAAGTTCATGTCACAACTAACGTTTAACAACCTGATTCATTTCGCAAACTCTAAAACTGTAAATATTTCAGGATTTATTTCAGGGCCATCGTGCAGAACCTTCTAAGTTAGGTTAGTTTTGTAAATATCTTGAAATATTTACAGTTTCAGAAATTTGAAATAGCTATTTTTGTCGATCTTTAAAGCTGTAGTTAAGTTCGAATGAAAGTTTAGGCACCCACTGGTTGTTATAAGCAGCGGCGGCCATACCCATTGCGAGGCTCCGGGCGGCCGGTCTTTGCGAGGCCCTTTGTGTGAAAACTATGTGATGCGAAAATATAGTTAAAAAAATCTATATAATTTTTAAATTTGCTTGGGTTGTTGCGCGAGCCCCTGCAAGAGCGAGGCCCCGGGCGGTTGCCCTGTTCGCCACCCCCTAAGGCCGCCTCTGGTTATAAGATGCACGACGTTGAGCGAGTGATGTGAGTACCGCGCGTGTTGCAGGTGTACTCGCCGTCGCACATGTGGGTGCTGCTGCTGGGGCCCGACTACGACCAGATGGAGGCCTACATGGACGAGATGACGTGAGTACTTGTAGTGCGAGTTGCGCCTCACATACACACTCTCCCTACACACACAACTTGCAGCCTTATTCATAAAAAGTTAGAGCCTCCTTGAAGACTCCTTGATGGCCCGATGCTAAAAAACGTGATTCATAAACGTCTGGTAGCGCTAATCAATCGATCAAGGCTCTGCTAAAGTTAGTGGACCGTAGACCCTCCTTTATCTCCCTGCTAAGTCACAAAATAGCCGCCACAAATTTGAACAGCTGACTTTGACAAGAGCACGAAGATATTTTTATGGAGTTTTCCGCAAAGATTTAAAAAAAAAACAGGAAAAAATATTTTCAGGAATTTGTATTTAAAAGTCCTCTAAATTATTAGAAAAAAAAATTAGGATGATTGACATAGTTCTTTACGGCTTTTTGCACTTAGTTTAGGTCTACTAAAACACGCGGATCGGAAATGGCGGGAAAACAAACATTTCTGCTGTCACTGCTGTCATTTTTTTTTAATTCTCGTTAAGGCCATTTTTTGTCTTTGATTTGTCAAGAGTGCCAACATAACGCGTCTAATCAGTCTATCGGCAGCTCAACAACTAGCAGACTGCTAGCAAGCGTTTATGAATTATACTTCTTGACAAACGTCAAACAAGCTTAGAGTCTGGCAAATGAAAGATGAGAATGAAAAAATGGCGGCAAATTCAAAAATCAATGTGTGGTATCCCTGACGTGTAGTGCTAAAAATAGTTTTGATACTTGTGATATATATTATGTAACAAGTACAATATTTTAAAGGCTTTTTTATTAGGTCCACCTGTAATTATTGTACTACGAAACCCTACCTGTACTATGAAATAAATAATATCGGAAAGTTTCAACAAAGAACAAGCAATATTCGTAAAACATAACTATCACTGTTTTATGAATAATTAAGTACATTTTAATTACATTATATTCTACTTAGCAGTACTTCATTTTTGAAAATAATAACAAATAGGAAAGAAGATATGTATTTTTTTCTGAAATTTTTAACGTTAAATCGCTGTGCTAGAAAGTTTGCAAAATACACGATAGTCAATTTGTCGTTCCGGCGTCAATATACATACATACAATATGGGAATGGAAAATAAAAATCAGTGCATTGTTTAATTTACATATCATAGTAAACAGCAGTTTACGCACATTAATTTTGATAGTTTTTTTCATGATAAACACTTGAAACGTAGCAAATACCGCAAGCAAGCTTCAGTATCAAGACGAATAAATGACGTTTGACGTGGGTTGACAATCGACTTTTTTGTTGCCATGTAAAAAGTTCTTAAGAAAACTCATTCTCATCTTTCATTTGCCAGACTCTAATCAGTCTGTTAACTAACAGACCGATCAAACCTCAATTAAGGATTTTTTATGAATAAGGCTGTAAGTATTCTCTTTCGAGAGGCAACGTTGTACGGTGATTGTAGTTTTTGTAACTTGATAGTAAAATTCCAGAAACCACGTGGAAACAACTTGCGCATTAAAAATGTCAGATACGAGAGCAATATAGAATTTGTGGTCACTGTTCACTGTTAAAGTTAATCGCCGCATAAAACACTATTAAAATTATACTTCAACTAGCCAAAGAAACAGAAATAGCAAAATTAGATATTGTCTACATCCGCCATGTTCGAATGCCACAAATCGAATCCGACGTGAGTACTCAACAGGTGCTGGGGAGGGGGAACAGCCGACATTATCCTATAACCACTACTTTCCACCAATAATGTGCGAGAATGTGTTGCGAAGAACATGTTTTTCACTAACCTCGTCTCGTTCCGCTCAGCTTCCACCAGAGACGTGCTGTGCGAGTCGAGGTAAACGAAGCGTTTCTATTGGTTCATGAATAACTCATTCCGCGCAACACACCGTCGCACATTATTGGTGGAATTACGCAGCTATATTCTTTTGAACGGTCGTATGAATTTATTTCCAAGTCTCGCCCTGGTTTATGTAGTGGGTGTGACACCCACAGAAGCTCCTGGCAGTTTCCATGGGCGTGTGCACAAAAAAACAGGGCCGGTATTTCCATATCGGTGTTGTCCGGGCCGGGAAAGAGTGTCACTCTATGTAGTCACGCAAATAAAACCAAATGTTTCTGATGATCCGAGTTATAATTGATTGGTTTAAGACGACCGGATGGCTAAGTGGTTAGAGAACCTTACTACGAAGCTTGAAGTCCCGGGTTCGAATCCCGTCCTATTGCCTAGTGGCCCTAGTACAAGCTTTGCTTAGTTTGGCACTAGGTCAATTGGTGTCAAGTGTCCCATGATATTTCTTTATTATTTATTTATTTATTTAATTGTCTAATGCACTTGGAATTACAACTGTTAACGCTACTTTTTTCTGTCACATGGTATAGTTTGACAAACAGATTGCGAATGCTGTTGCGAGCGCCCGTGCGTCAGACAATATGCCAAT
This sequence comes from Choristoneura rosaceana, assembly GCA_037349165.1. Taxonomy (NCBI): domain Eukaryota; kingdom Metazoa; phylum Arthropoda; class Insecta; order Lepidoptera; family Tortricidae; genus Choristoneura; species Choristoneura rosaceana. The sequence goes on along the minus strand of JAZBNJ010000038.1, from coordinate 233,613 downwards.
ATGGCCGCTGGTTTGCCAAAATGCGGTATGGGTCTCACTGGTCAAGAAAAACTAACGTTGGCAGTTTTAGTAGCGTAACGTTAACGAGATCGGAAAACGCTGACATTTGCTGTAACATCTAATCAGATCTGATCTAATCTATTCAACAGGCTAATGTACTTTAGGCTGAATTATGCAGTAGTATGTAGAGTAGAATGTAGGCCTCATCCTTGTTTTCCATCTGGCGTGATTGTGGCCACACGGAAGCCTATATTCTTAAAAAAAAAAAAACATTTTTTTCGTCCGGGATGTGGGCAGTTTAAGGAGGAGAAAGATAAAAGTGTGTTGTTTTGTCCAGGGAGTACTACACGAAAGGAGAGGGCGCCGGGCGCGTGCTGGCGGCGGGCGCGCGGCGGCCCGGCCAGTACTGCAGCAGCGTGTGGGAGGGCGACTGGCACCGCTCGCTCATCGTGCAGATCGTGGACAGCGACACCGTCAAGGCGAGCCTTGTACCAGTCTGATGTTATTCTGATTGTAGATGACGGTTTTTTTGTTCAGCACGGATTTCCTGTTGATTCAAGTCAGGCTCCTATCGAGCCACAAAGATTACGAGGGTTACGAAACGAAATAACTGTTAGGCTCTGTCCGGACTGCGAATTTTTTCCGCGCGGTTTTTTTCTCGCACTGGTGGTAAAAATTTGCAAAGAAATCGTATGTAGGTAAAGCAAATAAATATCGCGCGGTGAAAATTCGCAGCGCGGACAGGATAATCTTACGTCAAAGAATTAAATTAAAGAAGCACGTGATGTAGAAGGGTAGTACGTTCTAAAGGTGTTGTGGTGTGCAGGTGCGGCACGTGGACTACGGCACGGTGGACACGGTGGCGGCGACGTCGCTGCGGCCGCTGCGGCGCGCGTGGGGCGCGCTGCCGGCGCGGGCCGTGCGCGCGCGGCTGGCCGGGCTGCGGCCGCCCGCCGCCTCGCGCCGCTGGCCGCGCGCCGCCGCCGCGCACGCGCTGCGGCTCGTGCGCGACCGCCGCCTCGTGGGGAACGTGGTCGCCGTGGACCCCGAGGTAATGTGGGCTCAATGAGGGCTATCGTTTTTTCTCTCACTAGATGGCGCCACTGTTGCGTGAAGTTTTTAAAAGTCTGTTATAATGGCCGTGAAAACAAAGTTTAGATTAAAATCATATTTAATACATTGTAAAACAGTGCCATAAACATATCGAGCAACCACAGTAATGCATAATCCCGTTTTGTTCGGAATAAAGGGAGGACAAAAGTTTTCGAAAGACAAAACTGTCTCAAATTATAGATGTTCATTGCCCCTTATCGCATAATTGCCATAATTAATTTCAGGTAATGCAAAACATTCACAAAATTATGCTAATTATAAATAAACCCGCGTAGCTCACCCAAAAACTATGAGATTTGACATTTCGTTGACCTCACGCTACACTAGCGCCTCTGGCGGAAAATTCATTCGCGATAGCCCTCATTGTACATGCTGCTCTCTTTTGAATCGCCATCTGTCTCCGCCTCGGGTTCAATCTGCTATCGACGCTATCTTATATTCTATCTGCTGTTGATCCTGCGGAGCTGAGTGGACGCTCTCGGCCGCCAGACCCCAGCTGCCAGTCGAGTGCCGGTTGGTGTTTTAGGCACCTGTCTTTATTGACGTAATCCGTTGAGCCCTGGAGACTGCTTCCATCCGAGCTACATTAAATCGTAGAACTATCTGTTGGTTGGGACGGAAATAAGCGGCTGTATATCGGTGCAATATCGTATCGTTAGTTAAAAATTAAATATCTTTTGTATATAGACATACAATATATCAAGTGCTAGGTTTTGACCGCGGCTCCGTCCGCGTGGTATTCGGTTATCGCGCGCTGTTCTCTCTGGAACTGTGCATTTTTCCGGGATAAAAAGTAGCCTATGTCACTTTCGGGACCATAGATAGATAGATAGATAAAAACTTTATTCACAAACATGCCATGACAATTTTACAAAAACAAATTATACAAGCTGTTAAATAATTATAAATTAAGTTGTCACGGCACAGCCGCGAAAAGGCGCCGACTCAGCATGTGCTGCAACATTGCTGTCACAGCGCTGATATTCTGTCGGAACCAGTAGGAGTTGACGCACTCAGTCACACACAACCTTTACTCTAAATACTACAATATTATAATTTAAGGTTTAAATAACAAACACAACAGATATTCTTTGACCATAAACTATCTTTGTGCGAAAAAAATAAAACAAATTCACTGTTCTCTTTATAATAGTAAGATTTTTTCCTAGTTGTGTCGTTTAGCGACGATGAGACCTATATTAAGTATGATCGTGTTGCCTGAGGTGGGTCGTTGTGTGCGCAGGAGAACATCCTGGAGCTGTTCCTGATCGACACGACGACGGCCGTGGACGTGAACATCACGGACGAGATGATCAGCGCCGGGCACGCCGACCCGCGGCCGCGGCCCGCGCTGCCGGTGAGTGCGGGCGGCTCGGGCTCCGCGGGCTCGCTCGGCGGCCCGCTGGACGTGCGCTCGCTGGCGGCGCTGCTGCTGCGGCTGCCGCGCGCCGCCAGCGACGACAGCGCGGACGAGTCCGCCTCGCAGGCGGCCGGCCGGCCCGCGCGCCGCCTGCGGCCCTGGGACGGCGACGCGCCCGCCGCGCCCCCGCCCGCCGCGCCGCGCCTCGCGCGCCTGGCCGCGCTGCGCCGCCGGCTGCGCGCCGCGCCCCCCTCGCCGCCCCAGTCCACGCTGTCCGCGGCGACGGCCACCACGGTGTCGCTGTCCAGCCAGCTGCTGCTGAAGAAGCTCGCGCTCCGCGACAAACTGCGCGCCCAGTAGCGCCCGCCCGCCGCCCGCCGCCCGCCCGGCTGGATATATTCGACAATATTAAAAATATTCTCTAACTTAAATTGATTGCTTTTACTGCTATAACTTAAAAATCGCGGATGCTTTATTATACTGCCGCCTTAAGGAGAAAAACCATAAGTGAAATTTTTAGCAAAATTTACTTTTCACCAGCCTCGTACTCAGGAAAAAAAACTGAGTACGAGGCTGGTAAAAAGTCAATTTTGCAAAAAATGTCACTTATGGTTTTCTCCTTAAGGCGGCATATATCCGACCCTCCTAAATGATTAACGCATTTTTACGTTTATAACTGCATAAAAATAAAAAAAAAATTGTAACTTGTATTGTATCTTGATTTTTGTATACGCTCGCTCTCGCTTCTTAAAATCGAAACTTTCTTAGTGATTTCTTGAAAAATTGTATTTGTAGAGCGACTTGGTGTGTAACTAGGTATATGTAAGCCTAGTAAATGTAACTTTTACTCAGCACTTTTTTTTACTTTTATACGCTAGAAACCAGTATTTCCTGGATTTGACACGATCTAACGGAATTCCTGTAATTTCGAGTCGAATAACGTAAATTGGACGCTTCCGACGCGTAACGTTAATATTGTTACTTGTGCTCCCCGCGACGTGAACGTGATCAATGAAATAAGACATTTTCTGACGCATAAAAATTAGTATTAAGGTTTTCTAAATGAATTTTTAATTATAAATTTGTACTTTTATTTACCACACGAGAACACTTTAAAAAGTCGCTCTCTTACTAATTCTGTTGATGCACGTCAAACGCGTGTAAGGTTCAAAAATTGCTGGTCTATTTTAAGCTTTATCTGACCTTAAATGGGTTATATGTATATAACTGAATAGCAATCTATAAGTCTTAAGTTTTTTACGCGGATTGAAACGCGATGACTCGCCAGCTATAATCATAAACCCCTAAGGGCTTTTCAATAGTGGCTTTTAATTTTACACTCACTTGTACCACTTGTTTATATATAAAAAAATATACATATCGTTTTAGGCGATTATGATACGCGTCAACACTATTAGTAAAATTTAATATAATTCAGTTGCGACTCGATATTGTACGGTTTTGTAGTGGTTTACATACTTTGAGTCAAGGCTCGGATACCGGTTAAATTTCTAAACCGTTATCGTGTACTTGGAGCAAAACCTTTTTATTTTGTTTTTGTTCGCGAAACCGTTATTTTTAAACCTATTTTTAAGGGAACATTTCCATAAAGTTCTTGTCAGACTAACCGGTTTAGAACAATAAAAACCGGTTTATTCCGGCGTGGGATAAACGTCGCCGCCCGTAACCGGCCGGCCGGCTGTCACTCGTCGAATAAACTATATATAAATATAAACTATATTTATTTAGGTTATAGTTAAGTTCTTAAAAACGTTCACGTTCTTATGATAGTTCGGAGTTAAACCGAAGTAAACCGGTATTTGTCACTACTTTATAAACCGGTTCCGAGCCTTGCTTTGAGCTGTTTCAAGAGATAATTTTTCGTGTAATCGCTATGATGAGCCGTGCCGCCCGCCCGCCAGCCGCCCGCCAGGCCCGACTCGCGCCGGCCGGGCCGCGGGCCCGACACCGGGGCGCCGGCGGACTTCTCGGGCGATGACCTTCCGATTTGCAGAAGCGAAGCTAAGGCGCACGGGTAAAGTCTCGCACGTCGGTCACCGCTCCAGAAGTTCGCTCGGTCTCCGTCGCCGTCCGGACGCGGGGTGATATGTTGAGATGGGGCGAACGGACGTTTAGTGGAACTGCCGTCTCGACGCGATCAAACGGTCGGGAGGAGCATCCTTGGGCGCGGGCGGCCGGCGCGAGCCCATCTCAAGATGTCGCCCGCGGGGCGGGGCGCGGCGGGCGCGGGGCGCGGCGGGCGGCGGGCGGGCGGCGGCTGACGGCGCGTGTGGTTGCAGGCGACGGAGAGCTACCTGTACCCGCTGTTCGCGGCGCTGGAGAGCGGCGCCACGCCCAACTACGCGGAGATCCACGCGCTGCTGCGGGACGGCATCGCGCTCGACTACGTGGAGGCCTACCGCCGGCACGTGCCCGCGCTGCTGCCCGAGCCCGCCGCGCCGCCCGCCTCGCCCCCCGCGCCGCCCGCGCCGCCCGCGCTCGTGCGCGTGCCGCTGCTGTGGGCCTCCACGGCCGACCTGCCCGCGCCCGAGCCGGCCGACACCCCGCCCGGCGAGCCCGACCTGCCCGACCTGCCCGAACAAGTCGAGGAGCCTTCTACATCCGAGTCCGAGCCCGAGCCCGAGCCCGAGCCCGCGCTCGCGCCGGAACCCCCGGCGGACGGAGCCCTCCCGGAGTCGAATCCGGAGCCCGCCCCTGCGCGGCCGCCCGCGCCGCCCGCGGCGTCCACGCCCGCACCCGCGTGCGGGGGCGCGCCGGTGTCGTACACCCCGCGGCCGCTGCGGCCCCCGCCCCCCCGGCCCCCGCCCCCGCGGCCCGCGCACCCGCCGGCGTTCTACGCGGTGCCGCAGCCGTGCTACCCGGCGTTCTTCCCGGGCCCGTTCGCGCCGTACCGGGCGCCGCACCCCGCGCAGTTCTACCCGGCGGCGCCGCAGTGGGCCGCGCCGCCCGCGCCGCCGCCGCCGCCGCCCCCGGGGCCGCCCGCCGGCGAGGTGCGCCTGTCGGCGTCCGAGTGCGAGGTGTTCGAGCTGCTGTCGCGCGTGGACCTGAACGCGGCGCACCGCTACATGACGGAGCAGCTGCGGCGCGCGCGCGGCCCCGCCCCGCCCGCCCCGCCCGCGCCGCCCGCCCTCAACCCGCTGGCGCCCGTGTTCCGCTTCGGGGCGCGCCCGCAGCCCGCGCCGCGCCCGCCGCCGGGCTTCGAGGGCCACGTGCCGCGCGACCGCCGCTACTGACGCCCCCCCGCCCCCCCACGCCTACTGCTGATGACTTCGTGCCAAGCACGACGAGAGTACAATCGCGTCCCGCCGACTACGGACTACCTCATTAAGTGATTGAATGTTTGTAAAAGTTTTATGATTGTTAAAATAGAATCTCGAAATGTATGGCGTCGTCGCGGTCGAGTATTAAGTGACGCTGACCGCTCTAGTTCCTAAGACAAAGTCATTGATTTTTGATTAATCATTATTTGAATGAATCTTTAAAATCATTTTTTTTGTTGTTCTTTCGTTTAATTCTAAGAGTTTTGATTGTAAGCTACCATTTAGGTAGGTATATTGAAGTATTGTTGTATCTGATACACTTTCGTGATTATTTTTCTTAGTGCTAAGTCTAGGTTTAGGTATCTTTGCTTTACTTCGTTACGTACAAGTTTGTTATCTATGTATAGGTAGACAGAAAACGACTGGCGGGTTCAGACGACGGAACGGTTGATACTGACGACGTCCTGAACGGCTTAAAGACCTCCCCGCGCCGCCCTAGCTGTGTCGCTCACTGTCAGCCGCTCCGTACCAACTGCCCACTCCCAACGCGTTACATCTAGTCGCCGACAGTTGACAGCTAATTATTGTGATGTCTCGAAGTAGTGGTTATATGACGCGCGTCGCTCGACACCGCGCGAATCGAGTTTCGTGGTACCAGGCAATTAGTTCTCGTCAAACGCGCGGCCGGGCGAGCATATAGACGCGGCGGCCATATTGCCACTTCGTTCGTGAATGGGATTTGAATGTCTCATTTTAGTGTTTACTTGTTTTCTACTTTATAATAATAATTGTTTTCATCGATAAAAATAATTACTGGGCCGCATTTGTAATGAGAATAATTATCTTTTAATCAACTATCGGTGAACAGATAGATTACGGGATGACATGTTTATAAACGTGCGAACATTTTTGCTCCCCGCTGACATTTGAGTTTGTTGTTATGTAGGTGCTATAACTTAGATAGAACGCTAGTGTAGCGCTAAAGTCCGGCCAACGAGAGCTGCAGACTAGATCTGTGATAATACGCGACCGAGACACCTTGTTAAAGACGCGTCGCTAACACATTAAAGAGTATTTTCAATATTTCAGCGTTTTATTTGTAATCTCCAACCGTACTGTAAAATTCATCTATTAGTTATTTCATTGAAATGTATCTCCAAATCCTCCAATTAAAAGTTACACACGAGGTTCATTATTATAACCCTAGATAACCCTACAGGTTACCTGTAACATCCTGGAGACAAACTCGAGAAGACACGTTTCCCATAGCATCCAAGTTATAGTTGACACGTTTTAAGTTATAATAGAAGATCCGTTTATTTTCTGGGAAACAATTTTTTTGCAATTATTCTTTGGGAAGTAGATGTTATAGAAATATGGATGTTTTAGTACATGGGTGTCGTCTTGGGAAAGAGATATCGTCACTACTTTGAAAAAAAGCCCGTATCTTAAAATCGATAATTTTAATGAGTGGACTTTATGAATATTATTTTAAGAGTAAATGTTGATTTTTGTGACGTCGTATTTGAGATACGAGATTTTTTCAAAGTAGAGACGATTATAACACTTCAGTCTACTCGTGACCACGGCAACTGAAACGTTGCAACTTGCCGAAACGTCGAGGTAAATATTACTTGTGAAAATAGCGTGATAAGTCCCGATTTGGTATTTTCACTATTAGTGACGATGTTTTTCACCCAACGGATATGTTAGGACCGGATCTATCTTCGCCGGAATCGCAATTGCTGGCTTCATATTAGTTTGCGGACCCGCAAGCTCGTCCTTGATACTCATACTGGCATGCTTCGACAATAACCTACTATTAGGTTTTGTATGGCACATGAAAGGCACATGATGGTACTAAGTTGTTTGGGCTCACTGTAAAGGAGGATGGGCAGATTTGTATGCACTGGCCAAGGACTGGCCTAGGAAGGTTTTTTTATATTCTACAACTCTTACGGCGGGCAATCTCGAATCGCTGTCTTTGATCGCTTGTGTAAAAAAATATGAAAACGCATAAAAAACAAAATCATCAACATACAGGAACTTACTTAGGGACTGTTCCACCATCCATTGATTAGTGTTAACTGACAGTTAAATGTGATGCAGTCTCCGTCTATACGAACAAAACAAATAGAGACGGTATCACATTTAACCGTCAGTTAACACTAATCAGTGGATGGTGAAACAGCCCCGTACAGAAAACTTTTAAGCAGCGGTAACTTTTTTCACACAAAGATTTGGTACTACCTGCCATAGTAATGTTTTAGAACTTAGAATAAACTATCCAGGGACTTATCGCTTGTCCTCATTGGTCATTAGGGTAATTAGCCCACCATCCTTTGCAAAGAGAATATAACCACTACGTTTTTGCTCCTTTGCGCCAAATTGGGAAAAATAAAAGAAAACAAACTCCTGTATAACGATTTATTGTGATGAGTGAGTCTTAAAAAATAACAAATAATAAATTTAATATAAATAATTAGGTTCGGTGAAAAATACCACCACTATTATATAGTCATTCGAGTTCGCGCTTAAAAAAAAGCGAGAATAATCATTATCATCACCGCGACAGCGGTGTGGAGTCACGCGGCCCGCGCGTCTATATTGTCAGTCCATACTTTCTTCGGGGAAACCGTACAAGAGTGTGATGATGAATGTAAGGCGGGTACACTGTGAGGTCAGACGAGGTCGTCGCGGCGGCGCGGCGCGCGCAGCATGGCGGCGATGTCTTGGCAGCCGGCGGGCGGCGCGGGCGGCCGCAGCCGGTGGCGCGCCGTGACGCGCGGCGCCAGGCGCGGCGGCGGCCGCAGCGCGCGCGCCGGGAACTCGTCCGGCCGCGCCCGCCCGCCCAGCCCGTCGTACGCTGAACCCGCCGCCCCCGCCCCCGCCGCCGCCGCCGCCGCCCCCGCCGCCTCCTTCCGCCGGAAAATGCTCGTCGCGCTCGAACTCAGCATGGCCAGTTCAGAAGGCTGGAAACGTACGATGCTTGTTAGTCAAACCATAGAGTCACATGATTCTTCTATTTTGTTGAAAGAAACAAAAACTTTGAACTACTTTTTTTTTTCAACTATACATATAGTAGATTTTTTTTAAGATGTTCCGATCTCGTTCGTTAACATCGATCTTGATCTTTCGACCAAAGCCATTGTTGTACGAGTTAGCGTACATTGACCTAACGTTTAATATACCTAAGTAATTACCTAAAGTAAATGTGTTGATGCATGACCTAGATTACCTATTGACGTGTGCCAAAACAGTACAATAAAGTTACTCATTAACGCCGAACGTGTGTTGCTAATTTTGACATTATTTCTGCATCATCTGACATACATACATTTTGACATTTTGACAGTACGATCTATACAGAAAGTACATTTTGGTCCTTCGAACGTTTTATTAAGTGTTCAGTGAGTGTTAGTGAGGGTCACGGGCTTGGCTGGCTTCCCACAAGCGGGTCTCACCAGCTTAGTTCACGGGACGCATCGTCGTACTCGACCTACGTACATTGAACACCTTCGAACCAGTGACATCAAGCTATTGGATTTGACATTGCGCTGTAGTGACATTCAATTAAATTATTTGACATTGTATTATTGTGGCATTTTGTGACTAGTTTGGTGAAGCATCCAGGAAGCATGTCTGACTTTGATCGTATGCTGCAAAGACAGAAGGAGATTGTAGAGGCTATCAGGGCTTTGGAGACTAATTTTAAGAAAGATTCTGACTCGAGGAAAACCGATGACTACTTGCGAACACGACTCAACAATTTGAACACCCTGTGGGAAGAATTTGAGAAGAACAACGTAAAGCTCGCAGGAGCATTTGACCAGTCTGGAGAGTATTTTGTGGATAACGTGTTCCAACAAATACAAAAGCTCGTTGACAAAGTTCAAACCATGATTTCAACATACCATTCCGGAAAAACGTCCACAGACGTGGACAGCAGACTTACTGAATTTTTTAATGAACAAAAGGCGAACTTTAGAGCATTTCAGCGACTTTTGAACTATATTGACGTTGACAAGATAACCGAGAAATGAGAAATGGAAGATGAACTTCGCAATTTGCAAACGCGATGGAATAACATTGACAACTTGCATCTAAAAATTGACAACATTTTGCTAGGCACTGACAAGGAATACGAGGAGAGATATTCTGTGTACGAGAAGAAATATCGATTGACAAAAAAGGCCCTTAATCAGAAGATATCTACAGCAACTCATCTGTACCAATCTACTCCGCAAATGGAAATCCCTACCTTTTACGGGGACTACTCCCAATGGCCTACTTTCTTAGATTTATACAAGTCGGCAATTCATGAAAATCCCATCCTGTCTAAGGCGCAAAAGATGCAGCATTTAAAGGGAAAGCTGAGAGGAGAGGCTCAAAGGCTCATTCAGCATTTGCACGTATCCGCTGAAAACTACCACACCGCATGGGATCTTCTCTATCACCGCTACCACAACGATCAGCTCCTGTTTTCCCGGCAGATGGAAATATTTCTAAACCAACCGGCAATTCATAAACAATCTGCACATGATATCAAGAAACTGCATGACACGACAATGGAGTGTGTACACGCCATACACAACCTTGGCGTTGATACTACTAGATGGGATCCACTTCTTGTGCATCTCCTGACGAAAAAATTAGATCATATGACATTGAGCGATTATAAGGAGGCACGGAAGGCGCCACGTGACTTGCCAACGTTGGACGAGTTTACTGCATTCCTAGAAACGAAGTTCACCGCGTTGGAACCTATGACAAAGAAAGATCGGGATTCTGCAGGGCCATCCACTGCTAAACAATTGACATTCAAGCCTAAAGATGTATCTTATGTGACACCGAAAAGAAATTCATACAATTCATACAACAAGCCCATCGCATATAACTACAACAATAATGCACACTGTGTATTGTGCAATATCAATCATGCATTATACCAATGCAAGAAGTTCGAATCAATGACACCCGATATTAAGCTAAAAACAGTTGATAAACACGGAATGTGCAAAAACTGTCTCTATGTACATGAACGAAATGTATGCAATTCCACAAAGACATGTAAAATATGCCACGGAAGGCATAACACACTACTACATGACGCGGTTAATGAACCTGCTTCGCAGGAATCGAGGCCGCCAGCTATACCTAAGCAACAAGCACGTCAGCAGTACCACCGAGAATCGTCGACGAATCATGTTACCAATGACAATTGCGAAATTTTATTGACAACTGTACTAATACGCGTACGAGCGATTGATAACACATATATGACATTACGAGCTCTACTAGATCAAGGTTCGCAAATTTCATTAATTACAGAAAATGCTGCGCAACGATTGGGACTGCCTCGTCAACAGCTACATGCATCTGTAACCGGAGTCGGCGTAAACACGAGAAGGAGCAAAGGGAAGATTCAATTAGACTGCCAATCAATACATGATAATTATTCGTTCACCACTAACGCTTTAATTATGCCGAAACTCGTCAACAATCTGCCTAATAACACGTTTGAAAAACAAAACTACGCATACATTCAGCACATTCAACTTGCTGACCCAGATTATAACGTATCGAAACCCATTGACATTCTATTAGATGCGAAGGTTTATTCTGAAATAATAATGAATGGCCTCATCAGAGAAACGGATCAGCAACCGATTGCCCAGCAAACAAAGTTAGGATGGATTCTGTCTGGCAACGTGAACGCCACCCTGAACTGCAATGTTGTTATTAACAACATAGAAGATATTGCTAACTATTGGGAAGTGGAAGAGATCAGCAACGAGGAGACCACTGCAACAGAACAAGAACAATTTTGCGAACAACTCTATGCCACTACTACACGGAGGCGATCTGACGGAAAATATGAAGTTCGTCTGCCAATGAAAAAGGGTTTCGAAGAAAAATTAGGTCAATCAAAATTCAAGGCAATTGCACAATTTAACCAATTAGAAGAACGTCTGAGGAAAAATTGCAATCTACGTGATGATTACCAGAAATTCATGAACGAGTACGAAGAATTGGGTCACATGAAAGTATGCAAGGTCGCCGAAGATCCTTCATGTTTCCTGCCTCATCACGGCGTTCATAAAGAAGACTCAACAACGACGAAATTACGAGTCGTATTTAATGCATCTTCACGCACATCATCAGGGTACAGCTTAAACGACCTGATGGAATGTGGTACGAAACTACAACAGGACATCCAAGATCTTCTACTGAGATGGAGAACTTATGACATTGTTTACACAGCTGATTGCGAGAAAATGTATAGATGCATACAGATTCACGAAGATCAACAGCATCTGCAAAAAATAGTATGGAGAGATAATCCACATGACATGCTTAAAGTATACCAGCTCTGCACTTTGACATATGGTATGAAAGCTGCCCCATACCTTGCAATGCGCACGATGGCTCAACTTGCTATCGATGACGCTGACAAATATCCTTTAGCCGCTAAGGCATTGCAAAAGGACTTCTACGTTGACGACTTATTAAGTGGTTGCAACACCATCGAACAAGCACAAGAGACACAGCAACAGCTGATTAACATGCTCCGAGGTGCAGGCATGAACCTGAGAAAATGGGCAACAAACAAGCCAGAATTACTATCTAACTTATCTCCAGAACAAATAAATCAATCTGCAATTGACATTAAAAACGTGACATCTACAAAGGCGCTCGGGTTACAATGGAGTCCGATTACCGACACTTTTACGTTTCACTATACTGACAATCAATGCAAAACAAATAAATGTACTAAACGGATATTACTCTCCGAAATATCCAAAATATTCGACCCTCTCGGATGGCTATCTCCTGTTACCATAAGGGCTAAATTACTGTTTCAACAAGTTTGGCTCACTGACATTGATTGGGATCAGGAAGTGCCGCAACATGTACAACAAGAGTGGGCCAAAGTACGAGATGACTTACACAACATTGACAAACTGAATATCCCCCGATGGATTGGAAACACACAACAACCGATCGAACTCCACGGATTTTGTGACGCTTCAGAGAAGGTATATGCATGCGTCGTATATCTTAAATCTATCAATGACAAAGGAGAATTTATGACAAGAATGATCGCAGCTAAAACGAAACTTGCACCAAAAAAGAAGACATTGACATTGCCACGACTGGAACTATGCGGAGCTTTGCTACTGTCAAAATTGATGACCAAGATCACCAAAGCACTTCCATATGACACTATTGCTACGTTTGGCTGGACTGATTCATTGGTCGTATTGGGTTGGTTACAAGGAAATCCGACTCGCTGGAAGACGTTTGTAGCAAACCGCATTACAGAGATCCTTGACATTATGCCACCGAAATGCTGGAGACATGTCAGCTCACAGAACAATGCAGCTGACTGTGCAACACGAGGAATATCTACCACTCAATTGCAACTTCATTCGCTCTGGTGGGAAGGCCCTGACTTTATTAAAAATGACATTCCAGAAACCACTGACAAGGTCATCTTGCCCGAATGCGAGGTCAAAATGAAGCCAAAGACATGTGCAGTCTTCACATCACCCTCTATAATTGAAGATTTACTAGATAAACACAGCTCATTATCTCGCGTAGTACGAATCACATGTTATGTATCACGTTTCATAACAAACCTACGTCACCGCAGCCCGACGTACGCGCAGACTGCAAAGCGCGAACCTGACACTTTAGGCATTGTGCAAACCAAGCCAATAATTACCGACTACTTGACAACAAATGAAATAAATAATGCATACAATATTATTGCAAAGGCTGTGCAACTACAAGAATTTACAAAGGAGATCAATGACATTAAGGATAAGGGGACTGTGAGCACCAAAAGTAACCTGCTGAACTTACGCCCTTACTTGGATGAAAAAGGAGTTCTAAGAGTTGGCGGAAGACTTCAACATGCACATCTGACAGAGAACGCCAAACATCCTATAATCTTGCCAAACCATTCAAGATTGACGGACCTGACAATCAGCCAAGCTCACCAGCAAACACTTCATGGCACTGCACCCCTAACTCTAGTTGCCCTCCGACAAAGGTTTTGGGTGCTTGGCGGAACCCGCAAGGTTAAGAAGCACGTAAGCCGAAGTTGTATAAAATGCATTAGATTCAACGCAAACACTAGAAAGCAACTGATGGCGGATTTGCCGAAGCCACGAGTGACACCTTCCCGTCCATTTACTCACACGGGAATTGACTTCACCGGCCAAGTAGAGCTGAAAGCCAATAAAGGAAGAGGAATAAAAACAACACGCGGGTACATTGCAGTCTTCGTGTGCTTCACAACAAAGGCTGTTCACCTCGAACTTGCGTCCGACCTGAGTACACCCACATTCCTCGCTGCATTCAAGAGGATGTGCGGTAGAAGAGGAACACCCTTGCATATATACAGTGACAATGGGACGAACTTTGTTGGAGCATCACGCGTCCTGAAACAAGAGAAGAATGAGATTTTGCAAGTTATAAACAAAGATTTTTTGGAGGATATCGCTGAGATGGGAGTCACCTGGCACTTCAGTGTTCCTGCCTGGCCCAGCGGAAATGGGATCTGGGAATCAGCAGTTAAGGCGACCAAGCATCATCTTAAGCGCGTTCTGGGAGATCAAAGACTGACATATGAGGAATTCAATACCTTACTGACACAAATAGAAGCGTGCCTGAACTCTAGGCCACTGTACGCCGTGACAGAACATCCAGAAACCGAATATTTGACACCAGGACATTTTTTAGTTGGAGGTCCAATGTTGTCCTTACCGACCACAGGCAACGAGACAACATGTAAACAAACAAGATGGCAACTGACAGAGAAAATGCTTCAAAGTTTTTGGAAGAAATGGTCAAGTGAATACTTACACCATCTGCAGCTAAGACACAAGTGGCAACGACCTACGAAAAATCTCGAGAAAAATGACATTGTACTCATCAAGGAGGATAACTTACCCCCTGCAAAGTGGGCAATGGGACGAGTGACAGAAACGCATCCCGGCAAGGACGGATATGTCCGCGCTGTGACGCTGAGAACAAAGGGGAAGGAAATCCAACGACCTATAGTAAAGCTAGTTCCGCTACCTATTCATAAATCAGAGCAAGAACAAACTACTGGTATCGGCATGAAACCTGACACCGAGCCACAAAAGACGCAAAAACGAGCTCGAAGCAACAAACGAAGTTATATGACATCCATGCTCTTACTACTACTGACATGCATACTTCCGGCTGCATCCCAATCACTCAATATTGACATGATACAAAGCAACAACACATTGTATTTTGACAAGATCTCAGATATAAGGATCATTCAAGACGAATGGAAAATGGTTGTGTATTATAATATGACCACTTATTGGGACAGCATCCGTGCCATAGAAAACTATATTCAACTAATAAAAACAAGATGCAAAAATGACTACACTTGCGATCCTGTTATTGCACAATTTGAACACGAACTAAATGAATTACGTCATTATAATCAACTGCTGACAAGTCATCATAACCTTAACCGACAGCGAAGAGGACTGGTTAATGGAATAGGCTACCTAGCTAATACGTTATTTGGCGTATTGGATGACAGATTTGCAGAAAAATACGAAAAAGATATTGAAACTATACAAAAACGAGAAGATCACATATTCAACCTGTATAAAAACCAAACATCCATACTAAAAGCCCACAACAACATCCTGAAACGAAATGAACTCATTATGAAAAGTCAATTTGCATCAATTTCGAAAACCGTCCATAACCTAACTCAAGATATCAATCAAGCACAAACAACAAGTCTACGCGCATTGCATTCATTATCCATGTTATCATCTATGGTAGCAGCAGACGTCATCATTTCTAATCTCCGAAGAGTTCAAGATACGCTGCTTGACACTGTCACTGACATTTACCATGGAAGACTTAACGTTCACTTACTACCGCCTGAGCAGATACAACAACAATTAAATTTGATATCCGGACATCTACAGGATGATCTCACAGTACCAGTTGACAACGTTGGAGACCTATATGGATTATTACACATTCAAGCAAAAGTGACACAGAAAGCCCTAATAATGGAAGTTCGACTGCCGTTATTAAACCGAGATCAATTCGAACTAGATGAGATTATTGACATACCACGCAGAGATGGAAATAGAACAATTTATACATCTACTCGTACCAAGTACATAGCAATAAACGTGAAGAAAGATACCGTAATTCCCATGACAGAATCTGATATATTAGCCTGCACATCTCACAGAAATGACAGAATGCTCTGCCCACTGAATCACCCCATATATACAATGAAAGTCGGTGAATCTTTATGTAACATGCAACTAATGACGAGCAATAATAACAAACCTTATTGTCAAGCGAGTGCAAAGGAATGCGCCGACCGATGGATCAAATTACATGCGCGCGATGCATGGCTATTTACATACTGTACCGAGCATGTAATACATGTGATATGTCCGAACAGCGTATCTACGGAAAGGTTGATCAACACTGGACTAGTTGTGATACCATCAGGGTGTACCATAAGAGGGAAGTCATTTGTTATACACTCGCAACATGACTACAAGAGTCAAATGTTCATACAAGGCTCATACATGGAAATCCCAAAAATCTCACCGATCAATGACGTCATACGAACACCATTCTCCAAGGATATACAGCTCTTAACAGAAGATCATAGCAATGAATTCCTTGACATACGCAAGAAAATAAAGGACATGAAAGAAGAAAGATTGGAAGAATTCACCAGAACTGACAACACCCATTATGTAATAATCTACCATTATCTATCTATTGGGGACTATTTCATTAGTCATTATGACACTTATATTATGCAAGTTGAGACGAAGATGGCAATTTAAGACTGCTCAACCCGACACGCCGCTGCAGGACGTGACAACGGCTGGGAAGACGACTGCGCCTCGGCAACAACAATCTACACCCAGCGCAGATGTCCCACTGACGCCTCAGCCACGACGAAAAATTAGTTTTAAGGATATCATAGAATAATAATAATATATTTTTTGACAAATTTTATACATCCATCTTTTACATACGTTTTATATACACTTTTGTACATTTATAAATGCTTTACATACGTTTTACATATATATTGTTTTACATACATATTCTATTGTGCCCTCAACCGCATAGTAGTCTTCTTCTTCACTAAAATAACAACTTTATTATCTAGAGCAGAAAGTGCATTTAAATACGCAGATCTGCGTTATCTATAATACTTTTCCATGAGGTTGTTTGTCTACGACGTATTCAATTGAAAAATATTATTTACTAACAAAATTTTACTCTCTACTGTAAATAATAAAGTCGTTATTTCAACATAGCTATTTTATCTTCTACCTATTTTCGTGCATTTCAAAGCGAGGACTACACAACAATAGAATACAATGGCGTTGTTCGACAGGTGGGCGTTAACATCTCAAAAAATTCCTATTAGGTATAAGTACTTGATTATTGATTAACATACATATTTCTCTATCTTATCTTATCTTATCTTACTTTTAGGGGTCCTTGCGGATACACTTCGACCCGTAGGGATCTTTTGTGTAATTACCCCTCCTTCGCACTTACTCCATTGCTTTTATCACCTCATCCATGAATTGGATGATTTGATATGTTGTGTATTTCTCTAGATTTGTATGTGTGATAGATAGCTTAAAGTGTATCTCGATACTCAAATACAAGCAATTGAAAAATCAACTGATTTACGAAACAAAACTTAACTGGATAGGTCTGCCTTACATAAACAACTGCTAGCAAACACTAAAATATGAAGATACATACAGAACAAAACTTTTAAATATTTGTTCGGAGACTAAAAACAACTACAATACGAGAGTGCCGCTGCTTACGCGGGTGAGAGCAATCATCCGATTCGGGTGCCAAGGCCGCCATACTGGACAGACCGGATCACTCCCGTCCAACTAAAGATAGAGTGGAAATACCTCAACAGAAAGGTAAGTATTTTCATTAAAAATAATATTATCTTTATCAGTGTTCATAGAGACAGGAGATAAACACAGTTAAACTTTACTAAGGGAACCATCAACATATCAGCCTTAGGCTGTCCACCGTTAGCCATATGCCTTCCCTATAGACCTCCAGTATGTACTACCAAGCCCTAAATATCCTGAAGGCAGCTTAAAAAGTCAGAGAGGGAGGATGAGGGATTCTGGGATTTTACGGGTATGGACAAAAAGGATGGCTTCAAGCAGGGCAACTGCTTCACCAGAAAAAACGGAATTAACAAGGGGGAGTTTAAAATTTAAAAATATTTTATACTAGCTTTTGCCCGCGGCTCCGCCCGCGTGGTATTCGGTTATCGCGCGCTGTTCCCTCGAGGACTGTGCATTTTCCCGGCATAAAAAGTAGTCTATGTCACTCTCGGGACCATAAGCTATCTCTATGCCAAAAATCACGACGATGCGTCGCTCCGTCACATGTAGCGTCGAGAGGGCCCTACCTTGAGATTGGCTTGCGGCGCGCGCCGGCGCAGCGTGCAGAGCGCCAGTCCGCTGCGCTGCAGGCTGAGGTACGGGGACTGCGACTGCACGATGCGATCCACCAGGCTGCTCTGCAAATCATTCACCACGCCATATATAGGAGATTGTACAACAAGAGCATAATTTTACCCAAGACGTTTAAATAGCCACCCGAGCCGGTATTACGCTAATTGCAGGTACGAGCTAAACAATAAACAACGCCGTTACAAATGTCCATATCGTTCGGCGCTCAACAGCGTATAGCATATGACGTTACAGTTACAGGTGCTTGCAAACGAGCAGTGTATAAAGTGGATTCCTTACGAAGCTAATGTTGTCTTCTGAGATGACGGCGTCATCGAGGCGCGAGTCCGCGGACGAGGTGTCGGCGGTGGTTTGGAGGGCGGCGGGGGGCGGGGACGCTGCGGCGGGGGCGGGGGCGGGGGCGGGGGAGGCGGCCCGCGGCTGCTTGGCGGCGCGCGGTTCCTCTTCTTCGGCTTTCCTTTTCTTGCGCTTTAACAATTCGTATTCTTTTTCTCTTTTTAATAATTTTGCTTCTAGCTGCCTGCAATCAACAATATAAATGGAATTTCAACCGCTGGGTTTAGTCGTTAAACTTGTCTGTAGTGTGCGACGGGCAGTGTGTAGTGTGTAGAGTGCAGTGGGCAGTGTGTAGAGTGCAGTATGCAGAGTGTACCTACTGTACTACTGTACAATGTGTAGTGTGCAGTGACTCCCTTGTGCTTGTGTAGTGTATAGTGTGCAGTCTGTTGTGTACAGTGTGTAGTGTACAGTGTGCAGTCTGTTGTGTACAGTGTGCAGTGTACAGTGTGTAGTGAGCAGTGACTCACTTGTGCTTGTCCTGCAGCGCCGCGAGGTCGCGCGCGGCCTGCAGCTGGCGCGATCTCCAGACGCGCTTCTTGCCTTCCGATTCACACAGCGCGCTGCAACAGACAGAAACACAGAACAAACTCAACAACGTATTTAAAAAAATTTACATAAGAAGTTATTTAATGCCTTACCTATAATAATCAGAATAAGTTTTAATCACAATTAGACTTTGTACGAGATGAATTTATCAACAATAATTCAATAAATTTGGTTTGGTTGGTCAAGGTATGTTTAGTAACAAATAACTGGCATTGGATCGCGCGGATGTGACGGATCGTCCAGGGCGTGCGGGCGGCGCTTACCGCTTGAGCGCTGCGGCGAAGGTGGCGATGGTGCGCGGGTCGCTGTAGTCGCGCAGTGTGTCCTCCACCTCTCCCGCCGTCGCGTGCAGCACGCGCTGCAGTCTGCACACAGACACACACTGCTCAGTACACACTTGTGCAATAGGGTCACAGTCTTTACCGGCATGTTTTTACCGACATGTAAATACCGGCCCTGTTTTTTGTGTACTGTAGGGATTAGGCTGTATACCGCTGGCAGGTGGTAAAAATGACCGCCTGGCAGGCTAGACTGAATGTGTTTTGTATAATTATAGTATTTTTGTATTTTATAATTCTAGAATTCGATTTAAACAGATTGACAGCGGTATACATGCCGGAGCACAGATCGCTCCCGACAGCCTGAGAGGCTTGACCTAATGTCTGTAAAAGTATCTTTAAGTTACCGATCAATATATGATGAGAATTGAAGAAACATCCTTGTGTTTGAATTAAGTTTAGCATCACGCGCGTAGATCCCCTGTACCATAGCTTCTACCAGCTACAGTTCCCCACAGTACACGCCCTTACAAACTGACAGGAGCTTCTATGGGCGAGTACACGAAAAACAGGGTCGGTATTTACATGTCGGTGTTAGCCGGGCCGGTAAAGACTGTCACCCGTGCAATACACTAAAGGGCTGATTCACCACCTATTGATTAGTCCGACGGTTAAATGTGATGCCGTCTCCGTCTAATCGAACAAAACATATAGACACGGCATCACATTTAATCGTCGGACTAATCAATAGGTGGTGAAACAGCTCCTAAGTGTACAATGTTTCTACGCACTTCAACATTATCAATTAAGTGTAAGAGCTAACTGGCTCCTACATTAAAGCTCAATTGAGTAAATATTCAGCGTTTTTGCGGCGTTTCTTTAGAGTTCCGTACCCGAAAGATAAAAATGGGATCCTATTACTAAGGTTTCACTGTCCGTCCGTCCGTCTGTCTATCTGTCACCAGGCTGAATCTCATGAACTACAATAGTTAGACAATTGAAATTTTGAACGATTATGTATAACTGTGGACGTTATAGCAATATATACTAAAAAAAGAATAAAATAAATATTTAAGGAGAGCTCTGATACAACAAACGTGATTTTGCCGTTTTCTGCTCGATATTAATAACGGCAACAGGTAGACGCTTGAAATATTAAGCGAGCAAGACCGTAACGTCAAACGGACCTCACAATACTAACGCCATCTAGCGATATTTCACCAGTCAATTAGCTCTCATTTCTACCCAGCGCTGGTGGACAGGGGCTATACCACGCGCCACATATATCTGCCTAAAAGTTCATTACTTAATGCTCAGTTTTGATGCATTTTTTATGCGACGTCTTTACTCTCGGATTGTGTTCGAATCGCTTAACGGTATACCTGGTGCCTATTCAATTATTGAAATTATACCTTTATAGTTTTTGTAGTACTAGTAGTAGTGGCAATGAACTTTTAGGCAAAGTTAGGCGGCGGAAGGTATAGTCACGTTTACGAACATGTTGGTGAATGTGATGCGAGCCTCACCCGTTCAAGGTGTGCAGCGTCTTCTGCAGCTGTTCGTTGTCCCGCTGTAACCGCTCGGCGTCCTTCCCGCGGTCGGCGGCGTGCGCCAGCTTCTGCCGCAGCGCCGCCAGTGCGCACTCCTGCGACACGAGCCGCTTCTCAGACGCCGCCACCAGCGCGCTGTAATAGTAGATTGATAACCAAGGGTGGAAAGTGACCCAATTTACCCGAGATATTTTTTCATAGTTCGAGGGGAAATGGGTTATTTCACCCGAGTAAGGGCCTGGACACATGTCGCCGGTACGGTGCCGTCTACGGTGTCACGGCGCGGCGCCGTCAAACGGCGTCGTGCCGAAACACGGTGCCGCGTACGGTGCCGTACACGGCGCCGCGAACGGCGTCGTACCACGGCGCGGTGCCGTGTACGACGCCGTGCACGGTGCATCGCTTGGTAGTTTAACTAGTTTACGTTTTGCTGCTGAACGCATAACACGCAAGTAAAAAATGACCTCCATCATGGTTCATTAAAGACATGTATGGATTCACCCAATATCTTCGTTTCTGTTTTTTCTTCATTCGTCGTCTTAGCAGTAGGAGCAGGAGAATACGTTTTTCTTGGTCCATGTCAAGGCAAAAACTGTATACTTGTATATATTTAAAACGACAATTGTTTTGTATATTTGAACCGATGGTTGTACTTGCGTGTTATGCGTTCAGCAGCAAAACGAAAACTAGTTAAACTACCAAGCGATGCACCGTGCACGGCGTCGTACCACCGCACCGCGCCGTGGTACGACGCCGTTCGCGCCGCCGTGTACGGCACCGTACGCGGCACCGTGTTTCGGCACGACGCCGTTTGACGGCGCCGCGCCGTGACACCGTAGACGGCACCGTACCGGCGACATGTGTCCAGGCCCTTAGACACTCTACTTTTCATTTCGACTGTGAGGAAACTAAAATACTACAAAAAACCGAGAATAATAATAAATTGAATTTACTTATATATATCCAACCTCTAACGGTACCTTTTCGACTGGCCACTTGCCATGGCCGACTGTAAATAAAAAAAAAAACGAGTTGATCACGACGTGCATCTAGATGGCCATGCCGAAACGTAAAAAAAAATGTCATTGACGTAACTCGATGTCGTGGCTAGCCGAAAAATTAAAAAAAAAATACTTTCCATACTAGAGGAGAAAACGCAATTTTCTACCTGGCTATCTAACCATGAAAATTAAACTTTCCGAACAGGAGAGATGAAAACATATGTACATCCCTTAAACACGCTACACTCGAAACTGCATTTTACCTTTCGCCACTACTTTGAAAATATCACGTATCTAAAATGAATTTGTCAAAAAAATTGAACCTTGACGTAATGTTCATAAAGTTCATTCAGAAAAATTATCTGTTTTGAGGTACAAGTTTTTTTAAAAGTAGTGACGCTTTGTAATGTGAACGAAAAAGACACTTTTTTTTCAAATTTAACTCGTGTTTCTGTCAGCAGTAAAGCATAAGGACACTTGGTGCTGTTAGTTGGTTCAATAATTTGTTTGATTGTAAAATAATCTATGGCCGATACAGTGTAAAAGAACCATGTTTAAAAGCCATAAAAAATACTTATTTCAGCCGTAGAACATTCTACTGTTGGACATAAGCCTCCCAGATAAACCTCCAGTTGCTTCAGTTGGAACCGACTTTGAACCTGCAACTTTAACTAGATAATCCGTCCATCTCGATGGTGGACGTCCAATGCTGCGCTTGCCAATCTGTGATCTCCATTCGAGAACTTTTTGGCGGTTAAAAAAACATGTTAATATTATGGATGGATAGTGTCATAGTTACTCTTTGTGGCTGGCTTGAGCGGTGGCCTGTGCGAGCTGTTCCTCGAGCTGCTTGAGCTGCGCGTGCTGGGTGCGCAGCTGCAGCGCGGAGTGGTCGAGGCGCGACTGCAGCGCGGCCGCGTCCTCGCGGGAGCCCTCGCTCACCGTCGGGAACAGACGGAACATGCAGCGCTCCGTCACCTTGTTGCGGCATTGCGGACAGGACTTCGATCTGAAACGAAACCATAGATAGACTGTTGTTAACCGACTCAACAAAATTAAAGTGTCTCGGTCCATTTATGAAGGAAAACTTTAGACAATTAACAGTGTTTCCTTAATATTCCCATGGGGCCACATCTGAATGTGACACTAAAAAAATTAGGAGTATTCTCCTATACATATATTATTTATTATTATTAGAGCTCAAGTTTTTTTTTGTCTTGACATTTTTGCAATCACATAAGTATAGGTAGTCATTCAATATGATGCATGCCGTGGTGCTTATTATAATGTCAATAATGAGGCATCTATAGACGGCACATACTGACCTAACTATTATCATGTTAAAGTTCATTTATGCATCTTTTCTATAAAACATAATTTAAATAATATTTTCAAAGCAGCTAATGAGAACATTAACAAGCAAAGTTTTTTTTTTTTTTTTTCTTCTATTTTTTTTTTGAGGTTTAAGTGCACCTGTGTGAATATGCCAGCCTCATTGAAAGACTCAATGGCCACATTCATCAAACACTCCTATTGCGATGTTCAGATTATCTGGCTGCAAAGGAGTGCTTGATGAACCTGTAAATTCGTACTGCATTTTCCGATACAGGACTACTCAAAATAATATTCACTGCACCATTGGACAGGTCCAAATCACTCATACCTCTCACAGCTATCCTTAGTCACTACACACTCCACCAAAAAATGTATTAAGTCCTCAATCTTATTACAATCCGTGCACATTGGGAATTGAACTACTTTCATCATATTTAAAAATTTATTTAACGGAACATGACCTGACCGAACTCGAAAAGCCCACACAAGTAAATCCCTGGGGAGGCTGGTACAATCAAACCAGGGCACCCGGAAAATTTTGTTCTGCATTGTGTTGTACCAAATACCTTTTGTTTTTGATATCAAATTGAATGACTCTTGCCACATATCTAAGCACTTATTCCTTGCAAGAGTCATCAGTTCCGTACCATATGGTTTACATAGGAGTTCCATGCCATCAGTCACTGCCGTTTTAGCCACTCTATCTACTTCCTCATCAAGCAAACTTACAAAAACAAACAATTGAGTGAAATGTAATATTAGGTTAGAACAGAATAAGTAAATGTCACCTCTCTATCCACTGTGCCAGGCACTGGTGGTGGAAGATGTGGCCGCACTTGGTCACGTACAGGCTCTCAGCCTGGTTCACCAGGTCGCTGCATATTGTGCACTGGATGTGCATCTCTTCAAACCGATGTTTAGTTTACTAGGAGAATTCAAAAAACTTAAATAATTTAAATCCTTGTAATGTGGGGCGTTGGGAGACGAGTAAAGAGTACGACTTCCGAGTAAATACTGTCTTTATTAAATAAGCAAACCGAAAGAAAAATGGGAGGATGAAATAGTGAGAAATGCTGGCGAAAACTGGCTTACTAAAGCAAAGGACAGACACTTGTGGAACGAAATGGAGGAGGCCTTTACCCGTTGAGGGGTCCATATTGAAATTACTATTTATTATGAAATGAAATGTTATGCAATTTTTTTAATGTATATGTAATAATTGGAATAATGAAATGATTGATTTAAATATGTAATGCATGCACTTATGATTGTAAATGATGATGATGATTGATTCAAAATGGAAATAAAGAGGCTATAATAATAATTAAATAAGCTTAGAGCTAATATATAGTATACATATTGGGAGAGTGTGAGTGTGACGCAGCTCACACTACATCCTGAACTATTTTATTTTCCACTCGCTCAACATTCTCTGTTAGAATGCCACCCCCCCAGAACTGAAGCTTTTGTTACCTAGGAATCAAGTGCTGGAACAATATGCCCTCACCTATAAGAAGTTTAACATCAAAAAAATCGCACCCTTTGTGCAAGAAACGCGTAAAACAGGTACAAACCTAATAGGACTTACGCGTTTCTTGCATGAAGGGTGCGAAATCTTTTAAGAAACTTCTTTCTTTTTGACGTTGGATTATAAATATTTCCATATTATATAGAAATTTCTAAGTACTCTATGCTACGAAGATAAAATAAATATAATTTTAAAAAACACTAAGTTAGTAATTAACTTAGAGATTTATTCTCTTAGGTACAGTAGTAAAGTGGTTACTCACTACTTTTTTTTTTTTTAGCTTCGCGCTCTTGGCGCATTTAGGCAAACGGGGAAACGGAATTAGATAAGGGAAATGCATAAGGATCGGAATTTAGAAAAAATGGGTTGGGAAAGATCAGGGAGGGTAAAAGATAAATAATAATACTTATAGTTTGATATTGTTATGAGAAAGAAATGTATATAGAGCTTTAAATATATATAAGGAATTCATCATCATCATCATCAAAAGGAGGGATGGGACAGACACGGGAAACGGAACACCAAGGAGTGACAGCTGTTGTAGAAATGAGGAACGATCATAAAGTTGGCAGGCCAAGATTATAGATTATTCTATATTTTCAGGACAAACTAAGATTGATGTCCAATTTTTTTTTTGTGGCAACCATGTAGATCTGATTTTATAATGTATGATACAATCAGTCACAATATGTTTTAGCATTTATAAATACAAGTAATGACACTCGTCTGACTGATTACAATGTGCATGTATGTATGTAAAAACGAAATACCCCATTTTTTTATACAATAAAGAATTGGAATTGGAATTATGTGATTAAGATCACAGGGGACAGCTCCACATTCACATGCCGAGCTGTCCACTATACCCAATCTCGCAAGATGTTGTGGTGTGCAAACCAGGGTTGTTGCTGATGCAGGATTTTACTATATCAGCGGATGCTGATGCTGATGCTGATTTTCTCAGACCAATATCAGCGGATGCTGATGCTGATGCTGATATTAATAAATTACTTCAATAAATCATATCCTACTAGGAAATTAATAGTAAAACAATAAAAGGCAATTTATACATAAAAAACACTTTCAACTAATTGTTCACAAAACAATCAAATGAGGGAATAAGTGACAGCTTTTATTGTATAACTGTCTGTGATTGATCGAAACTTCCACGTGCCTCGCGGTAAGTCCCGCCTTCAACAAACACGTTACGACTTGAATATCAGCATTAAAAATCAGCATCGATTGTTGCTGATGCTGATGCGGATGCTGATATAAAAAACCATGCTGATTATCCGCGGATGCTGATGCTGATGCTGATATTCGCAACAACCCTGGTGCAAACATATCCCATTCGCATACTCACTACTTGATTTTCAATGTAATTTTAAAATGTAGGGTAGGGTGACGAAACTGTAGGGTGGCTGCATGTTTGTTTGAGGTAGTTCAGAAACTGTTTTTTTATCTTTTTTTTTTTTCATTTTTTATTTAAATACTTTTACACTGTTATTTATATTTCCCTTGATGGCGGCCTTAAGGCCCTATCCCATCCTATATATATATGTCACACTGCTGGGTACATGCCTCGTCTCAGAACGAGAGGGCTTGGGCCATAGTCCCCACGCGGGCCCAGTGCGGTTTGGGAATTATTTATTTAAATCAAAGAAATGATGTTTCTAGCTACTTTGAGTATACAAGAAAAGCAAACCCTATTTAAAGGTTATAATTAAATTATACTTAGCACACCCCCCCTACACTTTTCCATACCATACGAAAATTACGGGAAAAATCATTAGATGGCTCTCATTAATTTTTATGAAAACATTCAATTGCAAGTAAAAACATTCAACTTACCGTCGTTAGTTTGTAAACAAAGTTTAGTGCAACTTGAGAGTAAGAAAAGAAAACGTTTAGTGTTCACCGTACATCTATTATTTTCCGTTTTCCCATTTTGAACATAAGATTAAAGAAAATAATCAGTAAATAAAATAAAGCAAACAACACAACAGAAACCACCGAAACAAACCGTCCGTCCGTTCGTTGTTTGATTGACGTTTCATTGACGTTTCGTTACTGAAAGGCTATCTTTCAATAACAACAGCGTCTATTGTTTTGCACTTTTTTTACAAGGTCTCGAACCGACTAATAATTTGACTGACCTTAAAAATGCCTTAAAATAATTGTCTTGTATGCTTTACTTTAATTTAAATACGTTCGTGAGAATATTTTTCGAAATATTCTGTCTTTTGGCTTCTTCCCGTGGGCAAAAAGTACATGACACCACTCCCTCTCTTCCAAAATGACCAAAGACAAAAAATGATAACAAACATGGCGTCCCCATAAAGCGTAGACAGAGAATCCCTAGACGAATTGATAGCTTCCGTCGCATTCGCACAAGAAAAAGAGTAACTTACGCCAAATGTGTGTAAAGAAATGAGATGCAATGATTCGATTTTTTGTTTCGCCACGCGTGCCGGTTTTTTCAAGGTCAGGTTTGTTTAGCAAAGTAGTTTGCTAAACAAACTTGACAGATGCTCAGCTGATTTTGTTCGCGCTTTTAGAAAAAAGCTAGGAAAATACTCATAAACGTGATAAAATATTCACAATATTGCTTTAAAAAGTTTGTGGTTCAATATTCTAAACAATATTGAAGAAAAATATGGTGCGGTGTAGTATTTTAGGGTGTAAAAGTGATAGTGAAATGAAACTGCCCGACATATCTTTTCATTCGTAAGTATAAACGTTTTTAACAGTTATTAGGCCTTTTTATTATGTGCTAGATAGTATTCTAAAGAATGTCAAGTAAAATAAAGTAAATTAAGTACATAATACGATCAATAAAATAATCAAAAACAAAATAATCGTAATCATAACCTACAAATAAATTTTGTCCGGTGTTGCCAAATTTTCAATATTTGTTTTCCCACAATTTTTGGGTATTATTTTCTGTTGTGCATCTAATAAATATCATTAAATATTTTTAAGTATTAAGTAACATTTTAATTCCATTACAGTTTCCCGGAAAATCCTAATTTACACCAGAAGTGGATTGCAGCCAGGGGAAAGGGGGTGTTTGAACATAAGAGCCACTACGTCACTCCGACTTTAACGATAACAGTATCCGTTGGATGCGGGGGACGCAGGACCGACCACTGTGGCGCTTTTTTTATATAATAAAAATATGTTATGGTTTATATGCATGTTTTATTTTTATCGTTTACACTAGCCTTTGCCCGTGTGTGCCAAGAATTCATTTATCGGTATCCGTTATAAAATTCAGTCTGTGAAATTTCGATTTACGAATGAATCCGTTTCTTTGATAGGCAAAAGTACCGGCTTTGGCCACCTTAAGCCCGTTTTTGGCCAGTTGACATTTGGAGTCATATAAAAATAATATTTTTAGTGAGTTTTCAAAAGTTAATTCTGAAACGAATAAAGTTTGTAGTGATTTATAACTATACATTTATTTCAAACGTATATTTAAACAATAAATGGCCATAAACGGTGCAGTAAAAGGCGGAATATTTATTCGTTTTGAAGGGAAACCAGAGTTAATAGTTGACACCGAACAAATCAAAAGCCGTGGTGGCCTAGTGGTTTGACCTATCGCCTCTCAAGCTGAGGGTCGTGGGTTCAAATCCCGGCTCGCACTTTTGAGTTTTTCGAAATTCATGTGCGCAATTTACCACGAGCTTTTCGGTGAAGGAAAACATCGTGAGGAAACCTGCGAAGCAATTCAATGGTGAGTGTGAAGTTCCCAATCCGCACTGGGCCCGCGTGGGAACTATGGCCCAAGCCCTCTCATTCCGAGAGGAGGCGTGTGCCCAGCAGTGGGACGTATATAGGCTGAGATGAAACGGTACAGTGGCCAAAAACGGTACTTCTTAAATGTACATATTAAATCATGAAATGCCTATTATTTCATCATTTTCTTTTTATCTACTTAGTTAACTTTAGCTTGAATTATAAATATGTACCTTCCTGTATTAGTTGTCTATAAAAATTTAAAACTTAGAAAAAGATCGCATGTGACGTGGGGTAAATTACTTTGAGAGGGTAACCCTAATTATGCATGTACTCTTGTCTCCTGTCCCTTTCAGCGGCACGCTGAGCCGCCGTCTATAGTGTATTATAAGTCTATGCCATAAAGCGTCAGCGAGTAGAAGTTGTTTAGTTTTTTTGGGTAAAAGGATAGCCGCGCCTCCAGATTATGCGGGCACAGACGGGACGCAGCCTCGATGTCACCGTGCGGGAGAGGTATGGCGGGTGGAGCGATGGTTCGCGCGTCGCTTAGGGCGCGGCGGAGGCTGCGGCCGAGCCTGACTGGTGGTGTGTGTGCAGGCGGAGCGCGGCGGGCTGCGGCGCGCGGTAGAGCGCGATGCACGCGGCGGCGCGCTACGTGTCGGTGAGCGAGCTGTACTCGACCGACGAGGTGGAGCTGCTGCTGGACGAGATCCGCGACCTGGAGCCAACCAGCTGCCGCGGCGAGGACATACAGGTACCGCGCCACCGCCACCACGCCACCACTCCTCGCACCCTACGCAGGCGTTTACATCAGGATACTGATCGAATCAATAACTTAATTACACCCTTACATTAATTTATCAATTCTCTCACCTAAACTTGGCAGCTATGTGTGCTGCTGGCACCATCTAAGTTCTGCAGCACTCTTCCTGATGATTGTATCAGAACGCAAGCCTAGTGAACTTACTGTAACTGGGAGGGTTTTATGGTTCCAGTTACTTTCATGACATGAGATTGTTTAGAGAGTTTTGTTTGTTAGCAGTGTATGTTGTGATGTATTCAGTGCAATGATGATGATGATGTTTAGGTCATTGACTTGCAAAATATTAATTAAAGCTATATCATAGTATCACAATGATATATGATGGCTTTTGAAGCACACATTTTATTGTAGATGCAAGACATCAATCCATGTCAGTCCAGCTTGAGACAGGCATACAAGGTACAGTCAATGTCATAAATAAGTGATTACTTTGTATCTTGTTGCTTTCAGTCAGTATATAATTTCATATGGCTTTTCAAACATAACATTAAAATGACAAGGTACAAAAGTGATCACTTATTTATGACATTGACTGTACCTAATTGGCTAGTTGCATACTGTGGCTTGTCAAGCTTTTTTGCTCATTTGATCTTCACACAAGTTTGTGAACCTGGGTGACAGGAAGGAAAAAAGTATGTATAGTTGAGCCACAAGTTAGTATGCAAAAATGCAAACATACTCCAACTGGTGATAAAGTGTTGGGGATAGTGCAAACCTTTTTTATATCATGCACACTGCATGTCTGCAGTGTAGTATTGCAGGGGATGTTTTTATCTTAATAGTAGCCTGTTGCCCACAATTCCATCCGCATTTTGGAGTAAGCCATTTTTGTTTCATCCAGTCCAAATACAAGGGTACATGTACCGCGTTTTACGCGCGAATTACGTAAACTCATTACATTTTACAATAATACGTTCACTCGCAGCAAATATCACTTGGAAGAAGCTCCTGTCAGTTTCTATGGGCGTGTACACAAAAAACAGGGCCGGTATCTCCATGTCGGTATTATCCGGGCCGGGAAAGACTGTCACTCGCGACTGGCAGACCTGGCAGTACTGGCACCTGCCCGAGTGACGTGCGAGACGGAATGTGTACCGCACGATTCGAAACACGTGAGAGCACTCGCGCGTCAACCGCACTGATAGATGATCAGATGACATCGGGCCTGTCGGCATATTACGAGCACGGGCAGTGAACAGATTTGGGATGTCGGTGTTGCAGGACTTCGAGATCGCGGGCAGCGGCGCGGGCGCGGCGGGCGGCGCGGCGGGCGGGGGCGGCTCGGGCGCGCGCTCGCCGGCCGGCACGGAGCGCTCGTGGGACTCGCACGCGCACTACTCGCGCGCGCCGCCCGCGCCGCCGCGCCCGCTGGCGCCCGTCTACTGCCGCCTGCGGTACCTGCTCACCGCCACCGGCGCCATCACGCTCGTGCTCGTGGTCAGTTAGCAAACATTTCACTACAGGCGTATTCTGATTTAAAGTTTTTGAATCTGAATGAACTAGTTAAAATGGAAAGTACGAGTCACCGTAAAGTACTAGCTGATCGTTTGGTAGGGACTTGTGAAATTTTTTCCAACCATCCATACTAGGTGGGCACTTGAATAAATACTTTTTTACTTTTACTTTTTTTTTACTTACTTGGTATGGATCGTTGGAAAAGAATTCACAAGTTCCTATCAAACGATCAGAAGAGAATCAAAAGAAAGGCGGGCACCTGGTAGGCACTTGTGGAATTTTTTCCAACCATCCATACTAACTAGCTTTGTTTTTGTTATTTTATTAAAAACGTTTTGAGAATCGTTTAGAAGTTGGTTTGGATGGTTGGAAAAAAATCCACAAGTCCCTACTAGGCACTCGGCTAGTATGGATGGTTGGAAAAAAAACCACAAGTCCCTACTAGGCACTCAGCTAGTATGGATGGTTGGAAAAAAAATCCACATGCTCCTACTGGTGGGGGCTGGTAGTAAGTGGACATATTATTTTCGTACGGAATAAAGGAAAGATATTCCACGTATCTCTATTAGGGTGGATATAGCAGTGGGGATAGGTGAAACAGGGGAAAAAGTTGGAGACGGTCTACTGGTTGTATGTTCGTAACTATTAGTCGTCGCTTCGTTCGTGGTCGGAGCTAACGTAGAGCTGATGTGTGCAGGTGTGCAGCGTGGCGTCGGCGGCGTGCGTGTGGGCGGGCGCGGGGCTGCGCGTGTGGGCGCTGCCGGGCGCGGGCGGCGTGCGCGCGCTGCAGCTGGGCGCGCTGACGTCGGCCGGGCTGCACGGCGCGCTGCTGGCGCTGCACGTGACGCGCCTGCGCGCGCTGCTGCCGCTGCGCTGGGGCGCGCTGGGCGCCGCCGCCGCGCTGTGGAGCGCCGCCGCGCTGCTGGCCGGCGCCGCCGCCACGCTGCACGCCGTGCTCTCCGCGCCCGAGTACGGCGCCGCGCCGCACTCGCTGCTCGCGCTGCTGCACGCCGCCGCCGTACGTATACTGTGCACTACCACTACCACATGGTTACGGGCCCGCTTTGAGAACCTAAAGTGAAAGAAAGAAAAAAATCGGTCAAGTGCGAGTGCGAACGACTCGCGCATGTAGGGTTCCGTACGATGCGGTCGTGTCGTTTTATTACAGAGTTCCTCTGGCCAACGTCTAATTTCATCATCAGATCAGCTCTACGTCATAATAATATTGCATTGCCATCGGATTTATACACATGTCATCCTGCGGTGGTAGGACCTTGTGCAAGGTCCGCCCGGATTGCTACCACCATCTTGCTCGCTAATCCTGCCGTGAAGCAGCAGTGCTTGCACTGTTGTGTTTCGGCAGAGTAAGACAGCCGGTGAAATTACTGGAACTTGAGGTATTCCAACTTAGGCCTTAGGTTGGCAACGCATCTGCAATACCCCTTATGTTGCAGATGTTTATGGGCGGTGGTGATCTCTTACCACCAGGAGACCCACTTGCTCGTTTGCCTTCCAGTCGAATAAAAAAAAACATGCACGCAAAAATTTCAGCTAAATCGGTTGAAGATAGCCACTTCAAATATTTAAGTTGAAATATTAATTCCACCCCAACAAACAACTAGTTACATTACTAGTTAATAAAAACATGTCACCAAAATGTAAGCACTAGGACTAGGTGCAAGTATTTTGAATAAATAATAATTTTAAATTCTCATGCTCTTTGGCTGTCGCTCTGTAGTAGGCTGAATAGCGCTTCAGACTTATGCCATGCTCGCGCCAGAAAAAAATGTACAATTTAAAAAAAAATATTAGCGCGGTAATTTCGGCCGACGCACGGCGCGTACTTATTATTATTAGTGAATTAATCATAACCTGATTTTAAATTTTGACCTTGTAAATAAATATTGTTACTTAGTATAAATTACAACGGACATTTTTTAGTGTAAAAAACATTAAACATAGCGGCTGTGAGTGCTTAATTGACGTCGGATTTTGTGAAGTGTGTGTAGTGTGTGTCGGAGGTTTGTGGATCATAAATTGTTATTTAGTCTTAATGCTGCACACAAAAATAAACCACGGCCTTAGAGATAATTATTATACTATCGAAGGTTTTATAAAATAGCGCTAATAAAATCACAAATGAATAAGTAGTTAAACATTAAAAACAACATAGGGTCACTCGCGTTGCCCCTAGCAACTGACGGCCGAATCTTAGCAGCCTAGCAACCAAAAACCGCTGAATGAAACACGTTTATTGTATGAAGACCCCCCTTAATTTTTAACTTTATTTTATTTTTAGTATTTGTTGTTGTAGCGGCCACTGTAATACATAATCTGTGAAAATTTCAAGTGCCTAGCTATTACGGCTCAAGAGATAGAGCCCCGTGACAGACGGACAGACAGACAGACAGACAGACAGACAGACAGACAGACAGACAGACAGACAGACAGACAGACAGACAGCGGAGTCTCAGTAATAGGGTCCCGTTGGCACCCTTTGGGTACGGAACCCTAAAAAGGAAAATACTTTTTATTAGAGACTTTGACTCGCAGACTATTACAGACACGATCGACACACGAAGAATACATTGTCACACAACGAAGCCATCTCTGCATAATGCCGATAGAGTGCTGCGACTTATACAAAATTCTCTTCTGATTTAAATTCAAATCAAATTCAAATTCAAATCATTTATTCAGTAAATAGGCCGCAGTGGGCACTTTTACACGTCATATTTTTCTAAACTACCAGTGCTTTCGGAAAGACCATCATTGCCAAGAAGAATGCGCCCGCAAGAAACTTGGCAGAAAGTCATTTTTTCAAAATATTTTTTTTTCATGTTTTCAAAATAAAATAATTACAAATAAAATACTTAAAAACTACAGTAAACAATTAAACAAAAAATTACAAAAAAAAATAATAATAATTAAATAATAATACAGGGATGTATGGAGTCCCTTAGTTACAAAACTAAACACTAACTATATTTGATATAGGTTTTATCTATTCTTGGACACTGTGCGAGTAAAGAAAGACGTCCTGCTTGATTTGAATTTTGTACAAGAAATGGATTTTACACCTCTCATTTGTAAATTTTCGAAATTAATCATATGGTTCATGAACTTTTTCACTTTCTAGATTTTGAAGCAAATACTTAATAGTCCATTATAGGTCAAAGTCCCTAAATGTCGAACTCCCCGTATCTATTTAATTCTTCGAACGTCATTTTAACTAGGTCAATTCCTCGAACTTCTAGTCGGTCGGAGCATGACACAACCTAACCTATGTTTTTTCAAGTTTCCGGCGCATGCCACGCGTAACACGTGTTTAGGACGCAAAGCCATAGACACACGAATGAAATAGACAGACTGGACATTCGGGGAAAAATGGACATTAAGCCGGCGAAAAGACTGAAAAGCAAAAAATAAGCCTTTTTCATTTAACCTTAATTTAGGTATCAGTTTGAAGTCACTGTCTCAGCACGAGCCAGGAGGAGTGATAGAAGCCCGTCAGGTAGACGAGACGACTATAGGTCTACTTTGGTTTTTTCGGCGGTTTAATTTTTTTGTTAAAAAAAGTTTTTGTAGCCTAAATTCAATAAAAATATTTCAAGTGTGTCATGTATTTTGCGCGTCGTGTTGCAGGGCTTCGGGCTGGGCGGCGCGCTGGCGGCTCTGGCGCTGGCGGGGCTGTCGCTGCGCGGCTGCGCGCGGGCGGGCGGCGCGGGCGCGGCGGCGGCGGGCGGGCGCGCGCGCGGCTCGGGCGGCTCGCTGGCGGCCTACCGCGCCGTGCCGCAGCCGTCCACGTCGCGCCACGACCCCTTATAGTGAAGGCCGGCCGCCGCCGCCGCCGCCCCGGACGCCTTTTCCACTGACTTTTGACCGCGTGCTGTTTGTGTTGGCGCCGACCTTCCGTTCGCGACCGGTTCGATGCTAGTCCGTTAGGTTTAGGTTCGTAATGTTAAGCGTCGACGTTCCTCGACTAGTCGGTTTGCACAAATTCATTCCTAGTCTCTTTTAGCTTTACGGGCGCGGCCGCCGCTCGAGCGCGGCGTTATTATTGCGTTAAGAGTAATATTGTTGTATAGAGGGGCCGCCCGCGCGGCGTGTCAGATTTTATTTCGTACGGTAACGCTTGTAATGGATCAAATCGTTTGCATGATAATATATTAATTGTTCATAAGCGACATGTACTAGGGTTTAAGGAGAAATTGCGAAATATACTAAGAATTGTTAAAGGAAATAATTTTATACCTACTGTCTGATCTCATACTCGTTCCATGAGCTTACGGGTCGCCGGCGCTCGTCCGCCACGTGTGGCGTGTGGCGCGGCCGTGTGGCGTGTGGCCGGGCGAACGCCACGATTGTTTTCATCGTCCGTTTCATTTACAAACTATATATCAAACATATCACAATATTGTTTGAATTTGTTTCCTCTCCAAATTGAGCAAATAATGATGTTTTGGATTCGACTTGCCCGGCCGCTTGCTCCGGCGGCTCGATCTCGGTAAACTATGTGCGAGTGATTTTTACTTTTCAATTTTAATTATAATATATGGTTTTTATACATAACAGTGTTTCTTTTCATTTCCTTTATAATTTTGATAAAAAAATTTTTTTATGAAAACCGTCTATACTTAATACATATGCGCTTCACCAATTAATAAATGATCACTGTCGCTCATGGACTTATACACTACCACTGGGACTGCTGGTGCATTACCAGCCTTCCAAAAAGTGGCTCAAAAACTCTCGCCTCTCCAGGGATCAAACTGCAACGGGTGCCTTTAAGATGGGCAAACCTCAACTGCTAATCCATAAGGGGTAAGAACCGCACGGTGGAGGCATTTGCAGCGGCTCTACCTCCAGTTACAAGAGTTTTGGATCCGAGTTCAATTTAGCAATCATTTATCGAAATAGTTTATCAGAGACCCGCTTCACCACCTCGAGTCGAGACCACAGCTTGCGTCCCGCGGCATTTCCCATTAGTGCCTTTATCACTTACAGCCGCTAGTTGATCCTTATCGAAGGAATTTTGGTTATCAGCCATCACGACATGAGCGACGCTGTATCTACTTACTTCGCAAAATATTCCATAAACTAGGTACCTATCTGATTGTTAAACCGCGTGGAACCACAAAGCTTGAGGTCCCGGGTCCGATTCGAACTATTTAACTAAAGTCAGTGTTTTAACCCAGTATTGCTGCCCCATCTCAACTTTCCACCCTGTATACGCACCCACATTGCGGCCGTTCCTACATTAGTCTTTATTCCGGACTGCCTTTAGTAAAGATAATATTAAATCACTGATTCTTTGTTGAGGCGGATTAAAACTAATCTTAATCTAGTATTATAATTACAAATTATCGAAACTACTTACGATAGATTCTGTTTATGCAATACCAGATAAGAGGTGGTCGGATGAGTGGAAGAGCACGTTAAGTACAGCTCATGGAATTATAGGTACCTAAATTCGGATAGAACCTTATCTCATTTCGAATTAATCCATTGCGTGACAACTAGCACGGTCTAACTTAGTTGTTGAACCGGGATCGGCGACGCCCCGCATCGGTCTTTGACGGTCGACTAGGAACCACGGATATTGCACTTAATGACCTTATAATGACGCTATTTCAGTTACGGCCGTGCTCACTGTACCTGGGAAATCTCGCGCGGAACCTTTTTAATGCGCGGGGGCACGCGACGCGGCACCGCGCTCGGCCCTGCGGCCCGGCACGGACCGGCGCCGTCCAACCATACAGCGATGCTATTATGGCTAATGAACTTGACAGTTAATAATAGCTGAATAGTGCCCTTATGGTGCCACTAATACACTGAAAAAAAGTAACAAAAGTGACTACAAAACTAAGGCCTATTAGTAGCTAAAAGTTAGACTTTTTTTTTAATGAAAAATTGTTTTATTTGTTAGGTGATGTCTTACAAAATCGTTTTGTAAGTTAGCTTTATTTTGGTTTCTAATTGGTAAATTTTAGCTAAACGTAGGCTAAACATTAAACTATACTCGGGGCCATAATTCGAGAGACAACTTTGACAATTCATTGTGCACAAGTGTTGCCACAGACAGGGTAGTGCTGTTCGTGTCGATATTAAAAAATATCACGGCATTGGCTTCTATCGATATTTATCCATTATTTATGGTGACAATACCAAATTAGTTTAATAATTTACTTTGCAATGTAAGATCATTTAAAGAAGTGCAAATACAAACCAACGACAATTATTTATTGTTTTGATTGGCCTCACCTAAAATTCGCTTTATTTATTTTATATACACATGATATGATTGTTGTCACCAAGGGCGCTAACAAGTAATAATTTCATCATTACCTTCACAAGAGGCGCCATTTTGTCAACGATAATGTAGCGATTGGCGGGGGCAGGGGGACTACTACGAAATTCGAAGTTTTTATCGTACCGTCCCTCTCACTTTCATTTTAAATAATATTAACGCCAGCAGGATAGCAAGATACGGAGTTCGAATTTTACACTTCGTAGTATATAGGGCCAAGGGCGGGGGCCGGTGCGGGGCATTCGTCGATTTTTCACTTTGATTCGTAATGGATCGTAAA
Organism: Choristoneura rosaceana; assembly: GCA_037349165.1. NCBI lineage: Eukaryota > Metazoa > Arthropoda > Insecta > Lepidoptera > Tortricidae > Choristoneura > Choristoneura rosaceana. The sequence continues at coordinate 196,104 of JAZBNJ010000038.1, read as the reverse complement.
CCTCAGCAGGGCTACTATGAAACTCAAAACTAAAAATCGAATCGTAACGTGCATCCCTAATTCGTGTAACAAACTTTTGTAACCCATTCGGCTTCCATTTCCCGGAGTGTTTGAATCTGTTTCGTGGTTTTCTGCATCTCTCGCTCACTGTGCGTATTTTATCTGTTACGTTTTTGTTTTGTTTGGTTAAATTTTCGTTGTGTTATATCTTTGTTACTTTGAATTGGTACAAAAAAATCCCTCTTAGCACACCATTTAGTCGAATCGACAATGAATATCGATATCGGCTACATCACTATTTAATTTCATCGAACCCTGGTAACCCTTTACCTGTCATTGACTTGTCAAAGTTGTCTCTCGAATTATGGCCCCGAGTTTAGTTCAGTTGTCCTTTTTTTTCAGTGTACTAAATCGATACTAAAAGTATTTACGTTTTCGGAGGCGGGGTAAACAAAGTCGTGCTAGCGCTGCGCCCTTATCTTAAGAAATCACAGCTTTATCAATAACATTGTGACTACATTAGCGCTATCTGCTGCCCGCGACACTCCGCGAGCTGCCGGCGCCGCCGACGCAGTTAGTACCTTAATATCCTGGAAAAATTCTACGGCAATCTCTACAATCTGCCGCATAGGTACCTGGTGCTGAAGCTTGGACAAATTAATTTAGTCGAGTGCCTAAGCTAGATACCTCCAGGTTTGAGCGTAATGTCGGAGAAGCTGACGGAGAGTGCGATCCTGCGGGAGTACTACGCCGACACCGCCTACATCACCACGCCAGAGGGCATCATGAAGGTGCTCGCCGTGGTAAGTACTTACCTGCATAACTTTTCAGGGGACAAAATCCCTAATACAATTTTTTGCTGACTGTACTTGCATTTCATTCTAAAGTACCTACATAAGGGTTTCTAGTTTAAATTCAAGTCAATGCTATCCGATGTTACCTACTTGTCGAAGAGCCTGTCCGGCGAAGATGATTTTGGACACTTGTCATAATATAATAATATGGTATTATCCCCCTTCCTATATAAGCGTAATAATGAAGAATTACTGACAAATTTTTGACACAGCAAACAAACCAAGATTTCTCTAATTACCGTTAATAAAAAGATAATAAGTACCTAACTGATTATCGATCGCGATAGTAGATCGTATCGGTGATAAGATAACGAATGAACTGGAGTTGAATGCGTTTGCGAATGCACGCATACCTTTAATTGCGGATAACGATTTGGATATCACTTCGGTGCAGTTTGTAACGTCATTAACGGTTTTAGCTGAGATACCTACGTTCTAATAACCTAACATGGTGGGTTATTCTACCACTTAGGCTCCCAGCCGTATTTTTCCGACGGCACTCTAGAGTTTATTTTTCTAAACCTCCCCCTTCGCTTTACATACTGAGTGACGCTTTCTATTTTTATCTGATCATCCTACGGCTAGGCAGCGCCCTTTTGAAGGCCTATTCATATATCCACAATGAAGTGTTATCGCTCACGTTGAGAATTCAGTTAGGGTATATCGTGATGCGAGTTGGATTGTTGGTGTGTCCGTCCTCACGGCATTATCGTCGCGTGGTTGCAGCTGGGCTGCCTGGCGGCGGGCGTGCTGTTCCTGGCGGGCGGCGGCTGCGCGGGCGCCGGCTGGCTGGCGGCGGGCGGCGCGGCGCTGGCGCTGGGCGGGGGCGCCGCGCTGGCGCTGCAGCTGGCGGCCGGCCCGCTCGGCGCGCCGCAGCTGGCGCCGCACGCCTGGTTCTACGCGGTACACTCTAATTCAATAGAATCTGACGATCCTGTAGACACTTCCAGCATTAATATGAACACCGGGCTGCCTAAGGCTTTGTGATGGAACTATTATTCTTTTATAATTCTTTTTAGATGATAATTGCAACAACAGGGACATATATAATCAAACGTGCCCACTATAGGGTGTATTAAAAGTGTAGAAAATCGTCAGATTCTGTTGAATTATACTTTACGTGGGGCAGCGGCTGCGCCCGCGTGTACTGAGTGGCGGAGTGTTGCAGGACGTGGTGGGCGGCGCGGCGCTGGCGGCGCTGCTGCTGCTGGGCGGCGTGCTGAGCCTCACGCTGTGCGAGCTGCGCGGGCGCATCGCCTACGTGCACGCCGTACGTACACCGTACACACACACCCCGCGCGCCGGACACACTGATACAATGAGCGTTTTTCCATGAGCCGGCCTGGTACCATCCCCCAAATATGTGGTCTACCACCCTAAAGTTGATAATCGTTTGCATTTCACAAAACAATAATGCTAAGTTGGACTTTAACGACATATTCATTTGATAGGAACTTGTTTAAAAATTGATAAACCACTTATTTGGCTAATGGTACCGGGGAAGCCAAAATGTATGGCTCGCTTTTTCCTTTACCGACGCTGGCGCCGGCCCGGCGTCAAGTCCCGCCGGCGCCGTCGCCGTCGCCGAGGTAGCGAGCTTCTCATTCGGTGCCGGCCCGGCAAAACTGCATGTTGTATATGAATTGTGCTGAAGTCCGTGTCAGTAGCTGGTACTGTACCACTCACCGGGCGTAAACCGGCATCGACACCGGCGCAATGGAAAAACGAAGCTCCGGCGTCAGTGCCGGTGCACGAGCTTGCCAGAGCTGGGCCGGCTGCTGGTGAGAGACGCCCGTAACGTGTTGATGTGTGCAGCCGCTGGCGCTGGCGGTGGCGCTGCTGGCGGGCGGCAGCGCGGCGCGCGCGCACCGCGAGGTCACGCGGCGCTGGGACGCGGCGCGCGGGCCCGCGCGGGAGCCGCGCCGCGCGCCGCCCGCCGACGTCGACGTCTGACCGCCGCCAAGCACGGCGCGCAAGACACGTGCCGCCAACGAACACCAAACGGACGGAGTATAGAGGTAGTAGGATGAACCGTTCACTCCCGGCAGCACATCACAATTGACGACCACTTCAACGATAACAAAGAGAGAAGAGTTTTTTGTTACGTAGCATTAAGAGCGTCAACAACTGCTAAAATTTAATATTATAAATGGGAAAGTAACTCTGTCTGTCTGTCTGTTACGCTTTCACGTCGAAACCACTGAACTGATTTTGATGAAATTTGGTAGGTATATAGGTAGTTTGAACCCCAAAGATCAACATAGGATACCTTTTATTCCGATAGAGGGCGCCACCGCGCGATAACCTAGATCTGCGCAGACGAAGTGGCGGGCATAAGCTAGTAAAAAATAAAATGAGGCACCACAGAACTGGCATATTTTTAACCGACTTCAAAAAAATTTTTTTTTTATGTTTGTTATCTCAGAACTCCGTCAATTATGAACCGATTTGAAAAAAAAAATTGCGTTCGTCTATGAATGCTTTCAATTAGGTCTCATAAGCACCAAACCAGGATATGATGATTGGATCCCAAGGAAATCGAGGGAACTCTTCAAATGTTGTCAAGTGCTAAGGCACCAACTTCAGACTGGTAGAAAATTATTTTTATGGTTTTTGTTTGGTCGGTTCAATTTTCATTTGTTATAATTTTTTTATCGTTTGAAATTGAGAGCAATATTGTATGAAAATATTCATATCCTAATTAATCCATTTCTAGTCTTTTTATATTCTACATGGATTTTAGTAATAGCTTATATTGATCTAAGTCATATCATGGACGAAGTATAGTAGTACTCTATTTCATCCAGGTCATATTGAACTTGAGAGTGTTAAACAGGGTGGACAACTGTCTACAGGGTGGAAAGTTGAGATGATATGAGAAAGTATAATTATCATACCAAAAATGGATTTGGCATCCTTAAATTATCCGAAAAAATGATACTAAACACGATGCAGTTACTTTATTTACGAAGATATTGAGATTAGATTGGAGCACAGCGGAGCCACTCCCCCCTCCCCCCCTGCCACCCTGCACGATGGCTGCTCGTGGCTCCAGGTCAGAATCAACTCGGTTTTCCTATACTTAGGTACCCCTGGGCAAAGTGGCTTCCTTGGTTGAAAAAGTGCAAGGTTTGGCCCAAAATAGGCTCTAAGACTCCAGTATTAGTTAAAATGTAATGTAATACAAATGTAATGTTGTATGTGTGTAATATGTTGTAATGTTTTAGTTGTCTACATACTGTTTAATTTAATTTAAGCATAAAGGATTCATATTTGTAAAAAAACAACATGCAAACATTCACTTAGCAAATTAGTACTCTACGAACTGTATGGAAAAAGTTTTCTTTGATTTGTGGTCTCAAAGAGTGTTTTAATCCTTGATAGAAATGGGACCGATTGGCATTAAAAAAAAAGTCAAATCTATTGATTTTCTCGCTGACTGTACATATCTTATCAAAAATCTGTGAATGTCGATTGTCATCTCATCACTCAAAAAGTTAGTAAAGGTCTCCTAAGAACATTTTCGCATAGCAGCAAGGGACCTAGTAGCTGCCCTTGCTGCCCCATCTTGACTTTCCACCCATAAGCAATCTTGATTTTGATTATAAGAAATAAAAAGCATAAAAATAAGTACTGTCAGTTACTAATATGTTTAAAATAGAACTATTTTTAAAATAAAACTTACGTATGTAGGTAATTTAACATAATTTATGTTTGTGTTGTCTATATTAGGTTCTCATCTGAGTACCAAACACCGAAACTACCGTACAATGGCCAACCGATAGTGTCTCTTTCAACCTCGACAGTGGCAGAATCATTGATAGTATAGGTAGATGGAGCTACATTTAAAAAAAAATTAATTGAACTGAATAAAACTATTGCAATGCAAGTGTATGCTGAACTGAATGTTTCCTTCTGCCATATTTTGTTTACACTAATTCTATTTTATATATTGATTATTTTTATTTTCTATAATTCTGGAGTGGAGCAGACAATTTCTTGTAAGCCAACAATACAGTACACCATGTTGACAAAACATAATAGATATTCAATAGCTATTATAATAAAACTTGCATCAAGACAGTTTTGTTATTCTTAAATATTAGATTTCTTTTTGTATTTATCAAGGTATTGTAATTCACTCACTCGCATAGTGGCCACTCAAGAGCACTCCACGTGTCTGCTGAGTGCTCCAATGATGTCTTGACATTCCACATTCTACACTGTATAAAGCGTGCATATGATTAGAATGACAAATTTACTGGAAGTGAAAAAACAAATTTGAAATAATTTTGTAAAAACAAAGACTGTATTTAGGTATAATTTGTAACAATGCTTAGGAATATAAATTAAATCTATAATAACCAGCACCAAGTACTTTGTAATTATTTATGGCACTAGCTTGAAGCACCAGAAGCAAAATATTTTTGTACAGACTCCGCAATACTCTCTGGGGTGGGCTTCTCGGCAACACCTGCTATTTCCACACCCAGGTTTTCTATCTTGTGGGCCGTGGAGTTGCCGATGGCGAAGTATGGCAGCCGCGTCAGCCCATTGCTGAAGGTCTGCAGCTGGCGGTGGATGTACTCGCAGCCCGACGGGCTGAAGAACACCATGCAACAGAGACTGCATTCCAATTGGCTCAGTTTGATCAGATCTTCTCTTAAATTCTCATTCTCCTTAGTTTCATACACAGTAAGAGAGTCCACCGAGATTTCTTTAGATTGAAGCATGTCTGGAAGAGTTTCAGAGCTCAAATTACCACATGGGAACAGGAATTTGGCCGGATCTGTGTTCTCGGCGAGCACGATGTCTGCCAGCGCGGCGGCGCTCCCGGCGGCGGCGCCGCTCGCGTCGAGGCCGAGCCGGGCCCGCGCCAGCCGCGCGCTGGCCGCGCCCACCGCGTACAGGCGGCGCGCGCGCCACGCCTCGAACTTGCCCACGGTCCAGCGCTGGGCGGCCGCCTCCACGGCGCGCGGGCTCGTCACTATCAGCCCCGTGTAGCCTTTGTCGTTCAGTTTCTCGTCCAACTCTGTCAGGTTGACGTATGTGAAGTGCAGCGGCTCGACGAATATAACCTCGTAGTCGTGATCGCTGAACGCCCTGCGGTAGTCATCCGATTCGCTCTTGAACAGTACGACTCTCTTCATGGTGGGCGCTTGCTGCTCGACCGAACAAAGACGACCCTGAAGCCACAAGGAAATAGAGTGAGTTTATTTGCGACGCAACACTGAATTAATGAGGTGGTAAGCGCGAAACTATCCAGTAAAAAACTGACTCGACGGAGGTTCGAGACGAAAGGAGTCGATATCACTGCGTTACAAAATGCAGGTAGACTCTACTTACATTTATTCCAATTTATTGAAAACGTCTCAAGTTCTAATTTAAAAGTTTTGGGTATTCAAACTTTCGTTTGATGTTTCCGTGTACCAGACAGTGACACTCGTCTGACAGATCGATCAGCTGACAGCTGTCACAATTTTTTTTCTTCGTGAAATGATGTTTCAGTCACATTATTAAACGTTGCAAAATTACGTCACACATAAACAATGTCGTGGGCTATGAAACGTTTTGCTGTTATTTTGATAGACATTCATTCGACTGACAGGATCATTTCGTTTTAAACGGAAAAGATTTTTCCTGACGCACTCACATTTTGGCCCATATTAAAAAATTGAATCTGAAATTTATTAGATACCTCACAAAGGGTAAAGGGTATTTTTATGTTTACTTTACAGTGGATCATTCTCCGATTCTGTCGGAGAAGCAGTGAGAGGGCGGAGAGGTGCCGATGCCGCTGAGCTCGCTGCGCTGCTGCTGCTCGGGCGGCACGCTGGTGCTGACGGCGGCGCTGACGCTGCTGCTGGTGCCCAGCGTGCCCGACCTGGTCACGCGCCTGCACGACGACGACAAGCCGCGCGCGCACGTCGCGCCGCCGCTGCCGCGCTTCTCGGTCGAGCGCCTGCGAGCGCTCTGCCCGCCGCTCGACCTTTTCGCCACCGTTATTATGCTCGTCGTCGGGTTCTTCATATATCTCTGCGAGTGGATACAGAGAAAACTGATGGAGAGGAGGATAGTTAAGGTAATTGAGCGGCGCCCCTCCGTCGAGGCGGGGTGAGGATGTAGATGTGGCCGTGACGACCCTCGCGGCAAGTATGTCATAACTTTTCGCGAAGGTATTTGTGAACTCGCGAAGTTTGCCAACGGGTGTAAATTATTTGGCGAGAAGTTTGACGAAGCAATTTGTAAGTTGGACCTTTAGGTGCGTCTTCAAATTGGGGAAGATATCGCAAAGTTCGCGCGCGGGAAGCGGAAATTTGGAAAGGCGAGTTGTTGCTCACATAATGGAATTTGCATAAAGAGCCCGCATTAGTGGGTCCATTTACGTCAATTTGTCGCAACAACTGATTGGCCGCGTCACACACGCCCCGATCCGATGTGATGTTCACTCTGATTGAGCGTAAAATATTTTTAGGTTGGTAGGGTTCTGTAGCCATTATTGGATTTCGTATTACGTAGGGAATCTTGTTTTCAAATCCCACCCAACAGTTTACATTTTAGAGGGAAGGGGGGGGGGGGGACGCTTAACATGAAAATTTAAAGCACTTTAAAGTTGAATATTTCACAAATACATGTCACTGAATTGAAAAATCGTAGTGGCAACCCCGCAATGGTTTTAAAAAATCTATCCATCGATATCCCACAATACTTATAGCACAGAATATATAATAGTACTTATAGGGTTAGTCGAGAAAATAAATCATCCCCACTTTATGTCTATACCACTTTGTCGGCGTGACTAATATGTAGGTATATTCATGCCAAATCATAACTTTCTAGCTGCCTCTGGCTTGCCGCGGACGAACAGATGACAGACGGACTGACTGACATCTTATTTGAAATTGAAAATCTTTATTAGACTTGATTTCTGGTGCTCATCTGATATAAAATTGCTATACCAGAGAGTGCACATAAAAAAAAGTGCACATAATATTCCATGTACCTACCTATCGGATTCTGATGATCGGAGGATTTGAAATTATGACATAATAGCTATAGGTAGCCGGCAACTTCGCCTGCGTAGAATTCGTTTATCGCTATCCCGCGGGAATTCCATATTAGATAAAATTAAAAGGTCTGACTGGGGAGGAGCGGGGTCTCCTGGCACAGATTTCTTTGTAAACTTAATAGGAGATCTCTCATCTCGTTAGTACAATGTCTTAATTAACAACAATAAATCTTTTTAATTTTTAATTTTCATTTTCAACTATGCAATTTTTCGGAAGAAAACATGCTATGTCCTCCTCCGGGAATAAAACTACCTGTACTTATACCAAATTTTACTTAAATCGGGTCAGTAGGTTCAGACATTGCCCCCTAAAACTTCACAACTCTATGGGTCGCGAGTTGCGGCTCACACCGGAGCTGGACGAATACTCGAGCGTTTTGACCGCGCGGTCAAACGTCTTTAGCGTCTCACGTTTATATCATATCACAACGGAAAGACAAGTCACAAGAAATTTAATCACGCTAAATTCAGCATCGGTATTGTCTTAAATTTTCATAAAAAAGTAACCCTGGGCATTACCTCTTTTGATAACACCTGCGAAGACACTGACAAAAAAAAGTTGCAAAAATGCTGAATATTCGCCCAGCTATGTCCCTGGAGCTCAGGCCAGCGCGTTTCGTGCAGGTGAACAAGTACTTGTTGGCGAGCGTGGAGCGGCTGCGCGCGTGGGACGCGCAGCAGGAGCAGGTGGAGGGCACGCTGCGGCTGGTGCAGGGCGCCGCCGCCGAGTACAACCTGCTGCTGTTCCTGCTGCTGCGCCGGCGCCGCGCCCCGTCCGGCCTGCCCGCCTGCTACCTCGACAAAGACCTCGCCGACGACCAAGGCTAGCCGCCAGGAGACGCCGGCCACACATTTATTTTATATACGTGATTAATACATACCTGTTCTTATCAGAGTCTTTTAATTAGGTACTTCTAAAAACATTAGGTCCTGTATTACCGTTTTCAGCTACGTGGTCAACCAACACAGTCTTAAATCTTTCTTTGTGAGAAGAGGCTGGGGATTATGGTGGCTGATTCTCAAATGAGTTTCTACATTCGTAGGTTTGTACTATCAATTCAGTAGGTAACGCTTATACAAAGCTTGTACGCAATGTCATATTATGTCTGTGCGGGGTCGTGATAGCATAAATAGTGGAGCAGAGCATCCTCCATAATACCTATACATTACACCCCCTGCCGTGATTCTCTGATCGGATAATATTCTAAACGAGTCTAAGAGAGATGCTATGACTATGAGTATGCTCCTTGATAAAGAGTTGTCGTGACAGTAGTCGTGCGTTGAAGTTGCACTGACCAACAAGACCTACTGACGGAACGAGATTCACTTAAGCATTTACCTAAGCTCTGGTTATCTAAGATAGCGATGTCATGTTATGTATGACAGCACGTCCTACCGCTATCCTAGGAAACCCGAGCTTCAGAGAACTGCACATCTAAACAGGGCCTGCGTCCTGTGGGGTAAGCAGAAGTAATATGGACCACCCGGCGACAGGTGCACGCCAAATAACGTCATTTTACGGCTTGTGGCTTGTCTGCGGAGCAGAGCTCTCGGCGCAGGGCGTCGTAGGTACCCCTTGATATCTATTGCAAGGCGCATGGCGCGGAATACAAAGCGGCTGCCGCGCGGCGGACGCGCGTGACCCTCTGTCGCACGCTTCAAATTAAACTAGGAACATTCGTTTCGCACTCCGCTGGCGTTCAATTTCACCGTACACAGGGGACGGCGGGGCAGTTGACCCGACGGATATGGTACCGACTTTACATGTTATATGCGGGCATCAAATGTCAATGGTAATCGTAGGTCGTCGCTGCGCTTGTTAGGGCGCGACAAAGGCTCGCGCCAGGGTCAGGCTTTGTGCGGCACGTCGCCCGCTCGTTAGGCCTCCGCTCGGGTCTCTAGCCCGTCTTAAGCCTTCCTTCAAATAAATTTCCTCCCGATTTGATGCCTTTCAGACAGCACACTGAATCACTTGCGCGTGTGTGGGAGTTATCGCGCCTGACGTCCCCGAGCCTACACAATCTGAAACGTACGTGTTTCCAAATAGAAAGGAAAGAAAAAACAGGGATCCGAGAACCTTTATTAATTGTTATTGGTAGGTAACTACTGATTCGATGGTTTAATGAAAACAACACTATATCAATCATTAAAGTACCTAATATTTAATCGAATAAGAAAATTATTTTCGAGGTGGTTCAATGTCAGTTGGGCGTTTAATTAAAGTACCTATAAAGAACCTATTACTATCACTTATCAGTTCATGTGAGAATCGGCCTTATTATTATTTTGCGTAGGGCATTGCTAAGCAATAAGTAGGCGAATAAAAGATAGCATGCAATCGCTCACTCAGACGAACAAATTAAATCGGAGTTGGTGCCTAGGTACGAGTGCCTTTACCCACAACACGCATTACATTCATTTATTACGTTAAATTTGAAGCAAATCAAGTGAACCGGAACGCCTTCGGATGTCGGGAGCTGAATTTCTACTGTGAAACTGTACATCCAACAACATGGTACATGCCACATTAATATAGGCAGATATTCACGTACTTAATCCATTAACAGCTACATTATAGTTATAATTAAAATTAGTGCGCGAGTCTCGGAACAATTGTTAATTAATTGTCACTCGCGGGGTGATAATTGAGCGTTCGTCGGGGGCTGCGCCCGCGCCGCGCCGGCGGGCTGGGGCTGCGCCATTAATAATTTAGCGTCACTCTATTGTGTCGCCGCAAGCCGCGGCAGAGCGCAGAGCCGCTCCACGCGCGGCGGCGGAGACCTGCGAGCCGACGACGAAGCGGCGCCGCGACGAGTGTAACGCACTCGATACATCTCCATCCAGAGTTATTAATGCAAATAATTAATGAAAATCTCGCGAGAGGTAGAATTTCCGTGAATTAACGTGAGAAGCGAACCGAGGCGGCGCGGGCGGCGGGCGCGGGTCCCGTTAATTAATAAAACATATCCATCTCACCGGCAAATAAATGTACACTCTTATGCTCGCTACGCTGCACGTCGTTGTTTTGGGGTCGTTCCACTTTTCGCTGTCCATTGCCTGTTTGAGGTAGTAGCTGGTGTAGCGACGTGAGGGGTAAACGTGCGGTGGATGGTGTTCAGTGCGCCGTGTCGCGGGTGGGCGGACGCGGGTCAGGACGCGCGACACGCGGGGCACGGGGTCGGCTGCCAGGGCTGACAAAGTAATGAAATGCTTATTTTGCATTATAAGAGCGGCGCTTTTTACAGGCGCCAATACGTTTCACTGAACATTTGCCTGTGAATCATAAAAATCTAATGAAGTCTAGGACATATTGTGTTGGTCAGAACAGGCAACCAACTATGTACAGCAACAGACTTTATTCTGTAACAATAGATAGACTTCTCAAGTAGCGGTACCTATGGACCAAAATGGTATTGCATTTTTAATAGTTTAGCTATGTTCTTGCCTTAAGTCTGTTCTCAAATAACTGATAGGTAAAACGAAAGGCTCCATCAAGTGTGATCCAATAATTATTTTTACAAAGATGGCAATAAAAGTTAAAGTGAAATAATATTTTCGTTTATCCATCCATCCATAGAACCCCTAGTTCGTCCGACTTCGGACATAGGCCTCCTCTCCATTTCTCCGCGCCTGGCGATCGACAGCCATATGCATCCATCCTCCACCCGCCTGTCGGCAGAATAGATAACGTCCTTCCACCTCATTGGTGGTCTCCCTCTACTGTGAGTGTTTCGTTTACACATAGGTAGATTATTTTATTATTATTGAATAGCCTGTTATGTGTTTCTATTTGCCTGCCATCACACTAATTGTTTTGCCTTACATCCCAATTTTGTGCCGAAATGGGTATAAAAAGAATCTAAGTCTATATTATTTATTGTAACGTATTGGTTTTGATGCATTAAACGCTTATTAATAAATGGCACAAAACGTTTGACTGAATGAATGCGAAGCCGCCCACGCTATGTGCTTGACAACAATTGTTGTTTTAAGCTGCAGTCGCTATTCCGAGACGTTGTCATAAGCATTATTAACTCTTTACGAACAGACCTGGAATAGGATTTTGTAAATTCATCAACTAACAAGAATTTACTGTACAGTTTACGACAGGTTCAGGTTTCCATTGTCGCGTCGTGGTAAATTAATTTCTGCTTTCTACCCAAGAGACTTCTTTGACCGAGTAGAAAACTTTAGCTCCCAGCAGCGGGTGCTCCGGCTTTTAAAAGTTAGCCTCTGACCTGTGACGGTTTCTCCTCGCCCCCCCCCCTCCCGCAGCTGCAGAAATAGGCCTTAAAGCCGCCGCCATTGCGGTCGCTTGCATTTGTTTACTTGATTCACAAAGTCACGCGGTTAAATAAAACCGCGGCGGTGTAGCCGTAGCGCGGCCTGGGCCTTACTCTTATTTACCCCCTTGTTCTCTAACCTTCATCATCATCATCAAGTCAACCGAAAGACGTCCATTGCTAGGTATAGGCCTCCACTAAGGCCCTCCACTCAGACCGGTCTTGTGCTTTCCGCATCCAACGCAATCCCGCGATCTTAACTAGGTCGTCGCTCCATTTCGTTGGAGGCCTACCGACAGCTCGTCTCCCGGTTTGCGGACGCCATTCGAGAACCTTCTGACCCCATCGGCCATCAGTCCTGCGAGTTTAAGACCCTTTTCTTAGTAACACATGGAAGTTCTAGTATCAAGTTGTTAATATCAATTCCTCAAAACGACTACTGCTTGGAGCAGTGAAAAAAATAAACTTCTATATCAACGGTATCAAGAGATACTTACATACAATCAAACAAGGTGTTTCATTACAAATTACTTACCAGGGAATCAAAACCTATAAGGTATTTCCACTTGACCTAGTGGAATGAAAGTAGGTCTTAAGAATAGTTTGATTCATCGATAAGAATAATTTGAAAATTAATTTTTTATTGTCTGTTTGTCTATGTGACACTCGATATTTATACACAACTACAAATTTGTATGAAACCCTCGCTTCCCGAGCCTAACTCGCACTTTGCCGGTATTTTTGTGTAGTCAACGGCTTCGCTTTACCGATCTGACGTAAAATTAATGTTTGCTAAACTAAAGCAATTTTAGTGGCCACAAGCATTGTAACAGTTGCGAGTAAATTTGCCGTATACTATCTAATTCTGCTGAACTCGCTGTCTGTTGAACTGCGCTCTATCTCAGTCGTAGCTCGGGCTCAATCGACCGCCAGCCGAATGTTCCGCCATCAAGAGTTCAGGAAAGCGCTATTCGCTGCAACTGCTGACGAGAATAGCGCCCGCAAAAGGCGGTGCGGTGGAGCGAGGAGCATTTAGTTGTCAGTTTAACTGCCGCGGGCTGTCCGGGCGCCGTAGATCACCGCCCGCCGTCGCCCAGCGCCCAGTATGGCGCAGTAAAAGGGCAGTAAACGCGGGCCCACGTTATTCGCCGCCGCTCTGCAATCCGTTAAGCCAATTTGTTAGGCTCCGCTTGTTACGGCCATTGTGTATTCATTTACGCTTTACAGAATTTTGAGTTGAGTGTTCCTAAAAAGAATTTCTCATTTGGAAACGTTGGAAATGAAAAGTGACGCTCATGAACGTTCTCTTTGGGGCCGAGTAAATACGAGCGGGAACTTTTGCGAGCGTCGCGTCACGAGGTGAAGCGCAAAGCGCCGCGTTTACATATATAAGTACGAAGCGGTAGCGTGGTGCTCGATGCGAAGTGACTGTACCTACCACCACAGTGTACCTACCTATATACCACGCTTTAGGCACTTTGTACTTCCTGAAACGAACGGAGCGTAATTTAAATTTGAAAATAACAAAGTCGAGTAAATTTGGCTGCAAATAAAAGTTGAAATTATTTTGTAATCGTGCTGTGAAATTGAGTGATAGCTAATGAAGCGGGCGGCGCGCGGCGAGCAATTTGCCGCCTCCTGCCCGGCGCGGCGGCGACCTACAAAATGTTCAAGATATTTTCCCAATAACCGTGTTATAACAAGAGCGAACAAACCTAATAATGAAGAAAGCTGAGAGATCGGAATTATTGTTGTAATATAAATGAAAGATGTATGTTTACGAGAGCCGCTGCTCGCTGCTAGTAATTGAACAGCCAACAGCCAATATCCGCGGCAGGTGGATATTGTATTCCAGCATTATGTTCTAGAAAAAGCGTACCATGTTTCCAGTGGAATGGCCGGTAAAGCGATAAATTGTAGGTATTTCGAATCACAAAAGATTATGAGGTTTTGTATGGAATAAAATAGGCATCTTTGTGGTAAATCTCGCTTTAATCTTATAGTCACAATAATCGTATTGCTCGTATTAAACTGCTTCTATATTTCGACTTTTGGTTTTATTGAGGAAAGGTCGAAGTGTTTATGGGTGGTCGAGAGTCGCGCTGCCGCTGTTCGTGAGTGTAGTATAATTTGTTTGTGGTTGGATGTCATCGACATCGATTTTCGCAGCGCCGTCGCCGACGCCGCGCCGGCCGCACCCGCAGAAATGAGCACTGCGAACATCACCTACTTACATTGCTTTAATTGTTCGTCTCTGAAACGGATAATGGCCATGCTTAGATGTGAATAGCGGGATCTCCACTGTTTTGTATTATAAAGGTCCTAACATCTTTCATTTGTTTGCTAAAAGTCTGCTGGATGGCCGCAATTTATTATTGGAATATCTACCTTTTATTTCCATTAGGTATTGTGTTATTCGTAATCCCGCAGCCGTTATATGGAATGGAATTACTTTGCGAGGCGCGAGCGGCGGCGCGCGGCGTCCCGCCCGCTACAAATGCTGACAGTGTTTTTCTAACGAATTCTCTGCCTCATCTGATTATGTAAAAATGCTTTCGGATTTCTTGGTACTCTTTAAAAACAAATCTTATGCATATGTTGACGTGAGTTACGCGAAGCCACGGCCTTTGTGTGACATAAAGAACTGACACGTTTTTCGTGTGTGTCGTGGTTATGAAATTATGCATTCATATAAGCTTATGTGGTAATTTCTGGTGCAAAGTGTTGTAAGTAGGTGAGCTGTGTTATCGTTTTGATGGCCAGGCGGGCGCGAGCCGGCGGCGGCGCGATAACCTGCAGCGCGCCAACGTCTTTTGTCGGAGGGAAAACTATTCACAGGTTTTAAAAGGGTAAGAAAAGGCTCTGAGCATAGTTTGTACACAAGCGTAAAAGCGACGTCTAATTTTGTACGTTTTAGGTATGTGTGTGTATAAATACCGTCTTGCTAGAGTAGCACAGCACTAGGGTTGTGTAAGGACTTTTGCTACCAACTACCTGGGGATTTAAACTCGGAGGATCTAAATTCATAGTCCATTGCTAACAGTCAGTGGAACTCAGAACTAGACGATCCGGTCCAAATACATAAAATATAGTTATGGTGTCTAAGTTTATCAATAAAAGTATTTATTATACTTGTAACCAAGCTTGTAACCGAGTGGCAGGGCGGCGCGGGCGCGGCTAATGACGCTCGTCAGGACCCCGCGCGCGGGAGGTTTACGTATTTCACAGAATAAAAACCAATTAGGTAACGGCACCACTAGTGAGGGTTCCGTTTGCGTTATTGCTTTTTGTGGCAGGCGCTGCTTCGTTTCACTTTGTAATAAGTATTTAGTTAAATAAACGGACTCTACACTAAATATTACAACTTTTTTTGTATGGAACGGTTGTTACGTAAACGTTGAAACTTAAGGTGTATAGTCTGTCTTGTTCTTCAGCTAGTTTTCACTAAGAAAGTGAGTGTCGTGGTTGTTGCGTGCCCGTCCGAGTGCCCACTAATGAAATGATTAGCTCGCGGCGCGACCGGCAACTGGTAGCCGGTACCGGAGCGGCGCGGCCGGCATCCGGCACCGGAGCGGCGCGGCGCCGGCGCCGCACACGCCGAGCATCCGCTGCTGACGCGAAAAGTTACCCTATTAAAAGTTTTATTACTCCACAAACAGTAAATAACCCTCCGCGCCGCCCGGAATACCGATAAGGAGGTTTCAAGTACTAAACACTGTTTTTAGATGTAGATAAGATAATATAAAGATATTCATTTTAAATTAGAATATTTTAGTCTTTATTTGGTCAGGTTATCAATTTAGTAATAATAAGTAAGTGTCAGGGAAAGCATGTGGCAACGGACGGGGTCGGCCGCGCGAGCCGCCGTCGATCGAGATGTCGCAATTTCGATTCCGGCAATTAATCACTGTCGGCTCGCCTCGTCATACGTTTTGATATTGGGAAGACATTTTCAGAGCACAAGCTTTCATTTATTTTTTCTTGATGTATGTAGCAGATAATTATGTATTTATGTAACTAGCAGACTGTTCCAGTTCTGCAGGTGGTAGGATCTCGTGCAAGGTCCGCCCGGATTGCTAACATCATCTTGCTCGCTAATCCTGCCGTGAAACAGAATGCTTGCACTGTTGTGTTTCGGCGTGGAGAGTAAGATAGCCGGTTAAATTACTGGCACTTGAGGTACCCCATCTTAGGCCTCTAGGTTAACAACGCATCTGCAATCCCCCTGGTGTTGCAGGTGTCTATGGGCGGTGGTGATCTCTTACCATCAGGAGAGCCACTTGCTCGTTTTCCATCCAATCGAATAAAAAAAAAAGTTCTTACGTTGTTCTAAAGGTACCTACACGATGGGTTTTGGGGCAGTCGTAAAGGACACACCTATTTTACCTTTACTTCCGTGCAATGCTCCACGCGACACTGGAATATATAGATTGTAAACGGATTTGGAATTCAGTCTATCTTCCAATGAAATTCTTTGAGGTCCTGAATCGATAGTCTGATAGTCTCAGGAATGTGTCCGTCGGCGCGGCCACGCACACGCGGGGAATACTTCTCGAAGGAGCCCAAATTTACTCGAACTACCTATACGTATTACGTGTATGTGTTTATATTGGCTATATGCTACTTTCCGATATCTAATAATACATTTTCATTTTAACGATAGCGAAATAAGAATAGAATCCCTAGAATCCCATTAACTTCGTGTGAATTGTGTTTGCCAAAATAAGGGCCTTTTATTTTGTGAATTTGGCTGACTGCGCAGCGTCCGCATGACCACTGCGGCAGACAGTGTGGTATAGTGATATGACGTTTGACACGGTGTGTGTGTCGTGTCGTGCGTGACTCGTAACGTGTGTTTCCCCGCGAAGGGCCGCAGCGCCGGCGCGCGCTGTAGCCGACAGCCATGCATTAATAAAGCTCTCCGCTCGATCAACCTTTGATGTACTTACAATATATTAGCGGCGAGTGGCGCGCCGGCCCGGCGTTTGTTTTATTTGACATCGGATAAAGCTCCGGGCCCCTCATTAATAATTAATGGACATAAAAGCTAACGGAGTCACAATTTTCTTTTAATTACTGTCAGAATTATTTTTGGTTACTTTGGAAAGGAACAAAGCGTTTCCGCTCCAGGTATCTCGCTCGTCGGCGTCGGGACTCAAAAATGTACTGACACAGTTTTGTGAAGAGCCACGTTGTCCGTTAATGGGATTGGAGATGGCGGCGCCGCGCGCCTCGGACCCATTTACATCTCGAGCCGGCGACACGCGTGTGCCGCGCGGCGGGGGCGCGGCAACGGCTTCTTTTTTATTCTAACAAGGAAGGAGTATTAGCGACACCTATGAATATTTAAATCAAAAATGTATGCGCTCAACTCGTCGCAAATGGAGTCGCGTGTTGCATAAACGAGAATGGTTAACCTAATTTGAATTGTTAAACATAAAATAATAAATGAGGAAGTGAGAGCGCGGCAGGTTGCCGGATTCATTCTCTCGTACCTACATGTACCAACTCGCATACTAAATTCACCCGCACGGAAATGCACGGAGAGCACAGCTGGGTAATTAACAGATAAAGAAACAAAAGCAGCATTTTCTCTGCGCTAATATAATGTAAAGTTTATTCGTGCTACACGTCCTCCGCAGACGAATGCGTCAAATAAAAAACACACTGTGATCACGAAATTCTAATCCAATTAAAACTTTGGTAGCGATCTGTACACAGCAACCAACTACGCGTTCAACAATGTACTCTACCTAGTAATAGAGTTAATTTAAAACACGAAATTGCTCGGAATTGTTTCGACTGCTTTGTATTTGAATATGAAGCTTATAATAACTCCGTTTAATCCCGATGGCGGGCAGGCGGGAGGAGGGGGGTGGCGCCGAAACATGCTCCATTTAAAAGGTTTTCCAAATATTTAGGAAATATTTAAAGAGCCGTTACGCGCGTCTCTCGCCGCCGCCGTGACCGCTCCAAACTCCGGCTCAAAAAGGGTTCAACCGCGAGCCGCCGCCCCCTCCGACATCCATAATGCTGTTTTTCTCGATAGCTCCATAATTAAACATTCACAACCATACTTTATTGCTAGCAGAGAATTCTTGGAAGCAATAAAAAGTCTGGCCCCGAAGTACGAAGTGTGTCGACGTTGCTCTCGCCCACACGCCGTTATTTAACTGTTGGTTTGGATAATTAATTGATTCAGGCGTTGCTGGCGCTGCGGCCGGGGATTAGCAAGGTACAAGTTAGTTTATTTGTTGATTCGGAGCCGACGGAGACGCTGTGGACAAGTTTGACGGGCAAGCTTTTAGAGCACAATAATTATTAATTTAGCTAGTAAATTCTTCTGTAGTTGCTATTCTTAGAACTCCGCACAGGGAGATGGCTTCATACTCGTATTTGTTAAACTGCGTCTGCAACTTTTGTCAGTCCAGCTCTTGATCAAACTACAACAACATAAGTAGCATCCCTTAGGAATTCCCAACGTACATTCCTTATCAAAGTCACTACATAACTTTGATGTTTGGTGGATAAAGTTAGAACCTACACGTAGCGTTAGGGGCGGGACGCTGTAAGGTAAATACTATAATAGTATAAACCAATAATCGGATTAAGGAAAAGTTACTTCATTAAAAAAACTATGTAAATACTTACTCAGAAACAAAGAAAATTGTTGCAGGTTATCATTAGTCTTCGAGTAGATAGAAAATGATACAGCACGACAATGTACTCTGCAAGTTGCTAATCTCGGAACGATTCTTTTCTCCGAAATCACAGGAGCGACAAGAGCATCAAAGATCTCTGAAATACTCTCGTCTCCTTTATCGGGAGTTACGTCCCCTTTAGCGGGGTGGTTCATTGTGCAGTAACATGCAGCGAGCGCAGTGCATTGTGCAGCGCGCCGCGCATCGCTCTGCGAGTTACGGCCGGCGGCGGCGACTAATGCACCGCCTGCACGCCTCCGGAACGGCGCTGTTCACTGTCGCAGCTCACAGCGCGTACGAGCGAAGTCATAAACCTGTAACAAGTGTGTGCAGCGCAGCGCCCTGCTATGCTACCGACAATTCCTACTCTTATTAATGACGTTAGAGTTGTCCAGGTCGAGATGACGACAAAAATGATAAATTCTAAGTGCTCTACATGTAGAAGACAGGGTTACAAATTGCATTGTTTTTACTTTCATTTCATGATCTTTAAGAGTTATTTATTTAAGGGGACTAAGAAAAATTACATTTTAATAATATTAGTACAAGCCTCAACGCGGTATTGATCCGACAGGTAAATAAATAGTTGGGCTTAACCCGACGCTGGGACGCTCGGTCGCGACCGCGGCCGGCGCTCCAAAGGGCGGGTGAAGCCAAGAATTTATCAAACTTTCGCAACAATTTCGTATCAACATCACTAAGTATTCTCCATAAAATTATATTCACGACGAACGTAATCGATTCTTCATTTAAGTTATTACCCACTGACGTCGCTCGGGTGACATACGCAGCCCGAAGTTACGACCCGCAGGGTACTTAACGCGACGCGCACATTCGGGATTATTTCGAGAGCTATTAATCTAACAAAGGCTCGGTTGATCTTCATTAAGGCTACATAATCAAGTGTGCCGCGCCGCGCCACGCGTGCCGAACTGCGAGACGACTGAAAACGCCTTCTGAGACCTACATTCTCCTTGAATTTTAAAATTCGCTGTGCAGCGGCCGAAAGTGAACCGTGTCTGGGCGGGCTGCGGCGGGGTCTCGCTCGCGACCCGCGGAGACCTTTGAAGTTAAAGACATCATTTCTGGGAGAGATATTCCTGCATTATTGATACTAGGGCATTTCGTGACTTTGTATTTTATATCGAGTTAAGTACATGCGGCGTATCGACCGCGCCGCCGCGAGCGCGCCCGGTATCGGCATCACTTATTCACGCCGCCGAGATTCTCTTGTTCGTGGCACAATGAGACCGTCCCGCAGTATCGGATTAATATCGAGTAGTTTCCTTCCGGCTCGCGTCCGCAAAATAGGTAATTCTGCTAATGTAGAGGGCCCGAATAATCCTCCCCCTCGCTATTAAATTAAGATGATGAGGGTGCGAATATGGAATTCGTTTGTAAAGCGAAACAGTCACGAGCCCGCCGCGTGGGATGTATTCCACGACCGTCGGCGCGTCGTTTTGTATTTGCATTTCATCAATTTCCCTTCACACATTCGCTCTCACGCGCTAAGTATGTAGAGGTAGGGCATTGCGCGAAGCGTCGGAAAGCGGCCTCGCGTGGCGAACGACGATTGAGCCGTCGGCGGCGTCGCGAGCCGGGGAAGAAGTGAGGCGTAGCGTGCAGCGGGACGGAGCGGGAGCGCGGCCGTGGGAACCAGCCAGGGGCCGCGCACAATCACAGCAGCTCGCTACTTTCTTTGCTCGCTCGACTTAGCGCTGGGAAATGCTATTCGCGATACACCTCGATGCACGCATGGGAGATCGACATTTGTGCTCCAGCCAGGCGACAGTTTTGTAAAGTCAGCATAAACATCCACACGATCAGCACACAATTACCTACAACGTCCGCATTTTTGTTTGAAAAGCATAATGGCCCGCCTAGCCGGCTGGCTAAATAACGTGAAATATGGCGAAGTTAGGAACAATATCTGCGCGGCAACAAAGCCGGCGTCGACGGAGAGGGGGGAGGGGGGTACAGTGGGCATAGATTTTTCAATTGTTGACATCACTAGTTAGCGCGACCACCAGCCACTAACGCTAGCGTTAGCTTTAGCGTGGTCACTCATGCTAGCATGCAAGCCGCGTGCGAGAGTTTGTTCAGATAAGTAGAGTACAAACCTACTTTAGATTCGGAAATTTCACCAAATTGTTGTGTCATAACAGTATCTAGTGTTCACAAACTTTTTTTTGGTTTGAAATGGGTATCGGTCACTACAACATACAACAACGTACATTTATTTTGATAAAAACTATTATATAAAATCAATACTGGTTCAACTATTATAAATCTTGAACCAGCCCGCGTTCTGGAAGCAGTATTAATTTTGAGCTTTTATGTGTAGGAAAATAAATTGTAGCAATTGAATATATTAATTTTAATGGTTAGTATTTCTGCCCGCTTCCAGTCAAGATTGACCTGCTGTTATGATCGGACATGTAGGTCGTCTAACTCCTATCTTTGCTCTCCCCACGTGCCATACATGACGACTATCAATTTATAAGTTGGTTAATATGATGTTTATAATCTACTACATGAAATATTAATAGCTCTTAGGTTTCGTAATCTCGAAAGAGAAAAAACAACCATCTTAAGGAGCACTCCGCCGTCCGTGCGTCACAATGAGTGCGCGCCCGTGCGTCTGTCAACACCGTCCCCAAGATCGGGCGGACGTATCAGGTTCGAATCAATATTATTATAGTACCTTGGCATTCTAAAAAAAACATTCAAGGGCATTGTTTGTGGACAGTGCGGCCAATAAATTGTTACGGCAGTTTGATTTCAACTCGGAACAGGCATTAACACCTTGTGCCGCGAAGTAATCCCGCGGCGCGACCCTTCCGGCTCGCCGCCCGCCGCCGGCGACGCCTTTTAAAGGATAAAGTGGCCCTAGTAAAGCCGTGTTTGTAAATGTGTGTAAATGTAAACGTAAGTTTTAAAGTGTCGTTTACATTAAGTTGTGGTCGCTAAAAGCCATCGGAGGACTGAGCAGGCGGCAGCTGTACCGGCACATTACGCGTGATGAATTATTAATCGCTGGTGCTGCACTGGAGCCGGTTGCGTCGTCGCGGATGCCGACCGCGGACGCAGTTTATTCCGTTACATATGAAAACCCCAGAGGGACAGTTGTTATTTATCTTTTAGAGGGAAGCATTTTGCGAGTGCATAATCTTTTCTACTTAAAGTAACAGAAATATTATAAATAGTGACAATATTTGGATTAGTGGTGAGATTATCCTGTGCATTAGGTAGGTATATAATATACTCGGGTTCTAAGTATTAATTTTAAAACTAGCTAGGGCACCAACTGAACTATTTAAAATCGTTTGTTCCGTATTCGTCGTGTTCTGAATTCTACGTACTCCAGATTTGTCGTTTATAGTTTGTAAGTCAGAGTCCGAGAGGCCCGCTGAGCTTGGGGCCCTCGGGGCACTGCCCGTCAGCCCTCCGATAGCTACACCACGGCGTCTTTTGAATTAAAAAATCGTCTGGGTAATAAATGTTAATAAATATGATGTACAACCTATATTACACAACAATATTATTAGAAAACGCTTGACCCAATAAGCTAGATAATAGAATCTCGGTGGCGGAGCGAACCCTAGAACGTATTTATCGAAGGTTGCGATGATTAACGGCGGGCGGCGCGGCGCGCGGCGCGAGATACTCCGCCGCCAGCCGCGTCTCAATCCGTAGCGAACAGCGAACCATTTCTGGGAAGAAATACTGGCTCCCATATATTAAATCGCATAAACCACTAGATCAGATCACCGAATTGCGATAAGTACTGAGATTTTAGTAAATTATCAAAGTTAGAATTTTAAACGGATTCCGTGGGAATATAAAAAGTACCTACGTAAGCTATGGGCTATTTCTGAGTCGGCGTGATAGAATAACAAACACACACTCTCCTGTTCCACCTATCCCTACCGTGATATCCCCCCTGATAGAGGTACGTGGAATATTTTTCCTTTCTTTGCTATTGGTAGGGATAGATGGAAATAATACTCGTATGTCCACTGACCCCTCCCAGCCCCCAATGTTAGGGACATTTGGATTTTTTCCCAACCATCCATACTAGCTGACCGTATGGTAGGGAGCGTATAAGTATACATGAAAGCTTCATGAAGGCGTAGTATAAAATCAGGGGTTCTCAACTCACAAATGCGGCCTCTTACTTATTTTACTAATGACAATAGAAAATTAATGGGAAAATCATACGTATAAAAGGGAAACAACACGTGAACCTTCAAACAAGTAATACACGCAAAGTCGCGTCCGCTCGGCCGCCCTACTCAAAGCTTGATAATAACTGCGTGCCTCTTACAACAAAACTTGCACGAGGAGCCAAGCAACACCCTTCATAACTCTCGCGTTAAAGGGTTAAGTGACAATCACTATTTTGAGCCGTTTTATCATTATAGTATCAACTCTCTGCTAACAGCTTTAGTCAGCGCTCTAATTGGCCTCATGAATTCACGAACAACGTACATAATACGCCCAAGGCTGGGTACTATCTAGCGAAATATTTTGTATTGATGAAACATATTTATTTCATTAGTCGAAAGCAATATTTAATATCACAGGATCAAATAGAATGAAGCCATGTTCGTATGCAAACATAAATTATTTTCAATAGAAACGTAAAATGTATTTGCCTTTGAAAATAAATTACATTTCTATTTTAGCAGCAATTTATTTACTCGCCTCTTAATAATTTGGCAAAAACGGTGACAGGGCCAAGAAGCGGGAAAGAATATGAAGAAGTAGCGGGGGAGGGGGAGGCGGGGGGGGGATTCGCAGTAGCAGCGGCCGACGTACTCGAGACTCCGGGTAAGCTCTGGGCCGAGTAATACCGTACCGCCTTTGTAGCTTGGTACATACACGTATCCCAAAGTTTGTCAATTGTATTTTGTGTCTTCTTTTGTACACTGAAGAGTTTACATACATACATAGTAAATTTCAATACCGCAGAATAGGTAATAATCATTATTAGAAGCTTCGATGCATTTTATTAACTTGCCACATATATGTATACTCGTACTCGTAAGTATAGATCTGGAATGGTTTTTCAACATTTGACAATAACTGCGTGCCTCTTACAACAAAACTCTGTGCTCAAAAAGTCCGTGTGTTGTCGCGTCGCATTTAGGTGTGAAGCGATCTTTAAAACACAAAGCAATTAAATAAAAAATGGCGCTGCTGCAGTGCGCGCGTTGCCGGAACTCCAAGCAATAACTGTCCCCGCCGCGCGCCGCCTGCAGAATGGCCACAAGAAAAACAGTCGGAGCCCGAGCGAGCGGAATCGCATTGTTTTTTAATCGGAAGATTTTTCCTCGTCCTTAAGACCCGTCGGGCGCAGGAGTTAGTGGTAATCTTTTCCGCTTCAGAATTTGTAGAGGCACTTAATCTTTCTCCTCGAATATTATGGAATAAAAATCGTGCCAGAGTCGTTTTGACTCTTATTTTTTAAATAAGTAGAAAATCTACCCCAGTTTACTTTGTGATCATCAAGAACGTTGAAGCGCGACTCGTAACGAAAGGGGAAAACTGTTTGAGCGCGTAAATAACCGACGTTTTTAATTACAGCTTAGTACGCGTCATCGGGCCGCCGGGTGGACAGCAGCCCTTTGATCTTACCCCCCCCCCCGCGTCTCGGCCTGACAGGATTAATGCTGTCGACTGGATTACTACGACTTCACTCGAGGCAGTTTCTGATGTAAATGTGTGGCACGTGTGTTGTGATTTATTAGGTAGTGTAATTAAGCGTAGGCGCGGCGAGTGCGGCGGCGGCGGCGCTCGGCCGGGCTTAAGCCGCGCCGTGGCCACCTGCGGCACCGGCCCGGCGCGGCACAGCCCGCACGACCCACACGACACAGTTGCTGATGCCAGCAATTTAACTCTTAAATACTTTAAACCTTTCGGGGGACTGTAATGCGCCCACTCGGGTAAAACTATAATACTCTGTAGAGCCGTGGACTTCTTACTATGATACACATGTTTTTGTTGTCCAAATATGTATACTCCAATTCAATATAATCTAACAATCCTGTAGACACTTCCAGCCTACTAATATGAACACAGGGCTGCTTAAGGCTTTGTGATGTGACTATTATTCTTTTTTGATTCCTTTTAGATGATAATTCCAACAACAGGCACATATATAATCAAGCGTGCCCACGTTAGGGTGTGTTAAATGTGTAGAAAATTGTCAGATTCTATTGAATTATACTTTAATGACAATGTTATTTGAGAATTTACTTGCTTCATTCATTGCCGGTACCCGTAACAGCGACAGGGAGCTACTGCTCAGCAGCTGGATGTAATCCTAAGTAATCGGTGCTCTTGTCGCTAATAAACGGCTGGCGCGGGCCGCTGATAGCGCGGCTAATCCGCGCCCGGCGACGGCGGGTTGTCGGCGGGGGCCCCGGACGACACGCGCGACGCGGCGCGTTGCTCGGCGACCCCCGCGACACGACACCGGACCGGACGGATGCTCGGATGGCTACTCTTTGCTACTTTTTTGTGTACCTACCTATCTTAATTGTGATGGGCATGTAATACAGTAGATTGTAGGTATTGTATTTCCAAATCAAATTTCTAGATTTCTCAAAAGAGATATTGATATTACAACGTACCAACTTAAATCAATATTTGTGATATAGCTTTTTTACTCGCAAGTTTTCTTTATAAATGAAAAACCTTTCTATTTTAAACTTTGCACTAGAAAAAAAAATTTATAACAAAAAATAGAACCGACTACAAAAAACCATGAAAATAATTTTCTACCAGTCTGAAGTCGGTGCCTCAGCACGAGCCAGCAGGAGTGATTGAAGCCATTTTTTAATCGTATAGTTGTTGGTGAGGTAGACGATTATAGGTCCACTCCTGCTGGCTCGTGCTGAGGCACCGACTTCAGACTGGTAGAAAATTATTTTCATGGTTTTTTGTAGTCGGTTCTATTTTTTGTTATAAATTTTTTTTTCACGCTTTTTAGTGTAAATATCTAAGATACAATAGTTTAATGTCAACTGCTCATCACCTTTTACGAAAAATTGCTATTTCCGATGCAGAGATGTTCATTATTGAGGAGTCCTGGTGCTTCACCACCCATTCCATTTCACCATATGTGTTCCGAGGAGCATAAATTGCTTAGCAACTGTGTTAAAGCAATTGAAATTCAACCCATGAAATACTTGTTATTGAGTAGTAACTCCGATGGTCAACTGTGGTCTTCATCATCAGTTCCACTTTACCAAATGATGATTTTCAAGAGCAAATGCACGAGTTACTACTAAATATATCAAAATTACCATAGGTGTCCCTACAACATTTGAAGAGTTCCCTCGATTTCCTTAGGACCCAATCATCAGATCCTGATTTGGTGCTTATGGGACCTAATTGAAAGCATTCCTAGATAAACGCAAAAAAAAATTTTCAAATCGGTTCATAAATGACGGAGTTCTGAGGTAACAAACATAAAAAAAAATAAAAAAAATAAACATACAACCAAATTGATAACCTCCTCCTTTTTTTGAAGTCGGTTAAAAATAGTTTTTTTCAGTTGGTTAACAAAATCCTTTTTTATTTGAGCGTTGAATAAAGTAACTCAGTATTGGAAAAAAACAAACTTAACCGAGTCTGTTAGCAACGTGGCACTTAAAATTTATTCCTGCGCGTATTTTCTTCAAAAGCCTGAAGCGGCCCCTTTATCTAACGTGTCTGAACTGAACGAAAAGGACCGGAGGGGATATTTGCTCGGTAAATATTTAACATCACGTGAACACCCAAATCAAATCCTGTGCTGAGATTCCTAGTGCCGTTCATTACGGCGGCGCCGGATGCCTCACGCCGGATGCCTCACGCCGCATGCTTCATGCCGCATGCTTCATGCCGCATGCCCCATGCCGCATGCCTCATGCCGCACGGGCCGCACGCACACGACACTTTGTTCGTCGTGTTTTTAAACTGCAGTAGGTAAGTAGATTGTTACGAGCATTAAAGCTCGTATAGGTAGCAGCCGAGTGACTGGTTTTATTAAGATTACTTTTAAGCAAATATTTAGGTGTTAAAGTGATCCCTTTTTGTTAAGTAAACTTAGTTTTAACCTTAACAATATCTTTCTATCCAACAAATCCTACGGCGCGTAACATGATAGACGCTAAACGTATTCAACACGGGCAAAGCGCAGCAACACCGAGTAAATAATAGCTGAGTTAACAACTTGAGCCTCAAGAACTTCTCCAGACATTCATGACGTCTGGAGCAGTAGTTTAGAAACGAGACGATTGGCACATTGGGTAACCACCGTACATGTTTAATTCATGGAATCCTCTCGCCGCAAGTTGCCGCTCGTGCGAATAACTTAGTCGCCCGCAAAAACCCACCTTAATGTGTTCGGGATTCATGGCGGCTGGCGGCCCGCGCCGGACCGGCAGATGGCATCCCCCACCACTGTCTAACTAATGACTCTATTGCTTTATCTGTAACCATGTCCAGTTCGATGCTCCTATGTCTTTTTGTTCATGAAATGATAGGGATACTATGACCTAAGGACACGCGTCCAACACTATCTAGGTATGTATTGCACAAGGTTTACAAGCAAGAGCCTTTAAGATGATAGACAGAGAGAGTTAAGTAATTGATAATTATGCTAAGCTGTTGCAATGATTCTCGCTTTGCAAAACAAAAGCCATAGATCAGGCAGCCGGTAGGTATCAAGCTAGAGGTTATCAAAGACTGTGTATCGAAAGGAGTGTTCTTAGCGCCGCGCGTTGTGCGACCGGGACACAACAGGGACCGGCGGCGCGGACCGCCGCAGCACAAGGCCGGCAGTGCCGGTACAACGCCGGCGTCAATGATGCGGCCGGTACTCGCGGCGGAGCGCCCTGACCGTCCTTCACTTTAATCTGGTTCAATCTTTGTTTATCGATGACGTGCGCAACATTATAACGACACAAAACAGACGTTTTTCGACAAAAATTAACTTGTTAAAACGGTTTAAGAAGTTGACGAGCTTCAACGAGTTTATGGCTTGCAGATACGAGTATACTTAGTTCTGATTAAGTATGTCATCCCCATTTCCTCCAAGTTGAACGGCATCGTTTAATAACATTCAAGTTTAAAGTTGAAGTTTAAATGGTAAAGCTTTTTCATGACCGGAATCGTTTTGTTTTCGTTGCACTCGGATAGTCGCTGCGAGCTGTGTGCTTAGTTACGTATTTTCCCGTTCACAAAATACGTCTCGACCGCGTTCGCGTTAAAATCTGAATTTGTATGGAAACACGGACAGAGCCTCTAGCGGAATGTTTGCGCAACAACTTTTGTGAGTGTAGGTTTGCTACATAAACTATTTCGTCCGCGTATCGTAACGAAAACGGGTGACGACGCCGCACCGTGGACACGTGGCGGCTACGTATCGACGATCGAACGCTCGTTTTACGTCTTTGAATAGTAAACGAATGTTTTGTGAAAGATGAAAGAAGGTCCTACCTTAAAATGGGTAACGCACTTGTGACTCTTCTGGTGTTGCAGGTGTCCATGGGCGACGGTAATCGCTCACTATCAGGCGAACCGTCTACTAGTTTGCCCCTTATACCATAAGAAAAGGTGCGGTGCGGGCCGGGATTAAATTTACGTGAATGTGCGATCAAAAGTGGGAGCACATTGACGCCATTTCTAGTTTCGATCACCCTAAAAAAACGAATCGAAACGATAAACAATAAGTCGCTACTTATAAGGGACCATTACAAGTTTAGAGTAGGTAGTTAAGTATTTCGATTGCTCTCTTGTTTATTGTGTAGGTACCTAAGTAGTTAAAGGTTATATTATTGTTGTGTTATAACATCATAACCCAAAGCCGCAAGTCGGTCGGGCGGCGGGCGTAGCGGCGTCAACCGCGGCCCGCGGGCGCGTGCCGCTGACGCCTCTGAATCCAACTCAAGGGGCCCTCAATCAAGTCAAGCTCGGCGCCGAACAATATAATATCCACCGCCTGTAGGTACTGTAGCGTGCGTTTGAAAGTCTGCTTGTTTACCTATGCGATAGAAAATTATAATCCTATTATTATACATACTAAACTAGCTTTTGCCCGCGGCTCCGCCCGCGTGGTATTCGGTTACCGCGCTGTTCCCTCAGGAACTGTGCATTTTTCCGGGATAAAAAGTAGGCTATGTCACTCTGGGGCCCATAAACTATCTCTGTGCCAAAAATCACGTCAATCCGTCGCTCCGTTACGGCGTGAAAGACGGACAAACATACAAACACACTTTCGCATTTATAATATTAGTATGGAGTATGGATTATTATATTTACTAAATATTATAAATGCGAAAGTAACTCTGTCTGTCTGTCTCTTAAATCGCACAATCAATTTAATAAATGAAATTTGCAATGGAGTTTGAGAACTAGGGAATTCTTTGGAATTTCTTCGCAGACGGAGCCGCGGGCAATAGACAGACAGACCGCCGGACGGCAAAGTGATGCTATAAGGGTTACTGCCAACTCATTTGATGAGAGAGGGTAGTTGTACAGTGAACCGGCAACAAGTTGTTTTATTCTTGTCAAAACATTAAAAATAAACAAACTGTGATTTTAAATTTTCTATATTGTTATCAGACAGTAAACAGTACGATAAAGTGCGTGTGCTGTTATTAGACAGTAATAATTAGTGAAATTTACATAATCTTAAAAATAAAAATTGGCGAAAAATTTGTGTTTATAGTACCCACCAGTGTAAAAAGATAGAAAAAAAATAGTGTAGTGGTAAAGGTAGTGTAGAAGTTGTGAAAGCGCAATGCCACAGCCAAAGAGTACTGCTTCCACACAGCCGAAGTGTGCAGGTTGTGGCAAATTCACCACGACCCACCTGACGGATGCCGCTAAATGCAAAAAATGCAGCGACGTCTATCACAGGGTGTGTGTGAATCTGGGGCTTGATGCACGCGTAACATCTGCGTGGGTGTGTCCGGCGTGCAAGGTTCAGGTGCCACGGAGAGACAACACCGACACCCCTGTCAAGAGCAGTGAGCAGGAGGCGGCCGGGGTCGATGAGCCGTCGCCTGTTCAGGACCTCACCAGGGAGATTCGCATGTTCCGCCTGGACGTAGCTGCCATGAGGGAGGAGATGGCTGGTCTGCGGCGCGACATAGCCGAAATGCGCAGTTCCATTGGTGGATTTCAGGCGAGGTTCGAGGCCGTCGAGGAGAGGATCAGCCGCCTCGAGGCGCGCACGGAGGAGCGGACAGTTGACGGCGCTGGCGATCATCTGGCCAATACCGTTGCGGAGCTCAAGGCGGAGCTCAATGACCGAGATCAAGACCTCCTCCTCGGCGACCTGGAAATATCCGGGATCCCGGAGGCAGCTAGCGAGAGTGGTTCGCATCTCGTGGGCCTGGTAGCGAGGAAGCTCGGTGTGGCCTTGGACGAGCGCGACATCGTATTTGCGGAGCGTGTGGGGGCGCCTCGGCGGTCGCGGGACGTCGCGGAGGGTGGCGGCGCTGCCGGCGGTGCAGAGCGCCCGCGCCCGCGCCCGCTGGTCGTGCGCCTCGCCCGCCGCGCGCCGCGCGCCGACCTGCTGCGCGCCGCGAGGGTGCGCCGGGGCGCGGACACGGCGGACTTCGGTTTGCCCGGGTCGCCCACTCGGTTCTACGTGAACGAGCGACTCACCAGGCAGAACCGGTCGCTGTTCTACAGCGCGCGGCAGGAGTGCAGGAGACTGGACTGGCGGTACCCGTGGACGACGGCTGGTCGCGTTTACGTTCGTCGCGATAGGGATGCACCTGCTCATCGTATCCGCTCGATCGACGACATTGCCCAGGTTTTTCGCAATGGCATGAGTTAGAACCATCGCCTTATATTATGCATGAAAACTGCAGAATTAAATTTTTTTCACTTTCATTGTTCTATTCATACTATTTTTTCTATGTACAACGGGGTTGCTTGTTATTGTCTACGTTTATTTTGGGTATCCATTCTTTGTTCCATGTCCTCAGTTCTCTGTGTATAATCCACAATCCATATTTTTACAATGGTCCATAAACAGCTAAGGATAGGTTTGTTCAATGTGGGTTCTCTTGGCACAAATCACGATGACTTCATAGTGGCTGGCGTCGATCAGGATATTGATGTGCTGGCTATCAATGAGACTTGGCTTAGGGCGGGGGAGGAGGGGCGGGCGCCGGTACTACCTGGTTACACTCTCCGGCATACCCCTCGACCCCAGGGCACACGTTCGCGTGGTGGAGGCGTGGGTTTTTATATTAAACGCGATGTTCGTGCTCGCACTTGGCCTCACCCGGTAGACCCGCAGCACAGATCTGTTGAACAAATGTGGGTTACTTTAACTTGTAATGGAAAGAAGTTGGTTGTAGGGACGGCTTACAGACCACCTTGGATGGACGTTGACCTATTTTTTGATGCTATTTCTGACTCAATTAGTTCCATCTCAAGGTACGATGGTCTAGTGTTGTTGGGGGACTTTAACATCAATTTATTAAACAATAGTGACTCAAGGGTTACTAAATTTCATAACTTCATATCCAGTTTTGGCTTGTCACAGTTAGTATCGGAGCCCACGCATTATACAGACACCAGTCAGACGCTCCTTGATGTAGTGTGCACTGACTTAACTTCAAGGAAAGTCACTGTAGCACATGTGGGCTCTCATTGTGGCCACTGTCTGGTGGTTTGTGAGTTTAGTATTAGACGTGACAAGCCAAAACCATACTCAATAACCTATAGACCATTAAAGGATGTGCAATTGGATACTTTTGAAGCTGAATTGCAGCGGGTACAGTGGGTGGAGTTCTCCAGCAATGTAAATGACATGGTCAGCACTTTGAGCCAGCAAATTATTGAGTTGTTTGACGTCCATGCTCCTGTCAAGTCATCGGTGATTAGGGCTCGCACCCCCCCCTGGATTACAGACACTGTCGAGCTCATGATGCGTTTGCGTGATAAAGCCGCGGCAGACTACAGGAAAACTAAGTTAGACACTAAAAAACAGTACTATAAGGACTTGAAATCAACTGTCAGCAGGGCACTGTATTATGAAAAAGCAGCCTATTTTAAAGATAATATAAACAATAACTTGCATCAACCAAAATTACTATGGAAAAATCTTAAATCTACCATATTGCCTAAAAATGATACAGAATTACCTACTATTTTCAACGATCCCAATGCTATCAATAGACATTTTGTAAATTTACCCTCTACCTCTAAAGTTACTATATCACAGCTGACTTATTTTGAGTTCCACAGGTACAGTAATTCAATTTTTCATTTGGAACCAGTCACTACAGATAAAATAGAAAAAATTATAAAAAATCTCAAATCAAATGCTGAAGGTAGCGATGGCATTAACTTAAACATGTTAAAATTTACATTTCCATACACTACTGAAACAATAAAGGATGTGATTAATGCCTCTATATTAACCTCAACTTTCCCTGACATATGGAAACTAGCAATTGTGCGTCCTCTGCCTAAAACTTCACATCCATCTGAGCTTAAAGAGCTTAGGCCGATCAGCATTTTACCTTGTTTGTCAAAAATAATGGAGAAGACTGTGTGCTTGCAGCTGACCGATTATCTTGAGAACAACAATGTGTTGCCAGATGTGCAGTCTGGATTTCGAAGGGGGCGGAGCACTGTGACTGCTTTGCTTGATGTTACAGACAACATATTGTGTTCTCAAGATGAGGGACTGTGTACACTGTTGGTATTGCTAGATTTTTCAAGGGCATTCGATTGTCTAGACATTGATATGTTGCTGTCTAAGCTTAGCTACTATGGTTTTGATCATAGCGCACTGAGATGGTTCGACAGTTATCTAAACAATCGGTACCAATATGTAAAGCTGTGTCTTGCTGATGGTTCTTTTCAAGTATCTGACAAAGTACAAGTCGCTAGAGGAGTCCCACAAGGATCGATCCTCGGACCAATCCTGTTTATCTTGTATTCTGCCGATATACAGACTCATATTAAACATTGTAAATATCATATTTACGCAGATGATATACAAGTGTATATATCATGCAGGCCGTCTGAGATTGACAGTGCAATAGAGAAACTCAACGAAGACCTCACTAGTATTGCTGCATGGGCATTAGATAATTCACTGTTACTTAATCCTGACAAGACCAAATATTTAATTTTTGGCAGTAAGCAGCGGCTGGTCACCCTCAATAACTCAAACATGCCACAAGTTATGCTGATGGGTGAACCCATTGAGCGTGTATATGAAGCGCGTAACTTAGGTCTGGTGATGGATTGTGGATTACGTTATGAGAAACATATAGCGAGATCAGTTGGACACTGTTTCTATAAACTTAAAATACTGTACAGAATCAGACCATTTATAAGCGAAAAATTGCGCATTCAGCTGGTGGAGACACTGATCTTATCAAAATTAAATTATATGGATTCGGTGTTTGGTCCACGTCTCCTTGCAAAGACAAAAAGGATTGTTCAACGTGTACAAAATGCTTGTGCTCGCTTTTGTTTCAACATTCCATTGAGGGCCCATGTTAGCCCATTCTTAAATAAATACAAAATTCTTAAAATGCAACACCGGCGAAAGCTACACCTTGCCTGCCTCCTCTTTGGAGTGTTGAAGCACAAGTCCCCAACTTATCTTTTCGAGAAGTTGTCCTGGTCTTCCAGCCACAGGGTACGCGGAGCTCGGCAATGTAGTGTGCAGTTGTTGACAGCACGACACGCCTCTGCTGCCTTTCGAGGTAGTTTTCGTTATGTGGCAACTAGGTGTTGGAACAACATCCCTCCGCCAATTAGGGACCTGCGGAGTGTATATAGTTTTAAAACTAAACTTAAAAAACATATGCACGAACATCAGAAAAAACAAGAAACCTT
The DNA here is from genome assembly GCA_037349165.1 of Choristoneura rosaceana. Taxonomy (NCBI): domain Eukaryota; kingdom Metazoa; phylum Arthropoda; class Insecta; order Lepidoptera; family Tortricidae; genus Choristoneura; species Choristoneura rosaceana. The sequence continues at coordinate 162,323 of JAZBNJ010000038.1, read as the reverse complement.
AGCACATGACACTAGTTGCATTTAGTTTGTTTGAGGTTATGTATAGCACTGCGTGTAGGTACCTTTTTGTTTGCGGCCCATCTGCTTTGCGCTGGATGTTGTTCGGATGCCTGGTTGAGTGAATCCTTATTGTTTTACTGGTTTCACTGCACTTCTATATAAGTGGTTCAAATCTTACTAGGAACCTGTAAAATAAAATATAGTATGATAGGTTGAAACTAATTAGAGGACACTTGGTTTCGGAATCGGAAGTAACTCTTTACACTTCACTCATAATTATTACTTATTTTTTTACTTTTATATTCTTATAAATTGTTAATAATAATACTTCATACCTGTGCTGTTTCCCCGTGTGCAGTTTACCAATGTTGGTTGGTTATATGTAATGGTTTCACCACACGGTGTTGACCACGCAATGACACTCGCATCAAATTATTTGCTTTGTATAATTATCACTAATTCTTATTTACCACCGAAGCAGATTGATGTACTTTTATATTACAAACGAATAAGCGTGGTGCCCTCATGGTTTCTTGGTTAATGGCACAGAATATATAATAGTACTAACGTACAGAATGGCCACGCTCCGCCCCGCACCGGTTCGAGTTACCCCACCCCTCAAGCGTAGCCTGGCGGAAACCTGACGGATAGCAGTCGGGCGCGCGACGCGATGTATGTCGGCCGCACGGCACTAAGCTCGGGACTCTCGGGAGCAATAATTTTGCGAAATGGTGATAGATACCTATACTGTGCATTGTATGGGTGTTTGTCAACAGCAAGGCTACTACGAAATACGAAAATCGAAGTTCATGTCGTTCGTTCCCTCTGACATTTATACTGTTTCATACGAGAGCGAGAGAGACGGTAGCATACGAACTTCGATTTTCGAACGTCGGAGTAGGCCCGCAGTTCATTGTTCGGTGCTAGATCGGTGACGGTGGGTTCGCGAGCAAGCGCCAACTTGTCAGTGGGCGCGCGAGAAATATGGTACAATTACCTACCCTACTTACTTCCTTTTGTAAATAAATAATGCTTTCTAAAAGTATCGCGATTAATACATGAAAATCATGAAATAACTACTTAGGTACCGAATAATTCGTTTAAGTTTGTAGTCAAATATTTATTGTAATTTAAAACAATAATGCTTAAATACACATTAACACATTATCAGACACATTTTAAGTAGGTTTAAATAAAAATATATGATTAACGATTACATTTATTTACACATCTAAGCCATACCTACATACCCTATAGTACTAGGGTTTTGCGATAGTCAACCCTGTGTCACTTACGCACACATTGACGCGTGTACAGACGTCGTCGTGCCTATGTAGATTCCAGAACACGAATTTTGTATGGCGTGGCCGCCCTGTGTTAATGGCGAAGCGAATCGCATGTTGTTTTGTTGTTTTGGTTTGTTTTTAATAATTTTGTCTATTCTTTATTCTTTTCTTTTTGTTCGGAAGGTAAAGGCATTGACATCTATGCCGCAAGGTACAACATAGATGTCAATGGGTAAAGGAGACTGGCCTGTGCCCATGTCTTCTTTTAGTAGGTAGAATTATTTTTAGTTTTATTTTTTAACTGGAATTTTATATATGTATTTTTTTTTGTCGGTTTCATTGTATTTTTGTGTAATTTTTTTAATGTATGATGACCAGATGGTCCCAAAGGAAGAACAGCGCCGTTCGCGAGAACGGCAGTTTGCTGATTTGGGACCATTTCGTGACATGCATATCTATATTTTGTTTTTGTTTTTATTTTTTTGGTATTTTTTTGTCACGAATAAATGTTTTCTTTCTTTTCTTTTTCTTTTATTTAGAATAGAATAGAATAGATTTATTTGGTGTTAAAAAGTTTGTACATGAAATCTTAATCTAAATGAAACAGTAGTTAATAAAGCACCAAAATGGATGCCACTCAGCAAATGCCGATGTCTGAATTTCTTCAGTCATGGCGCTGGTTTTCAGGGCAGCCAAGAACCATTTCATTTCATTTCTGAGGCACGGAACCTTAAAACCGTCGTCAACGCGCGCTTTACTCCGCGACCTCGGCACGTGAGGCAAGCTCACCCCGCCGACACCTTCCAGCGTACGAAATAAGCAACGGAATTTATTGCGTTTTTTTAACTTTTCAGTACAAATTGTGAATGTAATGCCCGGCAAGCAGGCTTCGCGTCCTCGGCGGCCCCGTGCGTCTTGAATTTCAAAGAGCCTTCGTGCCGAGTCTCCGAATGATGCTCTATTCAAAGTGATGTTCAAATGGAAACCCCTAATGGCCAAGTTAATAGTTTAGACGGACAAGGGGGGCGGGCCGGGGCGGGCGCAGATTGATCGCCCCGGGACGGTCATTACCGCAACACTCGTCCGGCGGCCGGACATCGTTTATGCATGCTCAGATTATGTTTGTTGCACTGCCTGTCTGTGCGTATCACTACGAATTATTCGTAGGCGTATCAACTCTCAGTCGTCTCCATCGAATAGCGACTAATGAATTCGCTGAGTATGTGTGTGTGTGGACAAAAGCTGACATTTGCTCCAGAAACGGAACGCTGCACCCCGCAGAGCCAGAAACAACCATGTCACATGTGCGCTGACACAAGCAACCTGAACATTGCTGATTGTTCAAACACTTACCTAAATACCAAGTCAGATGATTCTTTGATGATAAAGATAAATGTTGCAAGCGTTGACCTAATTATTGCACTAATTAATTTAAAAAAATCATCAATTGTAACTAATGATTATTTAATTTTGATTGCAACTCAAAGAGCTATTGCAGTTTTGTTTTACCTAAGTCTTGCTGTAAGTCGGCTTGTAAGCCGCCTGCACCGTCTAGGGTTAAAAATTAAATTGTTTACCCTGGGTTAGCAGCTGATCCAGAGTTATGTAGTGAATCCCAGTCGGCCCAAGCCCGCTAGTTCTAGGTAAGTATACAGTATGTGGCCCAGAACCAGGGATAAAGTTAAAAACGGAGATCACCGGTAAATGGATCATCATGGTCCCACTTAATTAAAATCAAAATTTAATTTTTGTTTTTTTTTTCTAACAAACTTAATCGTAAATTCAATTTACGCCATCCTAGAAACCAACTGAGGTCGCCTGTCACGCTACAAATATCAAACATCTTGCTTTGCCTATTGTTTCGAATAAACTTTAAAGTATAACAAAAATTAAAAAACGAATTATTTTTAAAAGTCGCTGAACTAATGTTGTTCAGTTTGAAGAGTACGGTCTATGTTTTAATTATTTGTCCGTGCTACAGGCCACACCCGGTATACCACTAAGTGTATCGCTGACTATATTTCAGACACAAACAAAACAAAGGGTGGAAGGACCTTGTGCAAGGTCCGCCTGGATTGCTACCACCATCTTGCTCGCTAATCCTGCCGTGAAGCAGCAGTGATTGCACTGTTCTGTTTCGGCGCGGAGAGTAAGACAGCCGGTGAAATTACTGGCACTTGAGGTATTCCAACTTAGGCCTCTAGGTTGGCAACGCATCTGCAATATCCCTGGTGTTGCAGATGTTTATGGGCAGTGGTGATCTCTTACCACCAGGAGACCCACTTGCTCGTTTGCCTTCCAGTCGAATAAAAAAAAAGACACTCAAGTTGCACGCAGAGGAATAACAAACAGCGGTGGTTATTAACTATTATGGTCTGTCCCATAATTCGAGATAATAAAATGACAGTCTGAAATGTCAAACGTAAAAATAATGTGGCCAGCATAAAACGAACAGTGCGGCTCCATGATTCCGGTTTCGTAAATAACCGATAAAAATGTATATTTTACGATAGCAAAAATAACATTAAAGTATTCAATATACTACTTCCTATTTTAAAAATATAAATACACTTTTACGATAAAGTGATAAAATCTAAGCACAGGTACAAAACAGGTAAAATACAGTGTTCATCACTTAGTGCCAACGTAAAAAAATATACCTAATACAGAGGGGCTACTACAAAACTAGAAAAACGAAGTCCGTATGGCAGCGTCCCTTTTACTCGAGTATTGAATGAGAAAAGCGTCAGCGGGACGGCAACATACGAAGTTCGAAGTTGGAGGCCTACCGACAGCTCTTCTCCCGGTCCGCGGACGCCATTCGAGAACCTTCTGACCCCATCGGCCATCAGTCCTGCGTGCAATGTGCCCCGCCCACTGCCACTTCAGTTTCGCAATTCTTCGGGCTATGTTAGTACAAGTAGTGGCACGAGAGTCTAGCGCTGAGTGAACCGTGGAAGGGATAGCTGCGCATGGGTGCATGGGCGCGGGGGACGTAATGCGACTGGAAAGCCAATCGGCGCTACGCACGCCCGCCCTTTGTCCCTGTAGCCCCCGTGATACCTTACTTTTGACTTCTGCGCAATAACGGTCAGCGCTAGACTCTCGTGTCGCTACTTGTAACCTTAGTTCTACTGCGGATATCATCATTTCTGATTCTATCCCGCAGAGAAACCCCGAGCATAGCCCTCTCTATAGCCCTTTGAGTGACTTTGAGCTTCCTTATGAAGCCCATCGTTAGCGCCCACGTCTCGGATCCGTATGTCATCACTGGCAACACACACTGGTCAAAGACTTTTGACTTCAAACACTGCGGTAATTTGGATGAAAAGACACTGCGAAGCTTCCCGAATGCTGCCCAGCCGAGTCGGATTCGACAAGTGATCTCTTTCTCGAAGTTGGACTTACCTAACTGGACCGTCTGTCCTAGGTATACATAGTCGTCAACAACTTCGAGCGCAGAGCTTCCGACTATTACGGGAGTTGGCACTACATGAACATTAGACATGACAATTAAAACTGTTTTTTTTTATTACCTGTGTATTAAACATAATTTTAATGGACCACAAAAGCCGCTATAATAGTAATATGGTGTTTATTTGTGAGATTGTATACCTACACAATCGGGGTTGTACGTTGATTTGGAGACATTTTGATAGAATTTCGTTTAACAGATATTTTTTCTCATAATTGTCGTTTCATAGAATAATCAATACGCAGAAAATTTATTTTGAAGAAATTTAAACCATTGTTTTTTGTTAGAAATATAATTTTTTATTTAGATATTCATATCATAGAATAAGAAATCAAATATTCATTATTCTCATATTATTTAGTTAATGTAAAAATTACTATCAAGAAAAACATGAAATTCGTTTTCTGATGTGGTCTCAGTTCTAACCTAACCTAAACTACATTTCTAGTACCTAACGAGTCGTTTCAGAGGGGGTCGCTGCAGGTCTACTACGGAACTCAAAGTTCGTGTCGTGCGGTCTCTCACACTTATACTATTTCATACAAGAGCGAGAGGGACCGCATGACACGAATAAATGGATATGAATGAATGAAATGGAAATAATTCTACAATTTGATAAGTTTGATAAAAAATTAAATGAGATTATAAAATTCATTGAATAGTTTTTCTATTAAATATGTTCCATTCAAGTTAATAGTCGTTAAAACAATAATATTCCAAGTAAACATACGAAGAGCAAATATTATATGAAATATTTTCTGCGAAACGAAATTCTACGAAAATTCGGTCTGTGAAAGAAGGGAACACCTATTAAGTGTATTTTCAGCTTCTTATGGCAATGATCTTACTTAGAATTTAATTGAAACTTAAACATCAACATCTATAAAAAGTCGAAATATCTCCAAAACTGTCGCATTTTTATTAGACCTATTTTGCCTTTTCTAGAATGTCCTAAGTGTCCTACACGTTAGTACATCACGGATCCGTTCATATCTTAATATTTTATGACATACATATATTGGTACACAGGTACCTACAAAATCTTTCGGTGATTACCGGTTGTGGCACATCACTATTTATGAGACGCAAAAAACAGGTAACACATGAAACGTCATTTTATTATCTCGAATTATGGGACAGACCATAGTAGTAGAGATGCCTTAATTGAATTTAACTATTCTTAGAATTTTCATGCCCAGGTGTATGTATTTGTATTCAGTGGAATGGTTTCTGCGGTTAGTTACATAAAACAAAGCAATAACGAAACCGTACGCTCGGAGCGCGCAGCCGGCGCTCGCCATTTTTCAATTAACTTTTTGGCACTCAGTAAATTTATAATGATTTGTAATTATCTTTTATTGTTGTAGTTCACTGATATGAGACTCCGCAAAGAAGCGCCTGAATCATTACATGAAATTTGATCATGAAACTACCGTGGGACTCACTCATATTAAGTGATATTGTGACGGATAACTTACGTCTTAAATCGAATTTAGCTCGACATGTTTCAGGCTATTTCGTAGCCCTTCTTCAACAGTGCGCGAGTTGCGGCAGCCGTCGAGTCACGTGCTCCTTTGAAGAAGGGCTACGAAATAGCCTGAAACAAGTCGAGCTAAACTCGATTTAAGACGTAAGTTATCCGTTACAATATCATTTAACATTTCATGAATGTTTATAATTCTCAGACTTGTACAAGAATAAGTAAGAAGTTATCTAGCGAAAAACACAGATAAAGAATAATGATTTAGTAACCCGAAAAAGTGACAAACTACGTTTAAATAAATAAAACATAGGCCAACAGGTAGCGAAGTTTTGTAGGAGATCAACTTAATGAAGGTGAGTAAACGACTGAGCTGGCGCGCGGTCGGCGAAGCGCGCGCCGCTATCTCATCTGGACGCGTCTCCGGGGTGCGCTTGCGGCCGCTTCCCGCGATACAGCCCCATAAATCGTGGCCCGCGAAGCCCGGCCTACGATTCCCACAGAAAAGGATATAAAGGGTACCAAAAACAATTTACACAAAAACGCACATTCTCGTAGGTACTAGTTTTTCTCACAACTTGGTTTGTAAAGGTAGAAGACGAGTTAGGGCCAGTACAGACGCACTGCTTCCAGCTGCAACTCAGCTGCGAACTGCCGACTGCTCATACATTGTTCGTTGCAGTTCGATTGCAGTCGGTTCAACTGCACTCTGACTGTAATTGAAATGTACGGGCAAAAAAAATCTAAATCAGTAAATTAAATAGGCCGCAATGGGCACTTTCAAACGTCATTTTTTAAACTACCAGCGCTTTCGGAAAGACCATCATTGCTAAGAAGAATGCGCCGCAAGAAACTTGGCAGAAAGTTTTTTTTTTCAAAATAAAATAATTACAAATAAAATAATTAAAAACTACAGTATACAATTAAACAAAAATATACAAAAACTAATAATAATAATACAGGGGTGTATAGTGACAAAACTAAACACTAACTATATCTACGTTCAGTGGAGGTAGAATGCTTCTACTGTCAAAATTAAAAAATAAATAACAATAAGTTAATTCTGAAATATAAATTTTAGGTTAAGTAAACACTAAGCTTTCGGGCTTTCAGGCAGTCGGCAGTTGGCAGTTACGTTGCAGCTGGAAGCAGTCCGTCTGCACTGGCCCTTAGCAATTATAGTACCTAAAGTAAAGAGGCTCAAGCTCCCAAGCATCTGAGCTCTTCATTTACTGTGTGTTGTGTGCTTTTCTAGTGTTCGCTTTGCTGAATCCTTGGTGCGGTCAAACCCCGCTCAAACAACAATGAAACCTTAACTGTATCCACCACCGGTGAAGACGTATATTCCGTGCAAGCACACTACGTGCAAGTACAATTGAGAAATGCATTAGCAACACTAAATTACAGCACAAACACTCATGTGTGATATACTCGTAACAGTAGTGCACCTAATTTATAACTCTGGTAGGGGGTTACTTCCATGAACTATAAATAGTATTTAGCTGAGCGGTGATCTCATTCATTTTTCACATTGCATTTTGTTTTTGAGTTGCGCCGAATTTTTACCCATTATTCATTAAATGGTTTGCCGATATGCAGAACACGCGCGAGCGTTAATCGCTTGCTTGATTATAACAAGCGTAAACGATTGTTTCAAATTTCCGCATTCAAGTAAAAAGTAGCCGAGCCATAAAGTTCCCGGGTCAGCTTTAACGGTCGGACATTAGAAAGTTTTTATTTATTTACGAATGCGTGTCCCCGGGCCGCGCGGCCGGCCGGGGACTTTTGTTTGGAAATTAATCGGAAAGGTCCGGCTGTTGGCCGGCGCCGCGCCGGGTGGCGAGCGCTCCCGGCACCGACCGGCACCGGGGCAATGAGCCTAGTAATTATACCACCGAGCGTGTTGACGGCCCTCGCGCTCGCCGCCGTCGTTGCACGCTCCTCGAGAAGCCATGCTAGTAGCATCCCTAAATCGTCCACACTCGACGTGCACGCAGGGAAAGTGTTCGAGATTGTAAAAGTTGCCAACCCTATTGGACCCGAGAGGAATAATAATAAAAACAAATTGCGGAAAGTTTTTATCGAGCAAAGTTAGTCGGAACAATTCCCGAGGGCACGTACGGCGTGACCCGCCGACGATCGCTTTCTAATATCTGCCGCGCGAATAAACAACTCCCTAACGAGCCGCGCCGAGCGTGCTGTCGTCCAATGATAACGAGGTTAGTACTTTTACAATGAGAACTCCTATTTTCAAGGAAAAAATGTTACGACTGACCGCTTCTTTGAGCAGACCAAAACGTGACATCTAAATTTTCAAAATAAGTGTGCTCATCAATTTACTATTCACCACCTGTAGCGTTCAAGGTGGGGCGGTACTTGAGCGCATAGCGTCCTAAATTGTTGAGGCACTCCACGTGTAAATAACGCGCACGTTTTCCGCCCCATAATACGTACGATCCGTGTTCATTCGCATGTTTTCATTAAGTATCCCGATTCGGCAAAGGAACGCAGCCAATTCAATTTCCTGGTCGGCGGGCCCGAGCCGCTCGCGTCTACAAAGCGTTCATATTTCGAGGCCATTTCGGCGTGGTTCGCCGGCTCCGCTGCTCTTTACCGCTACGGCGTAGCACCGGCTCTACGGCGTAGCACTCTACGACTCCTCGTTTCGTAGCAGTGCTACGAAACAAGGAGTCGCACCCAGAGAGTGCTTTGGTGCGCTTTCAATACAGCGATTTGGAATGTAGAATCTAAAAATCCTCAATTACATGTGACGTGATGTCGCTGATAGATTCTGCGCTCAGCACCAAATCGTCCATGTATCAAAATGACCAAGACCTTATAAAGGTCAATGAAGCAAAAGATTCATTTTGTTAATGTGATCATAGTTTTTCTGCCATTATGTATTGTAGTTTGGTCATTATTCAGCACATGTGCTACAACTGCAAAGGATTTTGATATTCTGATGTTCTACTTGTATAAATGGTAAGTTACTTGGGCAAAATGAGAACGCCTGACATTTCACTTCAGGGTCAATTAGCGTCATACATATTTTGTTACACAGAAGACTCGCTACTAATTCCGAATCAGCACGACTGATCCGCTCGGCCTCAATGGAAGCGTACCCTCATGCAGGTGAGCGTTGTGTTGCAGAAATAAATATAAGGAAATGGGTTCTGGCGCGCGGCCCGGGAGTGCGCGCTCGTGTTCCGCGCCGTGCTCTGCAAATACTAAGGCGTCATGCAACTTTATGAAGCTAATGGAGTTTTAGTTACAGTGAAATTTTGTTTACTGGTTATTTTGCTTTTGTTTCTACCCGTGCATGGTTACTGCAACTTAATAATGCGCGTGTGTGTGCGTGGCAGGAACAGTCACAACCACTCGTCGTTTAATTCAACTACATCGAAGTGTACAGCGGGCGTGAAAATCAGCGGATCATTTTAATAGTCTTATTCCTGAAGGCTGAAGAATGAATCCCTATTAATATAGTGACACTGTCCGGGCGTCAGTTTGTCTATCTATCAAAAAATTATAGGCAAACAATATTAAAAAAAAAATGCACACTACGTACACTTGCTCAAAAGTAGGGCTCTGTTAACACATATACGGACGTTTATAGCGTATATTTTGTAATATCTACAAAGAATGATGGGCAAAAATGTATGTTGTACTCAGCTCAATCACCAATAGAATTAGAATGTATGTAGGTTTATTGGTCCCACTATTTGCTGTGATTGTTATTATGACGATTAGACTGTCAAGGCTGGGAGAATCGAGATCTTTTATGATAAAATATTTAAGTTCGTATAGACCCCGGAATGAAAATAAACGTAAATAATAGTAATAAACTTTGTGCGTTAATGAATATTTAAAGTATAACAACTCTCTTCTCCAGGGTTTTTGAAGTTTGTCCCCGTATTAGATAATGAATCTTATGTATTTAACTAGCTTTCACGTAATATACATGAGTTTTATATTGATTATATGGGCCAATTTGCCCATCATTGTTTGTGGAACCCTCAGCGCACGAGTCCAACTCGCACTTGTCCGGTTTTTACTTTATCGCATTAACATATTCCTCTGTTTTACACGGCGCGGCTTACGGGGCTGCCGAGCGATAAGGCAGAAGCGTGCAGCTACTTTAGATGCTGATTGTTCGCGTACAAGGTGCTGAATTTTAACACCTTAGACAAAAGACATTTAAATTTAACTTTAAGCAGAATTGTTCACATAATTTTTGGCCCTTACTCGCCCTGATACAATTATCTGATGGCGTGTACAATGGAAGGTTGAAACACTTGTTAAATGTTGTGAACAACCGTATCTCGCGCCGCCGCGCGCTGCGCCACTCACGCACGCGACGAGCTCTTGTTTCTCAAAACTGTATAAAATATGATCCTTGCTTTAGTTGAACACGTCGTGTGAGATGATTTGTCATGTGGAACGTAATGTTAGTAATATACTGTTGTTGTAATTAAGACTGGCTAGTGCTTTCACGATTGACGACTCAGATTGTATGGCTTTTCAGCATTATTTACAAATAAAGTGAAATTACTGCGAACAAAAATTTACATCATGTATGTAGTCCAGCGTGTAGGCGTCTCCATATTAGTTATGTCCCTCCTATTAGAGTTTGTTTAATGTAGCCCACGACTTCGTTTGCGAAGAAATCGCTTATCGTTTTCCAGCGGCAACTAATCAATTTTCCATGATTGTGCTAACTTTCAATCATATCTGGTAAGCCATTTTTTTTGTGATCGAATGACAAACATTTAAGAAACATCCAAACCTTCGCATTAACATCAGCAGGATAAGTTAGTAAGATTAAATTTGAATACGTACAGAACCTTGTTTGAACAACAAACAAGTAATTCCTAGTCAGAGTTTTAATGACGAGCAGGAACGGATGTACTACGTGTACTCGTACTTTCTAAGTTCTCTATTGCGTGTAATACACAGCGTTTAGTTACGACGGTTTGTGGTTAGAACTTGGTTGGTTTATTTATGAGCGTCTCGCTTGACACTTACTGTTTTACATGACAAGTTCTGCGCCGCGCTACATCAGACAAGTTGGAAAACGTTCTTGTAGAAATGGTTATTTTAACAATAACAGGTGCTTCAGCTTATAATTATATGTACGAGTTGTGTAGTATGGCAAATGGCCACCTTTGTTTAGCAGTAACACAATAGTTTGCTAGTACATAAAATTGCTTGTATCAGCAATAATCCAACTGTAAATAACTAAATAAGATGCACTTTTAAATAAATAAATAATCTTATTTGACGATTTCAATACAAATTCTCATAACTGACATTTATGTTAATTATAATGTAATGATGTATTGAATGAATAAATAAACTAAATTAAACTAAACTAAAGGTTCTTTTACGCACACCCACAACTGGCGTCTCATTAACCACCACGTACCACGTACATTGTATATATTACAATCGACTGCAACTGTAGAGGTACCATTGCGCATTGTAGAGGTATGTTAGCCACACTGAACAATTTATTAAGCGCCAAGTTAATAAAGTCAATATTGTAGACATTTCTTGCGTGTGACCCATGGTCATACACAAATAGTTAAGCGTCGGACCCTTAACTAATGGCAAGGACATGATAATCTCCAAAGACGCTAGTCGCAGTATCTATTTCGGGAGGCCATTAGTCTTCGTAATCGGGATGTAGCGGGAGAGCGGCGCGGCCGCCGGCTGGCGCGCCCGATAACGATCGCCGTTCGTTACCCCGGCCGCGTCACCGACGACGCTCACACATACTTACAAGTTAATAAGGCACAGAGTCCGGTGTCCGCAAACGTTATGTCCTCCTGTCACTGATCTTAACGCAAACAAAGAATTTATGGGTGTAACATGAACGTATCGTTAATCCTGCGGCCCGTGACGCGGCCGCGCCGCGCCGCGCCATTAATTACCGCGACGCCGCGCGACAGGTGCGGGCAGCGCGCGTGACGCCGGTCACACCTACCCTCTCTTGTGATTACTCTAAATCCTACTGTCGTTTTTCGAAAAGTAAAAGGTCGTCGAGTCAAACTGTAAAACTATTAATCATTGCACGAAAAGGTTCCAGCCGGATTAAATGTTTTCAATTTCGACGAAACTTCGGTCGTTTTGAAGACAAATCTCCTTTCTAATTAGGATGATCTCGGCGCGGGCGATTAAAGCGACAGAGCTGCGATTAGCGCTCGATGGAGTTTCAAACTTCCGCTGCGCTCGGCGTTTTAACAATAACGTTTTGTTATTTTAATTTAATGGAAGTCGTTGCAGAGGTTAGTAGTGCGCGCGGGCCGCGCGATAATTATCGGAGCGGAGCCGCGCCGCGCCGACAGCGCCGTCGCGCGATGGATGGCCATGGCCGCGGCGAGAGCGACTACCTACCGACAGAACGATAACGTAACCCCTAATCGTAGAAATGGGGCGACAGGAGCAATTGAAAAGATAAGTTAGATTCAGCGGCCCTCCCTGAAGCTAATTACCTTTTACGGAAACTTTAGAAATTTTAGTCAGTGGAGTTTGGCCAAAGATTAAACTTTATGAAAAAATATCCGCTTCTTTTACTTTTCAACACAGTACTTCCAAGGACCTAAAAAAATACTAGCGTCGTATCTTTCAGACGGAGAACCGGAATGGTTTAATAAAGCTGTACGAACGCATCTCTCTATTACCTACACGCACACACAGTTTTTATAGTAATTTGTTAACCGTATACCACGTAACAAGCGGTCTAGATGACATTCTTTTAAGGAAAAAAGCCTTCAGGTCCTCGAGGGAACATTAAACCGGAAAAATAAACCCTTGTATTTAACAACACAATGGTGCGTAAAAGTAAACGAGCCGTAATTCACCCGTAAACATACTCTGTCTGCCGGCGGCGCGCCTCGATACTTTACTTTCCCTTTTCTTTTGACTTCTGTTCTGAGCCATTTACTCGCTTGATCTGCTTTTGCTTACAGCGAGTACGTCAGCGTAAGGGGTGCTTTGCTGCTCGCCCTCACCGCATAGAAAATTGATGTACCTTAAGTACGCAGAAGCGCGGAAACGGCGGTTGCGGAGTGTGGGCGGCGCGGCGCTGCTGGGAGGACTTTACACAAGTAGCGCTGGATTCCTGAGGTGGTTGTGTTAGAACAGCACACTTACAGCTTCAGATTTCATACATAAGCTGGTCTCTACAAATATAAACTGTGTCAATGCTGTCACAGAAGTTAAGTTAACGTTGCCAAGCAAAAGCTTTCGCGATGTAATTGTAGAGCTGCAAGCGCCGCGGCCCCGGGCGCCCGTCGCGCACTTATACAAACTCGCCGTAACACGCCAATGAACACTTTTAACAAGCGTCGTGTACTTTTCTTTCAAAAGCTTTCACTTAGAGCCCTTAGTTATTAAGTGCTTCGAGCGCTTTACACAAAGTTTCTGCAAATAAATTATAACTTTCATAGTACCTACATTTTCGAACTTGAACAACATTACAGAGCACATTTAACTTGAAATGAAACAGTTTTGAGCGTCGTGTTTGTCAATATTCGGGCTTAATTGAAATCTCGAAGTCTCGGAATCGATTTCAGTAGCGAAAATAACGCTGCACGGTTTTTATTTGTCTACCGAATCGTTGCGGTGCGGGTTGTCGTGTGCAGAACGTTTCAAATAAAAATTAACGGCCGTGTGCGGCGACACGAGGCGCGCGCTGCGGGCTCTGCGCGCCAACGAAGGACGACACGGCTTGCAGTACGACCGCTGACACTAGAGTAAATTTAAACTATTTTTTGGCTCATTAGCCATAGGTAGTCTTAGACTGTCCCGCCCCGGCCTGGCCCTAGTGTCGGAACTTGAGCATTCGCGTTCGGTGTGCATGTTGATAAGATTGCGTTTCTACTTATTTAGGCTTACCTGCGCTGTTAACTCGCTCGTGCCTCGTCAGGCGCTCGCTGTAAACTCCTACCTTTCAGTGTTACTATTTCGCGTGGGAATAAAAAATGCTTACCTCGGTTTTCGAGTCTAGAATTTCAGCCAAACAAATGTTTACTGAGCTTGGTTGCATTGTGACCGACTCTACCGCAGCCCCGGCTCGACGTGGATGGTAGCTTTCAAACCTGGAGGAGGGTTCAGGTTTTTTGACTTTGCAAACAAGTAGCAGCCTTTGTCATTGTTGTGTACATGTAGCGATATCACATAATTGAATCTCGTCCGCGTATTTCCCCAAGGACGCGGCGGGCGGGGGCGCGCGGGGGCGCGGGTCGGGGGCTCCAGCTCGCTGCCATTTTGAGAAAACGACGAACATTTGCAAACAATATTTAGTGAATAAATAACACACCAGTGTCTGCACACATTAAAAGATGGATTCAATCTGTTACACCATGGCCAAGCAAGGAAAAGAGTGTATTTTTTTTTTTTTCGTTAAGTGTTTTTTGTTTTGATAATATACGTTTTTTGCCAAGTTTCTTGTGGCGATTTTTTCGCAATGTTACGATGGATTTCCGGAAGTGTTGGTATTATCAAAAAAACACAAAAAAGAGCTTGGAGGCCTACCTAAAGGAATATTAGTATTATTACGTAAGGTCACTGGAGCCCTAATTCAAAAAATTCAAATTCAAAAATGTATTTTAACCTTAAATTCCAGTGTTAGGTTACAAGTACTAAAGCATAGGGTTAATAAACATACGACACATAAAATCTAGACGCGTCGGGGGGCACGGGCCACGGCGAGTCCCAGCGTTGCGCCAGCACGCTCAGGATGCTGTTCGAGCTGAAAATAAGAATAATAGTAATAGTTACCATCAATGAGGTATAATTCATCAAAGGTTACCATATTTAATTTTATGTTACTGAGTGACAACAGGGTGTCATCTATTATATGTTGAGCACTGGTTGACTCACCTAAAGTATTTCCTCATCAAACGCCGAATTTTAATCATACAAGCGGTTACTGGTTATGGTTTAATTAATTAAATCAGATTAAATTATCTTGAGGTCGTGTTACTACAAATGAACGCCGTGACATCCAGGCGGCGTACGCAGCGCAGCGCGCTTTACCGTGATGTGCCAAATAAGGGGGAACCTGCGACCGGCGACCGGTTAACGGCGACCGGTAATAGGCTACCGGCGACCGTCGACCGGTAATTAGCGCGCTCGGGCGTCACTTTATATCTGCACCCGGCCGCGGTATACTCGGAGCTGTGAAGCTAATCGCGGCACGATCTTAATGTACGCAATATATTGTGTACCTACACGGCACTTCCTATAATTTGTTTAATCATTAAACTTCAATGATTTAGGTACTCGTATCTAACCAATTGGCTATACCGACGCTAACGAGAAACACGGAACGAAGGCACCCTTTGTTTATCCGAGGAATGTCTCCAAAAGTAATAGAACTGATAAACTAGTTCATAAGCTATCGGATCCAAGATTGCATTTTTTTATTTAAAGTTAAATTTACTTAATCTTATAAGCATATATCTTATAGTGCATTGAAGAGTGCATTGAGGTACTCTATCAGAGTCACTGCACTTCTTTTAGTTTTTGCTTCGGTTTTAGTGACATTAAGGAGTGGCCACACCGTTGCTTAAAAACGGTGATGGTACGGAAGCGGTGTGGCTGCTCCTTTTCTGTGTGTACCGACGTAAATTTTGATACAACAAACATTTTGATGTTTGTACGTAATGTTCAAACAAAATTACCGTAATAATCGTTTTAAATATGATACGAAGAATTAATGGTGATAATTAGCTTGGATTATCCCGTCACGCGCCGCGGCCGCGCCGCCCGCGCCGCCGCCGCGCCGCCGCCGCGCCGCCGCCGCGCCGCGCCGCGTCCCCGTGCGGCCATCATTAGGCATTAGCGGCCATTTCGCCTGCATTTTCTAGCTGAGCTCTAACAAATATTGGCACAATATGAGCTTTACACGCTCCGTTGAACACGAGCTCCCTTGTTTGCTCGCTCGAATTAATAAAACGCTTTGTTATGAATAAACGAGGCAATGTTCCAGACCAATTTCAACTACATTCTAACTTTTGCGAACATTTTAATTTTACCAACCGTTTCGTTAGTATTTAGGGTTCATTCATTTGAAGTTTTATAAAAGTAAAATGGCACGAGTCTATTAAATTTACTCATAACTGTGAATAAAGATACATCTCAGTAACATGTTGGAATAGTAACGAATGTAATTTAGTCTGGGAGTCGGGCTGCATTTCGCTGTCGTTAGTTGCAGGCGCGCCAGAGCAATAACTAAATGTGAGTGCGTTACTTTCATTCAGTGTGGTAATGTGAGTTGCCACACAAGCGTTTACTTAATAATAATAGGAATATGGTGTACGGATGTGACGAACCCATCAGTCCTGGTGTTGTGTTGTCACCAGTGCAGCCTGTCGCCGCGGGGTGCTCGTGGCGAGCTGTTGGTGCGAGCGAGTCACCGCCTGCAACAAGTTCTTATGTGTGTGTGTGTGTGTGTGTGTCCGTTATCACACTCGTAGTCCGGTAATGCTGTCCATAGTATCTCAACCCGATAGTCCATTCCATGTCGCTTCCTGCCTGGCAATGGTTTGGCAACTGTGGACGACTATCCGCTTGCACATCCTCATGATAAATTTAGGGATATACCTCACCCGTTTCATCCCTCTCTTTTACTTAATGCTATACATATGTATGGCACCTACTAATTAGGCTAAAATAAATTATGCGTAACAATAATATTACAAATAATTTTATGCCATCCAGTAGAGAACCACTATTTTCATGTAAGTATTTTTTTTTGGTTTATTTGTGTGTCTTGCGTACTTATCTATCTATATATATAAAAATCAATTGCTGTTCGTTAGTCTCGCTAAAACTCGAGAACGGCTGGACCGATTTGGCTAATCTTTGTTTTAAATTATTTGCGGAAGTCCAGGGAAGGTTTAAAAGGTGAGGAAATATGAAAAAAAAAGAGGTGGTACGAAGTTTGCCGGGTCAGCTAGTTAGTGAATAAATGTTTTCTTTCTTTACCTGTATTGTTTGCATCGGGCGGGACAAAGATAAAAATAAGTAATAATAAATTCTGTCTGAAATCCAAACATAACATTTATTTTATTTTATGTTATGTCGCAGTGGGTAAAGAAGACATAAAAGTAAGTGGCTTGTGCGAAGTCGTTGCGCTCCAGTTACCCGCGTGACGTCGCATGCGTCTTGTGGCGTGGCGTAGCGTGGCATGCGTCTTGTGGCGTGGCTTGGCGTGGCGCGTGGCATGCGTCTTGTGGCGTGGCGCGGCGTGGCGCGTGGCATGCGTCTTGTGGCGTGGCGCGGCGTGGCGCGTGGCGTGGTGCTGCGTGGGAAAATGAGCCCATAGTGCTCTGGCGGGAACTGAAAAGGTTCAACTTATTACCTACTGTTGTCATCCGTTCACTTTACGGTTATTACCTACGCTGCGAGGGTCTTTCTAAAACATTACAAACAATGAATATTACTCATGAGAAATTAAAAAGCGCTTCGTAACACTTCTTGGTTAGCGTTTGTGATTTAGTGAAACAAACATGTACGACAATATTTACAGGTAGGGCTACTGAATGTGAGTCTGTATTTTGTTTAACGATCGATCGGATTTCAGAACATTGCTATATCATTTTATGATTGCTGTATCATCCGGATTTCAATCCAATTGAAGTCCAATAATTGCGAAGGGACAGACGTTAACGGCAATGTTAAGCCATCTATTATTGTACATAATTAAGCCGGAATATACATACTCGTATTTACTCATAGTACAGTCAAAAATATTGCCGCTTAGGTAAGTTCGGTAGCACAACATGGCCAAAATATGAAAAATTAGCTTTTTATCTGATAGGACCTCAACTTATAGATATGTCACATTTCAAATAAATGACTATGTACATCAATTTTTATCAAATATTATACATAATTATAACTTATAAGTCCTCTTCGGGTTCATCGACACAAGTAAAACTGAAAAGGAAAAGCCGGTTTGAAGTACTTGTGCTATTCCATTACTATAAAATCACTGATCTTTTAGACATGTAAAATTTTGTGTCTACCTGTGGATATCAGTGGTCAGCATACAAAATAACCCTGCAACGAATATTATATTAACTTGCTTTTGGTTTGTACAGCCACCTTGCAGGATTTACACTGGGCAGTGCATGGTAAACTGACCCAACGACACCCATAACGCATGATATCGCAGCCAGATTTGCAGCCACAATAGTACAAGAGGCTTAATGGCGACCAAATCGCTGTAACTGCCGACCATTCTGGAGTCCAACTCTCTTTTGCCTTAGTCCACCCCCAACAAGATGGACATGATACGGAAACTTCTGGTTTCAGAGCGTTTCCCCATATGTGGCCCGCTTGGGAAGCTGCACGCAGTAATGGAGAGCAGCTATGGTAGGTGGCAGGCTTGTCACGAGCTTATTTTTTGAAGCAAACAAGTATTTACGAACTTCATTTCAATACATGTGTTCCGTTTGAGCATCATATCTTCAAAAAACAAGCTCGTAACAAGCCTGCCACCTACATCAGCTGCTCTCTATAACATGCACTGCGTGCAACTTATCAAGCAGGCCATAATTGGGTAAACGCTCTGAAATCAGAAGTTTCCTTACCATGTCTATCTTCTTGGGGATGGACTAAGGCAAAAGAGAGTTGGACTCCAGAACGATCGGCAGTTACAGCGATTTGGTCGCAATTAAGCCTCTTGGATCATTGTGGCTGCAAATCTGGCTGCGATACCATGCGTTGTGGGTGTCGTCGGGTCAGCTTACCATGCACACCCCAGTGTAAATCCTGCAAAGGTGGCTGTACAAATCAAAAGCAAGTTAATTATAATATTCATCATCATCATCATCATGTCAGCCGAAAGACGTCCAAGGCTCTCCACTCAGAACGGTCTTGTGTTTTTCGCATCCACTGCGATCCCGCGACCTTAACCAGGTCGTCGCTCCATCTTGTTGGAGGCCTACCGACAGCTCGTGTCCCGGTCCGCGGACTCCATTCGAGAACCTTTTGACCACATCAGCCATAATATAATAATCGTTGCAGGCTTATATATGCTGACCACTGATTTCCAGAGGTAGGCACAAACTTTTACATGTCTAAAAGATCAGTGATTTTGTAGTATTGTAATAGCACAAGTACTTCAAAGGACTTTTCCTTTTCAGTTCTACTTGTGCCGATGAACCCGAAGAAGACTTGTAAGTTATAATTAAAATATTTGATAAACATTGATGTATGTGACATATATATAAGTTGAGGTCCTATCAGATAAAAAGCTAATTTTTAAATAAATTCGCCAACTACTAAGCAGCATATAATATATTTCAGAACCAACTATGCCGGAAACGATATAGTTTTTATTTTTTGTCTTCAAATACAGTCACTTTTGAATAAAAACAATTACACATTTTAAAGCAATTATATTTTTTCGTAACACCAGGAAAAAACTTTTTATTCATTTTTTTTTAATAAAATAGGTAATTTCTTTCTTCTTTTCATTTAATATTATACTTACACTAGCTTTTGCCCGCGGCTTCGCCCGCGTTAAATTTGGGGTAACACAGATTTACTTTCTACTATATTTATTTTCGTGTTTTAATTGATTTTTCGGAGGATTATATTTGCAAATTTTCGAATTTAAAAATCGACTTTGAAGCCTTGTTTCACATCTTCAGGTCAGAGGTGTAATTTTAGAAAACCTACTTGTTTCTTTTGCCCGCGACTTCGTACCTGTGCGACATAGGATTCCCGTGGGATAAAAATAAGTGAGTTCAATAGAAAACCACACTGTCCGCGATTGAATTGAAACAGGCTTCTATTATTTAGGGTATCGATTTTTAAAAAGCTGTTGTTTCAGAGATTACCCCCAATAAACAAAGAAACAGCCAAGTTTAAAAAGTTTTTCTTCTTTCTTTCTTTCTAATCAGTTGATTGGTTTGGCGTAGGTACTAATGTATCCTAACCGTTAAGGAGTTATACCTTCCAACATCAGCTCACCTGAGTAACCAGAATGAAAACAACTAAATGTCTATACCTGCATATTAGGTATAATATTTAAAAAAAAAACTCAACTCCTAACCGTTATGGAGTTTTACCTTCCATCATCAGCTCATCAACATGAGATGATGTCTATCAGACGCAAATACTGAGAAAATATATGAAAAACGTAATGCGTCCCTACACAATTTGAAGTTTACCCTCGATTTCCCCGAGATCCCGTCATCAGATCCTAATTTGGTGACAGTGGACCACCTTGGGAGTAATAAAAAAATATTTTTAAAATAAATAAGAAAGAAAAAAAAAGTCCCAATTTTCCCGTTCCCGTTAATAATTTTCGGAAAATTCTCTCTCAACGCTCCCCTACACTCCCCAAGGAACCCACTTGCCAAATTTCAGCTTTCTACGACCAGTAAAACGAAAAATCCCGTTTTTTCCCGTTCCTGTGGAAATTTCGAAAATTGCACTCTCAATGCTCCTCTACACTCCTCAAGCAATCTACATGCCATTTTCAGCTTTCTGCATCCATTAAGCGAAAAATCCCGTTTTTTTTCCCTTTCCCGTAGGAATTTCTACACTCCTCAAGCAACCTACATGCCAAATTTCAGCTTTCTACGACCATAAAAACGAAAAATCCCGTTTTTTCCCGTTCCCGTCAGAATTTCGGGAAATCCTTTTGTAATAGACCCCTAGACCCCCCAAAGAACCTAAATAGGTACTAAATTTCAGTTAAAACGATAAAACCATCCCGTTGAACTGAATATAAATCCCGTTTTCTCTTTATCCCGTGAGAATTTCCAAAAATCCTTAAAATAGTTTTTTACTATTATAATTACCTACTTCTATGCCAAATTTTAAGAGTCTAGTAATTATTGTTCATGGGATTCCGTTGAACTGAATATATAAATCCCGTTTTTTCCTTATCCCGTGGGAATTTCCAAAAATCCTGAAATTGATGTTTTTATTAATGTAATACCTACTTGTGTAACAAATTTAAAGAGTCTAGTTATTATTGTTACTGAGATAGGGTCACTCAGAATCGAATATATAAATCTTGATTTTTTCCCGTTCCCGTGGGAATTTTCCAAAATCCTTCCTTAGTGGATGCCTACATTGTATAAGGTATCTATGTGCAAAATTTCAAGTCTCTAGGTCCAGTGGTTTGGGCTGTGCATTGATATATCAGTCAGTCAGTCAGTCAGTCAGGACTTTGAATTTTATATATTATTATATATTATATAGATTACCTACTTCTATGCCAAATTTTAAGAGTCTAGTAATTATTGTTCATGGGATTCCGTTGAACTGAATATATAAATCCCGTTTTTTCCTTATCCCGTGGGAATTTCCAAAAATCCTGAAATTGATGTTTTTATTAATGTAATACCTACTTGTGTAACAAATTTAAAGAGTCTAGTTATTATTGTTACTGAGATAGGGTCACTCAGAATCGAATATATAAATCTTGATTTTTTCCCGTTCCCGTGGGAATTTTCCAAAATCCTTCCTTAGTGGATGCCTACATTGTATAAGGTATCTATGTGCAAAATTTCAAGTCTCTAGGTCCAGTGGTTTGGGCTGTGCGTTGATATATCAGTCAGTCAGTCAGTCAGTCAGTCAGTCAGGACTTTGAATTTTATATATATAGATTAAAATCAGAGCACTCGTTTCACTTGAAGATTTCGTTGAAATTTATTTGTAAGAAAAGCGTGCACAATTAATCTTAGATATTTCGTAAAGTATGAAAGGTATCGGTGTCGGGATTTTTTTATAATACTTGTTATTTACTCAGAAATATATATACGTATGTATTAAACCATTCATATTGCATAAAACGTACAATGTTTTAAGCAATCAAGTAAAAACTACCAATCTGATAAGAAAAAAAAACTTGAGATGGCGTTTTTTGCCAAAAGTTTTCAGTAAAGATTTTTTCAGTATTTTTTTGTAAGTAATGAATGTTATGAGCTTTCATTTGGGATATTAAACATTGAAATCGGTTTGTTAGTTTAGCTTGTAGAATTTTTTGAAATATTTTTTTAAGAAATATGTGCTCACATTTAAACTTTCATATTTCGTGGAATGTGAAAGATATTGGAGTCGGGTTTTTTTTACTATACTTGTTATGTACTCTGTAATATGTATATGCATTAAACCATTCATGTTGCATACAATTTTTTTAAGAAATCAAGTAAAAACTACAAATCAAGTAAGAAAAAAAAACTTAAGATGCCATGTTTTTCCAGAAGTTGACAGTATATATTTTTTCAGTATTTTTTTATTAGTAACGTATATAATAAGCTTTCATTTGAGATATCAAACATTGAAATCGGTCTATTACTTTAGCTTGTAGAATTTTTTGAAACATTTTTTAAAGAAGTGGCGCCATCTCTGTTCCTAAGGGGTGAAACTTCCGCTGCTGCGGGTCAAATCACTCAGTTTAGTCTGTACTATCACTGTGCAAAGCGGCTTGCT
This sequence comes from Choristoneura rosaceana, assembly GCA_037349165.1. NCBI lineage: Eukaryota > Metazoa > Arthropoda > Insecta > Lepidoptera > Tortricidae > Choristoneura > Choristoneura rosaceana. The sequence goes on along the minus strand of JAZBNJ010000038.1, from coordinate 139,615 downwards.
TTCATCATGAAGTGCAGCATCCGGCCAAAAAATGGCCCTAACAAGTATGACTATTTACTTAGTCGCTACTCGACCGAGTTCTGGCTGGCGCGCGTAAACGCGTATTTCCGACGGCGACACCCTAAAAGCCCGCATATGATGTCTCACTCGCCGTCCTCAGTATTTACCTCACGTATATGTAAATAGTAACGTTCTCAACGACCACTTCTGAATCGATAACGAAGCGTGTTCGCAGTAGAATACAACGGCGGCCGGCCGGCGCTCCGGCCCGGCGACCGGCTTAATTAAAAAGAAACAAACGGCGGCTCGCGCGCCCGGCCCGGCAGCGGCCGCGGGGCCTGTTATATCGCCGCTTACTCGGGGCTACTCGTAATTGTATTCGTTTATTTACTGGTTCTCTTTTTATCTTGCTTTTAATGACCTAATTCCAACCTTTTTTTAATTATTTTTGATAAAAGGAAAATTAATGAACGTTATATTCGTCTGAACAATGACAATGTCCAAAATGGCGGTGCCATCCCTCATCGGCCGCGATGCGATCGAAAGAGAGTCGGATATTCCACAGATAGACCGTAATAGATCAAACTAAACACTTTCTCATTTGCGAGCATCGAACGTTTCCTAAGGCTGCGGCTCGACTGCGACGGAGACGAGCGGAGCGGAGAGGAGACCCGTGGAGGATCGACCAATCATGTTACTTGAAATTCACTTGAAATCCACATCTCGTAGACGAGATGTAATATGATTGGTCGATCCCTACACGTCTCCTCTCCGTCCGCTCGTCTCCGCCTCAGTGGAGCCGCAGCCTTATAAGACAGTGACCATAATATGTTATTATATGTAAGTATATGATATGTCCAGCCTAAATACTTGCGAAATCAAAGAGCGCGTAACATTATTACGCACTAAAACTAAATTTGAAAACTGTGATTACTTTGGTTATGAAGTAGTTTAAGCCTGGCAGTTCCGGAAAATTTGCCTTCTGGCTAAACCGAGCTTACTTGGAAACCACAAAAAATAAATAGTCTTTTCGCTTCTCATGTTACTTTAGTCTCTGCATATCGGGATTAAAGCTCTTGTTTATTCTCTAGGGATAAAAGTGTTTTTTTTTTTTTATTTAATTCGTTGGAAACCCCTAAACAGCCAACACGGTGTTTGTGAATGGAGGATTTTTAGGCGTGACGTTTTAATTTCGTAAAACAATTTTATTATTGATTACAAATATGAATCTATTCAATTATATTATTTAGTCCAATTAGTTTTTAAATTGTTTTCGATTTTGAAGCTGTTGGCTAAATATTTAAGCTTTTAAAGCGTCACTTCATAAACAAAGAAAAAACAAAAACCGCACAACATTTTTTTTTGCTATTTCAATTTTGAACAGATGGTGTACGTACGTTTTTAAAAGTAATAACGTTGTAATTTTGAACAAACACGGTACCCGTGAACAAATTAAAGTATTCAATGTAATCACGTGCACCTCTACAAATAATTATACGAATTTCAGTTGATTGAATACGCTGCCTTTCGGGCGCTCGGCGCTCCGTTCGGCGCTCCGGAGAGGCGCGGGGAAGTTTCTTTATTTCCGTTTTAACACTGCACTCGCTTTGCGGTTGAGCGTTGAGTCCAGGCTCTAAAGTACACAGCAAAGGTTTTATTTTGAGACGTTTCCAAACAACTTGCTTCTAGCTTGCGGAAAAGCTCAGTTTTGAGAAACAAATCACTGCATCAAACTAAGTAGAGCTGTATCAGTTGAGTTTTCGTACGATTTGTATGTGCGTCCCACTCGCATGTATCGCAATGAAGGTCTTTTAACATTTTATTCCTCATCTTCTTATGCGAACACGTATCTATGCGAAAAATAATATAAGCAATGACGGAGATAACAATATCCTGGGGTAATTTTATCGAGAGTGTGTTAGTGGCCGGGACGCGCGGGTGGCTGCCAGCCGCGTCGCCTCGCCGCCCATGTGGCCCATTACTCGATTACACCGAATTTAGTATACATAAATACTGTATTTGGCCCAATTGGCATCAAATTAGGCACTACACAAGGCAAAGTTGCGTTAAAAGTTGACGTTACTTTAACTTTGATTCGACTTCTATCCACCGACCGCTCTTCGTCAAAAATCCAACAATGCTGGATGAAAAAGAGCCGCGTTTTAAATGTGTGAATAACTATAATCTGTTGGTCTAGAATTAATTTGTTTCACATAAACAGCAAAAAAAAATTTTATGCAAATTGGGTCTTACCCGCTTGCAATGCGGTAATCACAAAATTGACTGTCACCCGAATCTGTATAGTATACACCAAGTTTTAAGGAGCATGATCTAAAGATAACGAGTGAACATCATTTTGAGATGTTCTTAGTACAATACAATACAATACAAATATTCTTTATTGCACACCATAAAGCAGTACAAGAAAAAACAATACAACAGTACAATTATTAGTACAATTTCTTAGAAATTTGTTCTTTTTTTTGACGAACTGTTTTAAAACTTGAATTTAAAGCCCCATGATCAGAGACATCCTGCAGATTAAAAGACAGTTTCATATTACTATCAGGTCGCTTGCATTATAACTTGGGTTGGTATTTTGAACTAAAATTTATGCGATGCGAATCGAAGAGGTACCTATCTACCTTTGGACGGGTAGAATATCGCAGCACACTCACTGTGAATCGTAATAGGATAATAGCGAGCCGCAGGACAAAGCTGCATGTCGGCGCTTTAGGTGTGCAGAAGCGGAAGCGGGCGCGGGCGCGGGCGCGGGCGCGGTCGCGGTCGCGGGTGCGGGCGCGGGTGCGAGAGCGGCGACGAGCGCGGCCAATCAACGTGCTAATCTGGCTATTGTTCGTCGCGTCGCGCCGCACACGCCATTCATATTAATAGCCAGGTAACGTAATGAAATAATAAAAAACGTATTATGAATTCATTGCGACTTAAATTAAAATTTCATCAAAATTGTGAAAACTTTGTAAACTTCGTTCCGCAAAGTTTAAAGTGGGCCGCGTCCGGCGCGGGGACGAAGACTCTCCTTCCGACTAATTTATTTACGAGCGCAGATTTGAGGGATTTTGTTTAAGAGACTGTTGTCGTTGTTGAGGATGATCGGATCATCCGGCTCATCCGCTGTGATTCCTTTGAAATCTCCAACAAATCAAGCCAATGATCTGCTCGGTCTGACGATGTAAGCCGGGAGAACTCGACAAACGCGCCTTTGTTTCGTTTATAATTTCAGAATTTAAAAGTACTTAGTTACGTGTATAAGTACGGCTCTTCAATCACCGCCGGCAGCGGCAGCAGCGCGGCGCCGGCGCCGACCCCCAGGTGGAACGCGCTGATCCATTTCTTTGCGACTGTAAAGGAATCTATGCCTTGTACCTATAACTTCCTGTACCTGTTTGTTTTTTTCTCATTGTCACTTGTCCCAGGCTTGTTGAACAATGTAACCAATGTGAACCTTGACTTTACATATAAATTATATTTTATATATTTTATAATGTACATACACCAATCACTGCATGCAGTTTATGAAATACCAGGTATACTGTTCATAGAGAAGGCCAGCGGCAATCCCGGCTGCCGGACATACACATAGTGTATGTGTTTATGTGTTTACCTTTGATACGTATGTACAAGTCCTACGTACGTTTGAGAATAATAAACGACCGGAATTGAAGACATATTGCGTTTCCAAACAACACATGGTATTTACGTACTTTATAATGGTAAGTTTACACGCGCGCGTTCAACTCGACATTCAACGTGCACATTCACATTCACGAGCGTGTAAACGGTACGCCCGAGCCCGTGAACGCGCCTGTGAACGTGAATGGCGCGAATCGGGCAAGTGTCGGTTTTTTGGCAAAGTTCAAAGGATGAATGTGCGGGCGCCCGGTGACTGTTTACACGCGCGCGGGCAGTCAGTCTCTCCCGCGCTTTCGCGACGAGTGGATCTTCATTCAGCGTTGCTAAGAAAGTCGCTACGATCGGAGATTGCAGTCTTTCTCTTTTTCTCCGTCGTTCATAATTTTGTTTCTTTTTCCAATAAAAATAAGTTAAGCCAAAGGATATGGCAGCAACAACACCGAGATCCTCGCTGCTCGCCATGCTGGCACTGACTGACACGACGGCGTGCGTGTGAACAGCTTGAATGTCCGCCGGCCCGGGACGGGCTGCATGCCGCGCAGCCCGCCAGGCAGCCCGCCGGGCTGCACGGCGCGCGTGTGACCGTAGCATAACATTTTTAACAGGCAATTACCTCTTAGCGGAGGTATATGAGAGACTACTGTTAAAGAAACTAAATTTCAGGTTATTAATTGTATGTAGTAGGTATGTAATAAGTACTAATAATGCAGATGTAGTTTGTTAAGTTTTTTATTTTGATAAAAGTTTTAATATAGGTATTGAAACGCTTATTTGCAGCTGTTACTTTTTTCGCATTGTCTTCGAATCTCGATGTCCCGTCAGATCAAAGCGACAATAATTAGAGCCTGCAATTTCTAATCAGATGTGAGTAGCTTTTCCAGTCGTCTCGTTCCCCCGCAATATGGTAATGTAGTGTGCATTCCATCCAAGTAATGTGATGATTGGTTGACGACGATGATGATAAAGATGATTGATGAGCAGGAACATACACAGATACATGCAAGATGTTTTGAAAGCACGAATGCTAGAAAACAATTTTAATTTTGCCCTTAACTGAGAATAATTCCAGTGTCGCTTTCTCTCTAGCCGGCGCGGGCGTGATTGTTTGTTTGTTCACTACTTACATTAATTACTAGTAATTACAGCGCCCGCGCGAAGTGACGCGCATGGAGGTTACGCTCGAGTATGTGGCTCTCATACACGTTATACTTAGTTATGATCGTTACAAATTGCAAGCCGTATGGGCCAAGTAGTTAAGAGCTTTACCAATTTTTAATGACATCATCATTTCAGCCCGTAGGACGTCCCCTGTCGGACATAGACTCCCCCCATAGACCTCCAGCAGCGCTTGCCGACCCGCGTGATTGTCACGTTGACGTGAAAATAGCCTTTAATGTTGTAAGCCGTATGACAACATTGTACTTTAGTGGTGGTGGAATCTGTTAGTCGACTATAATAAAATAGACGATGGAAATATTCGGACCGTTAAGCAATTGAAATGCTCTTTTAAATGAAATCTGTGCGAGTAGCGGCCGGCGCGAAGGTCCCCGCTAGTTGTGCCTAATAGAGCCGTCCTAAACCAACAACGAGCCGCTTCAATAAGAGAGTTGTTTCAGCCGGCGTGCCCCAGCCCCCGCTAAAAGCCCGCCGAGTCCGCCGCCTCGCTCAGTGGGCGATAATGCCTTTTGTCAATGGTATAAAATTACTACAAACTTCTGCGGAGTCCTGAAGCTGCGCTGAGCCTGCGGGAACTGTCGCAAGTTTATCTTTTCGGTAGATTTAATTTAGAAGCGTTCGAAACAGACCATTCGTCCATTCGGGAGTGTTCGCGCTATCTTTATCGCGTACGGCTGAGCGCGCGGCGGCGCTCCCGCCCGCTCGCTGCTCCGCTCAGCTGACTATCGAGAGGCGCAGAGACAAAAGCAGCTAATTTGAATACTTAAGACACTCGTGGGGTACAAGGCAGCAGGTGGTAATGGAATGGAACGTATTATAACTCATTATTGTGCACAAAACACATGATTTTACTCTAGCAAAATCATGTGGATAGTTCCACTTAATCCCGTAATCTGTTACGGGACGAATTGGAACTATCCACTAGAAAACGTTGTATGAAAAGCAAATTAGGAATAAAATGCACAAAAAAGTCGGAGGCTTCTGTGTCGGATGGTCCACTTATTTGTAACTGCATTATATTGTTATTCACGTTGCTTCCACTGCGGAGAAATTTTTATTTAGAAATTCTTCTTTCCCTGCAGCTGGTTAACAAGTTGAATGAGTTATCTCATTTGAATAAGAGGCGGGGTCGCGTGCCGCGGCTATCAACTTTATTATCTACGCATTGAACTTCTTTTTTTACTTTCCCACAATCTAACTTTCATGTAAAGTTTTCAGTTGGAACTAATTTCATATGTTAGTATGTTTCTTCTTTTCTTACATTTTCGATCATACTTTTTCCGTAGCAGCTTTATCGTTCTGAACTATATCTGTATAACATAAATAGGTCTAACTCGGAGCAGGCACGCACGAACTCGCAGTAAATCTTTTCAAAAACGGCGAAAAACAAAAACAAAGAGTAAAAGTAACATCGTGAATGTTTATCCGGATGACGTCATTTAACTAAATTTAACCCGAAAACAAAATGTTTGTAGAATTAGTCCGGATACCGTCGCAACAACTCGCCGCGAACAACCGTTTACGGTCGCACATAAATCGACTGAAGTTCCGCAACAAAACAGAAAAACATGTTAAAGAGAACCTGTTTGTAGCAAACAAATTAAATAAACAAACTTAACTAGAACTAGCGCGGCGGGGGCGGGCGGCGGCGGGGGGAGGGGGGCTTTCACGAATTGATTCAGCAGTAAAAAGTCCGCGGGATGAGGGTAGTCGCGCCCTTGACAACTTTGCTGATTATGCGCAACAAACTACCTCAGCGAAATAAGCCTCCAGCCCGCGCGGCGATTTACGCGATAAACGTGACGCGCTCAAAGGGACGCTTCGATTGCAGCGCGGGTTATCGCTCCGGTGATGGGTGCTGTTGATACAATACAACATGTGGATCATGATACTTTAATTTGTAAGTTAAATTTTTATGGCATTCGTGGCCTCGCTTTAGAACTCATTAAATCTTACCTCACACAAAGAAAGCAAAAGGTAGCGATTAACGGAGCGGTATCGGAGGAATCTGTGGTCGAAATGGGAGTGCCTCAAGGATCCATTCTTGCCCCATTCCTGTATCTTATTTATGTAAATGACCTAACTTATATGGTAAGCCAAAAGTCGGGTATCGTTATGTTTGCTGACGACACGTCTTTACTGTTCAAGGTTAGTAGAAAAGATACCGACTTCACTGAACCCAATGAAACCCTGTCCGTGATATCCGCATGGTTCGCTGCCAATAATTTGTTACTAAATCCTAAGAAAACCAAATGTATTAAATTCTCATTGATAAATTCATCTAACTCGAATTCAATTTCTAATATAAAGTTAAATGGGCAAACTATTGAATTTGTAAAATCAACAGTATTTTTAGGAATAACACTCGATTCTAAACTGCAGTGGGGTCCTCATGTCACTGCAATCGCGGGTAGATTGAGCTCTGCTGCTTTTGCAGTTTGGAAAATACGGCAGCTAACCGATGTGGCGACGGCACGGTTGGTGTATTTTGCGTACTTTAATAGCATTATGTCGTACGGGCTTATTTTATGGGGATCTGCTGCAGACATCGAATCAATTTTTATCTTGCAAAAGAGAGCAGTTAGAGCAATTTATAATTTGAAGACGCGTGAATCTTTAAGATCATTTTTTAAGGAAACTGGTATCCTAACCCTGCCGTCGCTTTATGTTTTTGAAATAATCATGTACGTTAGGAAGAACATATGTGATTTTCCCACCAACGTCGATAAGCCAAAGGCTACTAGAAACACAGGGAAGCTTAAAGTACCATCTTACAGACTGGCTAAAACCAAAAAGTCGTTTTTGGGAAGTTGCATACGTTTTTATAATAAAATTCCAAAAAATATTACTGAAGAAACTGATACAAAATTTAAATCTACTGTCAAAAACACATTAATATCTAAGGCTTATTATAAAGTTAACGATTATATCATGGACAGGGATATTTGGAAATAATTCCGATCCGCACTAGCGATCCCTTCAAATAGTGAACCTACTGTGTTAAAAATAAAATTGTGTTAAATACTTGTAATGTATAGTACATAGATGTCATTTATAAATATTGTGAATCTGTTTTTAAAAAAAAATACCTCGTTGAGTTTCTTGCCGGATTCTTCTCAACAGAGGTTTTTTTCCGAACCGGTGGTAGATTAAAAAAATGACGTGTAAAAGTGCCCATTGCGGCCTATTTGCTGAATAAATGATTTGACTTTGACTTTGACTGAACACAAATACAATACAAATACTCTTTATTGTACACCAGAAATAAGCGATGCAGAAAACAGGTACACAGAGAAAATTATAAGGTAAGCAAATAGGCGGCCTTATTGCTGATGATGCTGATGCTGTTGATGCATTGTGTAAGCCATTATAATAGAAACATTAGCACCGGCGAGCCGTCGGGATGCGTTATTTCAAACATAAAGTCGCTGTTGACATATACGATTGAAATTTCTACTCTACTAATATATTTTTCAACGAACTATTATTACGGAGCCTGTGCACCTGCCATCTCCTTGCTATAAGTGTGCACACGCAGTTTTTCCTGTTTTCACGGATTTAACTAAGTTACGGTAACATGTACTCAGCAGCGTAATCCTCTGTGAGGTACAGTTACTGCAGTAGCCCATTTTTTGACCAATTAACTCGAGAGCCGGTCGGGCCGGAAAAATTTACACGCGGCTTTAAGCGCCCCGAGCTTTTCGCTCACTTCACATTTCTGCTTCTCTTAATATCAGTTCTATGTTGCGCACTTTGCGTGCTCTTTTGAACTACAGATAGCGAAAATATAGTTAAATGGTTGTGGATTAGTTTTTTATTGCGCACTTTGTGTGTTTTTGGTATTTTAAACAGCGAGGATACCTAAAATTAAACGGATGCTCGTAGCGGCGGCGGTTCGCCGAGCGCTTGTTCACGCAGGCCAGCCAAGAGAAGCTCCGCAATTTAGAAATTTGCAGTACTTATAAAAAAAAAACTGTTTATTTTTAACTAGCTTTTGCCCGCGGCTCCGCCCGCGTGGTATTCGGTTATCGCGCGCTGTTCCCTCGAGAACTGTGCATTTTTCCGGGATAAAAAGTGGCCTATGTCACTCTCGGGCCCATAAACTATTTCAATGCCAAAAATCACGTCGATTCGTCGCTCCGTTACGGCGTGAAAGACGGACAAACACACAAATATACAAACACACTTTCGCATTTATAATATTAGTATGGATGTGTTCTTGTTACAGCATGGGTACACTGTGTTTTCCTCGATTTCCATTAACTTCGATAGACTGCTCAGTTCATTATTACCTAATTAACTACTTGGCCAAATCTACTTAGTTTATCTTGTCGTTGTTACACGTCAAATTATAAATCTACAAACCTGACGAGTGAGATTGACCAGGCACATAAAAGATACTTGCTTCAAAATTTTACTTTTAATTTCTTTTTATTCGAATGGATGAAAAACGAGCAAGTGGGTCTCCTGATGGTAAGAGATCGCCACCGCCCATAAATATCTGCAACACCAGGGGTATTGCAGACGCGTTGCCAACTTATAGAGGCTTATGATGGGATACGTCACGTGCCAGTAATTTCATCCAGCTGTCTTACTCTCCACGCCGAAACACAAACTGCTGCTTCACGGGAGGATTAGCGAGAAAGATGGTGGTAGTAATCCGGGCGGATCTTGCACAAGGTCCTACCACCTGCAATATACTTAACTTATCAATCACTTTTGAGCACAACTGTACATGCACTTGCACGGTCTTGTTTTAAAACCAACTAAGAACGACGTGATCCATTCGTCAACTTGTTTAGGGCCAAAATTCTATGCGTCAATGATTCATTGAGGCTACTTAATAACATGAAAGTAGTTAAGGAGAAACTTCGTAAAACTTCGCAAAAATACAAGAGCTTTTTGCCACGTAATTGCATTTCGTCTAATTTGTTCGCCAGCGACGGCAACAGATTAATTGGTTCGCTGTAATTTGGCAAACTTGCCTCGAAGTGTTTCAAGAGAACAATATATCAAAGCGGGACTCTTTAATACTGTAAGAATTTAACAGCGTTTATGAGTAATAGTGGTGGGGGTCACGGGGTGGGGGGCGCTGGGGGTCAGTGTGTCGAGTGACCGCGCGGGCGTCGCCGGCCTGGCTCAGCGGCGCGCCCTCGAGCACGGCCAAGTGCCCGAGGTGCCGGAATAACCACCCCTCGACGTCTTAACTCATCCAGAAAGTGGAAAGTCTAAAAAAGCGGCCAAGTGCGAGTCGGACTCGCCCATGAAGGGTTCCGTAGCAGCAAGTAACATAATATAAAAGTTCTTGTAGTTCGTTGTAACTTTGATCGATGTTTTAATACATAATTTTTTTTAGTTTTATCATTCTCTTATTTTAGAAGTTACGAGGGGGGGGGGGGCGTTGACATACGTTTTACCAGTTCGTAAGTGTCTCTCGCGCAAACTATGCAGTTTGGAAAGAAATGATATTAGAAACCTCATTATCATTTTTGAAGACCTATCCATAGGTACTTAGATACCCCACACGTATGGGTTTGATGAAAAAAAATATTTGAGTTTCAGTTCTAAGTATGTGGAACCCCCAAAATTAATTGTTTTTTTTTCAATGAAAGTGTAAATCTTAATGCGGTTCACAGAATACAATATCTACTTATCAAGTTTCAACAGTATAATTCTTATAGTTTTGGAAAAAGTGGCTGTAACATACGGACGGACAGACAGACAGACAGACAGACAGACAGACATGACGAATCCGCAAGGTTTCCGTTTTTTGCCATTTGGCTACGGAACCCTAAAAATCTCCTTTCACATACGTATAATATATACGTCAAATTCAAATTGGATCTGAAGCTCGAGAAAATAAGTGACGGTTATGAAGACCGCACTATTTTAAAAGCAATTTTGGTTGGAATAGCTTGTATCGTATATCTAGTACGAGTACTTACACTATCCGTAGCCAAATGCAATCTCGAGAAGCGACGGTCGAGGGCTCTCGGTTCAGTAACCGCGTGGGCGACCGCGACCGCAGTCTGCGACCGCGGTGCGGCGGCGGCGCGGCGGCGTGGCGGGATAAGCTCACAAGGCTTTGACTTCAAAGTTGGTAAGTCCCCGACAAGGTTCGCGGGAATGTCACGTCCAATTTAACTTTCCTTAGCCTCAGGTTGAAGGCAACAGGCGGATAGAAGCCGTTGTTTTCTCGGGTGAAACATTTTTCTCTAGCCTTTATCTTAAATGAGATCATGTTCTCATGTAGGCAGGTTACTGTCGTGATCGCTATGAGATCGAATTTGTAGTTTTTTCCTCAAAACGTGTAATTTGATTGCCGACGATAACAAACCCAATCTCTCTGTTATGTATCTAAGGTATTACTGACTTTATTTTATTTCAGCCGACCAGATTCCTTGTGTCCAGCCCAGCACATAATATTAAAAGATAGATAAGAAATACGAATCTCTGCAGACCTAAAAATAACGCAAACCTAAAAATCTGCTTTCAAAGCGATGATGAGTTTTCAGCAACGTGTCTTTGTGTGTGACTTAAAAAATTACTTTTGCCTTATCTTAATAACAAATGAAACGAGGATGAAATAAAATATTAAGCTGTAAATTGGGTTTCCGTAATTTCAAACATATTAATGTCGACAAAATGTCGGGGTGGGGGCAACGTTCACACGAGATGACAATGCGAGGGGGCGGCGGATAATGAGGTGTCGCGGGGCTCATTACGCGCAGTTATTATAACTCGCACCCGCGCGGAGCCCCCTCCCCACCCTCGAGCGTTGCGTAACGCGCGAACATCTTCCCCGCCGCGCGTGCGGGTACAGAGGCCTAGAGGGCCCCCGCGCCGCGCGGCTGATAGCGCCCGTCCGGGGCTGACGTGACAAGTGGCCGCATAATTTGTCGCGAGCCTTTCCCCGTCCCTGAACTGGCCCTGCAGGAGGCCGTATAGCGATCTGCGGCGCTGCACTCACAGTTTATTGCCACGGTTACACGTAACGAGTGTTGCGACACGCGCCGCGCGGCACGCACATTATGCTAATGATGATTAAGTCTCGTCATCCGCGCACTCGCACCGCGACCGCACCTCTACCCCGTTACTCTATAGCCTGTACCTACATGGTTACATATTATGTAACCACAACTCATCCTTCGTAGTAAGGAAACTGTGTATAAGCTCAAAGAACACCTGTGAGGAAAAATGTACAGCTGCAAAGAAATTCAAAGGGGTGTGCCAAGTTCCCAATCAGCACTGGGTGTGTGCGTATCGCGTGGATAGACATAGATATAAGATACCTGCGTCAACAACCCCACACAGTGGAGAGCACTTCGCCCCTGATCAGCGTAAGTAGTTGGTGACCGCTCACCAGCTTCTTCTGCGCTCCTCCGCAGCCGTGCGTCAAGTCACTGGCTGCTGGCAGTACAGCGACGAATGCGGCGACCTCACTCGATATCGCAAATTGGAGCCAGCGAGGTACCAGCGAAGTGCTGGAAGCGCACTCTCCGCTTATTGATGGCTCGTGTCGTGGCTGTCGCCGCTCCGATTAATCCTCCGCGGCCCAGCCCGCTCCGGCGCCATACATCAGCCGATATTAATTACGCTCGCCTGTTCCGCTCGCGCGTGTCACCAGGTTTTAAACAAATCAATTATCACCGCCATTTTTCCCGGCGTCCCGCGCAATCGTCACGTTTCATTTTACATTTCTGCGGCGGCTGCAGAATTTTAAATGTTGTTGCAATTATTTTAATAGGTCCGCGACGTTGCTCGAGTTTTCTATTGTTTGAAACTTTGCGATTTCTATTCATTCGTCCTTTCTGATTGTGCTGAAAAGTCTTATATCTCCATTTTTAAGGATAATTGAACTATTATGACGTGTCGGAATATTTAGGAGAAAATGTACTGAGTAATGTAATGAAACTAATGAATACTTAATCTGGCTAAAAGCTTATATTAAAAAGAGAACTATTAAATAGTGGATCACGTCAGACATCAGAACAGCTGCCCATATTGGGCTACAATTTTTGCTCTATGTAACTGTCAGGACATTATTTTGTTTGAAAAAAAAAAAAGCTTGTAAAAACGGAAAATTCGAACATTCTGATGAAAATTTTGGGTTTCAAAAAGTGAACTGAGTGAAGATGCTAAGAGAAGATTTGTTTTGATTCTTTTCATTGGTATTTGGTAGGCACTTAAGATGTAACGGGAGCTAGTTTAGAAATCGAAACAAATAAAATTGTATAAGTTAGTTCCAGCTTCATTTGAATAGGTATCGCAATCCGCACGCTCGCACTATTGGAGCAGTGACGAATATTTGGAAAACAAACGTCATATACCTAGCTCGGCAGACGTCCGCACGCCACCAGACACCGGCTGTGAAGTGGTTGCTCGAGCTGCGGCGCCGCGGCTTTGTTTGCCGCCGTCGCCCGGAATGGACACTGTTTAATCACTATTTCAATTAAATCGATCCCATTGTTTCCTCGCCCTTCTCTATTTGAGACGGCTGATAGTGTATGCAAAGATAAGTAAATCGCTCATGAAAGAGCGATAGACATTTACCTATTCTTGGTAAGGTAAGTAGGTGATCATCATTTGATTGTTATTCACGTATTTATTGCTTTAAATTTCGAGTTGCTAAACTTAGATGCTCTTAAATATCGGAGTAACGAGCGTCGCTAAATCGAATCAGCAGGACGCGCCACGTGCCGCCGCTTACAGAAAATTTATTTTTCGTCATAATCAATAAGTTTTATCGAATTGCTCAATGAAGCGGAGAGGTCCAGACCCCGATGAACTTAAAGTAAAGCATTATTAAATAGATTATTGAACCTTATGTTTAAACAATACTAGACGTCCCTCGAATCTATTTAAATTGTAATCCTCTTAAAGAGTTAAGAGATTAAATAAATTGGTCACATATTTGAAGGAAATTCCGGACATTGAGAGAGAATCAACGGACAGCCTTGTCAGTAAGGATTAACGTGATTTTCCGTAGGTTTAGAACTTGTACTTATTTCCTATAACTTGTAGTTTGTGGCGACATTAGACGAAGAGAGCTTATGGAGCCTAATCCATACTATACTAATATTACAAATGCGAAAGTGTGTTTGTATGTTTGTGTGTTTGTCCGTCTTTCACGCTGTAACGGAGCGACTGATCGACGTGATTTTTAGCATAGAGATAGTTTATGGGCCCGAGAGTGACATAGGCTACTTTTTATCCCGGAAAAATGCACAGTGCCCGAGGGAACAGCGCGTGATAACCGAATACCACGCGGGCGGAGCCGCGGGCAAAAGCTAGTAGATAATAAAGGCATTTCTCGTGCTAGCGGGAGTGCGCATTGGAGGGCATCAGGGATGCTGCCAGGCGGGCCCACCCTCCTGTGCTCGGCCGCGCGGTCCTGATCGACAGTCCACCGCTCAATCTCGCTCGCATTTCCTTTGTGCTCGCTTCGCGCGTCGAGCGCGCGCGGTGAAAGAACAAACAATTAAAAATAATGGCGTCGGCGGCAAAGGGCTCGGCGCTCCTAACAACCCGTTTTACAATTCGGACTCCCGTGGTATTACTTTATTTATAGGAAGCGGAGTAAGTTGTGTTATGTGAGATGTTACTAGCTATAGTTATTATAATAACAAATAAAAACTTAACATGTCATCTTTAACAAGCCTAATAGCTACTCTACAATGTGCCGACTGACATGTAGAACAGTAAAAAAAAAGTAATTCATGTACTGTATGTAATGCGTTACACATATATGTCAAGATATCGCAAAAATAGTACACCTACGAACAAAACTTTGTCAAGATTTCATTTTCCCAAAAAAAGGAATACTTACCTTATGTTTGCAAAAAGGCTAAATGTCAATAACTATCACATGTAATGTTTATTTAGGTATAATACATGTAAATTTAAGTACTTAATCTTATTTCAAAGAGAAGGTAATTTCGGTGTTGGTCGAGCGACGCGGCGGTCGCAGGCTAAACCGCTAACCTGCCACCTGGAACCCTCTCGCGCGCGGCCGCTGGCGCCTGCAGGGCTACTACGAAACTCGAAGTTCGTGTCGTACCGTCCCTCTCGCTCTCGTATTAAATAGCATAAGCGTCAGAGGGACCGTACGACACGAACTTCGAATTTCGAGTTTCAAAGTAGCCCTGCTACTCCATTGATGTATATGTACTTACTAGATGACGCCATCCGAACACTCATTGTGTTCCACTGCTTTGCACCTTGCACTGTGCAAAGGACTTTAGTATGACTTTGACATTCATGAGCGGCGGACGAACTAGTTTTTGATTGAGACTCCGAATATAGGCGTGAACCTGCACGTAAGTAACAATTCACTACTCAAGTAAGTAAAATTACATCTTGTACAAGTGATTAAGCAACTAATAATATTGTAATACCACAATAAAACATTTTTTAAAATAAGACGTAACGCATCGAAGGTTATAAAGTCGTTGACATTACGCCATCTTACAATCATAGACTAAAACGTGCAGACGATCCCATTCAGAATTGGTTGTAGGTAAAAAATTGTGACTGAACATGCATGACAATTCGTTTAATTGCTTTATTTATACCTGTCATTCTTTTTCCATGTACTAATTTTTATGAACGTCAATATGTCACGCGATACGCATTTTAGTAACTGTTTCTGGATATATTTAAGAATAAAACAGTAATTTATTAGAACATGCTTTTTACTTCTCATTTGTCTACATGAATACATATATCTATATAGTGACAGTGACAGCGCGCCCAAAACACAGGTTACGTTCGGAAACAGTAACTAATAACATTCAAATCCCCTCCGGCATTCCGAAAATCTTTTTCGCTTTTAAAAAATCTGAAATTTCGTTGAGCAAGCATACATTGCTACTAAAAAACAAAAAATAATAATAATACTCAGTACACCATTTTTGACTATTTTGGGGCTCCGGCAAATTTTAAATTTCCAATAAGGGGTTCCATTGCGATAAAGGCTTAAGAACCGTTGAATTACAGGTTTCAATCACATTTTTAGTGCTTCAGCTTTTTTTCAAAACCTCATTCACTATCTGCCTATTTATTAAGATAATTTCTTTCAATTGATTAAAAAAATGCAGTTAAAAAGTTTTTTTTTTTTTTCGAAAATATCTATTTTGCCAGATGCAAAATGATTACGTTTCGTAGGTAAAATAGCTGTGTCACGTCTGCGGTGTATAATCTATATAGCGTTGACGTCTTGTGACAGTCCGATATTTGAACATATTGTTGACATGAACGTGCGCATCTAGTAAGTACATATACATCAATGTGCTACTCCGACGTTTCAATCACTGCACAAGTGTCAATTAAGCCGTTCGGCGAGGGCACGCCGCGTCCTCGGCCGGCGAGGGGGCGTGCGGCACGCGGCGCGTGTGGCACGGTCGTGTGGCACGGACGTGTGGCACGGCGCGCGTGCCGGCGACGCGCAGTGTCAACATATAATCTCCCACGGTAATGGATCGCGCGTAAGCAGATTGTGCCGCCACAGCGAGGGTTGCTTCGCTGTCACTTTTGTCTGTATAATTCCGTGATGTAAGGTAGTATAGTACCTACTCTGTTCAATATTAAATATTTTTCTTCGGTAGGAAAAAAGCTGCGTGATGAACTTAATCGTTGTTTTATTTTCGAGAGACCCGGAGATATCGCTGGAGGTTGCGGTGCGGCGCAGGTAAAAATACCGTATTTTCTACGTACCTATATATTTAACGTTAGGTTCAAAGGTCATGGGTAATGGTGGGCACTTGCTGTGTGACCAAGTTAGTGGTGTGCGAGGATGAAAATAAACCCAATGAATCTCTAAATAAGTAAAATTCACTTTGATTGATTTTTAATTATATATAAATTAAAAAATATTTCAAAAATATGTAGAAACTTCTTTGTTTCTGGCTGTTTACACCTGATTACCTTGGTCTTAGACGAAGATTTTACTTTATGCACTAGATCATAAAAAGTCATAATTTTACATATGTGTCGCCTAGATCCAACATAAACACGAACTTTACGTGCATGAGAGGTGAAAACAATATTTTTTGTTTCTAATGATGATACTGCAGTGTACACCTGCCAATTACCGCCCGCTAGACTAGCGGTTAGAATACGGATCCCGAAACAATATTCAGGCCGTGGCCGGAGCGCGCTGTTGCGGTGTGAAACTACCAATTACGACCTGCTGGCTGCTAGAGTGTAACTCAAAGCCGATACGACCCTTACCGGCACGCCAGGCTATAATGGTTTTAGTAATAGAGTATTTCTCAAAAAGTTTCGTCATGAAAATGACAAGAAATTAGTTTTGTCAAGAAATTATTAACACTAAAGACGAGATCATAAAAAAAATAAACTGCATAAAACTTTTGACGTCAGAAAAACGTCACGAAATTTTGTAACTAAGTACCTACATCGAAACTTTCTATTGGATTCAACAACAAAGATTGTCTGACTTTTCGACCGGTTGCCAAAAACAAAAAAGTTGAAGTTGAAGTTATCTGACTTTTTATCACCTTTACCACAAGGTATGGTATATAAACACAAAATTACTTATTTTTTGTGCTGTAATAGCGTCAGGAAATATATTTTTTTTTAATAAGTGGACAAATTGAAAATGGACAACTTTTTGAGAAATAGTAGGCTATGAACTCGAACAGCAGGCTTCCCGATAGGACCAGAGGCTGCTGGCGAACTGTACAACTGTGAGGCCCTTTTACCCACTTAATACTTAGTCTTATTAATGTTGCTTGCAAATATAGCTCGGTTAGTTTGATTCCTTGGATATGTATCAAGGTATCGACATCGTCTACTTTTTACACATATCTACAATGTGTAGTTGTCGTGCCCACTGGTATTCGTATCACGATTGTTGTTTGCTGGTTTCGGACTTGTTTGTGTACCTAATTCGTTAGTCTCAGAGTTGTTTGCGAGTCCCGACTCCCGAATAATTAAGCATTAAAAATATGGTCAACAATCAATTAAGTAGGTATAAATTAGTTAGGTTTGAGGTGTAAACAGACTATCGGACGGAGGTTAGTTATTAAGCGCCCGTTCCACCACTAGGCTGCGGCTCCACTGAGGCGGAGACGAGATGTTTATTCAACTAATACGATTGGTCGACACGTCTCCTCTCCGCTCCACTCGTCTCCACTTCAGTGGAGCTGCAGCCTTATTCATAAATTTTATATAATTAGTTATGACGCTGTCTCCGTTTCTTCCACAGTTTCTTCGGACAAAATAGACAGACGGTATCACAGAATTTATCAATGAGAGCTGAAACATGCAAGTGTTGTTTATAAAACTACTTATATATCTATGTTGAACTCTGGTTTTTCTGGGTACAATGTTTTAAATATACATGTTTCGTGGAACTAATTAGGTCAACTAATGAGGCGGCACGGCGCCGGCGTCGCGGTCAGCGCTTAATTAATATTTCGATGTTTGATGGAACACCTCCCCCCCCCCCCCCGACGGGCTGCGGAGGGCAGCGCTATTCAGCGCCGGTCGCGGGGTTGATTGGCGATTTTATCTCGAGTTATGAGGCATTGCTTGGTGGCCGGCGGCGGCCAGGCGCGCCCGCCAGCAGTCGCGGCGCACCACACTACGATACAGTATCCTAAACTAACTCCTTCTTCATCATAGTTATGTGTCGTCCCACTGCAGGGCGCAGAACCAGAGCTTGGACTGTCGTTCCCACGCGACAACGCGAGCGGCGCGCGGGCGAGTTGGGCCCAGAGAGGATTGGGAGCTTCACGCACACCATTGAATTTCTTCGCAGGTGTGTGCATGTTTACTCAGGATGTTTTCCTTTACCATAAAGCTCACGGTAACATGCAAATCCTTTAAGCCCATATAACCACAACCACACAGACACAGATAACCAATTATACAGATTCCCAATTCTTTAGACTCTCATATTATCTACAGATTCCCAAGTGTAATTTCGCATAAAATTTCAGAAAGAGTGAAGTGTGAGCCCGGACTTGAGAAGGCTATAGGTCAAACCACTTTCAGCCAGAAGCTTCAAGCAGCTGACGGAAATAAGTCTGATTAAACTAATAAGGGAAGTTATTTTTGTATTAGAATTCAATTTGCGAATGTGATCAGATTCCAACCTTTTTTAATTTAATACCGATAAGGTAAAGCCTATTAAGGTGTATGAAAATATGTAGAGACAAAAATATCAGTTGATATGCTTACAGAGGAGACTATTTCGTTAGCGAGACTAGAAGCGCAGAATAATAGTTATTAGCATAAGAAAATAGCGGAGCGGCGGCTCACCGCGGCGCGCGTCGGCTCGCTCCTGCGTCAACAACATTAAATCAGTTTTACGACCGTCCCCCGCCTCCCGCGCCGCCCGCCCAAGGCATGCCACACTGCTACTGAGCAATACACATTTTTGCATCCCATCAACCACAACCATCAACATTTCCCAATCGGTCAAAAAACGATTTAGGGGCTGTTCACCTTCAATTGATTAGTGTTAACTGACGGTTAAATGTGATGCCATCTTGATTTGTTTTGTTAGAGACGTAACGGCATCACATTTAACCGCCCGTTAACACTTATCAAAGGATAGTGAAACAGCCCCTTAGTATCACCGGTGTAAACTTTAAGTTTGATTCAGTAAAAAGTGTCACGATGCTACAGTTTCGAGTTTGTTGACACATGCAGCCTTGGCGGCGCGCTTGCCGGAGGCACGTCCAGCGCTGCGTGCGCGCCGCGGCGCTGCGTGCTCTGTATAAATCTGAGTATCGTAAACGAGCGCAAAAACTTGTTATTTCGTAAGGACGGGCGGGCGGCGGGCGGGGGGCGGGGGCGGGCTCCGGGGAATGCTGCGATTCGTTACTGTGCTACGCAGCGCCCGGAAATGAATAATGTACTGCGTGATAAAGTGCCCCAAAAATGTTCATTTGATTATTGAGTCAATTACGCCGACGTTTTCTTTCCTCACTTCTTTTGTTTACTGGTGCGTCTTTGAATGGACTTTATGAGATCGAGAAGGGGAGCGCCGCGCCTCGGAGGGCGCACCGGCGGCGGCCGGCTGCCGCCCGCGTGAGGGGTTTTGTTTGTCTTAGCTGTCGTGTTGTTGTGCCAGCACCGATTGATTGCTGCACTCGCTTCAGACACACAGGCGTCTTTCTCATTATCTAGTTATCTGTATTGTATCACAACTATTTGTTACGTATTTGACGTAACAATAAAGTCACGTGTTATTCACACAATTACAGATATTTATCGCTAGGTGTTGTTACGTAAGATATTGTATACTAGGTACATGTATATTATGTACAAAACTATGGTTCCACGTGAGACCAGACAGGTTCTTCACTATAACCTTGAATGGCTGGTAACGTGAGGTACCTGTCTACAGCGGAGCACTCGTTATTACGGCATAATTTATCGTACACCCGAAATCGATTTTAGCCGCGGGGAACATTCGTGGGTACCTGCCATAAATATTTATAACATGAGTAGGGATTAGGTTCGACTTGTAACAAGATTAAATTCCAGTCCCAGCATCGTATTGAGGGCCCGTCACGCGTGAAGCACGCGCCGCCGCCGCGCCGCGCGTGTCGCGTCCAGTCACAGGGGCCGGCGCTTGTAGCCTATCCCGAATAATGATAAATATTTTCCTCAGTACAAAACATTTTGCTGTCTCCGGTGGTAATACGTAACTTCGCTCTTTCTTTACCTACAGGTACCTGGTGCGACTGAGCTTTAAACAAGGAAAGGTACCCAACGGTCCGGCTTCGATTTATTTTATTTATTTATTTATGTTAAAGAGTATTGTAGACTTACAATAACGGACACGTATTTTTTCAGCTGCCCAATCTCAACCTATTCGGAGAAATTGACTTCCAAAGTACTAAAAATTAAGCAAACCCTCTATCTCCTGTAGAAAGTGCTGTTAAAGCAGATTGCTAATTAATTATTGATTTGATTATATGCCGCGGCATGCATGCTTCGCTCTTTCGGCTCGTGCGCTTTTGTGGCCGCAGTTCTAACTTAACCCAACGTACTTACGAAGCTGCTGTTCTGTTCTGATGCTTCTTCTGCTGCTGTCACAGCACGGTTACTTGCTGGCCCTAATTTAACCTTAATCCACTCTTATGGTAGCTGTTCGTTCCTTTAACTATGTTATTATGCCATATTAAGGTTAGCACTATTTAAAATTCCGTGAAAATACAATAGTCAAAACAGTACTGTGCTATGCCATTATACCATTTATAAAAATTGGCGATACAAATGTTCTGCTATTTAATATTCTGCAGGAGTATTTTCGGCGATAACAGTATTCTGTTATTAAATATTCTGAGAAATGACTTTTATTCGAACTGATAACTATGCAAAGTACCTATAATGATTATGCAAAAGTATAATTCGGTTAAAAAATATGTGATATCGGTTATGCGAAGTGTATTTCGGACCATCGATATTATGCAAGATAAAGGGGACCCGAGTTAAAGATCGTCATCATCCTGTCAGCCGAAAGACATCTACTGCGCAGCTGGACATATTTAGGCCTCTCCCAAGGCTCTCCACTTAGACCGGTCTTGTGCTTTCCGCAAGGTCGTCGCTCCATCTTGTTGGAGACCTACCGACTGCTGGTCTCCCGGTCCGCAAATTCTTGGTAAAGATGTGTGCTCATAATTAGCGGAGCGGGCCTGGTGAAGCGGCGCCGTGTGTCGCGCCGGCCTTAATCTGCTTGCGGCTGAAATATCGCCCAATTATTTATATTAATTAGCCGCGCGTTCGGGAGATAACGTCCCCGGCCCGACCACTGGACGTAACGTACACCGCCGTCGAGCACCTCCCGCAGCCAACCCTGAGAGCCTACTCCGAAATTCGAAAATCGGAGTTTGTATCGTACCGTCCCTCTCACTCTCGTATTAAATAGTATAAGCATCAGAGTGACGGAACGACACGAACTTCGATTTTCAAATTTCGTAGTAGCCCTGCTGCTCTCTCCACATTTTCTTGCAACTCACAAAGCACAATTCTGAGCTGTTAGTAAACAAAATCATATTGTAATATGGCTCATAATCCTCATTTCAAGAATACCGGGATCGGCTCCGAACGCAGCGGAATGTAATTGCCCGGACAGGCCGGATGACGAGCCGACCGACGGGAATTCCCTCCGAGTATTAATTTACAATTTCCTTTTCGCTCTGTTTATATTTCAGAAATGTGGGATATCAAGTATTCCTTCTGAATGCTCCCTCTCTTCAAAGGATTAACAGTAATAATTAAACGTGGAAGTGACAGGTATCTCGCCGGAAGACACGCCGCCGCCTCTGCCCGCGGCGTCAGTCACACAAATAATTAACTGTAGTATTTCGTTTCCAAGTAAACACTTGTGTACAACATGAGAAGCTAAGGTGTTGTTAAACAAAGAATGTGCCTTTTCAGTGCATGTTTTGCACCATGATTCAAGCAAATAAAACTTTGAATTTTAAAATGCATTTAAATTACAAAGATTTAATCTTCCCGGTACCTATCAGTAGCGGGGTGCCGAGACAAATGGATTGCCTAAATTTCTATGTAACACCATGGTAACACTCACTAATCATGTCACATTCAGTCACATGTATGACAGGGGGAAAAACATGGGAAAAAGTTGTGCTAGACTGATTGCGTGGTGTCACATCGGAAGACCTATTATAACTATGTTTTTAACGTTTCTCTTACTCTCCCGCGGTTACCACGAAAATATTCAATCCACGCCACTGGCACCTGTACTATATGCTATTTATTGGTGACAGTAATTGTAGCCGGCGTAGGAAACGAGCGCGGGCAAATAAAGTTATCAGTTATTCATGGAGCGCCCCCCCCCCTCCCTTCTTCTTCTTTCGCGCGCCTACTGGCGCAGAGCCTTAAAATCTAACGCGCAACCACGCTGTGAAGACAATCCGGAAATAAGAGTTTTTGTTATAAAGCATTTTTAATACACCTACAAGCTTTATTTTGCTGACTGTACTTTTAGTTCAACTTTATGGTAGCCATTAAAGCTGCCCTCAGGACCAACAGAATTTCACTACCAAATTATTGTATTGTCACCAGATTTAAGTAGGTACGAGTGTGCCAAATTTCAGCTCAAATGGATGCCGAGAATTGCCAAAAAAATAATTGTAACGTTACCAAAACATGTCTTCGACCGATCGTTAACAAAGCCAGATCATGAAATTCCACTAGAACACGTTATCAACAAAACTTTGAACCAATTAGTTGAAGCTTGAAGCTCACATATTTGCTTAGATAATATTTTGCGGTAAATGCACGTTCACGCCGCCTTCTCAATATAGAGCGCACTCCTGCCGGACATGTAGCTCGCTGAGTTATCGCCGGGGCTGGCACACCGAGCTCGGCCCTGCGCCGCGGGCACACGGTGCATTCTGGCGCTGCATTCGTGCTCATTCGCAGCAGTAATTAACGTAGCGCGCCCCATCAGCGCCCAACTTAAATGAATATAGTTGAGTCGATGCTCCCACGGCGGGTGATTTGTCTGAAGCCGCAACTCCTACACCGATTGCCTATAGTTGTTTGCTTCGTTAACAGTTTTGTTGGAATTGCATTGAGCAGTTCTACTATTCTCGACGAAAACATCACTTAAGTCAACAACGTTTAAACTTGCAAAAGTCTGCAACTTCGACGTTTTTTCTTGAATGTTTAAACAGGGCTTTATAAATACATTTTGAGCTCATTTTGAGGTACATTAAGAACAGAAACGTACGAAATGTTTCTGGTCGTGATTGCCGGGCCGCGACGATTGTTTCAGAGACGTACTAATTTATTCGCGTATTATTCTATTCTGTAATTAATTATGTACAGATCGCGTCAGAGAAAAGGAACCCCTCTGTGTGACACGTGACAGATCAGTCTGGCCCTGCGGTTAACTATCGCGAGCTCTGAGACAAGTGCATCAAAGGGAGGGCTCGGGTTCAAATCCACTTTTTGTTTTATTTATGTTTTTGGTTTATTTGTTTTTTTGAAGTATTTTTCTGATCATTTAAATAAGTTGAAAAAAAAAGATATTGATCATTTATATATTTTTTAACCACATTTGAATTGATACGATCTTCGGTGGTGTGAGTGAGACAAGAGAACCTTAGTAATAACACAGGTAATAATATTCGAATACGATCCGAATTGTGTAGGTAACAATTGTTTTATTGTTATTCCACGAGCGGACATCAACTCATAATTCTTATAACATTCAATACTCTCGCATTGCAAGTTACATTCACATTCACAGTCCATTTTCACCAAGCGGTGAATGACAACTATCAAAAATATCTCTTTTAAATGTAACAAATTTCCCCCATCGAAATCCTCGGAATCGAACTCGGTTCACTGCGAGCAGCGCACAGGTCGAACACTTCGATTTACCGCTAGGCCATTTCAATACCTGACGACGATTGCAAAATTAATAGTTGCTAGTTGCGTTTGCGTGCCATTGTCATTAGTATTCAGTAGATATGCACCAAGCGCCAAAGCAAAGACAACCTTATCGCACAGTAAATAGCGACTTTCAAAGAAGCAGCGACTATAGATATACTGAGTTCTAACTTTGTTTTTCGTATTGAGACTTTGAAGGTGGCAGATATTTACTTAATCTTTGCATCCTGTTCTAGCTAATGCGTATAGATATGAACAGATAGATTAAGTTTATTGCCGATTGTTGCACTACCTTATTGTAACTTCAGAGAATTATCGAAGACTGCTGTATTAAACTGCTACTTAAGGTTGAATGTAGGATAATACACTTTATGAGTCCCATTTACTAACCTGAGGGTATATTTTTAACGAAATTTACAAATCGTTACGTTTCGTGTCGATCTCCTTGTGTGAATATCTCCACGTTGTAATATTGTCCGATTAATTAAGTTCACGAAAAGCTTTTATTATTTCGATTAACAACTTTTTTGAAGGCTATAATTGTTGTTCTCTGGGAACAAAAATAACGTATTTTATAAAGAAAATAGAACGGGATATGAACGTAACGGTAAGTTTGAAATAATAATATTTATTGTTGAAATATTTCTGACCAATTGCACTTTTGATGTATGTATTTCTAATGTTATTGTTTTCTTTTATACAGAGAAAAACAGATCGATACAAAGCAAAGGTATCAAGCGACGGGTTATGTGAAATGTGATCTGAAACTTTTGGGTGCTCTCAGAACAGTTCGACGATAACTAGCTACACGCGGCGAATATCCATAATTATAATCCGGCCAGAAAAATTAAGCTTACTGACGATCACCGCACCAACAGAGTAAACTTTGCCACTCGTTACTTAAATTTCGACTGGGAAAACGAAATAGTTATATTTACGGACGAACAGTGCTTTAAGTCAGACATGGATGGCCGAAAAATTTTGTGGAGATGAAGTCGGGAGCGGGGAGAGGTATACCACCAACAACATGTTAGATCTCAGAACAAGCAGGCGATTAACACTAGGTAAATAATAATAAAATCTTTTTACAATTTTTGTGTAATTAACACATTTATTTAAAACTAGCTTATGCCCGCGACGTCGTCTGCGCGGACCTAGGTTATTGCGCGGTGGCGTCCTCTACCTGAATAAAAAGTATTCTTATGTTGATCCTTAGGGCTATACCAAATTTCATCAAATTCAGTTCAGCGGTTTCGACGTGAAAGCGTAACAGAAAGGCAGACAGACCGACAGACAGAGTTATTTTCGCATTTATAATATTACTAACATATGCCCGCGACTTCGCCTGCGCGGACTTAGGTTATCGCGCGGTGGCGCCCGCTACTGGAACAAAAAGTATCCTATGTTGATCCTTGGGGCTTAAGCTATCTCTATACCAAATTTCATCAAAATTGGTTCAGCGGTTTTAACGTGAAAGCGTAACAGACAGACAGACAGACAGACAGACAGCCAGACCAACAGACAGACAGACAGAGTTACTTTCGCATTTATAATATTATATTAAGTAGGGATACGTTCAAGGCGTGTATTTAATATTATTTTGAAGTTTTCTTAGATCGCGATGTTGCAACATATTTTAAAAGGTTTGAATGTTTTAGGTTACCTACTGGGGATGGATGTCTTCAATGGGACCAGGCGAGCTAGTGGAAATAGGCAGCCGCATGAACAGTGAGCGATATCTTGAAGTGTTAAAGGACGTAATGCTGCCGTCAGTGCGTGTGGCTTTTCCTGAAGGACGAATTTACCTGGTTCACGATAATTCTTCAGTGCATAAGTCCAAAATCGTCAGAGACTGGCTAAATTACCAAAAAAACATAACGGTGTTTGAATGGCTGGCTAAAAGTCCGGACCTAAATCCAATAGAAAACTTGTGAGGTCAGATGGTATTGAATTGGGACTCCAGTGAGATAAGATCTAATAAGAATTTGGATAATGAGGTAAATGAAACATGGGAACTGTTGTGTAATAGTAATACATGTTTCAAAGTGGTTTCGAGCATGAAAACACGGCTTCAAGAAGTAAAAGACAGTGAGAGCTATCCTCTCCGTTACTAAAAGGAACATTAATTACTAACCAATAAAACAGCATTAGAACGAAAGAGCAAGTGTTAAAATTCCTATTAAGTGTTATAATTCCTATTATTGTTATTTCGTAGTTGATCAATAATAAACAGACCTTTATTATGATCAGTCAAATTACCCTTGTTGACGAGTCATTTGTTAATGATGCACCATCTGACCTCACATACTCGTAGGTATTGTTTTAATGTGTTGTGTCAAAAAGGTTATCAGAAACTGTGATAAAAGAGAAAGATGTAAATTGCGATATATAATAGTTGAGCATGTTGGTTCTTTCTCAGTAATCACAGCGACGAATTAATGTTAACAGTCTAAAATAAGTGTTGTTTATATAAATTAATATGATGTATGCGAAAGCAAGTGTTCTATTAGTAAATTTAGTTGAATTCAAAACCTAAGTAAATAATCATATTTTAACACAGATTGAAAACTGTATGCCTATACCTACTGACCCCGAAATGTATGGATAAATAAACAAATATTGCGTTTGCAACATGCCTATCTTTTTTTATACCTTATGCCTACTTTAACAAAGATCTCTAATATTAATCAACGGCAGGTGATTAATAAAAACAAAAACAAAAACAAAAAGATCTCAGCCGCAGGGGCTTGAACTGAGAACCTTAGTATGACGAGGCAGGTCGAAGCCAACTATCTATCCACTAGACCAACTGGCTTCCTACGTAACATGACAAAAATATTGAACGCTTTGATGTCATTACCAAAGGGGGGTTCCTTTTCTCTGACGCGATCTGTACATTGACTTAAATCACCAGTTGGAAGAAGGTAAATTGAAATGATAAAAAGTTACAGAGTGCGTCTAAAAACTAAACAGTAAGTTAAATAAAAATTATTCACGACATTTTTTTAATGGGATATTAGATGTAAATAAAGATCAGTTCACATCCTGATAAGGATAAACAAACTGAAACATAGATGCACAGAAAAACCAGAAAAAGAGACCAGCGCTGAGAATCGAACCCAGCTAGGTCCTCAGCATTCTGTGCTGCGTGCTATGCCTCTACACCACACCACCACCACCACCACCAGCGCAGAAATACAGACACAAATTTCTCTTATGAACCACACATCTCAGCTTGTTTGTTTGTTTTCTTATTTAGTCACTTAAGTAAGGACACTAGCGACATCTCTGTTGTAGCCCTCATCGAAAAACTTTCAACACTCCATTAGAAGTGACCGGTCACCCAGACAAGAGATGACGCTACGAGTATTAAGTAAGCAATCAAATTAAGATTGATTTTTGGAGTCTTTTTGTGTTCTTATAATGAGTAGGTACTCGTTACAAACTAATGGAGAGTTACAAGTAGCCGGTTAAAAATGGAAAATAGCTAGTTGTTGACAAAAACCTTAAACTAATTATAGCTAACTCAAGATAGTACAAATTGATTAACAATATTTAAACATAATATAACAAATTTAAAAACTATCACTGTAACGAGGCCAGTATAACACGCATATACTTTGTTCGTAAAAATTTCTCATCGAGTTCCTTTCCGGTGTTTCTGCACTTCCGATTCGATGGGAGTTCAAACAACGTCGACGTCGAAAGTTTATTTTTGTTTCAATTTCAAGTAAACGACAAATAAATCAAAAGCCGTGTTACAGCCGCGCTCGTTTCCTCGCGGCGCGTCCCAACGAAAGAGTCCTGTCAGGTCCTTAAGTTATACTTTAGTGCTTACTCTACAAAATCCATACGTGATTGGCGGACTTAGTGCTATAACCCTCTGCGCGCACAGACCCCCCCCCTGGCCGGCGCGAGGTTAATATTTATGAACGCGCCTCGCAGCTTCTCGACACCGACAATCAATCATAATATTTTATCGCAAGTTTATTAACATAACGGAAATAAACACTAATTTCTAAAAGTACAATACATACAATACAATACAATACAAAGACTCTTTATTGTACACCAGAAATAGTAAGTGATACAGAAAACAAATACACAGAGAAAAAAATTACACGGTATCAATAGGCGGCCTTATCGCAGACCCGCTGCTTAAGTAATAAGCAGACGGATGTTAACTTCAAAGCAGGTGGCTCGTTGCTGCTGGTTATCAAGGCTCGCTGTAGTAAATACGTGCGTGCGTGCGTGCGTGCGTGCGTGCGTGTGTGTGTGTGTGTGTGTGTGTGTGTGTGTGTGTGTGTGTGTGTGCGTGTGTGTTTGTGTGTGTGAGAGACATGTGGCTTTATTGTTGTTACTAGCTTTTGCCCGCGGCTCCGCCCGCGCGGTATTCGGTTATCGCGCGCTGTTCCCTCGGGAACTGTGCATTTTTCCGGGATAAAAGTAGCCTATGTCACTCTCGGGCCCATAAACTATCTCTATGCCAAAAATCACGTCGATCCGTTGCTCCGTTACGGCGTGAAAGAGGGACAAACATACAAACATACAAACACACAAACACACTTTCGCATTTATAATATTAGTATGGATTGTAGGAACTATCATAAAAAAATGTAGAGCTTTTTCTTGATTTACTAGTTCTACACTTACAAGATTGTATTGGCGTTACGGATACCATTTGATACATACTGAACACGAACGAGATAGACAAATTAAAAAAAATACAGCTT
This sequence comes from Choristoneura rosaceana, assembly GCA_037349165.1. Taxonomy (NCBI): domain Eukaryota; kingdom Metazoa; phylum Arthropoda; class Insecta; order Lepidoptera; family Tortricidae; genus Choristoneura; species Choristoneura rosaceana. The sequence goes on along the minus strand of JAZBNJ010000038.1, from coordinate 110,648 downwards.
CATAAACAACGAACGAAACCGGCAAAACACTTATTAAAGTTGAAATAAGTCAGTAAATGTTAACAGTAAGGGCCTGGACACATGTCGCCGGTACGGTGCCGTCTACGGTGTCACGGCGCGGCGCCGTCAAACGGCGTCGTGCCGAAACACGGTGCCGCGTACGGTGCCGTACACGGCGCCGCGAACGGCGTCGTACCACGGCGCGGTGCCGTGGTACGACGCCGTTCACGGTGCATCGCTTGGTAGTTTAACTAGTTTTCGTTTTGCTGCTGAACGCATAACACGCAAGTACAACCATCGGTTCAAATATACAAAACAATTGTCGTTTTAAATATATACAAGTATACAGTTTTTGCCTTGACATGGACCAAGAAAAACGTATTCTCCTGCTCCTACTGCTAAGACGACGAATGAAGAAAAAACAGAAACGAAGATATTGGGTGAATCCATACATGTCTTTAATGAACCATGATGGAGGTCATTTTTTACTTGCGTGTTATGCGTTCAGCAGCAAAACGAAAACTAGTTAAACTACCAAGCGATGCACCGTGCACGGCGTCGTACACGGCACCGCGCCGTGGTACGACGCCGTTCGCGGCGCCGTGTACGGCACCGTACGCGGCACCGTGTTTCGGCACGACGCCGTTTGACGGCGCCGCGCCGTGACACCGTAGACGGCACCGTACCGGCGGCATGTGTCCAGGCCCTAATATCGCGCAGAAGCGAAGTCGATGGAAGCAGTCGGAGGTCGCGGCGCTCCATTTAATAACGGTCTATTCTTGTCAAATCTACTGTCGGAAGAATTACGTAAGTTATAAATAATTTATGAGTTCCGCTGGAGTTCCGGCGCCGACATCTGTCGCCGGAACTTTAGCGAACAATTCTTTCAACAATAATAATACTTTGGCGCTGTTTAGTGTACGCACTGTCACGCACGCGGCGCGGTCCGCGCCGTAGACGCGCTACGCGGCCGCCTCGCTCGTAGCACGGTCTTTGTAGACCTGCTACGAGCCAGGAGACCTCTCATTAAGGCACCGAGATACATTGCATTCCTTTGAGTACATTTTTGGTTAGTTATGATGTTGTTTGAGTTGTCTTTTAAAGAAACAGAAAAACTCTTTGTAAAAAATATGATTATGTAACATATTGCAATACGAGTATGTACTAAAACTTACTAAAATAGTTACCCTCCAACAACAAAAAGTACAGAAACGTCTTATATTTTTGTTTTTACGCTTTACCACGGCTAGGTTTAACAACGTTTATCCCGGGTTATCTACGACCTACGGGATCACTAATAAAACTTTCAGCTTAATTTCATTCCGCCGAAACATTTTTGTGTTGATGCTGGAAGTCCGATAACAAAGTCTGCATGTTTTTTGTTTTGGCCGTATCGTAAATTATAGACTACTGTATTTAGAGGCTCAGCTTGATAACCTTCGGCACGGGCTGCCAGGGACAGCCCCATCAGCGACATTCATCGACGCCGAATCCCTCCTCATCGTGCCCGACTCTAGACTAGACTATATAACCATTTCTTCGTCGTCGCTTGTCGTTAACTGAATATTGTCATCGTGCATCAGTCGCGAGCAGCAGTCTATCTCCGAGCAGTCGAGGCAGCAGCGCATAACTCTCGCAAGCACCCCGAGCCCCGAGCCGAGAGGCCGCGACTGCCCCGTCGCCCGCTATCCCGTGTCCGCGTTGTTTACGGCCATTATGCGGTGCCGGAAGCGGCTACAATTTGTCCGGGGGCGCCATTTTCCTGGAGCGCGGCAGCCATAATTCGAGACGCGGTTAAAATGTTACATTTTATTTTCGTCGAAACACAAAATATTTCAGTTAGTACCTATTGTGTTCTGAGACTTGAGACACGGAGCACGAACGGATCAACACCGGTGAAACATTTCAAACAGCTGTAGTTGTACTTACATATGTAGGTACACATAATGTATCACGTATGCTGCCACATGGCACATTATACCTATACAATGTCTTTACGAAAAAGAGCCTTAAAATGTATTTATTTACTCGCCTAGAATTGTAATGTCGTTTATTTCAGGGCTGTAAATTTGCTACAGGCTCGGAGAGAGCCCTGAGGGTTTTAGGCGGAATTCCGCAGATTACCACTGGGTTTTCAGTTGAAAGGGAACGTATTTATAAAATTCCCAAGCGAAAGTCTCGCGTCCCCGCCGCTCACACGCTCGCTGCAAGACTGCCGCCACCCTATGTTACTTGGGCACGTCACCGCAATTCAGACTCTGGGTGAACCGAAGAAGATCGTTTGTCGGCTGCGTGCTCCGTACGATAGGTCACTGTGGGTCGCCTCGCCGCATGTGATTGAATTGTAGATTTGCGTTTGCAAATACGTTTTCTCAACCCGCGAAACTGAAGTCGTGTGAGATTGGATTACATGTGTAATTGCTGAACTGCGCGTGTAATTACTGCGCCGGCACATTAACATAAAGCACCCGTTCCGCGGCCGCCGCGCGACGCGCCCGGCGCGCGCCGGCCTCTCGGCACGCGCGGCGCGGCCACGGCCGGCGCGCCGACCGTCTTTGAAATATCTCTACTTTGTTTAAATTGAAACCATTTCAGTAATTTAATTAGTAGGAGTACATACTCGTGTAATGGCAATTAGGATCCTCCTAAAGACTTTTTTTTAAATTAAGTATAAAACGAAAGCAACTGAGCGCTAGATTGAACAACGAACGTTATTTAAATTCAAATAAATGAAAACACGTTCAATTTAAATTAACATTTTGTTTCAACTTTGTTTCTTTTTAGATGGATGTCATGACGGGAACGAAGTCAAGAGAATTAGCTGGCTGAATGGGCGAAAATATTGTTGGAATTTTAGAGTCTAATTACAGAGCTTTTATTGTCACGGTATCCAACCAAGTATACATAAATCAGCATGATCATTGAAAGATAACTAATAACTTTAGCATCAAAGTTCGGTCGCATCACCGGCCTGTCAGTGTTGTTTGTGATCGTCGGCTGCTCCGCTCCGACAGCCCGCGCCCGGTGAGAGCATCGCGGCGCTAGAGCGCGACATGGGTCCCGTTGGGGATCCATAAAATTTAAGACATCATGTAATGTTTGTCATAATGATCATATGCCCTCTTGTTCTGAGAGGAGGCCTGTGGCCAACAGTGGGACGTATATAAGCTGGGATGGAATGATCATATGCCATAACTTTTTTTTTCTCCAAAGCCAGAGGGTTTTCAGGAACTCTGAAATAGGTAGCCGTCCTGTAGAACTGTTACGTTAGATTAGTTTTATTTTATAACAGTCAAGAATTATTTACAATTTAGTTTTCTGAAAAAATTTTTATCGTAAATGATCATTATAGCAAACATTACATTATGTCTTTCAATATGTGTGGATCCCAAATAGGGTCTATATTTGCGCGCCCTGCACGTCCGGCGCGACGCGGCTGCTGTGCGCGGCCTCTCTTAACGAGGTTACTTAAATGTATAGTGTTAGACGCAATTCCTTCCAAGTTTACACGAACGTTCATATTCATATTCATTTATTCGCTTTAAGTTCACACTTTGGAGAAAACTTTTCAAATCTACAGATATCATTTGAAAATGTTAACTTGTTTTATATTTATTTTTAAACTAGCTTTTGCCCGCGGCTCCGCCCGCGTGGTATTCGGTTATCGAGCGCTGTTCCCTCGGGAACTGTGCATTTTTTCTGGGATAAAAAGTAGCATATGTCACTCTCGGGCCCATAAACTATCTCTATGCCGAAAATTACGACGATCCGTCGCTCCGTTATGTCGTGAAAGACGGACAAACATACAAACACACAAAACACTTTCGCATTTATAATATTAGTATGGATGAGCAATTCTTGTACAATTGTGTATTTATTGATTTACTTATTTTTACCGGGGATCTTGGAATTTGATGATTTCGAAGAAATTTCCTATTCGAGGGCTTTTGGTTGTAACGATTCCGCCTACCTAAAGCTTTTAAACTCTACTTAAAGCTTACACCAGAGCCTACAAACCAAATTTATTTATTATTATCTTATTATGGGTCTCAACCTATGAATTACCTAAACCTAACTCAAATTGATTTACCTTGTTTAAGTTATAAAATTGGCCAAGTGATCGCTAGCGGACTAGAATAAGGATCCTACGTTGTGTCCTAGAAAGTAACCCTTTAGTATGTTTAGCATAATGGGAAAAGAGCTCTATTATTATATAGTTTAACTAGGTAATAAAGAGAGGATAAGTAAGGAGCAAATGAAGAATGTAGTTAGTTGTATAAAGTCACCTGTCAATAGTCTATGATATGTTCGTGTGGGAAAAGGTATTTTAAACCGCAGCTAAAGTCCAGAGGCCCTCTCCCCGCCTCTAGAAGTGGCTTTCGTCACCGTACTGGGCGTTGCCACCTCTGCGTGGTCTGAAGGAGCATACTACCTTTTCCTTTGTTAGGAAAAATAAGAACATATCTTAAGTTTACAAGAGAGGACATTTTCAAAGGGGAGTCAGTTATAGTCTGAGGCTGTTCCTGGATCAAACCCGTGATCACAATACTCCTGTAGTAACAAACCCAACTTCAGCAGTACTTAGAGATAACTTATAGTGGTTTATTATATTGATTAAAGAGTAGCTTCCGGATCACCTGGTACCGTCAACCACTGACTTGCTCTGCCTTAGTCTTAATCAATATGACTTACGTCGTAAGTTTATGAAATATAAGTTATTTAGTAGAGCCTTATTACTATTTGAATAGTTGATATTATTAGCCACTACAGGTTCATACAACCCAAGGTCCGTAGCCAGGAACGACCACAGTCTTCAAAGGAGATTCTACTTTCAGCAAATAAATATTATTCCATAGTGAGTTGTTGAATTATTTTGTCTCACTCGTATTTGAAGCTACTAGCGTTCGTAACATAGGACCATCATAGGACAATGAATGAAAAGTGAAAACGCCGAAACCCTTCATTCGTCGGACGTCAAAGTCAGTCATTTAGCTGTCAATATCTATGTAAGCACAGAGAAGATAATATATTGTAAGTATGTCACCAAGAGTATGGCTAGGTTCTGGATGTAGCAGGCAAGCTTAAAAGCAGCCTTAGGCAAATTGGTAAGTAGCTGTATAGTTAATGGGAAACAAACACAATTAACACACACAAATAAATATCAAATCAAGTAGGTAGATAGAGAAAATATAACTTCCATTTTACCAAGTGGAAGTAAAACACGATTGATAAATATCAAATCAAGTAGGTAGATAAAGAAAATATAACTTCCATTTTACCAAGTGGAAGTAAAACACGATTAACACACAAATAAATATCAAATCAATTAGATAGAGCAAATAGAACTTCCGCCTTACCAAGTGGAAGTAAAACAAGACATCAAGCCTACCATATCCTATCCTACTTCTAAACTAGCCAACTAAACTACACGAACAGCAAGCTAGAAGCCCGGGCTCCACATTTAGATTACTCGCGGAGTCTCTCACCTGGTGGAGTGAGGGACCCTATGCTAAATTACCCCTACGTCGAGTGGGTGGCTCTGCTTCCTACTCCTATCACCCGTGTGCTCACCGGTATCTGTCGTGTTAGGATTGGGAAAGACAAATACCGATGCCGAAGAATAAATATATGGGTAGATAAACAAATAGATAAGGAGGACAAGGTCTTGGTTGATTTAGGACACCTGGTATGGCATCTCAAACCCTCCAAAACCCAGGGAGAAAATTAGGCCTGTCTCTTCTTGTATAACACAGACCCCGCCCTTACTCCATAGGCGCACACTGACACTGAAGAACGTTCCCAGGGAAAGCCAGCCTGTCCGTTACCACCGCTAGGTGACCTGGCTCTCATTCCCTAGGAATCGGCTTTTACTGAGCCGAAACTCGATAAGTCCTCTACTGTTCCAGAAATATTTAAAATCACAACTGATTGTAATCCCCAAACCCCATAATGAATCAATACGCAATTCCCAGCAATGAATACCATAATACCAAAAGTCTTCGGTACCATGATACACAAAGCAGGGAAACCACACACCAATTCACTATATAAAATAACACAAATAAATTTTAAAAAATAAATAAAATACGATAGAAATAATTACCAAGTATCCAGAGAGAACCTCTCGAGTCCGTGTCGAAGAGAAGAAAAAAATCCCATAATATCGTACGGGAGTCGTATTTATAAGCAAACCTCGGCGACGGAGGGGACGATGGCGATAGTGGGGACAGGTAAAAATAGCCCGTAGGCCCATAGCAACGATTAGGGAAGGCTTTGCTGTGCTATTCCTACATTCGCGCTTGACAGTTTCAATGTTGCCAATAATCTCGTTCGCGTATTTATGGATAGATTAACAATTTCTAACTTCATTTGTTTACAATTTACCTTAATTTAATAAAATTGGTTTAATTCTTTTAGCCCGTCTTACTAAACCTATGTTTACATAAGGTGGAACATTACACGCCATCGGCTGTAAGGTTACATGGTGTGAACCAATTTAGGTTGCTCCTATATCTTAAGGAAAACGCGTGTTCTGGAGTTGCAATGGTTTTTAAGTTGAAATTTCACACGCACACAGAACTATTGAAACTAATACATCGATCAATATAATCGGTAATTTCGTTAGTTCTGTTTTCAGCGTAATGGTTCAACAGCCCTATAATAGTGAAATTGTAAACCTAGAGATCTAGAGGTTCAGATCAAATCGAATCAAATGAAATATGGGTCGGACTCGACTTACTTTTTTTATTTATTTAGATTACATACCTGCTTTTAGAGCTTATTTAAATACGTATTATGCCAAACACACGATTTATCAAAAAAACTGCGAGCAAAGCTAGATTGCCCGGGTGCCTACTGTTATTAAGTATGACGTGAACACCTCAAGCTTTGGAGTCATTACAACGCTGTGTGCTGCAAACCCGAACGGGTTAGCTCGGCTGGTCTGCAAGACGACGTTGACCTCGACCCGCTGCTTAGACCGTTCTTAGACCAGCTTCTCTTTTTTTTATATAATGGGACACTTGACACCAATTGACCTAGTCCCAAACTAAGCAAAGCTTGTACTATGGGTACTAGGCAACGGATAAACATACTTATATAGATAAATTAATACTTAAATACATATTAAACATCCAAGACCCGAGAAAAAACATTCGTATTCATCATCATCATCATCAAATCAGCCTATATACGTCCCACTGCTGGGCATAGGCCTCCTCTCGGAATGAGAGGGCTTGGGCCATAGTTCCCACGCGGGCCCAGTGCGGATTGGGAACTTCGTATTATTCATACAAATATCTGCCCCGGCCGGGATTCGAACCTGGGTCCTCAAGCTTCGTATAGTCAGGTTCTCTAACCACTTAGCAATCCGGTCGTCGTTCGGTATTCAATCATATCTTGCAAAACTAGCTCCACAACGACGAATGCAGGAAGCGCGCAACGTCTAACGCAACTTGTTTGTAGCAGGTACCATCAGTCAAATATGTGGTCCCATCCTAAAGTTGATAATCGTTTGCATGCTTTAAAACAATAATGCCAATAGACTTGTCTGTTAACTTGAAAGTTCGTCTTCTCTTTAGCGACATTCATATTCATTTGACAGGATTTTTTTTATAAATTGATAGACCACTTATTTGGCTGGTATGGTACATTGCAACACTGTTAGCGACAGATATAATTAAGCAATTACGAGTGTAAACGCGCGCCGCCGCGGCTTCGGCGCTGTGGTCTCCGGTTATTGGATCGGCGCGAATGCGATCTCTTGTTTGTCGAGCCCCCCGCCGCCCCTCGCCGCCCCTCGCCGGGACTTGATGCTCGTGGAAAGTACTCGTAGTACGTGGCGTTTGTGGACGTCCTACATTTTGATATCAAAAACACGTCAAGGTGGATCATTTTACAACGCTAACGCGCACCCGCCTGTCGCCGATGACGATTTTATTGCAAACCCAATCCATAAAAATTCAGGCCAGAGCTTAAAATCAGAAAGCGACGACGTCGTAAAGCTAAAATCTGCACACTTAGCCGTCAAACTTATAACACCCCTCTTTTTGCGTCGGGGTAAAACACTTTTTTCGTACCATAACATGTTTTTTAACAATTACACTAAAAGGATAAAACTGATACAAAAATATTCGAAAGTCGAATGAAGCTGGTTTCAGCTGTTTGTATTCGAAATTGAGTCAATAGTGCATTTTGGTCGGAGCCGTGAGCGCCGCGCGGTGGCTCCGGGCCGCGCCCTCGCCGAATATTAACGATATAAAGTTGGACGCTTTACAAATTTAATGAGCTGCGAACAGCGAGCAGCGGCGGGCAGTGAGTTTTGTTTTTCATTAGGCGTCTCGCGGAACGGAACAGATTGACCACAGCGGGCGGCTTCGAGCCTCTCGTGCAATCCTTTATAGTGTCAAACATGGACAGGAGCATGTCGAGCAGACAGCACAGGGCTGCACGCCTTCGAATGCACATTTTCTCTCACAAGTCGATTCACGAGAGATGACACGATTAATTGAATGAGTTAATGACAATATCTATGTGTGCGACACAAATGATTAAGTACAGGTTGTTTTGATTTGTTACAAAAATAAATATATTTAGTACATGTTATAATTCAAAAAGTTATTAGTTTAGTTTTAGTTTTATACAATAAACACCTAATTTAAATTCAAAAAGTGATAATGATAATCGTAGGTGTCAAAAGTAAGTATAGGTACTACGTAAATTTAATGTTTGAATTGACGGTCAAATTGTAACACGTTTCACGGTATTTAGAACACAAAATGACTAAAAATACCTACATGTTCATTTATTAGCGGTATTTATTATGTTTTGACTATAGAAATCGGCATAATTAAATAGTTTCGTTCTTTCATTTAAAAAAGTGTGCAAATTTTACCTTTAAGTTTCAAATGTTAAAATAAATGGAGCATAAATAAGTGCCTCTGTACTTAATTGCTTGTAAAATATTTGGCGGCCCCTGCATAAAAAGGTACTCCCACACTAGTCAAATCACTTTCGTTTAATTCGTTTGTGCCGGCGCTTGTGAATCACCCTATAACAGCATTAGATATTCTGCCTTGACGCGTGCATTCCAACAGTAGCACTAGTACTGTACTTCTTCTATTTCAATTCTATTTCTTTTTCACTCTCCTGTTCTATTTCACTCTCCTGGCTCGAGTCCTGTTCTCGTGTGAAACTAGCATAATTTATTGGTTATGAGTTTTCCACTTATTTTTTAACGTGGCCAACCTGCGTGGCGAGTAATTGAACAGCAAAATTCAAAATTTTGAAGGATTGACTCTCATTTGTTTTTCCTGTCATTCGCTCTATTATTCGGCTCGGCAAGGCGAATCCGTGATTTTCTTTTGGACTAAGTATTTCGCTAAACTACTGGTGATGAGATGATAAAAGCTATAACTAATGCAGGTATTGCCTTGACCTTTGTAATTATTTTTGAAAATGAAAATGAAAAATGAAATGAAAATTGTTTATTTACTTTAAACTTAAGTCTATTTGACATCAGTGATTGGAACTTCCTAGTAGGTATGCAAACCTGTGTCAGGAAGCCCCGCTCCTCCATAGCAACAAGTCACAAGCTAGAGATATTAAATTTATAGTGAATATCTAAATAATTACAATTTCTCAAACTAAAACTAATGTGTGTGTGTGTGTGTGTGTGTGTGTGTGTGTGTGTGTGTGTGTGTGTGTGTGCGCGCGTGTGTGTGTGTGTGCGTGTGTGTGTGTGCGTGTGTGTGTGAACGTATGACTGTTTACTCTATATGATTATATTTTCTGATACATTGAGGCAGCTATGACATTCAAGGTGCTATTCAATATCTAGCTCGATACAGTAACGCCTCTGTCTCATCATAACTGAGAGGTTTTAACCATTTCATTACCTCTTTCTTAAACTTGTGCAGCAGTAGTTGGTGGATGTTGAGCTTATTATTTACAATGTTATATATATGTGCTGACTGCGCTTTGTATTGCCTTCTAGCAAACATGGATTTACTGTTTGGTTGGGGGGCAGCGTTAATTTTGCGTCTACGGGTTTCTAAGGTTGGGTTAAATTTCAACATTTTATGTAGCCTTAGCACTGCATTGAGAACATACAGCTTCCTCATCGATAATTGGTCACTAATTTCATAAAGTTTACTAGTGGGGAACCTGTATGGTTTCAAGTACATCAACTTAAGCAAGCAACGCTGTCCTCTCTCGACATCCATGAATTTTGTTTTGGCAGCACCTCCCCAAACAGCAATACAGTAACTCATTATTGGTTGCGCCAAAGTAATGTATAGCTGATTTATGAGTTCCTTAGTAGTAATATGCCTAAATATCTTAAAAATCCAGTTAAGTTTCCTTATTCTATTGTTCACGTTTTCAATGTGCAAGTGCCATGAAAGTCGTTGATCTAGTATCACCCCCAGATATTTAATGGAGTTGACCTTTTCAAGTTCTGTGCAATTACATAGAAGACGATTAAGCAGGTTACAATTGTGTATTTTCAGACTCAGTCCATTACTAGGTTGCGAACTTTCATACTTTGTAAAACATATATACTTGGTCTTACTGACATTTAGCGTTAAAAGATTATTATTAAGCCAAGCAGAAACTCTGCATAGGCCAAGTTCTGCACTCCTGAACACATCCTCCCACGATTCCCCTTCAAACATTATGGCAGTATCATCAGCATAAGACCAAATGTGTCCACACTGTAGATTGAGATTCGTCAGGTCGTTAATATAAATTAAAAACAATGTAGGCCCGAGAACGCTTCCCTGTGGGACACCAAAAGTAACGTCAATTTCGGAACTCATAAAATCACCCAATTTCACCCTTTGCGTCCGCCCCTGCAGATAGTCACTCAGCAGCCGCAAAGGTGTACCTCTTATTCCAACTCGCTCCATTTTTTGTATAAGAGTGGGGAGAGAGACCGTATCAAATGCCTTTTTAAGGTCCAGAAAAATGGCTAGGCATTTCTTACCATTATCAATATTATTAGTGATTAAGGATGTTAGTGATAAGATTGCATCTTCAGTGGATCTTGATTTCCGAAAGCCAAACTGGAGATCAGACAAAATATTGAATTTATTCAGGTAAGCTACGAGTCGATTATTTATAAGTTTTTCAATAACTTTTGAAATAGCAGTCAAGACAGAAATAGGTCTGTAATTATTTACGTCATCCCTCTCTCCACTCTTATACACAGGGGTTACTATCGATTGCTTTAGTGGAGCAGGGAAGACTCCTTTCGCAAAGCATAAGTTTGCCAAATGGCTGATCACCGGGGCAACGACAGCACAGGCATGCTTGAGAAATTTGGTAGGTATGCTATCCCACCCAGGAGCGCTATCAGATTTCAAACTCATGATAATGCCATACACTTCTTGGGGGTCAGTATCCAGGAGAACCAGTGACGAGGCAGCTCGCTCAGGCACGCCACTGACATCGTTGTCTTTTCCATACCCAGCATTACTAGTGCTGTTAAGGATATCCTCAGCTAGTGCCTTTCCAATACCAGCAAAAAAATTGTTAACATGTTCTAAAGATGCAGATGGAGATGTTTTGGTGTTTAACAACGAGGTACTCTTTGAAATGTCAGATTTGTAATGAGTTATTCTTTTAATAGATTTCCATAGCAATTTAGAATTTTTAGAAGCTTTAGTCAACAGATCTTTTTCATATTTGCGCCTTTGTTTTTTTATTACATTATTACAAAAGTTACGGTATCTCTTAAAAGTGATTTTTAAAATTTCATTATGAGGTTCCAAACGAGATCTTTGTTGCAATTTGTTACGGTTCTTTATACATCGTAATAAACCAGGAGTTATCCATGGCTTTATTGTTCGCTGACTTCTGGGGAGATGTTTTATATTTTTGCCTTCATCAAGGGCCTCTTTAATTATGTTTAGAAGCTGTGCGGTAACAGCGTATGGGTCATCAAGTAATAGGAGACTATTTATATTTTTTTCCAGTAGGCTTTTTAGTGCAGTATCATAATTTAAAATTACAGTTTGACAAGGGGTTTTTATATTGGATTTGGTGTACGTTAATGTAAGGAGTAAAGTTAGGTGGTCAGTAACTGAGGTATTCAGGACAGCAGCATAAGCAGTGGATTTGTGGGATTCTATTTTCAACATTATATGGTCCAAGCAATTTGCTTGTCTAGTTGGTAAAGTGTGCCCTGGCAGTATACCATGGGATGACAGCATATTGAGGTAGTTGTGTCTATTAGTCTTGTCGTGGGTCGGTTCTTGCTGTCTGGGAATGATGTTAATATTAATATCACCTGTTATAATGATATTCTTGAAAGTAGTTAAATGTTCCAGGTGCCTACTCAGAGAATCGACAAAGACTGTAGCGTTACTATTTGAGGGGGACCGATATATGCCTAGAATAACTGTGTCCTGAATTTTTATTTGGATGCAGGTGGATTGTTCAATTATGATCTCTGATACTTGTGCGTTTAAATTAGTTTTAACATAAGTTACTACGCCATCACATTGGTTTAGGTTATTAGTAGTGGAAGTAGCTAGGTACTTTTCAAGTTGTGGGAGCGGTTTATGGGTGTTTAAGTGACATTCCGAAAGAATAATAATATCGACCTCGTTGTCAAGTTCAGAAAGGGTCAACATAAAATCATCTAAATTGCTATAAACACTCCTAATATTTTGAGCGGTAATAGATAGATTTGTATTCGCTGCAGGCACGAATTTGCACAAATCCTGAATATCACATTGAATTGAAACTGCGACCTCCGCATCATCGATTTCGTTTAAAATTTTCGAGTCGCAACTCATAATTTAACTGGAGCACAAATGCAAGTCATAATAATAAATAGTACTGTGACAAAAGGGCACACTACCAAGAATGGCACAACATGTTTAAAACGAGAAAGATAAGTCATTTCAGGGAGTTGTATGAATACTATGTAGTTAGCGTTTATGTTTGGATATATGGATGAGTATTTGTTGTGTATGTAAAAGAATTGTATAAAAATTGTAAGGTAAGTGTAAGTATTTTGATATATGGATAAGTGTTTTTTGTGTGTGAAACAGGGTGCGTAGTTATATTTGATACATTTTACAATTTCATGCATCATTATTAAAATATAAACAGTTAACTTATTGGTAGAAATAAGAAAGTTGTGGAAAAAAACAGGAAAAAGATACACAATTATTTTCAGCGATGTCTGATCATAATAATAACATAGTCAGGTTGAGTTAGAAAGTTGCGTAATTTGGGACTCACTAGTTATGTGAAGTATTTCCGAGTTGTCTTCCCTTCTTAAGTAGACATTTCCATATGCTGTCCAGCAATATTTATAGCATTTTTGACGCTTAAGTTCTCGGGCTAAGAAGTGAAGTCGGGCTGCCTTGGGAGTCAGCTGCTCTGAGACAAAGACGGGAGTCTCACCCAAATTGTTGAGGCCCAGATGTTTGGCACGTAGTTTATCACTATGTCTCGTGTTGAATAGCCTGCACATTTTCAAGATGTCATTTTTTTGAAGGGTGGACAGGGTTTCCACTACGATTGGGGTGGCCCGGTTGCCGTCCTGTTTACCGCGCACCCTGTAGACGTCCTTAATGTCAGTTTTCGTAATTGGGCAGCTAATTGATTTTGAGAGGTTCACAACTATTTCTATAAGGTCGGCTTTAGTCTCGTTCGGTCTCTTAGGCACATTTTTGATTTCATAGTTCGATTTTCTGCTATTCTTCAGTAGCTCTTCTACCTTATCCTCTAGAACGACGATGTACTTCCTGTCCTCTAAAGATTGTTTCTCCAGACGTTCGATTTTTTTGTTAAATTCCTCGCTTTGTGCCGAGAGAAATTCCACCGAAGTCTCAATGTTGCGGTTAGATATTTGTATATCCTCAAGGGTACTGGTGTTTTTTTTAATTTCAGCAAGCTGGGTTTGCATCATGGACGTTATCCCTTTCATCATTTCCTCTTTGAACTGCGCAAGATCGGCTGTCAGGTCACAATCCCATCTGCGTTTAGGTCGCGTGGACACGTAATTGTTTGGTGGTGTTGTTTCATAGTAGCCCGATTTACTCAGCTCACTCTCTGAGGGCGACTTATTGAACGGCATTTTATTTCTTTATTCGTGTAAAGAAATAGACTAGAATAAGTTAAATCAAAACAACAGGTAAGTTCACACAAAAACCAATCGTGCGAGACACCAGTAGTCTGTGATTTCGCCCGTAAGCGGTGGGTCTTGGTAACTGGTCGGTTAACTTTGACTTGTCCAATCAACACTGAACTCCCGCTTCCATGTGATAATTGCAAGGCAGGGGGCTAGTAACACTGGTTAATAACACAAACACTGAATCGTTAGTGGACGGTAGTAAAACACAACAGTTTTAGTTACAACTTTAAGACACAAATAACTTTGCTTAAATCGCAATCTTCTTTACTTCCTATTTCACCAAAAGATAATTTAAATGTTCTTCAACAGCTTAGCAAAAACTTAGGTACAGGTGAAAAGAGTTTAATTTTATATAACAGTTTTTAATCGGAGTTGATGTTTACTTGATTTTTACCGTTCATAATTTTATTTTCCGACAAATACTATGTGGAACCTAATCCAAGTGGGTATCGTTAGTTTTGCGGCCAAGCCTAAGCCACCGCCAGCCACATCATCCAGGAGAACTTATGCCAACTACTGCTGAGGCATTGCTTGTCCCGTTTCATATTTGCCAATAAGATTGCCTCAGAGACAATAAATATTTGAGTTCGACCGTAACCTTGATTTGATTTGTAGGTACTGCCTGTTCCGCTTGTGCGATTTGCTCAATCCGCGGCCCACTCCCTCTCCCCTTCCCCCCCCCCCCCCCCCCCAGACAACTTTGCAGAAACAAGGAAGAAGCGCGTTTAAGGAAAGTCAACAGTTTACTTTCTTAACATTTACATTTCAAGAGAATCATTTTAGTTTTACTTTTACCTAACTTAGATGAAGTAAATCGACAAAAATATATAGCTAATATATCCCACTATTTGTAGGCAAGTCTGTTTGCTTGTTACTTCATCACGACTAAACCGCTGAACCGATTTAGATGGAATTCGGTACACAGATAGTTTGATTCCCAAGGAAGGACATAGGATATTTTTATCCCGGAAAATTGCATAGTTCCCGCGGGATAGTGAAAACTGAATTCTACGCGGACGGAGTCGCGGGTAACGGTTAGTGCAAAATATTTTCGCCTATTGACATTCTAAGGGTAGCATCGAGTGGGAAGTAATTGATAAAATATTCACAACTTGTTGATATTCGTAAGGTAAGCTTTTAGTAGTTAGTTTAGTTCAGACCGCGGTTCAGGCGATGTATAGACGTTAATATATGTAATGTTTCATTATAATGAACAACAACACTTCTAGGTGTGAACGTAGCATTTCACAGTGCTCACGCCGTGAAGACAGTCGGCCTCTAAAGCATAAAATTAATTGATGAGATCCAAAGTTCCGGCGGTTGCCGCCGGACGAGGGGAAATCGCTCTCTGACAATTAGAATATTAATTTGGGTCTGGTATTCGGAGCAGCTTATTCAAAGTTAGCGCGCCCACTCGTCCGATACCCAATATTTACCTTAGGTACTTCTGCCAACAATCCGGCTACACCCTGCCAGAAAATATCTCTTCAGGAGAAACTGGCGGCGGAATTATGAGCAAATAACTTCAAATGCGTCTCAAAAATAGATGACACAACATGCGATGGTTGTAATGGTCACTCTCTGTCTTAAAGTAGTGGTTTTAACTAGTGTTGTTTAACATTGCGGACGCAGGTACCAGCCGTCAGTAGGTAGTCGCGAACCTGCCATACTTGTCCGTAACTAGCTTTTACCCACAGCTTCGTAAGCGTAAATAGCAATACAATTGGGATTCCAGGATTTCGCAAAATGTTTCGTAAGAATTCTCCTGAATTTCATGTCTCTAATCCTAGCGGTTGTAAGAAATTTGTATAGTCAGTATAGGTACATATAAGTAATTTTTTTTCTGTGCATTTTTCTTATTTTTTTGACTATAAGAATCTTCTTTAAAGTATTAGGAAATACCTAAATGAATGAACGAACTAAAATAATTTCTTTGCTTACTCGCGACCTTACGATAGCTGCGTTTATGCACGGAGTAAGGCTGTGTTGAGAGCAACACAACCACGAGAACTAGATGTTTCTAATAATATTCGTCAATCTGATGTGAATAACCGGAAACTAGAATGATGGACTGAACTGAGACGCGAGATTGAGCGCGTAAACGAAGCTACGAATATTCGTATGGAACCGAAGCCGTGGGCGCGCGGCGCTGCTGGCGCGGCACGGGCCGCCGTCCGTAACGCTCGCCAGGCGGCGCTGTGCTAGCGAGCATCGGGTTCTAGGTATTTATCCCTGGCCCAAGCAAAAAACTTTGGGACATAAATAATACGAAAAAGGAAGTGATAACTCTCATAACGTTATTTTTCCCGGAGGAACCAGTGGGCCGGCTCGCGAATTAATATCTTCCGCAGTTCTTGCAGCTCGCGCTGTGACAGATAGCGCCTCTTGCTTTTTGTCGTAAATAAATTCGCTCGCCGCAGCCAATAATCGGGTCGACGTCGCGCGCTATCATAATTATTATCCTCCTATCGCCCTAGTCAAATTTTCGATTTATGAACATCAAACTCTACTTATGTCATTCATGATAGAGTTTAATTTAAAATTACCATAAGTCCTTTATAAAGGACTCTGGGCGTTAGGAGGTTATTATTTCTTAAAACCAATTTAACGAACGAAATCAACTGCTTACCTACGAGTCCTGTTTAATCCTGATTGTTAAGATTCAAACAACAGATGCCTTCCCGGAGTAATTATGAGCTCGCATGACGAGGGTCGCCGGAAGAATTTCCTTTTAATTTTTCTCCGTTCCGAGCACCGGCCGCGTCCAAGCCCCCCGCGCCCGCGTCTCTGACGCATCTCCCTCTGAACCGGCTCTAAGCCTTTGCGTTATAGGTACCTATCTAAACTTTTTTAAGCAATGGATCAGGTAAGTTAGCGCGCGGCAATGGCAAAGTCGCGATCAAACAGTCGTGAACACTACGACACTAGTAGTTACAATAATTAATTTTGACATTTTGTCAACTTATCGATGTTTATTGTTGTGTGTGCGGCGGCATCGTGCGGCAGTGCGCTCCTCTGGGCCGGTTGTAGTCCTACGGCCTTTTGCTGTTCGACCTAATGAAATATCTTTCTTTTGAATAAATCTATTTTTATCTTTTCCACTTTGTAGTCATTTTCGTTTCCCAAAAGTATTATAGTGCTGGAAATAGGAATCAGTTAGTTGCTTACCTACTTGTTTTGTTTGAACTCTGTTCCTTATTACCCAGTACACTACACCTTATATCAATAAATGTATAGGTATATATGGAACATTTGACGACCGCAACAAAAGAATGGGAACTATATTTTCTGTCACTTAAATTTAGATTTTTCAACTGCGATACCGTAATTATTATATCCTATCCCAAAGAAATATATTGGTCAATGTTCGGAAAACAGCCCGTGCACATACCTATGTATGTATAATTGTATTAAATCTGTTATTTTTATACAAATTAGATTTCACAAAAAGCACCACGTTTAATACATACATATATTAAGAACGTCGGGCGACGGGTGACGGGCCGCGCGCCGGCCGACAAAGGGGACGATTTAGTGGCGGCCTTATTAATCTTCCCGGAGTTAGCACCCATTACTTTGCGACGTGGAGCCCCATTTCAATAACTTATATTTGATTTATGATTTCAGCGTTAGCACAACTAGCTGTCGCTCTGAGAAGAAAAAAATACCCTCGATACGTCGCTTTACCGTTCGCCGAGTGAATGCCCGCGCGGACACAAAGCGGCGCTCCGGCTGACAGCATTGTCTCGCGCCCCGCCCGGCGGCCGGCGGCTGGCGGCGGCAGTGCGCGCGGTCGCGGCAGCGCCGCCTCCGCCGCACTCGACCCTCGTTGCCCGCCCGTGGACAGCCTTCGCTTTTTTTTGTAAAAACTTTACCCATGTGATGCTTTTGTGCATCAATCACAACGGACACGAAGCGACGGTTACAATGTTTACTGAATGTATCTAACCTTTGCTTTCGAGGAGTAGGTAGTGATATAGAAAGAAAGAAAATACATTTTATTCGTAAAAGTAACTTAAAGTAAATAGGTAACTTAAACGATACATAAATAACACAAACAAGGAAAGCAGTTAACATTCACGAAACGGACCCATCATCATATATTTAAGAGCTAGGCTCTTGTCGGTGGAGCAATTTCCATTCTTCTCTGTTCTCAGCTTTCTTCTTGACTTCCTGATACGACACGCTGTTTACTTTTTCTTTAATTTGGTCCGGACCTACCTCAGCATAATGCCGGCTCAGGAGCTAGCGCTGGTCTTCCGGTGGGACCGTGAGGCCGTCATTGCGAGCTGAACGCATGACCGGACCGTGTCTATTGTGAACGCGACCGTTTAAAGTCAGCGCTACCAACACAAGCATGACATGTGCATGACATTGACAACTGACACGGCCAACCATGCGCTCAGCAAGCAAGACGAAAAACAAACAATAAAAAATAAATAAATATAGAAACATTCAATGCATGAATGTATTATTTTCCCGGGCACGGCGAGACGATCCCTTAAGCGTCGAGCACTCGTTATGAAGCTGCGGCCGCCGGCACTGCGGCGGTGCGGCGCGCCAGGTGCCGCGTCTCGCCGCTCGGAGCGCTTCCCCTTTCAATAAAGAAAACTTTCTCTTCACGCCCGAATAGTCGGCGAATTCAATCGTTTTAAAAGTAAGCGCTGTGATTGTAGCGACGGTTTATTTATTTGATGAAAGCTCACTCCGCGGATTGTGAGGACGCGGGCTGCTGTACCACTACCATGAGTTTACAGTGACCGTACTCGATAGCGACGGCGTAAATTATTTGTATGCAGAATTGTACACCGCCACTACAAATAATTTACGCCGTCGCTATCGAGTACGGTCACTGACTCATGGTAGTGGTACTGTTTGCGATATCGACGCTGCACTACTTTATGTTTAGAAACGTATTTTTCTCCAAAATGTTGTGAAAATGTGACAACCGCAATGACGCATAATTTCCTATGTGTTGTCTATTTGTACTTAATGCCATTGTTGTGTCTTGTGTTGTGAATAAATGTATTTTCTTTCTTTCTTCTTTCTTTCTAAAATCGTCAGTGTTAACTACATAATATACTAGAATTTACAAGAAAAACATTGCTGGAGCGCTACACTCTCCAGTAATTAATGATGCATACAAATAAAAAATATACAAAAATAACAATAAGTATAAAATGAAGGCACAAGATGCTTATAGACCGGGAGATGGTGAAACAAAATATTAGATTATTTGTACCAGTATGGCGGTTCTTCAGGGATCTAATTACGGAATGACAAAAAGAAAATGATGGTCATAGCGCTGGTACCGGCGGCCCAATCGCCTGGGTGTTTATCGAACGTGTCCGAACGTTAAACGCCGGATGATAAATGTTTTTTTTTAATAACGAGTGTCGAACGATTTGTTCCACAAAAATGCCAATTTGTACCAGCCTAAACTTTTTTTTAACATTCGACACCTTCGATTAACGCCCATGCGTTTGTGCTGCCGGTACCAGCGCTATGACCATCATTTTCTTTTTGTCATTCCGTAATTAAACCCCTGAAGAACCGCCATACTGGTACGAATGACCTAATATTTTGTGTCACTATCTTCCGGTCTATTACATTACAACGTACACCAAATAAAAAAATAGTATGTTTTTTCGTCTGCAGTACTCTGTTCAAATATACTTACTTATAAAAAGGTTGACAGATTGTTTCTTAATACTCAATAATTGTAAGTCAATCAATTTAGTCTGTTCCTTTTTATTCCTTTTCTTTGTTGATTTAGTTTATTATTAAGATTTTGTATTAATTGTTAACTATCATTATAATCAGGATTTACCAATTATGTATTGTTATAATTATCTCGACGTTTCGATCACATTGCGCAGCCCTGACGATCGGTGTGGTCGAAATGGCAGAGTAATTTTAGCAATAGCTTATTGCTGTAAGTCCCAATTTTAATAAAAACTATGAGTGAAAATCGCAAAAGTATTACTAAGTTATGCAAAGTATTACAGTGTAATTATACTCGTAAAGCTGCTCATAAATTGGTTCATTTGTTCCTGCGTATGTTTTCTTTCCTTTTTCCGATTAATGATACGTCGGCCTGAAAATACACCGCCGGCATGAAACGAAACATTTTGAGCGGCGTAACTCAATACTAACTCAAACTGGAGCTTTTGATGGAAAAAATATTGAAATCATAGCCCCAAATATTGGAAACAAAATACAATACAGCGGAGGCGAGAGGCGCGGGCGGCGCGGGGCGCGGGGTCGGCCGCGTCGTGCGGTCCACGTGTGCTCTGCAACCATTACTGATACCGATTCAAGAGCACTATAAATATGATAAAAACTTTTAAAACGAAATATCACCTGCAGTAAGTAGGTATTCGCTATGAAAAAGTGCACCATTGCAGTGGCCGATGCGTTGCAGGGAGCGGACGGAGCGCGCACGACACGGCATGACCTTTTGTGATACAGTTGCAATACTATTTTCACATCTTAGGCTCTTAAAATGTTACTTTACTCGTAGTCTCTGCATATCGGGACTAAAGCTCTTTTTTATTCTCTAGGGATTAAAGTATTTTTTTAATTTACGTTGGAAACCCCTAAACAGCCAACACGGTATTTGTGAATGGAGGATTTTTAGGGGTGGAAATAACCTTGAAATGACAAAATATTAAAAAAAATATTCAAAAATATTTAAAAAAAAACACGGTTTAATTTCGTGAAACACATTAATGATTACGAATATGAATGTATTCAATTATATTACGGATTAATTCGTTTTAATATGCATATGCCAATAAGTTTTAAAATAAATAAATAAATAAATAAATATCATGGGACACCTGACACCAATTGACCAAATTGTTTTCAATTTGAAACTGTTGGCTAATTATGGAAGCTTTTAAAGTGTCACTCATAAACAATAACAGTCATAAAAGAAAAACAATATTTTTTTGCTATTTGAATTTTGAACAGATAGCCGTCCATTAGTCGAGCGTACGTTTTTAAAAAGTTAATAAATTTTAATTTTGAACAAACTATTGTTTTATTTTCCACGCATTCAAAGTAAAAAGTAGATTAGAGTGTTTAGCGCGAGACTAAACAACCATAATGCCACTCGAACTATAGCCACCTTCGCTCTGCTTGGGTGGCTAAACATCTCGTGTCATTATGGCTCGTTTTAGTCCCTTGTTGAACAATCTACTATTACTTACGTGAACATTTGCTAAGACCACTCGTGAGCATTCCCGTTGTTTTTGTTCTGTTGTTATTATTGCGTGTGGCTTGGGAAAGAAGGATAAAGAACTTTTACATTGCTACTGCGGGACACACCTGTTCACGGGACTTTTCACTAGCAACTGTAAGACATATTACTAGAGCAATTCGCTTACTTATACGCCTGGCTACTGCCGTGCTGGTTCAATCATACTGTTCCGGAAAAAAAAATGGCAGAAGACGAGCGAGCACGGCGCGGCGCACACGGCGGACGTTCCGGCCAGACGGGTATTGCATGACACCAGGCTGCGCGGTGCCGTGCTCGAGGGCTTTTTTTCTGACTGTACTTATTATTAACTGTACTCGAACTGTCACCCAAACTACATTTGCATACCAAATTTCAAGTCGATGCTATTAACCGTTGGAGAGTTCCCTCCTGTGGAGACGATCCTGGCTGGACTACCAGGATGTCACTAGGTACTAGATTATTGTATTTTCACGCGATTTAGACAGACGACGGGACAGGTGAAATAAACGCTTGTAAAAAACTACAAGCCGCTACTTTCCACCCGCTGGTTCGTCACGAGGACGCTCGCCGGCGGGCAGACCGCGACAGAGCAATTCTTCTCAGGTAGATTATTAAACAATTCCGATGCTCAATAATCCGCTGCGGGCGCTGCGCGGGCTCGCGTCCTCAAAATAAGTTCGCTTTACGCAGCTCCTAATACAAGCATTCCTCCGCGTGATCTACGACGCGCGGCGGCCGCGCGGCGGCGCCGGCCGCGCGACAACGGACTCTGTGCCCGGGGGAGAACACCAGGACGCCCGCAAATGGCGGCGGGCGGGCCCGAACGCGTACACGAACAAATTTCATCGATGCATTCCGTCACGCGCGGCAGCGAGCGGCGGTGGCGCGGCGAGCGCGCGGCGGCCGCGCGGCAGCTATGTCTCACCGTCTTCTCGCTACTGTTCCGAACGCGGCGACCAGTGTAATACTCGTAGCTTCTCCCTTTTCCGAGAATACTTTATTAACTCCTATTGGAATGAACTTGAATTACTTTATATTTAAAGGAGAGATTACTTACATTTGAATTATTCACATATTATTGTTGTTTAGTTACAACTTCACTCATTTCATTATGTTGGTTAGTTTTAGTACGTTTTTGTAAATAATTAGCTGATAAAAGCCAAGCAAGTATGCGGGTCACATTTATACACCCGCAACACCGAGAGATCGCGCGACTGTGTTTTGCAACAATCATCTCTAGAATAGATACTTCTGTTGCGATTCGGATACTTACGTCACAAGAGTCCTTTGTAAATAAATAGTCAATTAACAGTAGAAAATTGAAACTACAATAGAATAGCAAAAACGAACCTTGTACCGACGGAGTTGCCCGCATAGTAACGAACTAAAGTTGTACCCGCGCCGCCGCGACCCCGCCCCCGCTTCGCCCAATTTATTCTAATTTATGTATTATTTGCGGAACAATGCAAGCTGGAATAACACCAGATATGTGTTTTATTTCGGGCCGGGCGTCCGCTGAACTTAATGTGAGGTTATGGAAATTCGTACCGGAGCCCGGCACCTACCTACCGCGTTAACTATGTAGATGCTCGCTGAGTTTGACCCATTTACAACATCGCACCGCTGGGACGGCGGAACGTTAGCACTGGGACCTAGCGGATGGAGCTCCGCGAACCAATTTAAAAGGAATTCTGAAAAAACTGCGAAACTAATATACGAGTACAGCTGTGACTTAATGTGTCTGAGATGTTTCAGCTTTCACAAGTTAGGACGGTAAGTAGCACTCGGCTGCGGCTTAGCATATCGGTAGGACATAACCAGTGTGATTACGTCGTAGCACCCGGCCAGGACGTAGCATCTGATTACGTCGTAGCACCCGGCCAGGACGTAGCATCTGAATACTTCGTAGCACCCGGCCAGGACGTAGCATCAGGATACGTCGTAGCACCCGGCCAGGACGTAGCATCAGGATACGTCGTAGCACGCGGCCAGGACGTAGCATTTGAATACGTCGTAGCACCCGGCCAGGACGTAGCATCAGGATACGTCGTAGCACCCGGCCAGGACGTAGCATCAGGATACGTCGTAGCACGCGGCCAGGACGTAGCATTTGAATACGTCGTAGCACCCGGCCAGGACGTAGCATCTGAATACTTCGTAGCACCCGGCCAGGACGTAGCATCAGGATACGTCGTAGCACCCGGCCAGTACGTAGCATCTGAATACTTCGTAGCACCCGGCCAGGACGTAGCATCTGAATACGTCGTAGCACGCGGCCAGCACGTAGCATCTGACTATGTACGTCGTAGCTCCCGGCCAGCACGTAGCATCTGAATACGTCGTAGCACCCGGCCAGGCCGTAGCATCTGAATACGTCGTAGCACGTACCATCTGACTACGTCGTAGCACCCGGCCAGGCCGTAGCATCTGACTACGTCGTAGCACCCGGCCAGGCCGTAGCATCTGAATACGTCGTAGCACGTACCATCTGACTACGTCGTAGCACCCGGCCAGGCCGTAGCATCTGACTACGTCGTAGCTCCCGGCCAGAACGTAGCATTTGAATACGTCGTAGCACGCGGCCAGCACGTCGCATCTACAAATACAAATACAAATACAAATATTTTTATTAACAGTAACATATTTGATACAATACAGAACATATCTATCAGACTTCAAACTAGGCTGAGCCTGTATCTTGGACGTCTGCGAGTGCGATTAACAGATTTGTAATACTTTAGAATTAAGCGTTAACATGCAGGAAAAAAAACATATAACTTAAAATAAAAAAAAACCAAAATTGACATAAATCAACCGGCAAAAAAAGAAAAACTAACGTTTATACTATGCATGTGTGAGTGCATGTGGGTGTATCGGTGCGTGTTTGTGTGTGTGCGTGTGTTTGTGTGTGTGTGTGAGTTTGTGTGTATAACTTCACGCTGTATTTTGACTTGTTCCTGGAGTATTAGAACATAATTTACTTATCTGACTACGACATAGCACGCGGTCAGCACGTAGCATCTGAATACGTCGTAGCACCCGGCCAGCACGAATTGAATTGGACTCATGCTGAAGTCATACCCTTTATAAGACTGTTACAAAATGCTAGTTGCAGTCGACGTGTGATACTCCCTCGACATCGAGTAGCTTGCTTTACTTATTAACTGAAGGAATTACGTGACGATAGCACCTCCCTGCCCCTCCTGCGTGTTCCCGTCAACTTGTTGGGCAGCGATAAGCGTTTGTTATTTGTTCGTAAACAAATAATCTGATGAAAGTGACGCGCGTCCTTACCCCCCTCCCCCCGCCGCCGCGAGCTCAAAACGTTCCCCACAGTAAATAGAGCAAACACAAACATACACCTAATTATCGCTAATTAGCTTTAAAGAAGAAATTCAAGGAGCTAAAGAGCTTCATAAAATAATTTTATTTTAGTGTTTCGAATTTTATTTCGATTTCTGAAATCATTTTCTTAGCTTTATGGCTTTTGGTGTACCTTGATACTTCATTAACAAGGCGTTTGTGACGATATTCCTTTGCTGGTATAGGTAGGTAGGTATTGGCGGACTATTTTCCGCAACTCGACGTCTAAGTGCGCCTATTTTGCGTGATTAGGCACTATTCATGCCAGCCTAGCTCCTGAAGGAAGCCTAGCAGACCCTTCACGTTGCCGGTGACTTCCTGCAGTGACCTCGGTGACCCGTAGTCCTGTTCTCGGTGACCTGTAGTTTGCCACACCAGAGCATTCCAGAAGGATGTGAGTGGCTGTTTCTTCTGCCTCCATGCATGCTCTGCACGGGTCTGTAACACCTAAATTATGTAAGTGCTTGTTTAGCAGGTAATGCGATGCGATGCGATATCATGTTGTAATTTTGTGTGAAAAGGGTCCACAGTATGAACTTCGCGATTGGCTAACAAAACAAGTTAGTGCTGCGCTCGCCGTGGCGCGAGTACGCGCGGAGCGGATGCGGCGCGAGCCCGGCGCGGACGCGGCGCGGGCCCGCGCGGGCTCGACGCTCGTAAATAAATCCCGCATCTTTTCACTCCGCGCGGCGCTCCGCAAAAAGCCCATAAAACTTGGAAAGCGGTTAATTTTATTACAATTAACTCCCGTAACAGGTATTTTGACTTAAAAATAGACCATGTTCCTTTTGCATAAAGCTCTGTATTCTTTGTGCAACAGCTGCGAAATGTTTATCGAACAGGCCCGATTACTTAACAATTTATGGCTTTTTTTTTTATTTTGGTCAATTTTAAGTTTATTTTAGACTAGAGCATGCGTAAACTATTCCATCTGGAAGTTACAAATAAAATTCTGGGATTTAACAAAATTCCCCTGGGAAATCCCAAAAATATCGTGATCCTCATTGAGGTTGTGTTCAGAACAACTGTTCAAAATTTCAAGACCTAAACCTAGCGGTTGAAATTTCAAGATTTAGTCCTTATCCCGTGTAAGTAGGTATAATCCCGTGTAATAAAAGTAGCCTATATTTTAATCCAGGGCATATATTACCTGTATGCCAAATTTCATGGTAATTCGTTCAGTAGTTTTTGCGTGAAAGAGTAACAAACATACATCCAAACAAACATCCATCCGTACAATCTTTCGCGTTCATGATATTAGTAAGGTGGAACCGTGGAATGGTCTTACTATTAATTGATTTTGTCACATATAGCTATTGGGATACCCGATGGGTACGAGCACGAGAAAAATTGTCGTATGAAGTTCTTAAAAAGTTTGGTCTACAATGATGATTGGCTAAAGCGGGCATTTCGTTAATAATTCTGTTTTACGGTCCCGGAAGGGCCCGCGCCCGGCAGCCGCCCGCCCTTGCCTTTTCAATTTTCTTTGAATAAATCAACCTAAAACTTACCTTTAATTTTAATCGGTAAGCTAATACCAGTGTTGGCGCGCGGCGCGGCGTCCCTCAGGGGGGGGGGGGGGGGGGCTCCCGCTGTGTCGAGTGTCGCCAAAAAGAGGCTGTCGATATTGACACCACCAAATATTTTCACATTCTAATGCTACGCTGGTCCATGTACTCGTAGATACTTTTCTTATAAGTAAAAGATATGGTTTGTAAAGAAAGGTAGTAGATTTTTTTGAAATAAGTGCTTGTTATAGTCTAAATTGAATAAAGATATTTTGACTTTGAAAGGTCCCAGTAGCAGTAGTGTCTGCGGCCCCAGCGCGGGTCAAAAACTACCCTCATACCAAAGCTAACAAA
This sequence comes from Choristoneura rosaceana, assembly GCA_037349165.1. Taxonomy (NCBI): domain Eukaryota; kingdom Metazoa; phylum Arthropoda; class Insecta; order Lepidoptera; family Tortricidae; genus Choristoneura; species Choristoneura rosaceana. The sequence goes on along the minus strand of JAZBNJ010000038.1, from coordinate 84,031 downwards.
CATAAAAAAAACAACCGAATAGATAACCTCCTCCTTTTTTTGAAGTCGGTTAAGACTCACTCTTTACATGTATAGTTGTATACCTACTGATGAACAATAATAACGGGTAACTTTTCGTACAAATTTGATTTGGAAAGTGGTTCAATATTTTTCCTCGTAATTTCATTAGGTACTTACACGTCACAGATTTATCGAAACTCAAAATAAATATGTAGCACAAATAATCACAGGAAAAATTTTGAAATATTTACAAGGAAGCTTTATTTTTCACACTTAACCCGAAATTATTTACGTACAGTCGACCAACTAAGTAAAGGTTGACTGCCACATTAATTATAAGGTATTACTTAAGTGATTTAAAAATCAGTTAAAATTAATAGGGCAATATACGTTATTTTTAACAGACATCTAAAAAAAGTATAAGGTTTGGTTTGAAACTATTCGATGTGCATGGGAATGGCCGTACTTTCTGTACCTACTACGGTGTCTTTTCTCGGCTCAACAGGCTCCACTGCATCAACAGGCAGCAATATTCTCATGTTTATGTGAACTAAATTCAATGAATACTCAAGCCAGATATCGCATTGTATACCTCCCAATGGTCAACTCTACCCCACACTATTAGATTAGTTTCCGAAACTATAAGAACTATACTGTTGAAACTTGGTAAGTAGATGTACATATTCTGTGAACCGCATTAAGATTTTCACAAAAAATAGACGAAAAAAAAATTTGGGGTTCCCCATACTTAGAATTGAAATTCGAAATAGGATAGGTCTTCAAAAATGATATTGAGGTTTCTAACATATTTTTTTTCCAAAATGAATAGTTCGCCCGAGAAACACTTCCAAAGTGCTAAAATGTGTGCTGTATGTACAGTCGGTGCCCTAACATAAGTATCCTCTTTTCTAAACAACTAGTATGAAAAAGTGGATACTTACATAAGTTAGGGAACCGACCGTACATTACCTCTCATGCAAACTTCCATCGAAAATTGGTTTGAACGAGATCTAGTAAGTAGTTTTTTAAATACGTCATAAATCGTAAACCTCATTTTACCTTTTATTCAATCAACTTAAATATAAACACCGATCAAAGTTAAAACAACTAAAAGAACTTTCATCTTATTTTACTTGCTGCTACGGAACCCTTCATTGGCGAGTTCGACTCGCAATTGGCCGCTTTTTTTGATGTAATCCTTGAGAACAACTAACACCGATCACAATTATTAGTGATATATGCAGCTGTTATCAAGTTGTGTGATAAGAAGAAATGCTCGGAACTTGTGTTTAAACGTAGGCTGCGACAACCTTCATGAGCGGTGGTGGCCTATTTTAAACCACCTGTGCATCCTTTTGTGCAATGCTTGGGAATCATTGCCTTGTTTGGGGTAACTACGTAACGTAGTGAGAGTTACCAGCGGGTGCCGCACGACGCACGCCTCAAGCCGCATGCCACATGCCGCACGCCGCACGCCGCTCCGCGCGAGTGACGTCACGCGCACCCGCCCTCGCCCCTCAGTCGATAAGACCTCGCTGCCTCGGGAGCTCGTTACTATTTTTTCTTAATGATATTAAACATCACCTTTGCTAGTTAAATTTTTGGTAGTAGAAACAACTTATGATCACCTTGTGTTTACCTAAAAGGCAATTATTTTTTCTGTACCAATTTTAGTTGGTGGTACATTAAATTGCTGCGTAGCAGTCGTACCTATAGTTGAAGAACGCGCGGCGGCGGCTGCGGCTCCCGGGCCAGGGCGGCGCGGCGGCCGCGGCAGTCCCGCGCCGGCCGCCGCGGCGATCGCTCGAGCACCGCCGCCCGCCGCCCGCCTCGCCGCTCGCCTCGCCGCTCGCCTCGCGCCTCGCCGCTCCGCGGAGTGCAGTGTACCGGAGCCGCGGCCGGGATGAGCCGCCGCTGCCGCCCTCGCATGTACGCGCCCGACCTCCCTCCGGCGGCCGCGGACCGCACACATGCGATCGCCGTCGGCCCGCCACATATTTGCTTCCTATAAACGTAGATTATGCCGAAACTCTTTTATACTATTTGAGTCTGTACTTTCTTTTTAGAGTTTTTCTGTCTGTAAAAATTTAATACTTATTGACTCTGTGCGAGTTGCGTCATTGACTTCAAAAACTTTGCCAGCTGTCGCCTTTTACTTTTGAGAGCCATCGCATAAACAATGGGAATGCACCTTTTGAAGGCAACTCTGATCCGTCGTTAAATGAAGCGCGTTCCAAACTTTATTGCAGAAGGGAGACGCTCTATGTTACTATTATAAACATTTGTTTATTATGTTATGGTGTTACCGTTTTCCGATGTCAATGGCCCTTTGAACGCTTTCACCTACATATTCAACCTACCTATACCTATTACCTGGATTAGATTACTTACTCGCAACTATACTAGTTTTACGGTGAAATCAGGGCAATACTTAAAGTTAAATCATACACAAAATTACTACATTAGTCACGCACAGTTAACGAAACTTAAGTTGTGATGAACAATTACACAGGTTGTACAATTTACTGATTGCAAAAGTTTAGGAACGAACGCATGAATAAGTTTAGATCAAACGGCCAATTGTAATTATATCTTCCTACATTTAATTATTTCGGGGAGTAACAAATACAAAGCGATTTTTAATTTTTCCATGTGTTATAAAATGCAAAATAAAACAGGACAGTATCCATACTAATATATTAGGTATGTGTGTTTGTGTGTATGTTTGTCCGTCTTTCACGTCGAAACGGAGCGACGGATCGACGTGATTTTTGGCATAGAGATAATTTATGGGCCTTAGAGTGACAAAGGCTACTTTTTATCCCGGAAAAATGCACAGTTACTTAGGCCTCTAGGTTGGCAACGCATCTGCGATACCCCTGGTGTTGCAGATGTTTATGGGCGGTGGTGATCTCTTACCACCAGGAGACCCACTTGCTCGTTTGCCTTCCAGTCGAATAAAAAAAAAAAAAAAAACAGTTCCCGCGGGAACAGCGCGCGATAGCCGAATTCCACGCAGGCGAAGTCGCGGAAAAAAACTTTTTAGGGTTCTGTTATAAAAATTACAAAAACACAACCCTTTTTCGTGTGTCGTGTCTATCTGTTTGCGATTTAGCTCAGGGACTTTTAGAACCTATGCGCGCACAGTGTTTTTTAGTCTCACCCTCGACGCGCGTGTCTTGCTACAAATACGATACGCGCATACCTTAGACTTTTTCAAATATTTCTTTGAACGCCAAACTGTCGACGGTGCGTCTATAAAACGCGGTTTGCATACACCCTTACTAGATAACTGTAACTTGGCATAGATGCACATACATACATACATAATAAACATGGCAAACAAAAAAAAAATATTTGTAGGGACGCATAGTGGAGATGCTGTCATCCTTCTCATCTACCTTGCGATGCGTGTGAAAGGTTGTTGGATAGCGCTTTCAAAAAGGTCGCGGGGTTTGCGAAAATCATTTTAAGGGCATTAAGGAATACTTGCGAAATATTTAAGCATTAAAGTTCTTTTTTGCTATTGTGTTATTTGTTACTTAATAGTGCGACTGTCACTATCCATTTTTTACTACTTTACAAATTACTATTAGTTATTGCACGCGATTCTGTCCGCGTTGAATTAGTTTATCGTTTTCCTGCGGGAACTATAAAATTTTCCGGCATAAAAACTATCCTATATCCTACCCCGGGACGCAAACTATCTGTATACTGAATTTAATCTAAATTGGTTTAGCGGTTTAGACGTGAAGTGGTAATAAATAGACAAGTAAACAGACTTACAAACTTTCGCATTTATAATATTAGTGAGTTAAAAGTTGAAAAGCCGGTGCTAGATGTTAACTCACATTAAAGGTGTGGAGACAATGCTGCTCAAAATACGGAGACGGCACGGAATCGCAGTGACGTGCCGTAAGCGTCAAGATTTTATTGCATGCTCTCCATACAGCTGCTTAAATTACGCTAACGGTGCGGAATCGCAGTGACGTGCCGTGAACGTGCTCTCCACCAAAAGTGATGATTACGGCACGTCACTGCGATTCCGCACCGTCTGCGTATTTTAAGCAGCAGTGTGGAGGGCATACAATAAAAACGGTGCGCATACGATGCATCACTGCGATTCCGTACCGCCACCGTTTTTAAGTAGCGGTGTGGTCGCTTCTTAAAGCAGTAGTCATTTGTTACTTATTTAATGGAAAATTCAAAATGTTAAATTTTGTTCTTTCGTTGATTTTTTTTTGTTTACACACCCAGCTAGATCCCATATTTAAAGTTTCTAGATCACCTGGAAGTAGGTGAGTGGGTGAGTCAGTCAGTGGCAAAAATAGTGATTTTCGGATGTTAACCTCTCGTGAACGCTGAGGGGCAATTAATACGTAAGTGGCCTGCGCCTGTATTCTACAAATCACAATCTGACAAGATGCGTAAAATTACTAACGTGTAGGTAAATTTTATAGGTATTGGATGTCCAAAACTGGCGCCAAATCATTGGAGTAAAAAAACTCACTTATTTACATTTTTTGCTAAGTATGTGTGCATTAAAACAATGTAGTCACAGACTGAATAAAATACATAAATGAAGAACCATTACACTGTTTTTAAGCGCTTAATTAATTATCTTAATTCCTGAGTTTTTTTAAACTTTGTTTAGAGAGTGTCTTGGTAGTTCACTTCATTTGACCAGTTCAATGTTCCCTTGAAGTTCACAGAAGTCAGAAATAGGTATACCTACCTATTTATATAAAATTTAAAATATGTGATTGTTAATAAATAAACCTTTTCATTCATTTCTTAGTGAATTTTCTGCGTCCCGTGTTAACTAACCAAGGTGTTCACTGTAGAGATACAAAACATAATTTGATGAACCGGATCTGATGAAGCTCCCGGAACCCGGAACACTTAACGGTACACGCTGCGACGATAACAGTCGTGAGTTTTGTGCGGCAATCCGGTGTACGCGATATTAGTATGTACAATGTTTAAGGTATACTGCGCCGAAACTGAACCCTGTCCTTGCCGCTTTGCTGTCCGCTTTATAAAGGTAAAATATGGCTTTGGGTCAACAACTGTAATAATTTTAAGACTGTAGCTAAACCATTTAGCTGTAAGCCCTGAGCTACCGGCGGACAGATGGACGACGGACGGACGGATACGCGAGTGATAGCAATAGCAACGCGATTTGATTTTGATTTGTGCAATGTTAATCGTCTTTTAACAATGGAGCGAAAAACTTAAACAAAAAACTGTTTCTCTTATTGAGACCTTATTCTTATTTCATTCAAATTCTTATTATACTTACCTGAAAGACCTTGCGAGTTTTTCAAAATTGCTTAAATATGATGTTTTTTTTAATTTTCAACTCTTATATACACACACACACACACACAGGCTGTAATGTGGGGCGTTGGGAGACAAGTAAATGCTACGAGTTCCGAGTAAATACTGAGTATATTGAATAATCTTAGGGCTATTATATACATGCATAATGGGAGAGTGTGAGTGTGGCGCAGCTCACACTACACCTCCCCCGTTGAAAAAAAAGAGAAAAAATGTAAATATACATTTTTTCTTTAATATAAAAGAACAATATCTGATGAAGTTAAAAATACAATTACCTGCTTAATTCTAATTTTTGCACGCTTTGTTGACGAGATTTAAGTAGGTATGTCATCTAGTCACTACGATTAATAAAACACAAATTTCTACTTATATTTAGTTGACATAGAAAAAAAAAGCAATAGATCAAATATTTCAATCATAAGACATAACATATATTCAATTATATAATATTCAATTTTATTTCTTAGATAGACGCTTTTAAGTTACTTAAATAATTATTCTTCATCGTTTAATCTATATGTTCATATTTGAAAACTTTACCGTACTTATACATTTTCACTATTTTCCACTGTGTGACTGTGCTCTCTTAAAACTTTTTAGTTCATTTTAATAATCACTGTATTTAAGTATATATTTTAAGTATTATGGCTTTAACCACTCTTTATATTTTAAGTTCACGCTTTTCTTCGTGCATCATTTCTTTGACTTTCTCTATATATATTTTTAAACCCTTATTTTTCTTATTTTCATACTTCAGTGTGCTACTTTGGCATCACTGTATGCAATGCAACTTGTGCCATTGCTTGCAAGGTACACAGCACATTTACATTTGGTGGTCGGCCGACCTTAACTTATTATCATTATTTATTTTGTTCAGGATACAAGGATTATTTATTCATTTTTCGTGCGCGCACATACATAATAACCTTTTACATATCATCATACATTCAGGTAGTTCTTTTAACACTTCCTTACTTCAATAATCATACCTTGTGCCCAAGTCTCTTCACGATTGATGCTCGACCGAATCATGATCAGAGGACAAGGGTTTCCTACCTGCCTTGTATCCTGGTGTACCTTGCTTATTATACTTACCCTATCTCTAAAAAAAAAATATTCAAAATCTCTTCCAAATACTCATACATTTTGAAAACTTCAGCTAGTAAGAATTTCAATAACTTTTAGGTGGCCATCCTAATAGCTGGTTGAAAATCTTATTTGCTTCCGCTTTCCCAAACACATTTGCTTACAGCACACTTCCAAACTATACCATTGCCTATCAAAAAAAAAAAAATACTTTCCCTTTCCTTACTCTATTCATTTTACACAATCAATTCAAATTCCGATCCTTTGTCATTTCTAGCTTTCACAAAACTACTCCAATACTCTATAATTCCTAATAAAATAACCATCATCCAATTTCAATAAACTCTTTAAACCCAAATGAAATTGAAAAATAAAAAAAAAACTTTGTCCAATAATTTGGGATGGCAGCTGGATGATCAGTTCAGCGGTCATAGCAAATTATTTTGAATCATGCTTCTTATCCAGCTGCAGCAAAATAAGAAGGACGACTAGGTTAATATATAATTTAAAAAAATAAAAAATTTCTTGAAGAAAAAAAAAAAAACGTTATTTTTTTCCATCATTCGTCCCAAAAACATATCTTAGTAAACCTTTCTATTTAAAAAAAATTGTTTTGTTCCTGCTTTTAATCATTGGGTAATTTAAATTTAAAACTATTTCATAACTAATTAATTACAAAGTCGTTAAAAGAGCGCACAGTACCTATCTTACCTGGTGAAATTTGAGCTGTAATAACAGACGCGGAATGCTTTACCTTATTGGGTGACCTAAGTGAGATCATCCCAACTCGGTGCTGTTAGTACGGGTCTATTTTTAGAGCACAAATTTACTATGACCAATTATTTTACTTGTTTATGAATCTTTAAAAAAAAATATGAACACTGAATTATCTCGTCAACATGCGGCATTGATGATACCCTTACATTTAGCTTAAATTTAGCACATGAAAATAAAAATTTATAAAAATAAAATCATTGCATAGTCCTGTAAATATATATACCTTTCAAGGATGTTATTTAAAAAAAAAACGCGTGTTCTGGTTGGCTCCTACTCCTTATAGTTCGTCCGATTGCGTCAACTTGTCCTCGACGCCGTCCTCGGCCTGCTGCATACCGGAACCACTCCAATAACTTCTTGCAGCTAGCTTCCATAAGTTTCTTTTATTGGTGTTCTTCTTTCTTGATTTTAAGTAGTTTTTATAATTCATCTTTCTTGCTTTAGTTTCTTAACTTATTTCTTCATTTTCATAGCTTTAAGTATTCTTCTCTTCTTACTATTTTACTTTCTTCAATTTCTTCTATATAATAAATTCTTCATATTCAATGTTATTTTTTCTCTTCTTTCTTCTTCTTCAGTAGATTTTTTTTTCTTCTTAATTCTTCTGCCGTTTATTCCTTGAATTTTTTTTCTTCGCCCGTGGGTTTTTTCCTTAAATTCTTAAATTGCTATAGTGTCTTCCGATAAGTATGTTCTTAATTTTAGGTTCTTGCATCTTCTTCTTTAAATATATTTTCTTAATTAATTTTATATTATTTCCATTAATATTAATAAAAGTTCGTGTTTTTTTTTTTTACTGTCCGTAAAATTCATCAAGTCCGTAAAGTTCATCTTTTCACTTCATTATTTAGTCTTTTTTTTTCACTACACTAATATTATTAGTCCGTTTACAATTACTGGTGGCGCAGCGCGCCGCCAGCACCGCACGAGGCAGCGGCACTGGCAGGGTCGCCATGTAATGTGGGGCGTTGGGAGACAAGTAAATGCTACGAGTTCCGAGTAAATACTGAGTATATTGAATAATCTTAGGGCTATTATATACATGCATAATGGGAGAGTGTGAGTGTGGCGCAGCTCACACTACAAGGCAAACATCACGTCACGTCTGTATTCCCAAATGGGTTAGGCAGAGCACACGAAACGTTACCGCTTTGGAGCCACTTTTAGCAATTTTAGGTTTTAAGTTTGACAAAAACAGTATAACCTTAACCGCCTTAACAGCTTAACCTATATCCTCAGTCGCCTCTTACGATATCCACGTAAGAAATTTAGAGGTGTAATTCTAGCCCGACACCACACGGGAACCATTTTGTAAAAAACCGAAAAAATTAAGCGACAAGGCAATTCCATACAATTATCGAACTTGCTCACAAAATTTCACGAGAATCGGTTTAGTAAAACGACCTGTAGAGGAGAACAGCCGGAATACAAAATTATTTTTACCCAAGTTGAAGCGAAGACGTCAATTCTTTCGCCGATAATAAGTAATATCCAGTTATATTATACGTAGTTATCAGCAAGTAACAGAGGCCATATTTTATTGCGAGAACGTGTAGACATAGATAGACGAATGTTTCGGTATCAACATTTACCTACGAGCAAACAATGCTCAATGTGTAGGTAACGCGTCAAGCAAGACGTAACGTAATATAATGTCATCTTGCATGAAAAGTTCTGCTGAAAAAACCTTTGCGAAGCTCTGGTGCTCTGTTGATTTTTATTCGTTAAAATATTGCGGATTCAATATGTAACACTCGGTATTATAGCAAGTGTTACAAATTGAATCCGAAAGCAGTCGACGACAAAATAAAGCATTGGTCCGTGGGGGCTCATAGTAGTTTAATTGCTCAAAACATAATCGCACCGTCCGGGGGCGGCGGGGGCGGCGGGGGCGGCGGCGGCGCGGGGGGCAGGTACGCGGCTCGTAAAAAATACATCAATCTCAGAACCGGCTCCTGCACCCCGCGGCCATCCATCACGCCCCCCCCTCACGTCCCCCGATAACCCTTCATGTCGCGCCACTTAAGACGGCCCGCTAATGTCGCCGCACCGCGGGGGGTCTCGCGACCTCTGGCCCGCCACTCCGGCCCACTCTCGAGATTAGCCGACTTGCATACGATAGCGTAGGGACTTTAACGGCACACGGTAGTAAAGAAATAGTAGAAATAATAGGTATAACCGTCGCTGGTTATAGTGCAGTTTTCGATAGTTAACTAAGCACCGTCTTCCCCAGAAGTGAAAGTGCAAGTGAGAGGCGGCAGGCGACGCGGCTGTAGCGCGGCAGCATGCGCCGCGGCGCGCGCGTCCTGGCGCTGCTGGCCGCGCTGGCCGCCGCCGCGCCCGCCGACAACCGCACCCGCACACGTGAGAATGTTCAGCTAAATGCGATTCGATGCTGATAGATGTGTCTTCACCCTACCTCTACACGTCGACGGCTGACTCGACCGGCATCTGTTGTCGCACAGGGGCCGAGCGCGCCAGCTGGCAGGTGTCGCCGTCGCCGCCGGGCGCGGAGGACGCGCCGGGGGGCGTGCCGCTGGACGCGTTGGAGGCGCCGGACGCGCTGGACGCGGCGCTGGGCGCGGACTCGGCGCCGGCCTGGCGCGAGCTGTGGTACGCGTCGCTGGAGGCGCGCCGCCGCCAGCCCGTGCTCAACGCCTCGCGCGAGGACGTGCTGGCGCAGCTCGGCTCCACCGCCTTCCTGCACTGCCCCGTGCGCCACCTCGGCGAGCGCGGCGTGAGTGTCGCCGCCCGCCCCGCCCCGCCCCGCTCGCGCCGCTCGACCCCCGTGCTGAACGTCGCCTTCTGTGTTGCAGATCTCGTGGGTGCGCCGCCGCGACTGGCACATCATCAGCTCCGGCCTGTTCATGTACACCAACGACGAGCGCTTCCAGGTAGGGTGGCGCGGGGCCGGGGGGGGGGGGACGCGCGTGTGTGCGTGGGCGCGGCGTGACGTGTGCGTGTGTGCAGGTGCTGCACAGCGAGGGCTCGGACGACTGGACGCTGCAGATCAAGTTCGTGCAGAAGCGCGACAACGGCACGTACGAGTGCCAGGTGCCGACGGCGGCGGGCGCGCTGTCGCGGCTCGTGGCGCTGCACGTGCTGGTGCCCGAGGCCTTCATCCTGGGCGCCGACGAGCACCACGTGGACGCCGGCTCCACCATCAGCCTCGTCTGCATCATCGAGAAGGTCGCTCCCCTGCATTGCATTCTAATAACTGTAGAAACACGATTCAAAAACTGCGAAAATACCGTGTAGCTAGATACCGTGTAGATTCAATAATTCTTGAATGGTATTTTCACTGGCGTGCTTGAAAAAATTAACCCCAGAAATTGAAATTGAAATGAATGAAAATCCAGTATTAAACTCATTATTCCTACCAATGAAATAACACGATGGATATACCTGTGTAAACCTGTGACCATCGTATAAACTTACTCATATTTCAGAAATAAATTATCTTATCTTATTGCAACACTAGTATAATAACAAACAACATAACAATAACATTGTAAACAATGACAGCTCAAAGGAAGGAAGGCATGATGGCATTGCCAGTCGAATCAGATTCGTATGACTAAAAATTGAGCACTGTGACACGAGCACGACACGATCAATCTGCGGGCCCTTAATTTTGCGACATGGAAATCTGCTAATTAAGTACCTATTATTTGTCATCGAAACATATTCTCATCTCTGACGTTGCAACGTCAGAAACGTCGTGCCGGCGATGCTAACGTGTGCGTGTGTGCGCAGAGCCCGGTGCCGCCGCAGTACGTGTTCTGGTACCACAACGAGCGCATGATCAACTACGACGCGGCGCGCGGCGTGGCCGTCAGCACGGCGCCCGGCGCGCGCACGCAGTCCGCGCTCACCATCCGCGACGCCGCGCCCCCGCACTCCGGGAACTACTCGTGCCGCGCGCCCAACACGGAGCCCGCCGCCATCTACGTCTACGTCTCCGAGGGCAGTGAGTGTCTGCCGCCCCCCGCCCCCGCCCGCTCCCAGCCTGCTGACTGACCCGCGTCACTTGTTGCAGGCGACAAGATGGCGGCGACGCTGTCGCGGTCGAGGAGCCCGGCGCTGCGGCCCGCCGCCGGCGCGGGCGCGGCGCTGCTGCTCGCGGCCGCGCTGCGCCGCCGGTAGACGCCGTCCGCGCCGCCCGACGCCACCCGACGCAGTTATTCAATATCTGAATTGTTAACGATCAAATCGTGTTATCTACGATGTCCGATATCGGTATTGAGATAAAGAGTCTACGTTAAATGTAAATAAAATACGATGATGTAAATATAGGAATAATTTATGAATTACGTCTTGTTGGTAGATAATTTTTATCTACGTGTAAATATCGTAAGTGTAAAAATCTACATTGTGAGAATGAAAAGTATCGCGGCCAATAATGGGTGCGTTTAGCGCTAAGTTCCGAATACGTATGTGTCAGCTCATCGAACCGACCTCCGCTCTTGTCTAGGAGACCCTCCGACGTCGCGTCCCCTCCCGGTTCCCTTCCGCGCAGGACCTGTCGCGTCCTGCCGCGTTCCGTCGTTATCACTGACGCAGCAGCTGCTATCCTACACGGGTAGTAAAGTGACCGAGTGAAATTTTGAATAAAAGAAAATCTGTCGCCTTCCATAAATTTATACCTAAAAACAATAAATTATTACAAAGTCTGACCTTGTTTCATTTAGCAGATAAATCCATTAACTTTCTTGTTTAGTGAGTGAGTCTTTGCGGTCCGTATTACGTTCTTTCTGTAAATAAAAAAAATTATAACAAAAATTTGAACCGACTACAAAAACATGAAAATAATTTTCTACCAGTCTGAAGTGGGAACTATGGCCCAAGCCCTCTTATTCTGAGTGGAGGCCTGTGCCCAGCAGTGGGACGTATATAGGCTGGGATGAAACTGAAGTCGGTGCCTCAGCACGAGCCAGCAGGAGTGGACCTATAGTCGTCTTCTTCACCTACATACTTACCTACTTTATATTATTAGACTTCAATCACTTCTGCTGTCTCGTGCTGAGGCACCGACTTCAGTTTCGTCCCAGCCTATATACGTCCCCACACACCCTATACACGTCACAAATAATTTTTCACTTCTCATGCTCTAAAAGTGGGTCAATATAGCCTTACGAGACGGGAGTAAAGTGAGCACTTTACTCCCTAGGGAGTAAAAGTAATTAATTTTTTAATTTACTTCGAGTGACTTAGATAAACTCAAACAGCCAGTTCTTTGCAAAAAATAAGTTTGTGTGTGGACCATTTTAATGACGAAAATGTTACGTTCTCAGTCTACGTGGTCTTAGTTCTTGCTTATTCCACATAGAAGGTGGCGCCATATAATTTTTCCGTTTGTGTTGTGTATGGACCATTTCATCGATGCAATTTTGCTTTGTCTGTGTCTTGGAAAAAAATACTTACCGCGAAAACTTTGACATTGTTGTAGAGCGTAAATCGTAAACGATTAAAATAAATTGATTATTCTCACAATGTCGTCAAGTGATAGCAAAAATTATGATGTCGAGCAATCAAGGGAAATAATAATAAGAGCAAAAGACATAACTGATAATTTTCTGTCGCCGAAACTAGAAAGATTTATTTTTATTTTTTGATTTAATCTTTTTATACCAAACTGACTATTTTTTTCTCGCAATCGAAGTGAAAAATAGAGTTTTCACCACGAGACTAAAAGTCAATACAAACCCTCGGATAAATAGCCACCCTCGCTAAAGCTCGGGTGGCTAACAGCCTCGGGTATGTATTGGCTTATTTTAGTCTCGATAAAAAATATACTATTATACCAGCCTATATACGTACACAAATAATTTTTAATTGTAATCGAGAACTTACACACCTATTTTCATTACCCCCCATTTTATCCTTTTAGGGTGGAATTTTATCCATTTCACCAACACACATAATTTTAAACTGTAATCCAAAACTTATACACCTATTTTCATACTTCTAAGTCCAGAAATGAGAAAATTCCATATAAGCTTCACCCCCCATTTCACCCCCTTAGGGGATGAATTTCTAAAAATCCTTTTTAGTGCTCACTTACATCATAAAAAGGACCTCTTTACCAATATAATTTTATATATACAGCGTGTATTTTTTATATTACCTCAAATTTTAAGGGCAGTTAGCGAAGGCCCTAATAATCACATTTTATTATGTTTTAGTAAAAAAAAATGGCTTTTTATTTTCCTTACAAAATTAATTAACACGCAATGTATCACTACGCGATACTACTTTATTTTTATTCATAACGTCGCACTTGTTGACGTGACAGCTATCACAGAACGCTTCTCTCTCGTATCAAATTATTGTACGCATTACATTGCTGCTCGAAAATATTTCAAAAATTAATTACGATGTGGTAGTTAATTCTAAATTAACAATTTGTTTTGATATCGGTTCACAGCACTTAAATCTTCGTCTGGTTACAGTTTGAGGTGGTATTAAAAATACACGCTGTATAGATATACATTATTATACATATATAGAAGATAGATTAAAATGTGCTAAAGAAGCAAGAATACTTGTAAAGTACAGAAAAATGTAAGTAAGTAAGTGTTACATCTGTTCAATTTGAAGTGACTCTAAAAACACAAAAAGGACAATAAAACCATAGTAATATTCTTATTCTAAACGAATTTTCGTATCAAAAAGAGATTAATACATCAATAAATAACAACAAAGACGAAAGATGGGGTTGAAAATGGTATTAAAATTTGAGAAATAAATACCATTACGCTATAAAAAATATTTTTGTAACAAAAGTCAGGAGGTTTGGCCGTTGTTTAAGAAAAACATGTTAAATACCTACCGACCGAGGTGATGTAGCTAAGCTAATGACCGGAGGGCGGGCGAGGTGGGCACGGATACTAGGCCTGCTGTTGGTTACTGAGTGTGTCCGATCGGAGGCTCCGTTGACTAAACAAGTCACCAACAAGTGATCGGAGTATCTAAACTACGTAAAAAATGATATTTCACATATTTGTTATTTATTAACTTCGGAAATAACCAATCTAGTCCCATTGCCTTAATTGTTTTGTGCAACTTATTATAACCTAATATATTTCAAACTTTCTTCCTGGTTTCTTTTTAATTAAAATACTTAAAACTAAGCATGTTCGGACCTTTCAAAATTTTTGAAACCTAACAATCAGAAACCTATATTTTTGAAATCTGCCATTTTAACCAAAACTAAACTTTTTTAAGAACTTGTTACTGAATTCGTTCAAACCTAAGTTTTTGGTACCTACTTTTTTGAAAACTTATCTTCTGAAACCTACATTTTTACAAGCTTTTATTAACCGACTTCAAAAAAGGAGGAGTTTTATGTTCCAATGTTTGTATTTTTTTTTATAATGTTCATGTTCACCGATTACTCAGTTAATAGTGGACCGAAAATTAATTTTTTATTCGAAAGAGTATTTTTCTGAGGTGGTCACATTGTCACCAAGTCAAGATCTGATGACGGGATCCTAGAGAAATCGAGGGTAAACCTCAAATTTTATAGGCACACCTATGGCGATTTTAGGATTTTTAGCATTATGATGAGCATTTACATTCAGAAAGAATCATTTGGTAACCTAAACCTGATGTAGAAAACCATAGGTGACCAATGGAACTTGTCAAAGCTAAGTTATGCTCGCTCGTCTATAAACAATCATGATTAACATACCTAGATAAGCGAGTAAGAAAAAGCTTTAAGTTAATGATTCCTTCGAACTGATTAGATGCTGAAACCAGAGGGTAGGCAACGGAACTCTGTTATAAAACAACGTAACTTAGTCGTGCTTGGGCTTAATGGAATCGTTGTGAGATGTACTTTGGCTACAAATCACTAAAAAGTGAGAAATAAAAACATTTTTAACAAAAAAGTACAACCGACTGCAAAAGAACCAAACAGCTCGTTTTTTTTATTAAGTGATACTTGCTAACTTAACCCATCTTTTGATAACCTAAAATACTAACCTACATTTATGAAACGTGTAATTTAACCTGACCTGACTTTTTTTCAATACCTGTTTCATATTTAACTCGCCGAAACCTAACTTTTTGGAACCTAAGTTTTTTAAATAACAATCAAATTTTAATCCAATTTATAATTCAAGTTTGATCTTTTTAAAATATTTTCATTTCATTTCAATTCATTAAAATCCACCTTTGAAATCTAGCCTAACAAAACCTACCAAACGGTTAAATGTGAGGTCGTATCTCTTTGTTTTGTTCAAATAGACGGAGACGACATCTCATTTAACCATTGGTTAACACCAATCAATGAATGGTGAAACAGCCCTTAATATTACAAAATAAACCACAATTTAAAATTGTGCGATGTAAATGCCAGCTTTTTTTTTTTACGTCGTTTGACAAAACCAACCTTTTTTGTTTGAAAAACCTAACTAACTTAAACCTAATTTTTATTTTAAACTTAACCTTAAAAACCTACACTATTTTTTCGAAACCTAGCATAGTATAACCTACAATTTTTTTTAAAACCTAAACTAACATAACCTAACCTTTTTTTTTTCAAAACCTAACTTACTAAAACCTAAGTTTTTTCAGACCTAACGTTAAAAACCTACACTTTATTTTTTCGAAAACTAGCCTAGTCGAACCTACAATTTTTTTTTTAAAACCTAGCCTAACATAACCTAACCTTTTTTTTTTAAACCTAACTTACTAAAACCTAAGTTTTTTCAGACCTAAACTTAAAAACCTACACTATTTTTTCGAAACTTAGCCAAGTCTAACCTACCATTTTTTTTAAAACCTAGCCTAAAATAACCTAACCTTTTTTTTTTTTCAAAACCTAACTTACTAAAACCTAAGTTTTTTCAGACCTAACCTTAAAAACCTACACTATTTTTTCGAAACTTAGCCAAGTCTAACCTACCATTTTTCTTTTTTTTTTTTTTTAAAACCTAGCCTAACAAAACCTAACCTTTTTTTTTTTTTTTAAAACCTAGCCTAACATAACCTAACCTTTTTTTTTTTTTTTTTTTTTTTTTTTTTTCAAAACCTTACTTACTAAAACCTAACTTTTTTCAGACCTAACCTTAAAAACCTACACTACTTTTCGAAACAGCCTAGTCTAACCTATATATTTTTTTTTTAAAACGTAGCCTAACAAAACCTAACCTTTTTTTTTTTTTTTTTTTTTTTTTTTCAAAACCTAACTTACTAAAACCTAACTTTTTTTTTTTTTTTTTCAGACCTAACCCTTAAAAACCTACACTTTATTTTTAGTAAGTTAGGTTTGAAAAAAAAAAAAGGCTAGGTAGAAAAGCTAGTTTTAAAAAAAAATGTAGGTTAGAGCAGGCTAGGTTTCGAAAAAAAAAAAAAAAGAAACCAAACCTAACTTACTAAAAATAAAGTGTAGGTGTTTTTAAGGTTAGGTCTGAAAAAAAAGTTAGGTTTTAGTAAGTTAGGTTAGGTTAGGTTAGGTTAGGTTAGGTTAGGTTCCCCCCCGGGGTGCAATGTCGGATTCCTCCTCGCGTGCTCGGGCGTTACAACTTCCCTCTATCCGAAGCTTTGGCTTCATGGGGTGGGAAAGTGTAGCGTCTGGGCCTGGTGCATCCTGGGCAACGACGGCTAGTAAATTCATTAAGTGGATTTGCTAGCCGGCGGCTAATATCCGACCGGGGGGGAGGGGTGTTGGCTTGGTGGGGGGAGCCCAAAGGCAGAGGGCCACCGGGTGAACCCTGCCAGCCAACGGGCCTGCGGGCCTGAGAGGGCGGCGTCCGGCCTTCGGGCCGACGCCTTTTGACGGAGGCGAGCCTGAGCAGAGTACCTGTCCTTAGGGTCAGGGAAAAGCGAGGGTGAGCCCATCGGGCGGAGGGCGTAAGCCCAATGATGCCGGGGCGGCGCAGCCCTTTTAAGGGCTGTGGTCGCCGGACGCGACGACTGACGTATTTGACGCGACTGGGGTGGGGGGGTGTTGGTTTGGCGAGGGGAGCCCAAAGGCAGAGGGCCACCGGGCAAACCTTGCCGACCGACGGGCCTTCGGGCCCACAAGAGGGCGGCGTTCGGCCTTCGGGCCGACGCCTTTTGACGGGAGCGAGCCTGAGCGGAGTACCTGTCCTTAGGGTCAGGGAAAAGCGAGGGCGAGCCCATCGGGCGGAGGGCGTAAGCCCAATGATGCCGGGGCGGCGCAGCCCTTTTAAGGGCTGTGGTCGCCGGACGCGACGACTGACGTATTTGACGCGACTGGGGTGGGGGGGTGTTGGTTTGGCGAGGGGAGCCCAAAGGCAGAGGGCCACCGGGCAAACCTTGCCGACCGACGGGCCTTCGGGCCCACAAGAGGGCGGCGTCCGGCCTTCGGGCCGACGCCTTTTGACGGGAGCGAGCCTGAGCGGAGTACCTGTCCTTAGGGTCAGGGAAAAGCGAGGGCGAGCCCATCGGGCGGAGGGCGTAAGCCCAATGATGCCGGGGCGGCGCAGCCCTTTTAAGGGCTGTGGTCGTTGGACGCGACCGACTGACAGACGTGACTTTTGTTTGGCGAGGGGAGCCTAAGGCAGAGGGCCGCGGGTGAGCTTCGCCAAACCCAAGAGGGCGGCGTGCGGCCTTCGGGCCGACGCCTTACAGACGGAGGCGAGCCCTTGCTTTTGCCTGTCTTAAATGATGGGTATTAAGTAAGGGTGAGCCTCATCGGGCGGAGGGCGCAAGCCCTATGATGCCGGGGCGGCGCAGCCCTTTTAAGGGCTGTGGTCGCCGGACGTGACTGACTTTGACGTGACTGGGGTGGGGGGTGTTGATCTGGTGAGGGTACCCACTCGGCGAACCTTGCCAGCCAACGGGCCTTCGGGCCCTGAGAGGGCGGCGTCTGGCCTTCGGGCCGATGCCTTTTTGAGGGGGGCGAGCCCAAGCTGAGTACCTGTCCTCATTAGACAGGGAAAGGTGAGGGTGAGCCTTATCGGGCGGAGGGCGCAAGCCTAATGATGCCGGGGCGGCGCAGTCCTTTTGAGGGCTGTGGCCGCCGTATGACGGGGGCGAACCCGAGCTCAGTACCTGTTCTCATTAGACAGGGAAAGGTAAGGGGGAGCCCTGGGGCGGCCCAAGCCCTGTCGGGTTTGTGGTCGCCCGGACACGACGACGCGACATGAGAGGACCTAACTGATTGACTGACATGAGAGGACATCAACTGACTTGACACGACAGACGTGACGTGGCAGCACAGCGGGCGAGGGCGAGGAATCCCGGACCCGCATTGCACGTGCCGTCCTGGCCGAGCGCCCCTAAAACCCTAGGGGCGCAGCGCCCCAATACCATCTTGGGGCGCAGAGAGGGAGCCCATCCCGGGCTGGCCTGCGGCGTCGCGGTGAAATGTTCGCGATCCCGTGGCGTCCGCACAAGGGCCGAGAGGGTAAGGTCGTGTGGTTTTTATTCGGTATGCCTCCACTCTGGGGGAGAGCCCGAAAGACCCCACCCGCTGCCTCGAGCGGGGGACATGCATAAGGCGCATTTTCCACACGTAAAAAAAAAAAAAAAAAAAAAAAAAAAAAAAAAAAAAAAAAAAAGGTTAGGTTCCCCCCCGAGTGTCGCTACCTTGTCGTGGTGGGGGGGCTTGAGCCCTCGATCTTCGGGTCGCATAGCTCGAAGGGCGAGGGTGACCAAGAGCGGCACAGCCTCGGCGGAGCCCATTTTGGGCCAGGCGGGGCAGGCGCGCCCTAGTGAAAGGGTGCGCCACATTCCTGCTCCCTGTCTCTCCTGTAGCAGGGGACAACGGGGAAGCAGAGGCGGTGGGTCCGCTCCCGGTACCTCTCTGATTAGCAGAGTAGACTGGGATGCGGACGTGATCTGGAGGAGCGCCGTCTGTAAGGATGGCCTACTGCAGGGCTCTTTCTGTGAGCTGCTGTGGGAACTCGCAACCCGGCCCGTAGGCGCCGGGAGTGAGGGTCGTCGCCTGCAAAGGGAGGACCACGAGGAAGGAAAACCTCTATAAAAACCGGGGATAACCGCTCCTTACTGCGGTTCTGGATACGGGTTGCAGCGTATCCAGTACCAGGCCGGAGACAAGTAGGTCCTGTGGATCGAACGGGTCCGGCCTGGATTAGCGGCTTGCCGGAAGTACCACGTCGATGGTGAACGGGTTGGCGTAACTGCGACACAGGGGAACTCACCCCTTAAAACAAGAGGAGAGCGGCTCCCTCTTTAAAAGGGGCAGGGGCCTTACCCCTAATAGTAAGGGCATGAGTGACGATAAAAGAGTATTACCCCAGGAGGGTACCCTTCGGGGAGAATCCCTCACCGCTACCATCCCGCGGTCAGCCCCATCGTACTCTGGGGGGGGCAAAAGTCACTTCGTGGGCCCTCAAAGCCCACGCTTAGATATAAGTTCTCCGGCGATACAAATCGCCGAACGAAGAAGCGTCCCATTGCGGGACTGCCACGTGCGCCTCATAAGGCAGAAGTCGCCAAACAACTCCAACCAAGAGCCCGAACTGAGGGCAACCACAAGCTCGGATGTCAGTTTTGCCTCCCAGGGGACAGGAGGTCGTGAGTCCTCTGGGAAGAGTAAACTCGAAAATATTCCGGAGGGAGCTGAGCGGGTGAAGCAGAAGCGGAAGAGATTCCGCCCTGCTTCATCCGTGCTCAGCTCAAGCGATGAAGGGTCGACAGGGCTCTCAGCTGAGGGTCTAAGACCACAGACAAGAGGCAGAGGTCGCCCGCCTACAACAGGCAAGTACGCTGGACTTGCCAAAGCGAAGGAGGCCTACAACCGTGCCCTACGAGAAGAGCTCCGGCTAAAGGCGGAAATGGAGGTCCAGGAGATGAGAATCGCGACCAGGCAGGGGTACCAGAGAGGTACCTCTCCGGGAAGGAACGACCAGGAGGACACCGCGGCCAATAAAGACCTTGGTCAGCAGGTAGCCGACAGCGTGGCCATTATCAACAAGGTTGCGGTTACCTCCAAAAACCTGTCAGGTGGCTATATAAAGTGCCTGAAAGATGCGGCTGCTGCGATTGCTGATGCTTTCACGGTACTGAGCAAACGCACAGCCACTGAGGAGACGGCTCGGCTGCAGGCCGACAACAACCGGCTGCAAGCCGAGATGGCCAGTCTCCGAAAGGAGCTGGCCGACCTTAAAAGAGACCTTGAGGGGATGCGGAAGCAGGGCAGTCCGCAACCCCCTCTTACCGGACACGACGGGGAGGTGCTGCCCCCTGCGCAGCCTCCCCCAAGAAGAAGAGAGGAAGGTCATGGTGCGACCAGTCCACCAGCTATGGACATGGACAAGATCTGCCGAGCCGTCATGGCTCAAGTCTGTCCATACCTGGACGCCCACCTGGCTGGCATCCAAGACCGGCTCCTTCCGGAGAAGCCTGTCCGTCAAGCTGCGGAAGATGCGGCTTCTGGCCAGGCCTCGGCTGGTCCAAGGCGGAAGAAAGGAAAGACAAAGATGGGTAAAAAGGCTGAAAACGGTAAACAACCACCCCCGCTGCCCTCACCGCTTCCGCCGTCCCCACCACCCCCACCACTCGAACAGCCTGACAGGTGGACGAAGGTGGAAAGGAAAGGAAGGCGGAAGAAAACGAAAAAAGGGGAAAACAAGGAGGTCGACACTCAAAAAGGCAAACGCAAGAAGGGAGCCAACAAGCTCCGTCCGCCTCGCTCAGCAGCGGTCATGATGACGCTGTTGGAGCCAAAGGCGACGGAAAAAGGGGCAGATTTTGGCTCAGTTCTTGCGGATGCCAAAACTAAGATAAAACTGGAGGATCTGGGCATCTCGGGCCTCCGTCTGAGAAAGGCTCAAACCGGGGCCTACATCATGGAGGTGCCCGGGGCGACGAGTGGCGACAAGGCCGACGCACTGGCCAAAAAACTAGCCGAGGTCACGGACCCAGCATTGGTGCGTGTGTCGAGGCCCATGAAATGCGCAGAATTGCGTATTTCGGGCCTTGACGAGTCCGTCCTGTCCACCGACGTAGTGACTTCGGTCGCCCGCGCAGGAGGCTGTGCTGAGGCAGATATCAGGCCCGGAGAGATCATTTACGGTCGCTCTGGGCTAGGAACAATATGGCTGCGCTGTCCTATTCCAGCGGCAAAAAAAGTAGTAGAGGCAGGAAGTCTACTGGTGGGCTGGGTGTCGGCGCAGGTCAAGCTGCTCGATGCCCGTCCCCTGCGCTGCTTCCGCTGCCTTGAGGTGGGCCACGTGAAGGCAAAGTGCAAGGCGGCGGTGGATCGCAGCCTGCTGTGCTACCGCTGCGGATGTCCGGGCCACGTGGCAAAGGCATGTACAGCAGCACCACACTGCGTGCTGTGTGCGGAGGCCGGGCTGTCGGCCAACCACAAGGTGGGTAGCTGTTAAGTATTAAGTGGGTATTTGTGTAAAACACCAGATGTGGGTAGGCATCGTATGAACGTGCAGTTCGGAAATATACGTACTACGCTACACACCGGTCTATTATTTATCAGTGGCTGACGAGGATTAATTTAATTAAATTGGCATCATGTCTGTTGGGAGGATGTGCGAGTTTGATCTGCAAAGTGGCAGCTGGACGTCATACTGTGAAAGGTTGGAGAGTTACTTCACGGTCAACGACGTAAAAGCGGAGAGGAAACTGCCGACCTTAATATCGGTTGTCGGTGACACAGCGTATGAGCTCATGGTGGATTTGTGCAGCCCGGATAAACCCGCAACGTTAACCTACGAGAAAGTGGTTAAAGCGATGGGGGAGCACCTGCAACCAAGACCGTCAGAGCTAGCGGAGCGGTACAGGTTTAGACAGTGTCGGCAGGGTAACGGTCAAACGGTGGCGCAGTACGTGGCACAGTTAAAAAAGATGGCGAGGTCTTGCGAATTCGGATCGGAACTGGATAGTAATTTGCGAGATCAATTAGTGTGCGGGTTACTTAGTGACACGATTCGACAACGATTATTTGCTGAGAAAAAAATTAATTACGATAAAGCAGTCTCGTTAGCATTATCGTTAGGCCTGCAACCCAAAGAAACCCAAGCGGAGCAAAGTTGCCAAGAGACTGCAACCCTCTTCGCAGCTAGGCACCAGGCAGGGCAGCACATCTGAGCCCCAGGCCGAGGAGGAAGAAATGTTACTCGAGTAACACTATGGCTCCAACTACATCTAGCTATTTACAGGCGAACATCAACCACTGCGCCAGAGCTCAGGATCTTCTGATCCAGAGCATGGCGGAGTGGTTGATTCATGTCGCTGTGATAGCCGAGCCATACTCGGTGCCTCGTAGAGATAACTGGGTGGGTGACCTGGACGGCCTAGTGGCCCTGGCCACTCAGCCATCGGCTGGCTCTGCGCCTCTCGAGAGAGTAGTGCGGGGCCATGGCTACGTGGCTGCCAACATCGGCAACATCACGGTGGTAGGGGCGTACTTCTCGCCGAACAGGGCTCTCGCTGAATTCGAGGTATTCCTCGACGAAGTGCGGGCTCTGATCGGCAGAAGTGACCCGGACCTGCTGCTAGTCGCGGGGGACTTCAACGCCAAATCAGTGGTGTGGGGCTCCCCCGCGACTGACGTGCGCGGTCAAACGCTGGTGGAGTGGGCAGTGGCTACAGGTTTGGCTGTCCTGAACCACGGGACGACAGACACGTGCGTGCGGCAACAGGGTGGCTCTATCGTGGACATCACGTTCGCCAATGCCGCCCTGGCGCGCCGTGTCCAAGGCTGGGAAGTCATGGAGGGAGTGGAGACACTATCCGACCACCGATACATTCGGTTTAACGTCTCCACTCATCACGCTATCCCGGACGGCCTAAGCCGCTCCTTGCAGGGAGATAGCCCAAGGTGGGCAGTTAAACGGCTTGACCGGGACCTGCTGCACGCGGCGGCCCTGGTCCAAGCCTGGCCGGAAGCGCCCGTAGCCCCAATAGATGTGGAGGTGGAAGCAGCCTGGCTCAGCGAGGCCATGACGCAGATCTGCGACGCTGCGATGCCGCGGGTCAAGCCCAGTGGGCCGAGGCGGAACGTGTACTGGTGGTCCGCAGAACTAACGCAGCTGCGCAAGTCTTGCGTGGCTGCGAGACGCCAGTACACGAGGAGCCGAAGGCGGAGGAGGCGAAACCTGGCGGCCGAAGAAGATCTTTATGCGAGGTACAGAGCGGCTAGCAGGACCCTCAGCGTGGCCATTGGCCAAGCTAAAGACCTGGCAGAGCAGGAAATGCTGGAGACTCTTAACAGCGACCCGTGGGGAAGGCCGTACAAGTCGGTGAGGGGTAAACTCCGGCCTTGGGCCCCCCCACTCACGCAAAGTCTCCAGCCGGACCTGGTGAGCCAAATTGTGGGAGCCCTATTCCCACAGCGGGGCGAACACCTGCCCCCACGAATGGCTCCAGTAACCCCGTCAGTGGACGAAGACATACCGGAGGTGACAGAGGAGGAACTGGGGGTGGCAGTACTAAGGCTAAAGGCCAAAAACACTGCCCCCGGTCCCGATGGTACTCCGGGCCGCGCATGGGTTCTAGCGCTCGGCCCGTTAGAGCATAGGGTGAGGGCTCTATTCACCGCGTGCCTGACACAAGGTCGCATACCACGGGCATGGAAATGTGGGAAGTTGGTGCTTCTTAGGAAGGAAGGGCGACCGGCCGATTCCCCTTCGGGGTACAGACCGATCGTCCTTCTTGACGAGAAGGCCAAGTTGTTTGAGCGGGTAGTGGCTGCCCGTCTCGTAAGGCACTTGGAGGGCCAAGGGCCGGGCCTGAGCGCGTGCCAGTACGGATTCCGCCAGGGCAGGTCCACCATCGACGCTATAGCGCGGGTGAGGGCCCTGGCGGATGAAGCGGTGTCCCGAGGGGAAGTGGTGTTGGCGGTGTCCTTGGACATTGCCAATGCCTTTAACACCCTTCCCTGGGAAACGATTAAGGAGGCGCTCCGGTACCACAACGTGCCTGAGTACTTGCGTAGGGTAGTGGGGTCATACCTCTCTGAGCGGGCGATTCGCTACCCTACACAGCATGAATGGGTGGAGCGGCAGATGTCGTGCGGTGTCCCACAGGGATCGGTCCTAGGACCACTCCTGTGGAACATCGGCTACGACTGGGTGCTGCGCGGCGCTAACTTGACGGGGGTAGAAATAACGTGTTATGCGGATGACACCCTCGTCACAGCCCGCGGCGCCACCATCCGCGAGGCGTCACTACTGGCTACTGCCGGCGTGGCACTAACGGTGGATAGAATCCGGAGGCTAGGCCTCGAGGTTGCCCTCCACAAGTCCGAAGCTATTTGCTTTCACGGACCTCGGAGGGCACCTTCAGTTAATGCCAACATCGTGGTCAGCGGAGTTTCCATCGGTGTCGGGAAGACGATGAAGTACCTGGGACTCGTCCTCGACAGCCGGTGGAACTTCGAAGAACACTTCCGGCGCTTGTCTCCGAAGCTGGTGGGCACGGCATCGGCACTGAGCCGACTGCTCCCCAACGTGGGCGGGCCAAAGGCGGGCTGCCGCCGACTGTACACAGGTGTTGTGCGGTCGATGGCCCTGTACGGGGCACCCATATGGGTAAATGCCCTCTCCGCCCGGAACAAGACCCACCTGCGGCAACCGCAAAGGGTCATGGCGGTGAGGGTATCGAGGGCGTACCGCACCACCTCGTTCGAGGCGGCCTGCGTACTGGCGGGAACCCCACCGTGGGAGCTGGATGCCGAGGTGCTGGCCGACGTATACCGGCGAGTAGCCGAGGCGCGCGACAGAGGGGAACGGCCCTGTCCGGAAGAGATAAGGCGGTGGAGAGATATCTCCCGCCAAACTCTCTTCCGGAAATGGCTGGAGGCTCTGGAGCGGCCGAGCGCCGGCCACTGGACCATATCGGGAGTTCGGCCCGTCTTAGAAAGATGGGCCGAAAGGACATGGGGTGTTGTCTCCTTCCATCTAGCGCAGGTACTGTCGGGGCACGGCTGCTTCGGCAAGTACCTGTGCAAGATCGCAAGGAGGGAGACAACACCAATGTGTCACCACTGCGGCGGGGCGGAGGACACCGCGCAGCACACGCTGCAAGTGTGTCCCGCCTTCGACGGGCAAAGGGCTAGCCTCAAGGCAGTGGTAGGGAATGATCTCTCGCTGCCGGCCGTCGTAAGATCCATGACCGACAGCGAGAGGTCGTGGATCGCCATGGCCTCCTTCTGCGAGGAGGTGATGGCGATAAAGGAGGGAGCGGAGCGGGAGCGAGAGGACGACCCATCCTCCCAGCCCCTGCGCCGCAGGCGAGTCGGGCGACGGCGGTTGAACCACGACCGCGCAATCCCGCCCTAACAGGGACTGCGGGTGACGGGCACGGGGATGCCCGTCCTCCGCTGGTAAGGTCCCCGAGCTGGTAGGCGCGCTAAGTGTTCCGGCGCGCCTACAGCGGTGGAGGAAGGAGGCTCTCCTGAGATGGGTCCAAGAAAGGACAGCTGTCGCGTTGCCGGGCCATGGATGTCGAAAGTTCCCACAGCCCGGCTGCAAAGGCAGCAAAGAGGAACATGCTGGGGTTTTTAGTGGGTACACCGCCCCCTTCTGGGGCGGGATTCCCACATGCCCACCGGCCTCCCCGGGCCGGTGAAGTCCTTAAAGGATTTTCCCCAGGATAAAAAAAAAAAAAAAAAAAAAAAAGGTTAGGTTAGGTTAGGTTAGGTTAGGTTAGGTTCCGCACCACCTCGTTCGAGGCGGCCTGCGTACTGGCGGGAACCCCACCGTGGGAGCTGGATGCCGAGGTGCTTGCCGACGTATACCGGCGAGTAGCCGAGGCGCGCGACAGAGGGGAACGGCCCTGTCCGGAAGAGATAAGGCGATGGAGAGACATCTCCCGCCAAACTCTCTTCCGGAAATGGCTGGAGGCTCTGGAGCGGCCGAGCGCCGGCCACTGGACCATATCGGGAGTTCGGCCCGTCTTGGAAAGATGGGTCGAAAGGACATGGGGTGTTGTCTCCTTCCATCTAGCGCAGGTACTGTCGGGGCACGGCTGCTTCGGCAAGTACCTGTGCAAGATCGCAAGGAGGGAGACAACACCAATGTGTCACCACTGCGGCGGGGCGGAGGACACCGCGCAGCACACGCTGCAAGTGTGTCCCGCCTTTGACGGGCAAAGGGCTAGCCTCAAGGCAGTAGTAGGGAATGATCTCTCGCTGCCGGCCGTCGTAAAATCCATGACCGACAGCGAGAGGTCGTGGATCGCCATGGCCTCCTTCTGCGAGGAGGTGATGGCGATAAAGGAGGGAGCGGAGCGGGAGCGAGAGGACGACCCATCCTCCCAGCCCCTGCGCCGCAGGCGAGTTGGGCGACGGCGGTTAAATTATAACCGCGCAATCCCGCCCTAACAGGGACTGCGGGTGACGGGCACGGGGAAGCCCGTCCCCCGCTGATAAGGTCCCCGAGCTGGTAGGCGCGCTAAGTGTTCCAGCGCGCCTACAGCGGTGGAGGAAGGAGGCTCTCCTGAGATGGGTCCAAGAAAGGACAACTGTCGTGCTTCCGGGACATGGATGCAGAAAGTTCCCACAGCCCGGCTGCAATGGCAGCAAAGAGGAACATGCTGGGGTTTTTAGTGGGTACACCACCCCCTTCTGGGGCGGGATTCCCACATGCCCACCGGCCTCCCCGGGCCGGTGAAGTCCTTAAAGGATTTTCCCCAGGATAAAAAAAAAAAAAAAAAAAGTTTAGGTTAGGTTAGGTTAGGTTCTGTGCTACCGCTGCGGGTGTCCGGGCCACGTGGCCAACGCATGTACAGCAGCACCACACTGCGTGCTGTGTGCGGAGGCCGGGCTGTCGGCCAACCACAAGGTGGGTAGCAAGGTTTGCGACCCACACAAAGCCAAGCGGAGCAAAGTTGTCGAGAGACTGCAATCCTCTTCGCAGCTAGGCACCAGACAGGGCAGCACAACTGAGCCCCAGGCCGAGGAGGAAGAAATGTTACTCGAGTAACAGTATGGCTCCAACTACATCTAGCTATTTACAGGCGAACATCAACCACTGCGCCAGAGCTCAGGATCTTCTGATCCAGAGCATGGCGGAGTGGTTGATTCATGTCGCTGTAATAGCCGAGCCATACTCGGTGCCTCGTAGAGATAACTGGGTGGGTGACCTGGACGGCCTAGTAGCCCTGGCCACTCAACCATCGGCTGGCTCTGCGCCTCTCGAGAGAGTGACGCGGGGCCATGGCTACGTGGCTGCCAACATCGGCAACATCACGGTGGTAGGGGCGTACTTCTCGCCGAACAGAGCTCTCGCTGAATTCGAGGTATTCCTCGACGAAGTGCGGGCTCTGATCGGCAGAAGTGACCCGGACCTGCTGCTGGTCGCGGGGGACTTCAACGCCAAATCAGTGGTGTGGGGTTCCCCCGCGACTGACGTGCGCGGTCAAACGCTGGTGGAGTGGGCAGTGGCTACAGGTCTGACTGTCCTGAATCACGGGACGACAGACACGTGCGTGCGGCAACAGGGTGGCTCTATCGTGGACATCACGTTCGCCAATGCCGCCCTGGCGCGCCGTGTCCAAGGCTGGAAAGTCATGGAGGGAGTGGAGACGCTATCCGACCACCGATACATTCGGTTTAGCGTCTCCTCTCATCACAGTATCCCGGACGGCCTAAGCCGTTCCCTGCAGGGAGATAGCCCAAGGTGGGCAGTTAAACGGCTTGACCGGGACCTGCTGCACGCGGCGGCCTTGGTCCAAGCCTGGCCGGAAGCGCCCGAAGCCCCAGCAGATGTTGAGGTGGAAGCAGCCTGGCTCAGCGAGGCCATGACGCAGGTCTGCGACGCTGCAATGCCGCGGGTCAAGCCCAGTGGGCCGAGGCGGAACGTGTACTGGTGGTCCGCAGAACTAACGCAGCTGCGCAAGTCTTGCGTGGCTGCGAGACGCCAGTACACGAGGAGCCGAAGGCGGAGGAGGCGAAACCTGGCGGCCGAAGAACACCTGTATGCGAGCTACAGAGCGGCTAGCAGGGCCCTCAGCGTGGCCATTGGCCAAGCCAAAGACCTGGCAGAGCAGGAAATGCTGGAGACTCTGAACAGCGACCCGTGGGGGAGGCCGTACAAGTCGGTGAGGGGCAAACTCCGGCCTTGGGCCCCCCCACTCACGCAAAGTCTCCAGCCGGACCTGGTGAGCCAAATTGTGGGAGCCCTATTCCCACAGCGGGGCGAACACCTGCCCCCGCGAATGGCTCCAGTAACCCCGTCAGTGGACGAAGACATACCGGAGGTGACAGAGGAGGAATTGGGGGCGGCAGTGCTAAGGCTAAAGGCCAAAACCACTGCCCCCGGCCCCGATGGTACTCCAGGCCGCGCATGGGTCTTAGCACTGGGCCCTTTAGAACAAAGGGTGAGGGCTCTTTTCTCCGCGTGCCTGATGCAGGGTCGCATACCACGGGCATGGAAATGCGGAAAGTTGGTCCTTCTGAGGAAGGAAGGGCGACCGGCCGATTCCCCTTCGGGGTACAGACCGATCGTCCTTCTTGACGAGAAGGCCAAGCTATTTGAGCGGGTAGTGGCTGCCCGAATTGTAAGGCACTTGGAGGGCCAAGGGCCGGGCCTGAGCGCGTGCCAGTACGGATTCCGCCAGGGCAGGTCCACCATCGACGCTATAGCGCGGGTGAGGGCCCTGGCGGATGAAGCGGTGTCCCGAGGGGAAGTGGTGTTGGCGGTGTCCTTGGACATTGCCAACGCTTTTAACACCCTTCCCTGGGAAACGATTAAGGAGGCGCTCCGGTACCATAACGTGCCTGAGTACTTGCGTAGGGTAGTGGGGTCATACCTCTCTGAGCGGGCGATCCGCTACCCTACACAGCTTGAATGGGCGGAGCGGCAGATGTCGTGCGGTGTCCCACAGGGATCGGTCCTAGGACCACTCCTGTGGAACATCGGCTACGACTGGGTGCTGCGTGGCGCCAACTTGCCGGGTGTCGAAATAACATGCTATGCGGATGACACCCTCGTCACAGCCCGCGGTGCTAACATCCGCGAGGCGTCTCTTCTGGCAACTGCCGGTGTCGCCCTGACGGTGGACAGAA
This sequence comes from Choristoneura rosaceana, assembly GCA_037349165.1. NCBI lineage: Eukaryota > Metazoa > Arthropoda > Insecta > Lepidoptera > Tortricidae > Choristoneura > Choristoneura rosaceana. The sequence continues at coordinate 54,858 of JAZBNJ010000038.1, read as the reverse complement.
TCCGAAGGCTGGGCCTAGAGGTCGCCCTCCACAAGTCCGAAGCCATATGTTTCCATGGACCTCGTAGGGCACCTCCAGGCAACACCAGCATAATGGTGAGTGGAGTTTCCATCGGCGTTGAGAAGACGATGAAATATCTAGGACTCGTCCTCGACAGCCGATGGAACTTCCAGGAGCATTTCCGGCGTTTGGCCCCAAAGCTGATCGGAACAGCATCGGCACTGAGTCGGCTCCTTCCAAACGTAGGCGGGCCGGAGGCAGGCTGCCGCCGACTATACACGGGCGTGGTACGGTCGATGGCCCTGTACGGGGCACCTATATGGGCGGATTCCCTTTCTGCCCATAACAAGACCCACCTGCGTCAACCGCAAAGGGTCATGGCGGTTAGGGTAACGAGGGCGTACCGTACCACCTCGTTCGAGGCGGCCTGCGTTTTGGCGGGCACTCCACCGTGGGAACTGGATGCCGAGGTGCTGGCCGACGTATACCGGCGAGTAGCCGAGGCGCGCTCCAGAGGGGAACGGCCCTGTCCGGAAGAGATAAGGCGGTGGAGAGACATCTCCCGCCAAACTCTCTTCCGGAAATGGCTGGAGGTTCTGGAGCGGCCGAGCGCCGGCCACTGGACCATATCGGGAGTTCGGCCCGTCTTAGAAAGATGGGTCGAAAGGACATGGGGTGTTGTCTCCTTCCACCTAGCGCAGGTACTGTCGGGGCACGGCTGCTTCGGCAAGTACCTGTGCAAGATCGCAAGGAGGGAGACAACACCAACGTGTCACCACTGCGGCGGGGCGGAGGACACCGCGCAGCACACGCTGCAAGTGTGTCCCGCCTTTGACGGGCAAAGAGCCAGCCTCAAGGCAGTGATAGGGAACGACCTCTCGCTGCCGGCCGTTGTTAAATCCATGACCGACAACGAGAGGTCGTGGATTGCCATTGTCTCCTTCTGCGAGGAGGTGATGGCGATAAAAGAGGGAGCGGAGCGTGAGCGAGAAGACGACCCGTCCTCTCAGCCCATGCGCCGCAGGCGAGTCGGGCGACGGCGGTTGGTCTACAACCGCGCAATCCCGCCCTAACAGGCACTGCGGGTGACGGGCACGGGGATGCCCGTCCTCCGCTGGTAAGGTCCCCGAGCTGGTAGGCGCGCCAAGTGTTCCGGCGTGCCTACAGCGGTGGAGGAAGGAGGCTTATCTCCTGTGCTGGGTCCAAGAAAGGACAACTGTCGTGCTGCCGGGACATGGATGCAGAAAGTTCCCACAGCCCGGCTGCAAAGGCAGCAAAAGGGAACATGCTGGGGTTTTTAGTGGGTACACCGCCCCCTTCTGGGGCGGGATTCCCACATGCCCACCGGTCTCCCCGGGCCGGTGAAGTCCGTAAAGGATTTTCCCCAGGATAAAAAAAAAAAAAAAAAAGGTTAGGTTAGGTTAGGTTAGGTTAGGTTAGGTTAGGTTAGGTTAGGTTAGGTTAGGTTAGGTTAGGTTAGGTTAGGTTTTTTTTTTTTTTTTTTTTTTTTTTTTTTTTTTTTTTTTTTTTTTTTTTTTTTTTTTTTTTTTTTCCTATCTGCCTCCAAAATTATCGGAGCCTATGTTCACTTTTCTTGCATTCCAGTTCCCGCGAGTGCTACATCTCGTACTTCCATGCTACATACTTTTTCTTTCTTGTTTACTTCTCTTTTTTGCCATCGGGTTTCCGACCCATCAAATTATTCTAGCTAACTTATTGTCTATTTGCTATTTATTACAAACTATTATTTCTTATCTTTCATTCCGGCCTCTATTACCACTCTCGTCTATCTTTCAAGCTGTCCTCTGTTACCATTCATCATCTCATTTTCCTTTCTTAAAACTATTTGGGGGAGCGGGATATGGGTACATTTCATGATTTATTGAAATTAGTCCAGTTACACAACTATTCCTTATCCTATGTTATTTAACCTAATTTTTATACAATGCTGAAAAACACCATGGATATACCGGTTACAGTTTATCTAAGTTCCTTATTATCTATCTTGACAATTTTCTTACTCTACTTATGTTCATATTGTTTTTTACACTAGTTACATTTTTATCTCTCTATTTTGTATGCTATATATCAATATACGCAGTATATTATACTAACATACTATTTATTATCTATTTTTATTTTTAACAATCACTTTGTTTGCTATCTCAACACAGTATTTTATAAACTTATTTCTATTGCTCCCTTTCATTATATCCCTAATGTTTTCTTCTGTAATTTTAGCTTCAATTTCATTTTCCAGGTTGAACTTTTGGATGCTGTATATCGGACATTCTAGGATCAGGTGAGTAATCGTCTCTGGCACCCCTGGCTCGCAAGAGCACGATGGGTCCTCCTTGCACTTAAACCGGTTTAAGTATTCGGAGAATCCGCCGTGCCCGGTCATCACCTGGGTAAGCGTGCCTCGTGGAACCAACTTCCTAACGACCCTATGCGCCTCCACCGCATTCGGGAAGAACAATTTGGTGGTTGACGCTGTTGTACCTGCTACATACCTCCGGTTCCATTCATCAAGCGTGTCCATCCGGAGGATTCGCTTGATGTGTGATACCGGGAACATATCGTAGTTTGGTCTCCTTCTGGAGCCCACAGCGGCCTCTTTGGCTAACTGGTCGGCCCTCTCGTTGCCATCCAACCCCGCATGGGCCTTAATCCAGAACAGGGAAATTTCCTTGCCCTGGAGGGAAATAGATCTTATGTTCTCCCTTGCCGTAACGGCCAGCGGGTGGAAGCAACGATGGTTCGATATAGTCTGTAGAGCCGCCCTAGAGTCACTATAGACCCCAAAGGAAGACCCCCCGCTTTTCAGAGCGACACTCGTGGCCTCGCGCAACGCCAGGAGCTCGGCCTGGTACACCGTGCAATAGTTAGCGAGAGCAAGTTTGACGGCCTTTGTTTCAGCGTCGCCCTGCCATACTGACAACGCGGCGCCGACCCTGCCATCAATCCTGCTCCCGTCGGTATAAATTCGGGTGTGGTAGTTCCTGTTTTTATCCAGAGCCTCCTGGTCGCCAAGAATGCCGAACTCGATGTTCATGAGCTCTGCAGGATGAGGCGCGCCCAGCGCCGATGTCCTCCGCTCCACCTCCCTGCCGGCTAGTTGCGGCAAGTTTGCACCCTTCTTGGCCTCATACAATGAGGCTACCTCACAAACTCGGAGGTCGAGAGGGAGCATCCCCGCTAGCAACATTGCAGCGTTTAAGGAGACGGTGCGGTAGGCACCACACTGTTTTTGCGCGATGCCACGCTGCAGCACCTCAAATTTCTTCTTAGACATCAGTTTACTTGCAGCCGGTGCCCAAACGCTTGCTGCATACAAAATCACTGGCTCGATGGTGGCCACATAAATTGTTCTTACAACCTCGGGATGGAGCCCCCAGCTTACCCTTGCCGCCCTTGCCAGCTGCTTGTATATCCCCGTAGCTTTTCTACAAACATTACTAATGTGACTGTTGAATGTTAACTTCCTGTCGATGGTCACCCCTAGTAGTTTTATCTCTTCTGCAAAACAAACCTCTATCCCCCCCATGACTAGGCGCGGGGTGTCATACTTAAGCTTGTTAGTTATAAGCAGAGCATTTGTTTTTTGGGGAGCAAATTTAAGCTTGCTTTTGACTCCCCACGCCCAGACACGCTTGAGAGCGTGGTTTGCCTGCCTCTCAATCTCTTCAGACGTACTACCATCGAATGCCAAAACCACGTCGTCAGCGAAAGCCTGGCAATAACAACCCCCGTCTTCCAGATCCTTCAGGAGAGGGTCCAACAGTAGGTTCCATAGGATCGGGCCTCCTATGGAACCCTGCACACAACCCTTCCTTGTGGATCTAGTGTGTTGTTCGCCCGCATACCTAACCACGACCTCCCTGTCATTGAGATAGCTGTCGATGACCCTCCTCAAGTTCAGTGGACAATTTTCCTCCGCCAGCCGGACTCTAATAGCAGGCCACCATGCACTATCAAAGGCTCCCTCTATATCCAATGAAATTAAAGTAACTATTTTCTTTTCTTCTAACTTATTGCGGATGTACTGCATAAGGTTGTAGAGAGAGTCTTCAGTGCTACGCTGTGGCATGAATCCATACTGGCGGGGGCTCATCCTAGGTAATAAGTGAAACTTGAGGCGAGTCACCAAAAGTTTCTCGTAAGTTTTGCCCAATATCGACAGAAGGCCAATAGGTCTGTGGGATTTTGGGACGGTGTAGTCGCTCTTGCCAGGCTTTCGGAGGACTATAACTACCGCTCTTTTCCAAGCTACAGGGAAATACACGCATTCTAGGCATTTGTTAAAAAGCAGCAACAGGAGTTCTGGATGGGCTTTCACTACACGAAGGCAAATGTCCGCAGTGAAGCCGTCCTCACCCGGGGCCTTTTTTGGACTAAACGATTCGATCGCCGTCATGAGCTCCTCCATGGTGAACGGCGGGTCCCAAGCACCAACTTGACCCCCGGAGTTCACCGTTTCGGCTCTCAATCGGGTATCACGATGCTGCTGATTGTCGCTGTCTTTAAGATCCTCCGGGTAAAACGTCTCAGCTAGTAGTCTGACGGATTCCTTAGCATCCAGGGTCTCTCCATCTTTGACTAAAGGTAGATCCTCACACCTTCGCGTCGTTCGGCCTATGACTCGATAAATGCCGTCCCAGACGCTCTCCCGATCCTGCCTCCCGCAGAACTCCCTCCAGCTGTCTATCTGCGCTTTAGCTGTTTCCGACTCATATTTCGCCTTCATTTCCAGGTACTCATTGATGACTTTGGACCTTCGAATTGGGGCCGCCCATCGAATTCTGCGCCTCCTACGAGTGACTTCTCGCTTCATCTCTTCGAGTTCATCGGACCACCATGGTACAGTAAGTGTCTCTTTGGATTTTTTGATTGGCATTGAGTGTGTACATGCTTGTGTTATGGCCTCTGTTAGTTTTTGTGTAACTGTTTCTAATCGTGTTGTGTCGTGTATCTGTTCTATGTCTGTGAGTGTGATTCTATTTTCGATGAGTAATTGGTTGAGTTTCTCATGAAACTCATCCCAATTAGCCTTTTTTGTATTGTATTTTCGTGTAGTTCTGTGTATGCTTGTGCCTTTAGATCTTTGTAAGTTAATGTTGAATAATATACCGTTGTGGTCCGAGCTGGTGAGATTTTCCTCCACTCTCCAATCATCTATGAGACCCAGGATGTCCGACGAGCAGGCCGTGAGGTCAACAAAGCTTTGGTACCTTTTACCCCCCCTGATAGTATCGAAGGTGGGCACGTTCCCTCGGTTAAGTATGGTCAGCTTCAATTCATCCAAACAGCCGGCGAGCTCCTCCCCCCTGAAGTCAGTCACTGGACTGCCCCACCACATGCTTTTGGCGTTTACATCTCCTCCAATTATCCACCCCGACGAACCGATTTGCTGGTCTATGTGGGCTAGGCGATCCAAGTCCTCGCCTATGGGGTGGTCATGTCGGGGACACTCGAAGTAAGCCGAGACTAGAGTAATCCTCCAGGCACTAGTCTGGATCCTTACCACGACGATATTATTTGTGGTAAGGTGGGGGTACTGTATCACGTCTAGCTCCTGGTCAAAAACCGCTATCGCAGCCTTTACAGTCCCCCCGCCCACGTTTGTATTCTGAAAAATCCTCACGCCCCTGCGACCCCTCATCTCCCCGACCGACCCCACGTACGGTTCCTGGATTAGGGCGACTGCAATTTTCCGCCTATCTGCCTCGATCATCAGCTCATCGGTCGCCAGTCTGGACCGCCGGAGGTGGTTAGGTTAGGTTAGGTTAGGTTAGGTTAGGTTAGGTTAGGTTAGGTTAGGTTAGGTTAGGTTAGGTTAGGTTCCACGGACCTGCTTAGCTGTCTAAGTGGGCGGAGAGGTGAACTCCGACGTGGCGCGTCCCCGGGTGGTGGATAGGGGAATGCCTGCCTAGCGGCGGGTAGGGGCTCTTAGCAGCTCCCGCGAACCAAACACTGGGGGGGGAGAACTGGGAATTTGGGTGACTGTCGGGCGCGCGCTCCTCTGCGACTGCCTTTGCTGGGTCCTATTGTCAGGCACGGAGGCGCCTGGCGTTGGGATCTGGCGGGGTTTGCCTTGGGGGCGCGCGCGTCGGATAGCCACCCAAAACGGGGGGGGTGGGTTAAAAGGAGAGGAACAGCTCCGGCTGTCTGTGAGGGGGGAATAGCCTTCTTAATCGAAGGCCTTGTGGAGAAGCCTACGCCACTTCTCCTTCCGTAGCCCGCGTATCCATTTCAACGACCCCAGTCGTGGCGTTAATGGGGTACGTTATGGATACTGCGGAGCGGAGGGCTTGCCTTAATTGGCCGGCCCACGAGAAGGTCACTCTTTAACACCCGACAGTGAAGTCGATAGTACCTGTGGATACCAGGCGACCTCCACAGTAAATAGCCGCACTACCGGAATGGGCGTCACCCGGTAGTGGACCACATCGGCCCATACTCGTGGGAACAAAATGGAAGACAATGATAAAAAAAACCAAATCCCAAATTCCATTCCAACGGCAGCGGCGTCTGTGATGCCTGTGATGACGCAGCCGGAGGAAGAGGCCGAGAGGCTCGTGGTCTGTCTAACAGACACGTTGGACTCGGAAAAGGAGAGAGGGCAGCCGTCCAGCCGAAACATGGCGCTGGAGACGGAGCTGCCAAAAAACAGAGCACGGAGAGATGCTGCTCCAGGTGACGAGGAAGACGGGGATGGGAGGGGTAGCCCTATCCTGATCTCCTCACGTAGAGGGTCCCTCGCCGAGAGTGGGTCCCGAATCCAGACTGGACCCTACCGCCTGGACTTCCCTAAGCCTCAGAGGCTGAGAGGCATACCTGGGAAGGGAGGGAAAGGAGGGGAACATGCTGCCTGCAGAGCCATTCCAGATATGGAGGTTGCAGGAGAGGCAGAAGAAGAGGGCGGGGTCCACATGTCGGACGTGTCTGACGACGACGAGGACGATTTTGGGCGCCAATCAAATGCTGGCAGAACTCTGGGAGCGTCACTACGGGGCTCTGTGGTTGACCTCACGGAGACGATTGCCGAAGATGAGGCGGTTGCGCGACCCCTGCGGAACCCGTGCAAGGACGCCGATCACTCCGTCCCGGGGCTTGCCCTAAGGTTCCCTTTGGGTGCCTTTGCAAAAAAGAGGCCCCTCAAGGTATCGTCCGCCGAAAAGGCAGACCCAGCCGTGGCCCAGAAGGTGGCCTCTTCATCATCGAGGGGTCGCATTAGGCGCCCTATGGGTGCCTATAGCTTCCTCAAAGAGGCAAGGGATTGCCTGGCCGGGCTGGGTATGAACACCGAGGGGGAGGAGAGCGAGGGAGAGGACACTGACCCCATCTACCGGCCATCCTACCGGAAGATGGCGAGCCCAGTTAGGACAAGGGAGCTGCTGGACGGCGAGGCCCATAGCTCCCCACCAGTCGCAACTGTGGAGGCCCTCGCCGCGGAGGCCCTAATGAATGTGGCGAAAATCCGTGGCGAGGTTAAAAAGAGCGGCCACATCAAAGGCACGGTGTGGAGCCAGATAAATCAGGCCGCACAGGGGGTAGTCGACGCAGTAGAGGGGTTGCGCTCGATTACCCCGGAGGAGGAACAGCGCAGACTCCGCGCGGATAATGCTCGGCTTGCGAGGGAGCTTGAGCTGGTCCGCGCCGAGCTGCGCGCTTTTAAGGAGGCCTACTCTGAGTCACAGAAGAGATCGGCTGTGACTCCGAAGGCTGCACCAAAGCCACAACCTGGCTTGGAGGAGATACTGAAGGAGGCCATGGAGGGGATGAGACGCGAGCTCCTGCAGTCAGTAGGCGGAATGGTCAACGCCCGCCTCCAAGACCTAGAGACGCGCCTCCCCCCAGAGCCGGTGATCAGACCACCCCTCAGTGCCGACAAGCGGCAGCCGCCGCCGCCCCGCCCCAGACGCCAGTCTGGCCTGGTGGTCGGCGCCATGGGAGGGGATACAGGATCAGCCCAGGCCCCCGAACCGCCTAAGGCTAAAGCGCCTGAACAAGGGCCCAAGAAGGGCTCCAAATCGAGCACAGCTGCCCCTCCCCCTCGTCCTCCCCCCCCTCAGCACAAGGGAGGACGGAGAGGAGGCGACACAGAGAAGACTCCCACACCCAACACCGAAACGGGCCAGCAGAAGCAGGATCCCCAAGCGCTGGGAGATGGGACCCCATGGACCGAGGTTGTCGGCCGGAAAGCCAGGAGGAAGGGTAAGGGACCCAAAACAAAACCCCCTCCAACTGGCGCAGCCCGGCAAAATACCGCGGCCCCCCCAAAGGCCATCAAGATCGTGGCCCCCAATACGGCGGCCATAGTGGTGACCCTAAAGAAGGGGGCAACCACCACCACAGAAGGCAAGGAGACTGAGGCCAAATATTCTGAGGTCCTGGCTAAGGCTAGGGCCTCCATCGCGCTCAGCGACTTTGGCTTGGAGTCGGTCAAAATAAGAACAAGTATGACTGGCTCCAAACTGATGGAAGTGGGGGGTGAGACCCCAGAAGAAACAGCTGACCGCCTAGCCGCAAAGCTGACCGAAGTCATTGGGGCTTGGGCGGACATTGCCCGCCCGTCCAAATCGGTTGACCTTAGGGTCACCGGCCTGGACGAGTCGGTGAGCCGTGAGGAGCTGGCGGCCAAAGTGGCGACGGCTGGGGGCTGTTCTCCCAGCATGGTCAAGGTGGGCCTTATCAGGCCTAGTTTCTGGGGCGGTAGCTCGGCTCTTATTAGGTGCCCAGCGGCGGCCGCTAAGGCAGCCGTAAAGAAAGGAAAGGTGGCCATTGGATGGTGTATGGCCACCATCAAGGCGGTGAAGGCCCAGCCACTGCGCTGTTATAAGTGCATGATGCTGGGCCATACACGAGCTCTCTGCCCGACGGAGGTAGAGAACGGGAAACTCTGCTTCCGTTGTGGCAAAGAGGGGCACATGGCGGCCGCGTGCAAGGCCCCTGCCAAATGCGCGGTATGCGCAAAGGCAAGTCGTCCACACGGGCACGTGATGGGGGGTGCTAAATGCACACCCCCCACTGTGAAGGGTAAGGCCTCTCCGAACAGGCCATCCCCAACTCCGCCCCAGAGCCGCCAAGCGGCTGAGGAGCTCGTTATGCAGGTGTCGTAATGTCCAGACACCTGTATACCGAGTTCCTACAGACGAACGCCAATCACTCCGCGCGCGCACAGGACCTGCTCATGCAGGTTCTTGCGGAGTGGCGCATTGACGTGGCAGTGGTCGCCGAGCCCTACTACGTCCCTCCTCAGCAAAACTGGGTCGGGGATACCGAGGGCTTGGTGGCCGTCGTGGTGCCCGCGGCTGGCACCCAGCGCATCTCCCTCAAGGAGAAGGGTGCCGGCTACGTAGCAGCGAAATGGGGGGAAGTAGTGGTGATAGGTGTCTACTTCTCCCCAAACAAGCCTTTCAGGGAATTCGAGCGCTTCCTGGGAGGCTTGGAGCCCGTGGTACAAAGAGCATCACCGGCTCAGGTGGTCCTGATGGGGGACCTCAACGCCAAGTGCGCGGCGTGGGGTTGTCCCATCACAGACCAGAGAGGGGCGCTTCTGCGGGACTGGGCGGCAATGGTCGGCCTGGTTCTGCAGAACCAGGGGACGGCTAATACCTGCGTTCGATGGCAGGGGGGGTCGATAGTGGATGTAACGTTCGCTACTCCTGCCATCGGCGCCCGTATTGGCGATTGGCGCGTCCTAGAGGAGGTGGAGACCCTGTCCGACCACGCCTACATTCGGTTCAGGGTCTCCAAGGCGCCCATTGGGCCTCAGACCCGGACGACGGGTGGGCGAGGCGGAGACTTCCCCAAATGGGCAATCTCCCGCCTCGACCTAGAATTGGCGGAAGAGGCTGCCATTGTTCGGGCATGGAGCGCCGATCCCCCGAACACCTTGGGGGTCGATGAAAGAGCTGTCAGGTTCCGCGATGACCTGACAGCAATATGCGACGCAGCCATGCCGAGGGCACGCCGAGCCGCACACAGACCGAGGGTCTACTGGTGGTCGCAGGACCTCGCAGAACTGCGAACCGCCAGTGATGCTGCCCGCCGTGCCTTCACCAGGTGTCGAAGACGGCGCACACGGGTGCCAGGCGAGGAGGAGAGGCTGCTTGCCGAACTCCGGGCAGCGAAAGGCGCCTTCCAGACGGCCATCGCGCGGGCCAAGGACTCTGCTCACACTGAGTTCTTGGCCTCGCTAGACGACGATCCGTGGGGGCGCCCGTATCGAATGGTACGGGCTAAGCTCAAAGTGTCCCCCCCCACTGAGGACTTTGAGCCGGCGCTCCTGGCCGCAGTGGTGGAGGGCCTCTTTCCACCCAGCCCGCCCTTCGAACCGCCGCGTATGGCGCCGCCTACGGTCGAGCCCGAGGTGCCCCCTGATATTCCCCCGATAACGGGCGAGGAAATTATCCGGGCGGCGGGTCGGCTGAAGGGATGCCGGAAAGCGCCTGGCCCAGACGGAGTGCCAGGGAAGGTGGTGCTAGCAGCCACCAAGCACCTGGGGGACCGCCTTGTTAGCCTAATGGACCAATGTCTGGCCACGGGGCGGTTCCCCCGAGCATGGAAGGAGGGCCGCCTGGTCCTCCTACGGAAGGAGAGCAGACCGGCGGACTCCCCTTCCGGATGGCGGCCACTTGTCATGCTGGACGAATCCGGGAAGCTCCTCGAAAGGATAATTGCTTCCCGGATCGTCTGCCACCTGACGAGCGAAGGGCCGGATCTTGCGGAGAACCAGTTCGGGTTCCGGGTAGGGCGTTCCACGCTGGACGCCCTATCCGCTCTGAAGAGGTTCACCGAAGATGCGGCCAGGAGGGGCCAGGGAGCCATGGCGGTGTCTCTAGACATCGCCAACGCCTTCGGGTCTCTCCCCTTCGGAGTGATAGGGGAGGCGCTCCGTTATCACGGGGTGCCCTTCTACCTCCGGAGGATTGTAGAGCACTACCTGATGGACCGGGTAGTGCTTTACATTGGGAGAGGGGGGGTACGGATGGCCAGGGCGGTAGCCTGCGGCGTTCCGCAGGGGTCCGTGCTAGGGCCCCTACTTTGGAACGTCGGCTTCGACTGGGTCATCCGCGGGAGGGTGCTGCCTCGGATGGCGGTCGTCTGTTACGCAGACGACACGCTCGTCGCTGTCCGAGGCACCACGTACGAGGAGGTGAGGAGGAGGGCGGAGGTGGGAGCCACTCTGGTGATCCGACGCATAGAGGCGCTGGGTCTCAGGGTGTCCCTCCCTAAAACGGAAGCCCTCTGCTTCCGAGGGCCCAGGTGGAGGGTGCCACGGGGCTCTACCCTACGCCTCGATGGGGAGGCCGTCGAGGTGAAGGCCCACATCAAGTATCTGGGCCTTACCCTCGACGGGAAATGGGAGTTTGGGGAGCACTTCCGCAGGTTGGCTCCCCGACTCGTAGGCGCGGCGGGAGCATTGGGGCGGCTCCTGCCCAATGTAGGCGGACCGAATGCCCCCTGCAGACGACTGTTTGCAGGGGTCATTCGAAGCATGGCCCTATACGGGGCACCGATATGGGCAGAATCCCTTACCGCCACCACCAAAGCGTTGCTACGCAAGCCTCAAAGGGTGATGGCGGTAAGGATGGCCCGGGCCTACCGAACTGTGGGCTGGGCGGCGGCTGGAGCTTTGGCCGGGTCTCCCCCCTGGGAGATTGAAGCGGCCATGCTCGCCGATGCCTACAAGGCGAAAGTGGAGCGCAGGGAACGTGGAGAATCCCTGGCTCCCGAGGAGCTGGCCCGGGCCCGAGAGGCCCAGAGGGAAGAGGTGCTGGAGCGCTGGGCGGATGAACTAGCGGAGGCTGAGTACGGCCTCCGCACGATCGAAGCCATCCGCCCGGTGCTCCAGGATTGGTGCCGAAGGGACCACGGGTCCCTGACCTTCCGCCTTGTGCAGGTACTGTCCGGGCATGGTTGCTTCGGACGGTATCTCCACAAGGTCGCCGGAAGGGAGGCGACGGCGTCGTGCCACGAGTGCGGCGCCGATGAGGACACGGCGCAGCACACCCTCGAAGTGTGCAGCGCGTGGGTCCAGCAGCGCCGCACTCTGGTGGCGGTGATCGGTGGCGACCTCTCGCTCCCCAGCGTCGTGCAAGCCATGCTGAGGAGCGAGAGCTCCTGGGAGGCAGTCGCCTCCTTCTGCGAAGAAGTCATTTCGCAGAAGGAGGTGAAGGAACGGGAGCGCGAGAACGATCCCCTCGCGCACCCGCTCCGGCGCAGACGGGTGGGAAGGAGGCGGCGACAATTCGCCGCCATTCTTCCCTAGTGGAGTCGGCTAGTGGGGGATAGGGGCTCCCCTTCTAGCCAGAACGACCCACAAGGGTAAGGGGGGAATCGAGTATTCCTGATTCCCCCCTCACGGAGAGGAGGACCCGGCTAGACCGGGCCGGCCAGCGGATGTTGTGGTGTCTCCCAGTGCTCCCATGGCATCCGCATACTTGGCTGGTGAGGGAATACCGGTGGGTTTTTAATGGGTAGGCCTCCCCCCTTTCTTCCTTCCCAATTGGAAGGAAAGAAGGGGGGATGAGAGTCCCATACACCCCCTGCGTCGTCCCTACGGCGCAGGGATAGTGCGTAACGCATTTTCCCACCGAAAAAAAAAAAAAAAAAAAAAAAAAAAGGTTAGGTTAGGTTAGGTTAGGTTAGGTTAGGTTAGGTTAGGTTAGGTTAGGTTAGGTTAGGTTAGGTTAGGTTAGGTTAGGTTAGGTTAGGTTAGGTTCAACCTCAGCCCAAGAAGCCGCAGCCACGCGCAATTAAAATCACCGCCCCGCGCACGGCAGCAGTGGTCCTCACACTAAGGGAGGACTCCCAGACCACCTACGCTGAGCTCTTAGCCAAGGCCAGAGCCCGTATTAAACTGGCAGAGATCGGTCTGGCGTCGGTCAAGGTGAAAACCACCATGACCGGCTCCAGGCTGATGGAGATGACAGGTGAGGAGCCGGATAAGCTCGCAGATGTCCTCGCGGATAAACTGCGAGTGGTAATTGGCGACCAAGCGGAGATCACTAGGCCAATCAAAACAGTTGATCTAAGGATCTCTGGCCTGGATGAAACCGTGACTCAAGGAGAGGTGGCAGCCGCCATTGCGGCTATAGGAGGCTGCCCCCCCGAACAAGTCAAAGTTGGGGCAATAAGGGCTAGCCTATGGGGGCAATGCTCGGCCCTTATTAGATGTCCAGCGGCGACCGCTAAGGTCATTGCCAACCTGAAGAAGGTGACAGTCGGCTGGAATACGGCCACCATCACGCCAGTACAGGCCCTGCCCATGCGCTGTTTCAGGTGCATGGCGCTGGGCCACACGAGAGCGCTTTGCCCATCAGGGGCGGAACATGGCGCAAAGTGCTTTCGCTGCGGTGGCGAAGGCCATCTAGCGGCCGCATGTAAAGCCCAACCAAAGTGCGCAGTATGCGCGCAAGCAGGGCGCCCACATGCACACATCATGGGAGGTACAAAATGCGCCCCCCCTTCCGTCAGAGGGAAGGCCCCTGCGAACGGGCCCCCCTCTCGTGTACCTAGCCAAAGGGCTGAAGAGGAGCTCGAGATGCATGTGTCTTAATGCCAGCACACCTCCACTTCGAGCTCCTTCAGACGAACACCAACCATTGTGCCAGGGCGCAGGACCTTTTGGTACAGGTCATGGCAGAGTGGCGTGTGGACGTTGCGGTTGTTGCTGAGCCCTACGCCGTCCCCCCCCAGCCAAACTGGGTCGGGGACACCGAGGGCTCGGTGGGCATAGTGGTGCCGGTGGCTGGTACCCGGCGCCTCTCACTGAGGGAGAGAGGCCCCGGCTACGTGGCTGCTAACTGGGGAGAGGTAATTGTCATTGGCACATACTTCTCCCCAAACCGGCCCTACGCCGACTTCGAGGCGTACCTGATCCGCTTGGAGCTGGTAGTGCAGAGGGCGGCACCGGCCCAAGTGATCCTGATGGGGGACCTCAACGCCAAGTGTACGGCGTGGGGGTGCCCCATCACGGATCAGAGAGGGGCACTTTTGCGAGATTGGGCCGTCATGGTCGGCCTAGTACTGCAAAATGTGGGCTCTACAAATACCTGCGTTCGGTGGCAGGGAGGATCCATAGTGGATCTGATGTTCGCTAGCCCTGCCATCGGCGCACGTATTACCGACTGGCGCGTGCTCGAGGAGGTGGAGACCCTGTCCGATCACCTCTATATAAGGTGCAGGGTCTCCAAAGCCTCCACTGGTCCACGGGCCACACGGACGAACAGAGGAGACCGGGACTTCCCAAGATGGGCTGTTTCCCGCCTCGATCGAGACCGAGCCGAGGAAGCTGCCATTGTGCAGGCGTGGTGCACGGATCCTCCCCGGGAACTGGGGGTCGATCAGAGGGCCGCCACTTTCCGGGAGGACCTCACAGCCGTCTGCGACGCAGCGATGCCAAGGGCGAGGCGCTTCACACCCAAGACCTGCGTCTACTGGTGGTCGCAAGACTTGGCGGACTTGCGAGCCGCTAGTGACGCTGCGCGCCGCGCTTTCACGCGGTGCCGCCGACGTAGGACCAGAATACCTGGAGAAGAAGAGCGCCTTTTGGCTAATCTCAGAACGGCCAAGAAGGCCCTCTCAACTGCCATCGCAGAGGCCAAGGATACTGCCTATAAGGAATTCTTGGCCACTCTTGATGCAGACCCGTGGGGGCGGCCGTATCGCATGGTGCGAGCGAAACTCAAGGTGGCCCCCCCGACGGAGGACTTCGAGCCAGCCTTGCTAAATTCTGTCCTGGAAGGCCTGTTCCCGGACAGCCCTCCCTTTGATCCGCCACACATGACAGAGCCCCGAGCGGAGCCGGAGATGGCCCGAGACGTTCCCCCGGTAACACAGGAGGAGATCTTCCGGGCAGTGTGCCGACTTAAGGGCACCTCCAAAGCGCCGGGGCCGGATGGGGTGCCCGGTAAAGTCCTGCGCATTGCCCTGAAGCACCTCGGGGGCCGCCTCAGTGCGCTATTCGACGAGTGTCTAGCGGTGGGGCGGTTCCCGAGATGTTGGAAGGAGGGAAGATTGGTCCTGCTCCGGAAGGAGGGTCGACCAGCTGACTCCCCGTCCGGCCACAGGCCGCTGGTAATGCTGGATGAGGCGGGAAAGCTGCTTGAAAGAGTCTTATCCTCTCGTATCAACCAGCACCTAGCGGACGTAGGACCAAACCTTTCGGAGGGCCAATTCGGGTTTCGGGTGGGGC
Organism: Choristoneura rosaceana; assembly: GCA_037349165.1. Classification (NCBI taxonomy): domain Eukaryota; kingdom Metazoa; phylum Arthropoda; class Insecta; order Lepidoptera; family Tortricidae; genus Choristoneura; species Choristoneura rosaceana. The sequence goes on along the minus strand of JAZBNJ010000038.1, from coordinate 39,653 downwards.
GCTCCACCTTGGACGCACTATCTGCCTTGAAGAGGTTCTCTGCAGAGGCAGCCGAGAGGGGCCAGGGAGCGATGGCGGTATCGCTAGACATCGCCAACGCGTTCGGGTCCCTCCCTTTTGAGGTGATAGGGGAGGCACTCCGATACCACGGGGTGCCCCTCTATCTCCAAAGGATCGTGGAGCACTACCTGACGGATCGGGTAGTGCTCTACACAGGGAGAGGGGGCTTGCGGATGGCGAGGCCAGTGACCTGCGGTGTTCCACAGGGGTCCGTTTTAGGACCCCTGCTCTGGAACATCGGATACGACTGGGTCGTCCGCGGGACGGTGCTGCCCCGAATGGCGATAATCTGCTATGCGGATGACACTCTTGTCGCCGTTCGGGACACCACCTATGAGGAGGTTGCCAGAAGAGCAGAGATTGGCGCGTCAATGGTGGTCGACCGGATTGGGGCCTTGGGGCTCAGGGTGAGCCTCAGTAAGACGGAGGCTCTGTGCTTCAGGGGCCCGAGGTGGAGGCTTCCGCGAGGCGCATGCCTCCAAATCAATGGCGAGACCGTCGAGGTGAAGCCCCACATTAAATATCTGGGCCTTACCCTCGATAGCAATTGGAAGTTTGAGGAACATTTCCGTCAAATGGCTCCTCGACTGGTAGGTGCAGCGGGAGCCCTCTCTCGACTCCTACCAAACGTGGGGGGACCTGGTGCCTCCAGCAGACGACTGTATGCAGGGGTCATCAGGAGCATGGCACTGTACGGGGCACCGATATGGGCTGGCGCCCTCACTGCCAGGACCAAAGCCCTACTCCGAAAGCCTCAAAGGGTCATGGCGGTGAGAATGTGCCGGGCATACCGCACAGTGGGCTGGGCGGCGGCCTGCGCCTTGGCCGGCACCCCTCCCTGGGAGATTGAGGCAGAGATGCTGGCCAACGCGTATAGAATGCGCTGCGAGAGGAGAGATCGCGGTGAGGTCTCCCTGGCCCCTCAGGAACTAGCGAGAGCCCGAGAACTCGATAGGGAGCGGGTCATGGAGCGTTGGGTGGATGAACTGGCGGATGCTGAATACGGCATCCGAACCATTGAAGCCATCCGCCCAGTGCTCCCAGAATGGTGCAGGAGGGGCCACGGGGCCCTCACGTTTCGCCTTGTGCAGGTGCTGTCCGGACACGGTTGTTTCGGGCGGTACCTTCACAAGGTAGCGCGAAGGGAGACGACGCCAGAATGCCACGAGTGCGGTGCCGATGAGGATACGGCACAGCACACTCTCGAGGTGTGCCCGGCCTGGTCGGATCGGCGCCGCGCTCTGGCGGTGGAAATTGGCGGTGACCTCTCGCTTCCCAGCGTCATAAATGCAATGCTGGAGAGCGAGAGTTCCTGGGAGGCTGTCTCCTCCTTCTGTGAAGAAGTTGTCTCACAGAAGGAGGAAAGGGAGCGGGAGCGCGAGAGAGACCCCCTTGCACTCCCGCTTCGACGCAGACGAGCGGGGAGAAGGAGGCAACAATTTGCCGCACTTCTACCCGACGGTGGCGCCGGCTAGTGGGGGATAGGGGCTCCCCTATTAGCCAAAATGGCCCACAAGTGTTAGGGGGGGATCAAGTATTCCCGATTCCCCCCTCATGGAGAGGAAGACCCGGTTAAACCGGGCCGGCCAGCGAATGTCGTGGTGTCTCCTAGTGCTCCCATGACATCCGCATACTTGGCTGGTGAGGGAATACCGGTGGGTTTTTAATGGGTAGGCCTCCCCCCTTTCTTCCTTCCCAATTGGAAGGAAGGACGGAGGGATGAGAGTCCCATACACCCCCTGCGTCGTCCCCACGGCGCAGGGATAGTGCGTAACGCATTTTCCCACCGAGAAAAAAAAAAAAAAAAAAAAAAAAAAAAAAAAAAAAAAAAAAAAAAAAAAAGGTTAGGTTAGGTTAGGTTAGGTTAGGTTAGGTTAGGTTAGGTTAGGTTAGGTTAGGTTAGGTTAGGTTGGGGTGCAATGTCGGATTCCTCCTCGCGTGCTCGGGCGTTACAACTTCCCTCTATCCGAAGCTTTGGCTTCATGGGGTGGGAAAGTGTAGCGTCTGGGCCTGGTGCATCCTGGGCAACGACGGCTAGTAAATTCATTAGGTGGATTTGCTAGCCGGCGGCTAATATCCGACCGGGGGGGAGGGGAGTTGGCTTGGTGGGGGGAGCCCAAAGGCAGAGGGCCACCGGGTGAACCCTGCCAGCCAATGGGCCTGCGGGCCTGAGAGGGCGGCGTCCGGCCTTCGGGCCGACGCCTTTTGACGGAGGCGAGCCTGAGCAGAGTACCTGACCTTAGGGACAGGGAAAAGCGAGGGCGAGCCCATCGGGCGGAGGGCGTAAGCCCAATGATGCCGGGGCGGCGCAGCCCTTTTAAGGGCTGTGGTCGCTGGACGCGACGACAGACTTTTGACGCGACTGGGGTGGGGGGGTGTTGGTTTGGTGAGGGGAGCCCAATGGCAGAGGGCCACCGGGCAAACCTTGCCAACCAACGGGCCTTCGGGCCCACAAGAGGGCGGCGTCCGGCCTTCGGGCCGACGCCTTTGGACGGAGGTGAGCCTGAGCGGAGTACCTGGCCTTAGGGTAAGGGAAAAGCGAGGGTGAGCCCATCGGGCGGAGGGCGTAAGCCCAATGATGCCGGGGCGGCGCAGCCCTTTTAAGGGCTGTGGTCGCTGGACCCGACGACTGACGTATTTGACGCGACTGGGGTGGGGGGGTGTTGGTTTGGCGAGGGGAGTCCAAAGGCAGAGGGCCACCGGGCAAACCTTGCCGACCGACGGGCCTTCGGGCCCACAAGAGGGCGGCGTCCGGCCTTCGGGCCGATGCCTTTTGACGGGAGCGAGCCTGAGCGGAGTACCTGACCTTAGGCTCAGGGAAAAGCGAGGGCGAGCCCATCGGGCGGAGGGCGTAAGCCCAATGATGCCGGGGCGGCGCAGCCCTTTTAAGGGCTGTGGTCGCCGGACTTGACAGACTGACAGACATGACATTTGTTTGGCGAGGGGAGCCTAAGGCAGAGGGCCGCGGGTGATCTTCGCCAAACCCAAGAGGGCGGCGTGCGGCCTTCGGGCCGACGCCTTTGGACGGAGGCGAGCCCTTGCTTTTGCCTGTCTTAAATGATGGGTACTAAGTAAGGGTGAGCCTCATCGGGCGGAGGGCGCAAGCCCAATGATGCCGGGGCGGCGCAGCCCTTTTAAGGGCTGTGGTCGCCGGACGTGACTGACTTCGACGTGACTGGGGTGGGGGGGTGTTGATCTGGTGAGGGGAGCCACTGGGCGAACCTTGCCAGCCAACGGGCCTTCGGGCCCTGAGAGGGCGGCGTCTGGCCTTCGGGCCGACGCCTTTTTGAGGGGGGCGAGCCCAAGCTGAGTACCTGTCCTCATTAGACAGGGAAAGGTGAGGGTGAGTCTTATCGGGCGGAGGGCGCAAGCCTAATGATGCCGGGGCGGCGCAGTCCTTTTGAGGGCTGTGGCCGCCGTATGACGGGGGCGAACCCGAACTCAATACCTGTTCTCATTAGACAGGGAAAGGTAAGGGGGAGCCGTGGGGCGGCCCAAGCCCTGTCGGGTTTGTGGTCGCCCGGACACGACGACGCGACATGAGAGGACCTAACTGACTGACTGACATGAGAGGACATCAACTGACTTGACACGACAGACGTGACGTGGCGGCACAGCGGGCGAGGGCGAGGAATCCCGGACCCGCATTGCACGTGCCGTCCTGGCCGAGCGCCCCTAAAACCCTAGGGGCGCAGCGCCCCAATACCATCTTGGGGCGCAGAGAGGGAGCCCATCCCGGGCTGGCCTGCGGCGTCGCGGTGAAATGTTCGCGATCCCGTGGCGTCCGCACAAGGGCCGAGAGGGTAAGGTCGTGTGGTTTTTATTCGGTATGCCTCCACTCTGGGGGAGAGCCCGAAAGACCCCACCCGCTGCCTCGAGCGGGGGACATGCATAAGGCGCATTTTCCACACGTAAAAAAAAAAAAAAAAAAAAAAAAAAAAAAAAAAAAAAAAAGGTTAGGTTAGGTTAGGTTAGGTTAGGTTAGGTTAGGTTAGGTTATCCCGCGGTCAGCCCCATCGTACTCTGGGGGGGGCAAAAGTCACTTCGTGGGCCCTCAAAGCCCGCGCTTAGATATAAGTTCTCCGGCGATACAAATCGCCGAACGAAGAAGCGTCCCTTTGCGGGACTGCCACGTGCGCCTCATAAGGCAGAAGTCGCCAAACAACTCCAACCAAGAGCCCGAACTGAGGGCAACCACAAGCTCGGATGTCAGTTTTGCCTCCCAGGGGACAGGAGGTCGTGAGTCCTCTGGGAAGAGCAAACTCGAAAATATTCCGGAGGGAGCTGAGCGGGTGAAGCAGAAGCGGAAGAGATTCCGCCCTGCTTCATCCGTGCTCAGCTCAAGCGATGAAGGGTCGACAGGGCTGTCAGCTGAGGGTCAAAGACCACAGACTAGAGGCAGAGGTCGCCCGCCTACAACAGGCAAGTACGCTGGACTTGCCAAAGCGAAGGAGGCCTACAACCGTGCCCTACGAGAAGAGCTTCGGCTAAAGGCGGAAATGGAGGTCCAGCAGATGAGAATCGCGACCAGGCAGGGGTACCAGAGAGGTACCTCTCCGGGAAGGAACGACCAGGAGGACACCGCGGCCAATAAAGACCTTGGTCAGCAGGTAGCCGACAGCGTGGCCATTATCAATAAGGTTGCGGTTACCTCCAAAAACCTGTCAGGTGGCTATATAAAGTGCCTGAAAGATGCGGCTGCTGCGATTGCTGATGCTTTCACGGTACTGAGCAAACGCACAGCCACTGAAGAGACGGCTCGGCTGCAGGCCGACAACAATCGGCTGCAAGCCGAGATGGCCAGTCTCCGAAAGGAGCTGGCCGACCTTAAAAGAGACCTTGAGGGGATGCGGAAGCAGGGCAGTCCGCAACCCCCTCTTACCGGATACGACGGGGAGGAGCTGCCCCCTGCGCAGCCCCCCCCATCAAGAAGAGAGGAAGGTCACGGTGCGACCAGTTCACCAGCTATGGATATGGACAAACTCTGCCGAGCCGTCATGGCCCAAGTCTGTCCATACCTGGACGCCCACCTGGCTGGCATCCAGGACCGGCTCCTTCCGGAGAGGCCTGTCCGTCAAGCTGCGGAGGATGCGGCTTCTGGCCAGGCCTCGGATGGTCCAAGGCGGAAGAAAGGAAAGAAAAAAAAGGGTAACAGTAAACAACCGCCCCCACTGCCCCCACCGCTTCCGCCGCCTCCACCACCCCCACCACCTGAACATCCTGACGGGTGGACGAAGGTGGAAAGGAGAAGAAGGCGGAGGAAAGCGAAAAAAGGGGAAAACAAGGAAGTCGACACTCAAAAGGGAAAACGCAAGAAGGGAGCCAAAAAGCTCCGTCCGCCTCGCTCAGCAGCGGTCATGATGACGCTGTTGGAGCCAAAGGCGACGGAAAGAGGGGCAGACTTTGGCACAGTTCTGGCGGACGCCAAAACTAAGATGAAACTGGAGGATCTGGGTATCTCGGGCCTCCGCCTTAGAAAAGCTCAAACCGGGGCTTACATCATGGAGGTGCCCGGTGCGACAAGCGGAGACAAGGCCGACGCACTGGCCAAAAAACTAGTCGAGGTCACGGACCCAGCACTAGTGCGTGTGTCGAGGCCCATGAAATGCGCAGAATTGCGTATTTCGGGCCTAGACGAGTCCGTCCTACGCACGGATGTAGTGACCTCGGTCGCACGCGCAGGGGGCTGTGCAGAGACTGATGTCAGGCCCGGAGAGATTGTTTTCGGTCGCTCGGGCCTGGGAACAGTATGGCTGCGCTGCCCTATTCCGGCGGCCAAAAAGATAGTTGAGGCAGGAAGACTGCTTGTGGGCTGGGTGTCGGCGCAGGTCAAGCTGCTCGATGCCCGTCCCCTGCGCTGCTTCCGCTGCCTTGAGGTGGGCCACGTGAAGGCCAAGTGCAAGGCGGCGGTGGATCGCAGCCTGCTGTGCTACCGCTGCGGATGTCCGGGCCACGTGGCAAACGCATGTGCAGCGGCACCACACTGCGTGCTGTGTGCCGAGGCCGGGCTACCGGCCAACCACAAGGTGGGTAGCAAGGCCTGCAACCCACAAAAACCCAAGCAGAGCAAAGTTGCCAAGAGACCGCAACCCTCTTCGCAACTAAACACCAGTCAGGGCAGAACATCTGAGCCCCAGGCCGAGGAGGAAGGGATGGTAACCGAGTGATACTATGGCTCCAACTCCAACTCGCTACCTACAGGCGAACATCAACCACTGCGCCAGAGCCCAGGATCTCTTGTCCCAGAGCATGGCGGAGTGGTTGATACATGTCGCTGTAGTAGCCGAGCCATACTCGGTGCCGTCCAGAGATAACTGGGTGGGAGACCTGGACAGCCTCGTAGCCCTGGCCACTCAACCATCGGCTGGCTCTGCGCCTCTCGAGAGAGTAGTGCGGGGCCATGGCTACGTGGCTGCCAACATCGGCAACATCACGGTGGTAGGGGCGTACTTCTCGCCGAACAGAGCTCTCGCTGAATTCGAGGTGTTCCTCGACGAAGTGCGGGCTCTGATCGGCAGAAGTGACCCGGACCTGCTGCTAGTCGCGGGGGACTTCAACGCCAAGTCCGTGGTGTGGGGTTCCCCCGCGACTGATGTGCGTGGTCAAGCGCTGGTGGAGTGGGCAGTGGCTACAGGTCTGACTGTCCTGAATCACGGGACGACAGACACGTGCGTGCGGCAACAGGGTGGCTCTATCGTGGACATCACGTTCGCCAATGCCGCCCTGGCGCGCCGTGTCCAAGGCTGGGAAGTCATGGAGGGAGTGGAGACGCTATCCGACCACCGATACATTCGGTTTAGCGTCTCCTCTCATCACAATATCCCGGACGGCCTAAGCCGTTCCCTGCAGGGAGATAGCCCAAGATGGGCAGTTAAACGGCTTGACCGGGACCTGCTGCACGCGGCGGCCTTGGTCCAAGCCTGGCCGGAAGCGCCCGAAGCCCCAGCAGATATTGAGGCGGAAGCAGCCTGGCTCAGCGAGGCCATGACGCAGATCTGCGACGCTGCAATGCCGCGGGTCAAGCCCAGTGGGCCGAGGCGGAACGTGTACTGGTGGTCCGCAGAACTAACGCAGCTGCGCAAGTCTTGCGTGGCTGCGAGACGCCAGTACACGAGGAGCCGAAGGCGGAGGAGGCGAAACCTGGCGGCCGAAGAAGACCTGTATGCTAGCTACAGAGTGGCTAGCAGGGCCCTCAGCGTGGCCATTGGCCAAGCCAAAGACCTGGCAGAGCAGGAAATGCTGGAGACTCTTAACAGCGACCCGTGGGGGAGGCCGTACAAGTCGGTGAGGGGCAAACTCCGGCCTTGGGCCCCCCCACTCACGCAAAGTCTCCAGCCGGACCTGGTGAGCCAAATTGTGGGAGCCCTATTCCCACAGCGGGGCGAACACCTGCCCCCGCGAATGGCTCCAGTAACTCCGTCAGTGGACGAAGTAATACCGGAGGTGACAGAGGAGGAATTGGGGGTGGCAGTGCTAAGGCTAAAGGCCAAAAACACTGCCCCCGGCCCCGATGGTACTCCAGGCCACGCGTGGGTCTTAGCACTGGGCCCTTTAGAACAAAGGGTGAGGGCTCTTTTCTCTGCGTGCCTGGCGCAGGGTCGCATACCACGGGCGTGGAAATGCGGGAAGTTGGTGCTTCTGAGGAAGGAAGGACGACCGGCCGATTCCCCCTCGGGGTACAGACCGATCGTCCTTCTTGACGAGAAGGCCAAGCTGTTTGAGCGGGTAGTGGCTGCCCGTCTCGTAAGGCACTTGGAGGGCCAAGGGCCGGGCCTGAGCGCGTGCCAGTACGGATTCCGCCAGGGCAGGTCCACCATCGACGCTATAGCGCGGGTGAGGGCCCTGGCGGATGAAGCGGTGTCCCGAGGGGAAGTGGTGTTGGCGGTGTCCTTGGACATTGCCAACGCTTTTAACACCCTTCCCTGGGAAACGATTAAGGAGGCGCTCCGGTACCACAACGTGCCTGAGTACTTGCGTAGGGTAGTGGGGTCATACCTCTCTGAGCGGGCGATCCGCTACCCTACGCAGCATGAGTGGGTGGAGCGGCAGATGTCGTGCGGTGTTCCACAGGGATCGGTCCTAGGACCACTCCTGTGGAACATCGGCTACGACTGGGTGCTGCGCGGCGCTAACTTGCCGGGGGTCGAAATAACATGTTATGCGGATGACACCCTCGTCACAGCCCGCGGCGCCACCATCCGCGAGGCGTCCCTACTGGCTACTGCCGGCGTGGCACTGACGGTGGACAGAATCCGAAGGCTAGGCCTAGAGGTCGCCCTCCACAAGTCCGAAGCCATATGTTTCCATGGACCTCGTAGGGCACCTCCAGGCAACACCAGCATAATGGTGAGCGGAGTTTCCATCGGCGTCGGGAAGACGATGAAGTACCTGGGACTCGTCCTCGACAGCCGGTGGAACTTCGAAGAACACTTCCGGCGCTTGGCTCCGAAGCTGGTGGGTACGGCATCGGCACTGAGCCGACTGCTCCCGAACGTGGGCGGGCCAAAGGCGGGCTGCCGCCGACTGTACACAGGTGTTGTGCGGTCGATGGCCCTGTACGGGGCACCCATATGGGTAAATGCCCTCTCCGCCCGGAACAAGACCCACCTGCGGCAACCGCAAAGGGTCATGGCGGTGAGGGTATCGAGGGCGTACCGCACCACCTCGTTCGAGGCGGCCTGCGTACTGGCGGGAACCCCACCGTGGGAGCTGGATGCCGAAGTCCTAGCTGGCGTCTACCAGCAGGTAGCCGAGGCGCGCGACAGAGGGGAACGGCCCTGTCCGGAAGAGATTAGGCGATGGAGAGACATCTCCCGCCAAACTCTCTCCCGGAAATGGCTGGAGGCTCTGGAGCGGCCGAGCGCCGGCCACTGGACCATATCAGGAGTTCGGCCCGTCTTGGAAAGATGGGTCGAAAGGACATGGGGTGTTGTCTCCTTCCATCTAGCGCAGGTACTGTCGGGGCACGGCTGCTTCGGCAAGTACCTGTGCAAGATCGCAAGGAGGGAGACAACACCAATGTGTCACCACTGCGGCGGGGCGGAGGACACCGCGCAGCACACGCTGCAAGTGTGTCCCGCCTTTGACGGGCAAAGAGCCAGCCTCAAGGCAGTGATAGGGAATGATCTCTCGCTGCCGGCCGTCGTAAAATCCATGACCGACAGCGAGAGGTCGTGGATCGCCATGGCCTCCTTCTGCGAGGAGGTGATGGCGATAAAGGAGGGAGCGGAGCGGGAGCGAGAGGACGACCCATCCTCCCAGCTCCTGCGCCGCAGGCGAGTTGGGCGACGGCGGTTAAATTATAACCGCGCAATCCCGCCCTAACAGGGACTGCGGGTGACGGGCACGGGGAAGCCCGTCCCCCGCTGATAAGGTCCCCGAGCTGGTAGGCGCGCTAAGTGTTCCGGCGTGCCTACAGCGGTGGAGGAAGGAGGCTCTCCTGAGATGGGTCCAAGAAAGGACAACTGTCGTGCTTCCGGGCCATGGATGCAGAAAGTTCCCACAGCCCGGCTGCAAAGGCAGCAAAGAGGAACATGCTGGGGTTTTTAGTGGGTACACCGCCCCCTTCTGGGGCGGGATTCCCACATGCCCACCGGCCTCCCCGGGCCGGTGAAGTCCTTAAAGGATTTTCCCCAGGATAAAAAAAAAAAAAAAAAAAAAAAAAAGGTTAGGTTAGGTTAGGTTAGGTTAGGTTAGGTTAGGTTAGGTTAGGTTAGGTTAGGTTAGGTTAGGTTAGGTTAGGTTAGGTTAGGTTAGGTTAGGTTAGGTTAGGTTAGGTTAGGTTAGGTTAGGTTAGGTTAGGTTAGGTTAGGTTAGGTTAGGTTAGGTTAGGTTAGGTTAGGTTAGGTTAGGTTAGGTTAGGTTAGGTTAGGTTAGGTTAGGTTAGGTTAGGTTAGGTTAGGTTAGGTTAGGTTAGGTTAGGTTAGGTTAGGTTAGGTTAGGTTAGGTTAGGTTAGGTTAGGTTAGGTTAGGTTAGGTTAGGTTAGGTTAGGTTAGGTTAGGTTAGGTTAGGTTAGGTTAGGTTAGGTTAGGTTAGGTTAGGTTAGGTTAGGTTAGGTTAGGTTAGGTTAGGTTAGGTTAGGTTAGGTTAGGTTAGGTTAGGTTAGGTTAGGTTAGGTTAGGTTAGGTTTGAATTTGCTAGCCGGCGGCTAATATCCGACCGGGGGGGAGGGGTGTTGGCTTGGTGGGGGGAGCCCAAAGGCAGAGGGCCACCGGGTGAACCCTGCCAGCCAACGGGCCTGCGGGCCCGAGAGGGCGGCGTCCGGCCTTCGGGCCGACGCCTTTTGACGGAGGCGAGCCTGAGCAGAGTACCTGACCTTAGGGACAGGGAAAAGCGAGGGCGAGCCCATCGGGCGGAGGGCGTAAGCCCAATGATGCCGGGGCGGCGCAGCCCTTTTAAGGGCTGTGGTCGCCGGACGCGACGACTGACGTATTTGACGCGACTGGGGTGGGGGGGTGTTGGTTTGGTGAGGGGAGCCCAAAGGCAGAGGGCCACCGGGCAAACCTTGCCGACCGACGGGCCTTCGGGCCCACAAGAGGGCGGCGTCCGGCCTTCGTGCCGACGCCTTTTGACGGGAGCGAGCCTGAGCGGAGTACCTGTCCTTAGGGTCAGGGAAAAGCGAGGGCGAGCCCATCGGGCGGAGGGCGTAAGCCCAATGATGCCGGGGCGGCGCAGCCTTTTTAAGGGCTGTGGTCGCCGGACGCGACGACTGACGTATTTGACGCGACTGGGGTGGGGGGGTGTTGGTTTGGCGAGAGGAGCCCAAAGGCAGAGGGCCACCGGGCAAACCTTGCCGACCGACGGGCCTTCGGGCCCACAAGAGGGCGGCGTCCGGCCTTCGGGCCGACGCCTTTTGACGGGAGCGAGCCTGAGCGGAGTACCTGTCCTTAGGGTCAGGGAAAAGCGAGGGCGAGCCCATCGGGCGGAGGGCGTAAGCTCAATGATGCCGGGGCGGCGCAGCCCTTTTAAGGGCTGTGGTCGCCGGACTTGACAGACTGACAGACATGACATTTGTTTGGCGAGGGGAGCCTAAGGCAGAGGGCCGCGGGTGATCTTCGCCAAACCCAAGAGGGCGGCGTGCGGCCTTCGGGCCGACGCCTTTGGACGGAGGCGAGCCCTTGCTTTTGCCTGTCTTAAATGATGGGTACTAAGTAAGGGTGAGCCTCATCGGGCGGAGGGCGCAAGCCCAATGATGCCGGGGCGGCGCAGCCCTTTTAAGGGCTGTGGTCGCCGGACGTGACTGACTTCGACGTGACTGGGGTGGGGGGGTGTTGATCTGGTGAGGGAAGCCACTGGGCGAACCTTGCCAGGCAACGGGCCTTCGGGCCCTGAGAGGGCGGCGTCTGGCCTTCGGGCCGACGCCTTTGTGAGGGGGGCGAGCCCAAGCTGAGTACCTGTCCTCATTAGACAGGGAAAGGTGAGGGTGAGCCTTATCGGGCGGAGGGCGCAAGCCTAATGATGCCGGGGCGGCGCAGTCCTTTTGAGGGCTGTGGCCGCCGTATGACGGGGGCGAACCCGAACTCAGTACCTGTTCTCATTAGACAGGGAAAGGTAAGGGGGAGCCCTGGGGCGGCCCAAGCCCTGTCGGGTTTGTGGTCGCCCGGACACGACGACGCGACATGAGAGGACCTAACTGACTGACTGACATGAGAGGACATCGACCGACTTGACACGACAGACGTGACGTGGCGGCACAGCGGGCGAGGGCGAGGAATCCCGGACCCGCATTGCACGTGCCGTCCTGGCCGAGCGCCCCTAAAACCCTAGGGGCGCAGCGCCCCAATACCATCTTGGGGCGCAGAGAGGGAGCCCATCCCGGGCTGGCCTGCGGCGTCGCGGTGAAATGTTCGCGATCCCGTGGCGTCCGCACAAGGGCCGAGAGGGTAAGGTCGTGTGGTTTTTATTCGGTATGCCTCCACTCTGGGGGAGAGCCCGAAAGACCCCACCCGCTGCCTCGAGCGGGGGACATGCATAAGGCGCATTTTCCACACGTTAAAAAAAAAAAAAAAAAAAAAAAAAAAAAAAAAAAAAAAAAAAAAAAAAAAAAAAAAGGTTAGGTTAGGTTAGGTTAGGTTAGGTTAGGTTAGGTTAGGTTAGGTTAGGTTAGGTTAGGTTAGGTTAGGTTAGGTTAGGTTAGGTTAGGTTAGGTTAGGTTAGGTTAGGTTAGGTTAGGTTAGGTTAGGTTAGGTTAGGTTAGGTTAGGTTAGGTTAGGTTAGGTTAGGTTAGGTTAGGTTAGGTTAGGTTAGGTTAGGTTAGGTTAGGTTAGGTTAGGTTAGGTTAGGTTAGGTTAGGTTAGGTTAGGTTAGGTTAGGTTAGGTTAGGTTAGGTTAGGTTAGGTTAGGTTAGGTTAGGTTAGGTTAGGTTAGGTTAGGTTAGGTTAGGTTAGGTTAGGTTAGGTTAGGTTAGGTTAGGTTAGGTTAGGTTAGGTTAGGTTAGGTTAGGTTAGGTTAGGTTAGGTTAGGTTAGGTTAGGTTAGGTTAGGTTAGGTTAGGTTAGGTTAGGTTTTTTTTTTTTTTTTTTTTTTTTTTTTTTTTTTTTTTTTTTTTTTTTTTTTTTTCTAACTCATCCTCCGACATAATCGGAGCCTTTTCTAAGCTATATCTCTTCCATTCCAGTTCTCGCTTTTATGCCTCTCGTACTTTTATTCTGCATACTGTGTCTTTCTTTCATCCATCATATCTATCTTACCTTTATGGGTGGGACTCCCATCTACTGCTATTCTATTTTCTTTATTTTATTCTGTGTGTTTTGTGGGGAAATAATTACGCTTGCCATTTTTATTTTTCTTCTACAAGGATCACAATTTAGTTTTACAATATCTTATCATCTAATTCTCTTAATCTATTTATGAAAATTTTCTAACTTAATTTTACAATTTCTAAGTCTATTTTACATTTTATTTTACAGTTCTCTTACAGTCTATATATCGTATCTATCCATAAGCAACACTAAACATTTAATATTAATTAACATATAAGGCAGCGGCGAAGAATGGCGACACCCTCGCCATCGGCGAAAAGTGGCGCCACGCCCGCCACCGGCGACTAACGGCGTCGCGCTCGCCAACGGCGAAAGTCGGCGACACGCCCGCCAATGGCGGAAAATGGCGACACCCTCGCCATCGGCGAAAAGTGGCGCCACGCCCGCCACCGGCGACAAACGGCGTCGCGTTCGCCAACGGCGAAAAACGGCGACACGCCCGCCAACGGCGAAAAATGGCGACACGCCCGCCAACGGCGAAAATCGGCGTCACGCCCGCCAATGGCGGAAAATGGCGACACCCTCGCCATCGGCGAAAAGTGGCGCCACGCCCGCCACCGGCGACAAACGGCGTCGCGTTCGCCAACGGCGAAAAACGGTGACACGCCCGCCAACGGCGAAAAATGGCGACACGCCCGCCAACGGCGGAAATCGGCGTCACGCCCGCCGACGGCGAAAAATGGCGACACGCCCGCCAACGGCGAAGCGCTCGCCGGTCTTGTGGGGAAATAATTACACGTACAAATCTTTATTTCTTAAACACTAGACATATAAATACATTGTGAATACATTAACCACTACTGTTTATTTATTATTTTTATTTCTATCTGTTATTATATGCTTAATATTAATATTCTATATATTATACAAGCATACTTTATCTTTCAGTCTTGTTGCCCTTTATTACCGTCTTTGCTATGGTTTCACAGTAACTTAAAAATACTTCTCTCTCTTTGTTTCCTGACATTATGTTGCTGGTGTTGTCTGGTGTGATTCTTATTTCCAGTCGTTGTTCCGCTTCAAATCGTTCCTTCTCAAACCGTGGGCACTCGAATATCATATGTGGCACTGATTCGCTTTTATTGGGATCACATACACACGATGGGCTCTCCTTGCACTTGAATCGTTCTAAGTACTCTGAGAACCCACCGTGTCCCGTTAATATTTGTGTTCTGATACTTGTTATTTCCGTTTTCCTCATGATTCGATACGCCGCCACTGCACTAGGGAAGAAGATTTTTGTAATTTTTGCAGTTTCCCCGGTCTCGTACCTCCGGTTCCATTCCTCAAGCGTTTCCTGTCGAATGCTTCGCTTGACGAATGAAACCGGGCACATGTCATAGTCTGGCTTCCGCTTCAATTTTAGGGCGGCCTCCCTGGCCAAACCATCGGCTCTCTCATTCCCTTCCAGCCCCACGTGGGCCTTAATCCAAAAGAATCTGACAACCTTGTCCTGGTGGGACAATGCTGTCAGATTGCTTCTAGCTTCCACCGCCAGGGGATGGAGACAACCGTGGTTCTTGATGGTCAGGAGGGCCGCCATAGAATCACTGTAGATTCCAAACGTTGCCGCCTTTTGCTCGAGGATCACCCCAGTCGCCCTGCACAGCGCAAGAAGTTCAGCCTGGTAAACCGTGCAGAAGGACGGGAGAGCAAGCTTGAGCGTTTTGGTTTCTGCCTCGCTATTCCATATAGATAGCGCGGCGCCTACCTTTCCATCAATCTTGCTCCCGTCTGTAAAGATACGAACAGCAAAGTCACTGTTTGCATCTACTTCCTCACGGTTCGCCAGGCTAACTATCTCCAGCTCCCTGCGCTCAGCGGGGTGCGGGGCCTCCAGGGCCGAGGTCATCCGTTCCACTTCCCAGCCCCCCAGTATCGGCTGAGTTATCCCCCTCTTGGCCTCGTAGAGCGAGGCCGCCTCACGGACTCGGAGGTCGAGTGGGAGTATACCAGCCAGCACTAGCGCAGCGTTCAGCGAAACTGTGCGGTATGCCTTGCAAAGCTTCTGTGCAATCCCACGTTGCACAGTTGCCAGCTGACGCATGACGCACAGTTTGCTGACCGCAGGCGCCCATACACTGGCAGCGTACAGAATGATAGGCTCAACAGTGGCCACATATATTACCCGGATTACCTCCGGGTGGAGTCCCCAGCTCGTCCTGGCTGCCTTCGCGAGTTGCTTATGTATATTTATTGCCTTTCTACAGACGTTGGCTACGTGCGCGTTGAAGGTTAGTCCTGCATCTATCGTCACGCCAAGGATCTTGATCTCGTCAACCATTTTTATCGCGGTCCCGCCCATGGTCAGGCGTGGGGTGTCGTATTTTAGTTTCTTGGTTATTACCATGGCCATGGTCTTGTGTGGCGCAAATTTCAATTTGTTGTCAACCCCCCACGCCCGAACATGCTCGAGAATCGCGTTCGCTTCTCTTTCGATCTCTGTGGCCCTTCCTCCATCGCACACGATCACCACGTCATCTGCAAAGGCCTGGCAGTAGGCACCCGAGTCCCCCAGAATCCTCAGCAGTGGATCCAGTATAAGGTTCCAGAGGATTGGCCCGCCTATCGATCCCTGGACGCACCCTTTGGTCGTGGTCTTGTTAAACTCCTCACCGGCAAAGCGTACCTTGACCTTGCGGTCACTGAGGTAGCTATCGACGACCTTCCGTAGTGCGATCGGGCACTTCTCCTCGGCCAAACGGGTTCTGATTGCCGGCCACCAGGCGCTGTCGAAGGCTCCCTCTATATCAAGTGAGATCAGCGTAACTATTTTCTTTTCGTTAAGTTTGCTCTTAATATGTTGCATTAGGGTATAGAGGGAGTCCTCGGTGCTTCTCTGTGGCATAAACCCGAACTGGCGTGTGCTCATTTTTGGGATCAGATGGTGTTTTAGCCGGGCCACCGTCATTTTCTCGTAGATTTTTCCGAGCAAGGGGAGTAGGCCGATCGGTCTGTGTGACTTCGGGTTTGTGTAGTCTCCCTTGCCCGGTTTTCTAAGGATGACCACTATTGCTTCCTTCCAGGCCTTCGGGAAGTGGCGAAGTTCGAGACATTTGTTCATAAGCGCAAGGAACACTTCCGGGGCAACTTTTATGGCATGGGAGCAAACATCGGAAGTGAAGCCATCTGCTCCAGGGGCTTTTTTAGGATTGAAGGACTCTGTTGCTTGTATGAGCTCCGTCATTGTGAACGGCGGCTCGCAAATATCATTTTGGTCGCCAGCGTTGACTCTGACGGCCTCTTCTCTGATGTAACAGTGACGGGGAGTGTCGTTACCTGTAGGGTCCTCCGGATAGAGTGTGTCTGCTAGGAGTTTCACGGAGCCCTTCGCATCCAGCAATTCCCCGTCTTTCTCCAGGGGCGAATCCTCCACCCTTGGCTTCGTTCTTCCAATTACGCGATAGATTCCCTCCCATACCCCTTCCCTGTCCTGCTTGTGGCAGAACTCTTTCCAGGATTCGATCTGGGCTTTGGTTGCCTCAGATTCGTACTGTTCTTTGTGCTTCAGGTAGTCCTCAACAACCTTAGCACGACGAACCGGGGCAGCGCATTTGATTCTGCGTTTTCTGGTGGCGACCCCCCTTTTCATCTCGGCGAGTTTCTCGGACCACCACGGCACTGATATCTTTTCGGTATTCTTTTTCGTGGGCATTGTTTCTTTACATGTTTGATCGATGGTGTTGGAAATTTTTTCTACTATGGAGTCTAATTGGTGTATGGTCTGTATATTGTTTATTTCTTGTTCTGTTATTTGGTTTTCTATTGTAAATTTGCGGAGTTTCTCATGAAACTCCGGCCAATTTGCTTTTTTGGTGTTAAATTTTCTCGTAGTTCTATTGATTGTTGTTCCCATCGATCTTTGCAGAAGAAGTTTGAATGTTATGCCGTTGTGGTCCGAGCTCGTCAATCCTTCGTCTACTTTCCAGTCGTCCACCAGGTTTAGCAAGTCAGTGGAACACGCTGTTACGTCGACGTGACTGCTGTAGCGCTTGCCCCCCCTGATCGTGTCAAAAGTTGGAGTTTCCCCGCTGTTCAGCACATTCAGTCCCAATTCCTCAAGTGTCCCGGAAAACTCCTCGCCCCTATGATCGACCACAGTGCTGCCCCACCAAGGGCTCTTGGCGTTGGCGTCGCCTCCCACGATTATTCTTTCTGTGCCGATCTTCTGTACAATCCTCTTCAGGTGCTCTATGTGTTGCTCGATGGGCTGGTCGGGTTCAAAATACAGGGAGACGAGCGTGATCTCCCGGGCGCCGACACGAATACCCACCACCGTGATGTTGTTGGTGGTGAGCTTTGGGTGCTGGGTGACTTTAATGTTACTGTCAAATACGACTATTGCTGCCTTGTTTGTTTTTCCGTCACTCGTGGTGGCGCCCTGGAAAACCCGCGTCCCCCTATAATTCCTCATTTCCCTGCTCCCCCCCACATAGGGCTCCTGTAGAAGTGCTACCGATATTTTGCGTTTTTGTGCCTCGATCAGCAGCTCTTCGGTAGCCAGCTTTTTTCGTTGGAGGTTCGCTTGTATGATGCCAAGGTGGTTTTTGCTTGTGGTGCCCTTAGCAGTAGGCGACTGCTGCCCTCGCTAAAATGTCCCATCTCTTTTTTATGGGACATTCCGCACTGAATGCGTTGTGTTCTGTGTTTTCTTGTCCCGCTTTCGAGCAGTTCCGGCATCGAGGCGGTGTCCCCGCGTTCCAGTCCGGACAGTCTGCTCTCAGGTGGGGTCCCCCGCAGTGGCTACATGCTTCTATAGGGTCTTTGCAGAACCGTCTGCCATGCCCGTATCCCAGGCATCTTGTGCATTGCACCAGAGGCGACTGATCCTCTACCCTTACCCTTTGCAGGTCTATGTGTAGACTTCCTGCTTCAATGGCTCTCTGCCATACTTTTGGGGAAGTGCTGACTACTATATTTGCAACGTGCGGATTCCTTGCCTTTCGCCTGTACTTAATGGTTGCTCTGTCTTCCCCTTCGTTCAGGTCGCTAAAGACCCCCCTGTTTTGGTTCCTCAGGGCCTTAAGTATCTCTTCGTCTGTGTTTATGGTCAAGACATTTCTGAGTACAAGGAGGGGGTCCTTGTTTTTTACGTCTTCCACGATGAGTTTGGTGTTTTTGGTCTCTAACCTCTTCCTTACTTTGTCTCTCTCTTCGGTTGTTCCAAAGCCCATGATGACCTTTCGGTCTTTGGCTTTCCTTACCCTTTCTACTCTTACCCAGCCTTCCTTTGCATCAACGGCTTGTCGCACCTGGTTTAGGACTTCTTCTCCTGTTTCAGTCTCGTCGGCGGACGTGATAATGACCGAATGCAGTGCATTTCTGTTCTGCTTTTTGGTCGCTGCCACCTCCGCATACGTGACTGTGGGTGCGTTTTTAATCGCTTCTCGGTGTTGCTCCATTTGGCACTGGAGCTCTTGCACCTTAAGTGTGTTTTCAAGCAAGAGCTTTGCGTGCTTTTCAAGGGTGTTTATGAGGCGTTCTGGATTAGGGTGCTGTGTTGGAGGGGCAGGGGCTGCAGTCTTGATGGGTTCAGCCGTTTCACTTTCTTTGCATTGGCTTGCTTTCATTTTAGGCTCCGATTCTGCCTCCTTCACTAAAGCGTACATACGGTCTAGTGCTTGTACGACTTTCTCTTTTATTTCGGTTTTTATATTTTTGCTAAGGTTTAGGTTTTCTTTTGCTTTTTGCAGGCAGGCCCTTGCTTCCGCTGTCCGGTTTTGGAACTTCTTTTTTGGCGGTGTAATTTCCGCTGTTTTTATAAATGTTTTGTTTGAGCCCGAAGGGCCGCTGTCTTGTGGTTTTTGGGCGTTCTTCGGTTTTTCAGGACCTGCCTGTTTTGCCGATGGAGGCAATGTGGGTGTAGCGTCTGCGTTTCCCGCTTCCCATTCGCCTATGCTTCGCCTCACATTGCCGTTCGGTGAGGAACTGTTAGGTGGTTTTCTCTCCTCCACCGAACGTTTAGCTGGGGTTCTTATACCAAACATCTTTGTGCTTGAGTTATGTGAAGGAAGCTATGTCAGTACACAAATGGCAAACTTGTAGAAGTTAAATATTTGCCGGTTTTAGATGTTGAGGACGAGTCGTATTGTAAAGGGCAACAATTAACTGTAAATTGTTGCCTGTAAAATATAAGAAATTTATATGCTCGTATAAAGCACGGTAATAATTAAATTAGATTAAATTTAAAGTAATTCAGTTCAATAAAACTGTTGTTAAGTTAAATTCAGTCGCAGACTGTTGTCTTTAAGTGTAATATGTTCCTTAGCTGCCTAGATCTTATTTACTAAAATAACGCTAGTTTTGTACAGAATCACAATTGTGATTCAGGGTCGACTTATTCTAATTTAATAACTAACTTTCGTAACTTGCGTTTTCTCTTCGGTCTCCGTTTCCGGCAGCTCGATGTCGATCCCGCTGTCGCGGTGTCTTGGTAGCTCGATGTTGACTTGGTGGTTGCTCTGCAACCAGTCTCGTGGTCTTGGTGTATGCGCCCTACCGTCCGACCTTACGGTAGCACTTGTAGCTATTTTACTTCAGCACTTTCCACTTTTTTAGTGTCACTGTCACTTGTTTTAGGCCAGCACAATGTCGAGTGAGCAAGCAAAGTGCGCCGGCAAACTATGGCGAGCGGCGCGATGCGGCAAGTCTCGGCGAGATGCGCAACCACGCGGCGCAATGCGGCGAGTCTCGGCGAGATCCGGCGCCCAGTGGCGTACAGTGGCGCGAAGCGGCGAGCTTCGGCGAAACTCGGCGCACAGTGGCGTACAGTGGCGCGAAGCGGCGACCTCCGGCGAAACCTGGCGCACAGCGGCGCACAGTGGCGCAATGCGGCGAGTCTCGGCGAGATCCGGCGCCCAGTGGCGTACAGTGGCGCGAAGCGGCGAGCTTCGGCGAAACTCGGCGCACAGTGGCGTACAGTGGCGCGAAGCGGCGACCTCCGGCGAAACCTGGCGCACAGCGGCGTACAGTGGCGCAAAGCGGCGAGTTTCGGCGAAACTTGGCGCACAGTGGCGAAAATTGGCGACCGGCGTACAATTTCGCGGGAGCAATGGCGGACTCGACCGACTGCGGCGACCACTGGCGGGCGACTGGTTGGTTAGGTTAGGTTAGGTTAGGTTAGGTTAGGTTAGGTTAGGTTAGGTTAGGTTAGGTTAGGTTAGGTTAGGTTAGGTTAGGTTAGGTTAGGTTAGGTTAGGTTAGGTTAGGTTAGGTTAGGTTAGGTTAGGTTAGGTTAGGTTAGGTTAGGTTAGGTTAGGTTAGGTTAGGTTAGGTTAGGTTAGGTTAGGTTAGGTTAGGTTAGGTTAGGTTAGGTTAGGTTAGGTTAGGTTAGGTTAGGTTAGGTTAGGTTAGGTTAGGTTAGGTTAGGTTAGGTTAGGTTAGGTTAGGTTAGGTTAGGTTAGGTTAGGTTAGGTTAGGTTAGGTTAGGTTAGGTTAGGTTAGGTTAGGTTAGGTTAGGTTAGGTTAGGTTAGGTTAGGTTAGGTTAGGTTAGGTTAGGTTAGGTTAGGTTAGGTTAGGTTAGGTTAGGTTAGGTTAGGTTAGGTTAGGTTAGGTTAGGTTAGGTTAGGTTAGGTTAGGTTAGGTTAGGTTAGGTTAGGTTAGGTTGGGGTGCAATGTCGGATTCCTCCTCGCGTGCTCGGGCGTTACAACTTCCCTCTATCCGAAGCTTTGGCTTCATGGGGTGGGAAAGTGTAGCGTCTGGGCCTGGTGCATCCTGGGCAACGACGGCTAGTAAATTCATTAGGTGGATTTGCTAGCCGGCGGCTAATATCCGACCGGGGGGGGAGGGGAGTTGGCTTGGTGGGGGGAGCCCAAAGGCAGAGGGCCACCGGGTGAACCCTGCCAGCCAACGGGCCTGCGGGCCTGAGAGGGCGGCGTCCGGCCTTCGGGCCGACGCCTTTTGACGGAGGCGAGCCTAAGCAGAGTACCTGTCCTTAGGGTCAGGGAAAAGCGTGGGTGAGCCCATCGGGCGGAGGGCTTTAGCCCAATGATGCCGAGGCGGCGCAGCCCTTTTAAGGGCTGTGGTCGCCGGACGAGACGACTGACGTATTTGACGCGACTGGGGTGGGGGGGTGTTGGTTTGGCGAGGGGAGCCCAAAGGCAGAGGGCCACCGGGCAAACCTTGCCGACCGACGGGCCTTCAGGGCCCACAAGAGGGCGGCGTCTGGCCTTCGGGCCGACGCCTTTTGACGGGAGCGAGCCTGAGCGGAGTACCTGTCCTTAGGGTCAGGGAAAAGCGAGGGCGAGCCCATCGGGCGGAGGGCGCAAGCCCAATGATGCCGGGGCGGCGCAGCCCTTTTAAGGGCTGTGGTCGCCGGACTTGACAGACTGACAGACATGACATTTGTTTGGCGAGGGGAGCCTAAGGCAGAGGGCCGCGGGTGATCTTCGCCAAACCCAAGAGGGCGGCGTGCGGCCTTCGGGCCGACGCCTTTGGACGGAGGCGAGCCCTTGCTTTTGCCTGTCTTAAATGATGGGTACTAAGTAAGGGTGAGCCTCATCGGGCGGAGGGCGCAAGCCCAATGATGCCGGGGCGGCGCAGCCCTTTTAAGGGCTGTGGTCGCCGGACGTGACTGACTTCGACGTGACTGGGGTGGGGGGGTGTTGATCTGGTGAGGGGAGCCACTGGGCGAACCTTGCCAGCCAACGGGCCTTCGGGCCCTGAGAGGGCGGCGTCTGGCCTTCGGGCCGACGCCTTTTTGAGGGGGGCGAGCCCAAGCTGAGTACCTGTCCTCATTAGACAGGGAAAGGTGAGGGTGAGTCTTATCGGGCGGAGGGCGCAAGCCTAATGATGCCGGGGTGGCGCAGTCCTTTTGAGGGCTGTGGCCGCCGTATGACGGGGGCGAACCCGAACTCAGTACCTGTTCTCATTAGACAGGGAAAGGTAAGGGGGAGCCCTGGGGCGGCCCAAGCCCTGTCGGGTTTGTGGTCGCCCGGACACGACGACGCGACATGAGAGGACCTAACTGACTGACTGACATGAGAGGACATCAACTGACTTGACACGACAGACGTGACGTGGCGGCACAACGGGCGAGGGCGAGGAATCCCGGACCCGCATTGCACGTGCCGTCCTGGCCGAGCGCCCCTAAAACCCTAGGGGCGCAGCGCCCCAATACCATCTTGGGGCGCAGAGAGGGAGCCCATCCCGGGCTGGCCTGCGGCGTCGCGGTGAAATGTTCGCGATCCCGTGGCGTCCGCACAAGGGCCGAGAGGGTAAGGTCGTGTGGTTTTTATTCGGTATGCCTCCACTCTGGGGGAGAGCCCGAAAGACCCCACCCGCTGCCTCGAGCGGGGGATATGCATAAGGCGCATTTTCCACACGTAAAAAAAAAAAAAAAAAAAAAAAAAAAAAAAAAAGGTTAGGTTAGGTTAGGTTAGGTTAGGTTAGGTTAGGTTAGGTTAGGTTAGGTTAGGTTAGGTTAGGTTAGGTTAGGTTAGGTTAGGTTAGGTTAGGTTAGGTTAGGTTAGGTTAGGTTAGGTTAGGTTAGGTTAGGTTAGGTTAGGTTAGGTTAGGTTAGGTTAGGTTAGGTTAGGTTAGGTTAGGTTAGGTTAGGTTAGGTTAGGTTAGGTTAGGTTAGGTTAGGTTAGGTTAGGTTAGGTTAGGTTAGGTTAGGTTAGGTTAGGTTAGGTTAGGTTAGGTTAGGTTAGGTTAGGTTAGGTTAGGTTAGGTTAGGTTAGGTTAGGTTAGGTTAGGTTAGGTTAGGTTAGGTTAGGTTAGGTTAGGTTAGGTTAGGTTAGGTTAGGTTAGGTTAGGTTAGGTTAGGTTAGGTTAGGTTAGGTTAGGTTAGGTTAGGTTAGGTTAGGTTAGGTTAGGTTAGGTTAGGTTAGGTTAGGTTAGGTTAGGTTAGGTTAGGTTAGGTTAGGTTAGGTTAGGTTAGGTTAGGTTAGGTTAGGTTAGGTTAGGTTAGGTTAGGTTAGGTTAGGTTAGGTTAGGTTAGGTTAGGTTAGGTTAGGTTAGGTTAGGTTAGGTTAGGTTAGGTTAGGTTAGGTTAGGTTAGGTTAGGTTAGGTTAGGTTAGGTTAGGTTAGGTTAGGTTAGGTTAGGTTAGGTTAGGTTAGGTTAGGTTAGGTTAGGTTAGGTTAGGTTAGGTTAGGTTAGGTTAGGTTAGGTTAGGTTAGGTTAGGTTAGGTTAGGTTAGGTTAGGTTAGGTTAGGTTAGGTTAGGTTAGGTTAGGTTAGGTTAGGTTAGGTTAGGTTAGGTTAGGTTAGGTTAGGTTAGGTTAGGTTAGGTTAGGTTAGGTTAGGTTAGGTTAGGTTAGGTTAGGTTAGGTTAGGTTAGGTTAGGTTAGGTTAGGTTAGGTTAGGTTAGGTTAGGTTAGGTTAGGTTAGGTTAGGTTAGGTTAGGTTAGGTTAGGTTAGGTTAGGTTAGGTTAGGTTAGGTTAGGTTAGGTTAGGTTAGGTTAGGTTAGGTTAGGTTAGGTTAGGTTAGGTTAGGTTAGGTTAGGTTAGGTTAGGTTAGGTTAGGTTAGGTTAGGTTAGGTTAGGTTAGGTTAGGTTAGGTTAGGTTAGGTTAGGTTAGGTTAGGTTAGGTTAGGTTAGGTTAGGTTAGGTTAGGTTAGGTTAGGTTAGGTTAGGTTAGGTTAGGTTAGGTTAGGTTAGGTTAGGTTAGGTTAGGTTAGGTTAGGTTAGGTTAGGTTAGGTTAGGTTAGGTTAGGTTAGGTTAGGTTAGGTTAGGTTAGGTTAGGTTAGGTTAGGTTAGGTTAGGTTAGGTTAGGTTAGGTTAGGTTAGGTTAGGTTAGGTTAGGTTAGGTTAGGTTAGGTTAGGTTAGGTTAGGTTAGGTTAGGTTAGGTTAGGTTAGGTTAGGTTAGGTTAGGTTAGGTTAGGTTAGGTTAGGTTAGGTTAGGTTAGGTTAGGTTAGGTTAGGTTAGGTTAGGTTAGGTTAGGTTAGGTTAGGTTAGGTTAGGTTAGGTTAGGTTAGGTTAGGTTAGGTTAGGTTAGGTTAGGTTAGGTTAGGTTAGGTTAGGTTAGGTTAGGTTAGGTTAGGTTAGGTTAGGTTAGGTTAGGTTAGGTTAGGTTAGGTTAGGTTAGGTTAGGTTAGGTTAGGTTAGGTTAGGTTAGGTTAGGTTAGGTTAGGTTAGGTTAGGTTAGGTTAGGTTAGGTTAGGTTAGGTTAGGTTAGGTTAGGTTAGGTTAGGTTAGGTTAGGTTAGGTTAGGTTAGGTTAGGTTAGGTTAGGTTAGGTTAGGTTAGGTTAGGTTAGGTTAGGTTAGGTTAGGTTAGGTTAGGTTAGGTTAGGTTAGGTTAGGTTAGGTTAGGTTAGGTTAGGTTAGGTTAGGTTAGGTTAGGTTAGGTTAGGTTAGGTTAGGTTAGGTTAGGTTAGGTTAGGTTAGGTTAGGTTAGGTTAGGTTAGGTTAGGTTAGGTTAGGTTAGGTTAGGTTAGGTTAGGTTAGGTTAGGTTAGGTTAGGTTAGGTTAGGTTAGGTTAGGTTAGGTTAGGTTAGGTTAGGTTAGGTTAGGTTAGGTTAGGTTAGGTTAGGTTAGGTTAGGTTAGGTTAGGTTAGGTTAGGTTAGGTTAGGTTAGGTTAGGTTAGGTTAGGTTAGGTTAGGTTAGGTTAGGTTAGGTTAGGTTAGGTTAGGTTAGGTTAGGTTAGGTTAGGTTAGGTTAGGTTAGGTTAGGTTAGGTTAGGTTAGGTTAGGTTAGGTTAGGTTAGGTTAGGTTAGGTTAGGTTAGGTTAGGTTAGGTTAGGTTAGGTTAGGTTAGGTTAGGTTAGGTTAGGTTAGGTTAGGTTAGGTTAGGTTAGGTTAGGTTAGGTTAGGTTAGGTTAGGTTAGGTTAGGTTAGGTTAGGTTAGGTTAGGTTAGGTTAGGTTAGGTTAGGTTAGGTTAGGTTAGGTTAGGTTAGGTTAGGTTAGGTTAGGTTAGGTTAGGTTAGGTTAGGTTAGGTTAGGTTAGGTTAGGTTAGGTTAGGTTAGGTTAGGTTAGGTTAGGTTAGGTTAGGTTAGGTTAGGTTAGGTTAGGTTAGGTTAGGTTAGGTTAGGTTAGGTTAGGTTAGGTTAGGTTAGGTTAGGTTAGGTTAGGTTAGGTTAGGTTAGGTTAGGTTAGGTTAGGTTAGGTTAGGTTAGGTTAGGTTAGGTTAGGTTAGGTTAGGTTAGGTTAGGTTAGGTTAGGTTAGGTTAGGTTAGGTTAGGTTAGGTTAGGTTAGGTTAGGTTAGGTTAGGTTAGGTTAGGTTAGGTTAGGTTAGGTTAGGTTAGGTTAGGTTAGGTTAGGTTAGGTTAGGTTAGGTTAGGTTAGGTTAGGTTAGGTTAGGTTAGGTTAGGTTAGGTTAGGTTAGGTTAGGTTAGGTTAGGTTAGGTTAGGTTAGGTTAGGTTAGGTTAGGTTAGGTTAGGTTAGGTTAGGTTAGGTTAGGTTAGGTTAGGTTAGGTTAGGTTAGGTTAGGTTAGGTTAGGTTAGGTTAGGTTAGGTTAGGTTAGGTTAGGTTAGGTTAGGTTAGGTTAGGTTAGGTTAGGTTAGGTTAGGTTAGGTTAGGTTAGGTTAGGTTAGGTTAGGTTAGGTTAGGTTAGGTTAGGTTAGGTTAGGTTAGGTTAGGTTAGGTTAGGTTAGGTTAGGTTAGGTTAGGTTAGGTTAGGTTAGGTTAGGTTAGGTTAGGTTAGGTTAGGTTAGGTTAGGTTAGGTTAGGTTAGGTTAGGTTAGGTTAGGTTAGGTTAGGTTAGGTTAGGTTAGGTTAGGTTAGGTTAGGTTAGGTTAGGTTAGGTTAGGTTAGGTTAGGTTAGGTTAGGTTAGGTTAGGTTAGGTTAGGTTAGGTTAGGTTAGGTTAGGTTAGGTTAGGTTAGGTTAGGTTAGGTTAGGTTAGGTTAGGTTAGGTTAGGTTAGGTTAGGTTAGGTTAGGTTAGGTTAGGTTAGGTTAGGTTAGGTTAGGTTAGGTTAGGTTAGGTTAGGTTAGGTTAGGTTAGGTTAGGTTAGGTTAGGTTAGGTTAGGTTAGGTTAGGTTAGGTTAGGTTAGGTTAGGTTAGGTTAGGTTAGGTTAGGTTAGGTTAGGTTAGGTTAGGTTAGGTTAGGTTAGGTTAGGTTAGGTTAGGTTAGGTTAGGTTAGGTTAGGTTAGGTTAGGTTAGGTTAGGTTAGGTTAGGTTAGGTTAGGTTAGGTTAGGTTAGGTTAGGTTAGGTTAGGTTAGGTTAGGTTAGGTTAGGTTAGGTTAGGTTAGGTTAGGTTAGGTTAGGTTAGGTTAGGTTAGGTTAGGTTAGGTTAGGTTAGGTTAGGTTAGGTTAGGTTAGGTTAGGTTAGGTTAGGTTAGGTTAGGTTAGGTTAGGTTAGGTTAGGTTAGGTTAGGTTAGGTTAGGTTAGGTTAGGTTAGGTTAGGTTAGGTTAGGTTAGGTTAGGTTAGGTTAGGTTAGGTTAGGTTAGGTTAGGTTAGGTTAGGTTAGGTTAGGTTAGGTTAGGTTAGGTTAGGTTAGGTTAGGTTAGGTTAGGTTAGGTTAGGTTAGGTTAGGTTAGGTTAGGTTAGGTTAGGTTAGGTTAGGTTAGGTTAGGTTAGGTTAGGTTAGGTTAGGTTAGGTTAGGTTAGGTTAGGTTAGGTTAGGTTAGGTTAGGTTAGGTTAGGTTAGGTTAGGTTAGGTTAGGTTAGGTTAGGTTAGGTTAGGTTAGGTTAGGTTAGGTTAGGTTAGGTTAGGTTAGGTTAGGTTAGGTTAGGTTAGGTTAGGTTAGGTTAGGTTAGGTTAGGTTAGGTTAGGTTAGGTTAGGTTAGGTTAGGTTAGGTTAGGTTAGGTTAGGTTAGGTTAGGTTAGGTTAGGTTAGGTTAGGTTAGGTTAGGTTAGGTTAGGTTAGGTTAGGTTAGGTTAGGTTAGGTTAGGTTAGGTTAGGTTAGGTTAGGTTAGGTTAGGTTAGGTTAGGTTAGGTTAGGTTAGGTTAGGTTAGGTTAGGTTAGGTTAGGTTAGGTTAGGTTAGGTTAGGTTAGGTTAGGTTAGGTTAGGTTAGGTTAGGTTAGGTTAGGTTAGGTTAGGTTAGGTTAGGTTAGGTTAGGTTAGGTTAGGTTAGGTTAGGTTAGGTTAGGTTAGGTTAGGTTAGGTTAGGTTAGGTTAGGTTAGGTTAGGTTAGGTTAGGTTAGGTTAGGTTAGGTTAGGTTAGGTTAGGTTAGGTTAGGTTAGGTTAGGTTAGGTTAGGTTAGGTTAGGTTAGGTTAGGTTAGGTTAGGTTAGGTTAGGTTAGGTTAGGTTAGGTTAGGTTAGGTTAGGTTAGGTTAGGTTAGGTTAGGTTAGGTTAGGTTAGGTTAGGTTAGGTTAGGTTAGGTTAGGTTAGGTTAGGTTAGGTTAGGTTAGGTTAGGTTAGGTTAGGTTAGGTTAGGTTAGGTTAGGTTAGGTTAGGTTAGGTTAGGTTAGGTTAGGTTAGGTTAGGTTAGGTTAGGTTAGGTTAGGTTAGGTTAGGTTAGGTTAGGTTAGGTTAGGTTAGGTTAGGTTAGGTTAGGTTAGGTTAGGTTAGGTTAGGTTAGGTTAGGTTAGGTTAGGTTAGGTTAGGTTAGGTTAGGTTAGGTTAGGTTAGGTTAGGTTAGGTTAGGTTAGGTTAGGTTAGGTTAGGTTAGGTTAGGTTAGGTTAGGTTAGGTTAGGTTAGGTTAGGTTAGGTTAGGTTAGGTTAGGTTAGGTTAGGTTAGGTTAGGTTAGGTTAGGTTAGGTTAGGTTAGGTTAGGTTAGGTTAGGTTAGGTTAGGTTAGGTTAGGTTAGGTTAGGTTAGGTTAGGTTAGGTTAGGTTAGGTTAGGTTAGGTTAGGTTAGGTTAGGTTAGGTTAGGTTAGGTTAGGTTAGGTTAGGTTAGGTTAGGTTAGGTTAGGTTAGGTTAGGTTAGGTTAGGTTAGGTTAGGTTAGGTTAGGTTAGGTTAGGTTAGGTTAGGTTAGGTTAGGTTAGGTTAGGTTAGGTTAGGTTAGGTTAGGTTAGGTTAGGTTAGGTTAGGTTAGGTTAGGTTAGGTTAGGTTAGGTTAGGTTAGGTTAGGTTAGGTTAGGTTAGGTTAGGTTAGGTTAGGTTAGGTTAGGTTAGGTTAGGTTAGGTTAGGTTAGGTTAGGTTAGGTTAGGTTAGGTTAGGTTAGGTTAGGTTAGGTTAGGTTAGGTTAGGTTAGGTTAGGTTAGGTTAGGTTAGGTTAGGTTAGGTTAGGTTAGGTTAGGTTAGGTTAGGTTAGGTTAGGTTAGGTTAGGTTAGGTTAGGTTAGGTTAGGTTAGGTTAGGTTAGGTTAGGTTAGGTTAGGTTAGGTTAGGTTAGGTTAGGTTAGGTTAGGTTAGGTTAGGTTAGGTTAGGTTAGGTTAGGTTAGGTTAGGTTAGGTTAGGTTAGGTTAGGTTAGGTTAGGTTAGGTTAGGTTAGGTTAGGTTAGGTTAGGTTAGGTTAGGTTAGGTTAGGTTAGGTTAGGTTAGGTTAGGTTAGGTTAGGTTAGGTTAGGTTAGGTTAGGTTAGGTTAGGTTAGGTTAGGTTAGGTTAGGTTAGGTTAGGTTAGGTTAGGTTAGGTTAGGTTAGGTTAGGTTAGGTTAGGTTAGGTTAGGTTAGGTTAGGTTAGGTTAGGTTAGGTTAGGTTAGGTTAGGTTAGGTTAGGTTAGGTTAGGTTAGGTTAGGTTAGGTTAGGTTAGGTTAGGTTAGGTTAGGTTAGGTTAGGTTAGGTTAGGTTAGGTTAGGTTAGGTTAGGTTAGGTTAGGTTAGGTTAGGTTAGGTTAGGTTAGGTTAGGTTAGGTTAGGTTAGGTTAGGTTAGGTTAGGTTAGGTTAGGTTAGGTTAGGTTAGGTTAGGTTAGGTTAGGTTAGGTTAGGTTAGGTTAGGTTAGGTTAGGTTAGGTTAGGTTAGGTTAGGTTAGGTTAGGTTAGGTTAGGTTAGGTTAGGTTAGGTTAGGTTAGGTTAGGTTAGGTTAGGTTAGGTTAGGTTAGGTTAGGTTAGGTTAGGTTAGGTTAGGTTAGGTTAGGTTAGGTTAGGTTAGGTTAGGTTAGGTTAGGTTAGGTTAGGTTAGGTTAGGTTAGGTTAGGTTAGGTTAGGTTAGGTTAGGTTAGGTTAGGTTAGGTTAGGTTAGGTTAGGTTAGGTTAGGTTAGGTTAGGTTAGGTTAGGTTAGGTTAGGTTAGGTTAGGTTAGGTTAGGTTAGGTTAGGTTAGGTTAGGTTAGGTTAGGTTAGGTTAGGTTAGGTTAGGTTAGGTTAGGTTAGGTTAGGTTAGGTTAGGTTAGGTTAGGTTAGGTTAGGTTAGGTTAGGTTAGGTTAGGTTAGGTTAGGTTAGGTTAGGTTAGGTTAGGTTAGGTTAGGTTAGGTTAGGTTAGGTTAGGTTAGGTTAGGTTAGGTTAGGTTAGGTTAGGTTAGGTTAGGTTAGGTTAGGTTAGGTTAGGTTAGGTTAGGTTAGGTTAGGTTAGGTTAGGTTAGGTTAGGTTAGGTTAGGTTAGGTTAGGTTAGGTTAGGTTAGGTTAGGTTAGGTTAGGTTAGGTTAGGTTAGGTTAGGTTAGGTTAGGTTAGGTTAGGTTAGGTTAGGTTAGGTTAGGTTAGGTTAGGTTAGGTTAGGTTAGGTTAGGTTAGGTTAGGTTAGGTTAGGTTAGGTTAGGTTAGGTTAGGTTAGGTTAGGTTAGGTTAGGTTAGGTTAGGTTAGGTTAGGTTAGGTTAGGTTAGGTTAGGTTAGGTTAGGTTAGGTTAGGTTAGGTTAGGTTAGGTTAGGTTAGGTTAGGTTAGGTTAGGTTAGGTTAGGTTAGGTTAGGTTAGGTTAGGTTAGGTTAGGTTAGGTTAGGTTAGGTTAGGTTAGGTTAGGTTAGGTTAGGTTAGGTTAGGTTAGGTTAGGTTAGGTTAGGTTAGGTTAGGTTAGGTTAGGTTAGGTTAGGTTAGGTTAGGTTAGGTTAGGTTAGGTTAGGTTAGGTTAGGTTAGGTTAGGTTAGGTTAGGTTAGGTTAGGTTAGGTTAGGTTAGGTTAGGTTAGGTTAGGTTAGGTTAGGTTAGGTTAGGTTAGGTTAGGTTAGGTTAGGTTAGGTTAGGTTAGGTTAGGTTAGGTTAGGTTAGGTTAGGTTAGGTTAGGTTAGGTTAGGTTAGGTTAGGTTAGGTTAGGTTAGGTTAGGTTAGGTTAGGTTAGGTTAGGTTAGGTTAGGTTAGGTTAGGTTAGGTTAGGTTAGGTTAGGTTAGGTTAGGTTAGGTTAGGTTAGGTTAGGTTAGGTTAGGTTAGGTTAGGTTAGGTTAGGTTAGGTTAGGTTAGGTTAGGTTAGGTTAGGTTAGGTTAGGTTAGGTTAGGTTAGGTTAGGTTAGGTTAGGTTAGGTTAGGTTAGGTTAGGTTAGGTTAGGTTAGGTTAGGTTAGGTTAGGTTAGGTTAGGTTAGGTTAGGTTAGGTTAGGTTAGGTTAGGTTAGGTTAGGTTAGGTTAGGTTAGGTTAGGTTAGGTTAGGTTAGGTTAGGTTAGGTTAGGTTAGGTTAGGTTAGGTTAGGTTAGGTTAGGTTAGGTTAGGTTAGGTTAGGTTAGGTTAGGTTAGGTTAGGTTAGGTTAGGTTAGGTTAGGTTAGGTTAGGTTAGGTTAGGTTAGGTTAGGTTAGGTTAGGTTAGGTTAGGTTAGGTTAGGTTAGGTTAGGTTAGGTTAGGTTAGGTTAGGTTAGGTTAGGTTAGGTTAGGTTAGGTTAGGTTAGGTTAGGTTAGGTTAGGTTAGGTTAGGTTAGGTTAGGTTAGGTTAGGTTAGGTTAGGTTAGGTTAGGTTAGGTTAGGTTAGGTTAGGTTAGGTTAGGTTAGGTTAGGTTAGGTTAGGTTAGGTTAGGTTAGGTTAGGTTAGGTTAGGTTAGGTTAGGTTAGGTTAGGTTAGGTTAGGTTAGGTTAGGTTAGGTTAGGTTAGGTTAGGTTAGGTTAGGTTAGGTTAGGTTAGGTTAGGTTAGGTTAGGTTAGGTTAGGTTAGGTTAGGTTAGGTTAGGTTAGGTTAGGTTAGGTTAGGTTAGGTTAGGTTAGGTTAGGTTAGGTTAGGTTAGGTTAGGTTAGGTTAGGTTAGGTTAGGTTAGGTTAGGTTAGGTTAGGTTAGGTTAGGTTAGGTTAGGTTAGGTTAGGTTAGGTTAGGTTAGGTTAGGTTAGGTTAGGTTAGGTTAGGTTAGGTTAGGTTAGGTTAGGTTAGGTTAGGTTAGGTTAGGTTAGGTTAGGTTAGGTTAGGTTAGGTTAGGTTAGGTTAGGTTAGGTTAGGTTAGGTTAGGTTAGGTTAGGTTAGGTTAGGTTAGGTTAGGTTAGGTTAGGTTAGGTTAGGTTAGGTTAGGTTAGGTTAGGTTAGGTTAGGTTAGGTTAGGTTAGGTTAGGTTAGGTTAGGTTAGGTTAGGTTAGGTTAGGTTAGGTTAGGTTAGGTTAGGTTAGGTTAGGTTAGGTTAGGTTAGGTTAGGTTAGGTTAGGTTAGGTTAGGTTAGGTTAGGTTAGGTTAGGTTAGGTTAGGTTAGGTTAGGTTAGGTTAGGTTAGGTTAGGTTAGGTTAGGTTAGGTTAGGTTAGGTTAGGTTAGGTTAGGTTAGGTTAGGTTAGGTTAGGTTAGGTTAGGTTAGGTTAGGTTAGGTTAGGTTAGGTTAGGTTAGGTTAGGTTAGGTTAGGTTAGGTTAGGTTAGGTTAGGTTAGGTTAGGTTAGGTTAGGTTAGGTTAGGTTAGGTTAGGTTAGGTTAGGTTAGGTTAGGTTAGGTTAGGTTAGGTTAGGTTAGGTTAGGTTAGGTTAGGTTAGGTTAGGTTAGGTTAGGTTAGGTTAGGTTAGGTTAGGTTAGGTTAGGTTAGGTTAGGTTAGGTTAGGTTAGGTTAGGTTAGGTTAGGTTAGGTTAGGTTAGGTTAGGTTAGGTTAGGTTAGGTTAGGTTAGGTTAGGTTAGGTTAGGTTAGGTTAGGTTAGGTTAGGTTAGGTTAGGTTAGGTTAGGTTAGGTTAGGTTAGGTTAGGTTAGGTTAGGTTAGGTTAGGTTAGGTTAGGTTAGGTTAGGTTAGGTTAGGTTAGGTTAGGTTAGGTTAGGTTAGGTTAGGTTAGGTTAGGTTAGGTTAGGTTAGGTTAGGTTAGGTTAGGTTAGGTTAGGTTAGGTTAGGTTAGGTTAGGTTAGGTTAGGTTAGGTTAGGTTAGGTTAGGTTAGGTTAGGTTAGGTTAGGTTAGGTTAGGTTAGGTTAGGTTAGGTTAGGTTAGGTTAGGTTAGGTTAGGTTAGGTTAGGTTAGGTTAGGTTAGGTTAGGTTAGGTTAGGTTAGGTTAGGTTAGGTTAGGTTAGGTTAGGTTAGGTTAGGTTAGGTTAGGTTAGGTTAGGTTAGGTTAGGTTAGGTTAGGTTAGGTTAGGTTAGGTTAGGTTAGGTTAGGTTAGGTTAGGTTAGGTTAGGTTAGGTTAGGTTAGGTTAGGTTAGGTTAGGTTAGGTTAGGTTAGGTTAGGTTAGGTTAGGTTAGGTTAGGTTAGGTTAGGTTAGGTTAGGTTAGGTTAGGTTAGGTTAGGTTAGGTTAGGTTAGGTTAGGTTAGGTTAGGTTAGGTTAGGTTAGGTTAGGTTAGGTTAGGTTAGGTTAGGTTAGGTTAGGTTAGGTTAGGTTAGGTTAGGTTAGGTTAGGTTAGGTTAGGTTAGGTTAGGTTAGGTTAGGTTAGGTTAGGTTAGGTTAGGTTAGGTTAGGTTAGGTTAGGTTAGGTTAGGTTAGGTTAGGTTAGGTTAGGTTAGGTTAGGTTAGGTTAGGTTAGGTTAGGTTAGGTTAGGTTAGGTTAGGTTAGGTTAGGTTAGGTTAGGTTAGGTTAGGTTAGGTTAGGTTAGGTTAGGTTAGGTTAGGTTAGGTTAGGTTAGGTTAGGTTAGGTTAGGTTAGGTTAGGTTAGGTTAGGTTAGGTTAGGTTAGGTTAGGTTAGGTTAGGTTAGGTTAGGTTAGGTTAGGTTAGGTTAGGTTAGGTTAGGTTAGGTTAGGTTAGGTTAGGTTAGGTTAGGTTAGGTTAGGTTAGGTTAGGTTAGGTTAGGTTAGGTTAGGTTAGGTTAGGTTAGGTTAGGTTAGGTTAGGTTAGGTTAGGTTAGGTTAGGTTAGGTTAGGTTAGGTTAGGTTAGGTTAGGTTAGGTTAGGTTAGGTTAGGTTAGGTTAGGTTAGGTTAGGTTAGGTTAGGTTAGGTTAGGTTAGGTTAGGTTAGGTTAGGTTAGGTTAGGTTAGGTTAGGTTAGGTTAGGTTAGGTTAGGTTAGGTTAGGTTAGGTTAGGTTAGGTTAGGTTAGGTTAGGTTAGGTTAGGTTAGGTTAGGTTAGGTTAGGTTAGGTTAGGTTAGGTTAGGTTAGGTTAGGTTAGGTTAGGTTAGGTTAGGTTAGGTTAGGTTAGGTTAGGTTAGGTTAGGTTAGGTTAGGTTAGGTTAGGTTAGGTTAGGTTAGGTTAGGTTAGGTTAGGTTAGGTTAGGTTAGGTTAGGTTAGGTTAGGTTAGGTTAGGTTAGGTTAGGTTAGGTTAGGTTAGGTTAGGTTAGGTTAGGTTAGGTTAGGTTAGGTTAGGTTAGGTTAGGTTAGGTTAGGTTAGGTTAGGTTAGGTTAGGTTAGGTTAGGTTAGGTTAGGTTAGGTTAGGTTAGGTTAGGTTAGGTTAGGTTAGGTTAGGTTAGGTTAGGTTAGGTTAGGTTAGGTTAGGTTAGGTTAGGTTAGGTTAGGTTAGGTTAGGTTAGGTTAGGTTAGGTTAGGTTAGGTTAGGTTAGGTTAGGTTAGGTTAGGTTAGGTTAGGTTAGGTTAGGTTAGGTTAGGTTAGGTTAGGTTAGGTTAGGTTAGGTTAGGTTAGGTTAGGTTAGGTTAGGTTAGGTTAGGTTAGGTTAGGTTAGGTTAGGTTAGGTTAGGTTAGGTTAGGTTAGGTTAGGTTAGGTTAGGTTAGGTTAGGTTAGGTTAGGTTAGGTTAGGTTAGGTTAGGTTAGGTTAGGTTAGGTTAGGTTAGGTTAGGTTAGGTTAGGTTAGGTTAGGTTAGGTTAGGTTAGGTTAGGTTAGGTTAGGTTAGGTTAGGTTAGGTTAGGTTAGGTTAGGTTAGGTTAGGTTAGGTTAGGTTAGGTTAGGTTAGGTTAGGTTAGGTTAGGTTAGGTTAGGTTAGGTTAGGTTAGGTTAGGTTAGGTTAGGTTAGGTTAGGTTAGGTTAGGTTAGGTTAGGTTAGGTTAGGTTAGGTTAGGTTAGGTTAGGTTAGGTTAGGTTAGGTTAGGTTAGGTTAGGTTAGGTTAGGTTAGGTTAGGTTAGGTTAGGTTAGGTTAGGTTAGGTTAGGTTAGGTTAGGTTAGGTTAGGTTAGGTTAGGTTAGGTTAGGTTAGGTTAGGTTAGGTTAGGTTAGGTTAGGTTAGGTTAGGTTAGGTTAGGTTAGGTTAGGTTAGGTTAGGTTAGGTTAGGTTAGGTTAGGTTAGGTTAGGTTAGGTTAGGTTAGGTTAGGTTAGGTTAGGTTAGGTTAGGTTAGGTTAGGTTAGGTTAGGTTAGGTTAGGTTAGGTTAGGTTAGGTTAGGTTAGGTTAGGTTAGGTTAGGTTAGGTTAGGTTAGGTTAGGTTAGGTTAGGTTAGGTTAGGTTAGGTTAGGTTAGGTTAGGTTAGGTTAGGTTAGGTTAGGTTAGGTTAGGTTAGGTTAGGTTAGGTTAGGTTAGGTTAGGTTAGGTTAGGTTAGGTTAGGTTAGGTTAGGTTAGGTTAGGTTAGGTTAGGTTAGGTTAGGTTAGGTTAGGTTAGGTTAGGTTAGGTTAGGTTAGGTTAGGTTAGGTTAGGTTAGGTTAGGTTAGGTTAGGTTAGGTTAGGTTAGGTTAGGTTAGGTTAGGTTAGGTTAGGTTAGGTTAGGTTAGGTTAGGTTAGGTTAGGTTAGGTTAGGTTAGGTTAGGTTAGGTTAGGTTAGGTTAGGTTAGGTTAGGTTAGGTTAGGTTAGGTTAGGTTAGGTTAGGTTAGGTTAGGTTAGGTTAGGTTAGGTTAGGTTAGGTTAGGTTAGGTTAGGTTAGGTTAGGTTAGGTTAGGTTAGGTTAGGTTAGGTTAGGTTAGGTTAGGTTAGGTTAGGTTAGGTTAGGTTAGGTTAGGTTAGGTTAGGTTAGGTTAGGTTAGGTTAGGTTAGGTTAGGTTAGGTTAGGTTAGGTTAGGTTAGGTTAGGTTAGGTTAGGTTAGGTTAGGTTAGGTTAGGTTAGGTTAGGTTAGGTTAGGTTAGGTTAGGTTAGGTTAGGTTAGGTTAGGTTAGGTTAGGTTAGGTTAGGTTAGGTTAGGTTAGGTTAGGTTAGGTTAGGTTAGGTTAGGTTAGGTTAGGTTAGGTTAGGTTAGGTTAGGTTAGGTTAGGTTAGGTTAGGTTAGGTTAGGTTAGGTTAGGTTAGGTTAGGTTAGGTTAGGTTAGGTTAGGTTAGGTTAGGTTAGGTTAGGTTAGGTTAGGTTAGGTTAGGTTAGGTTAGGTTAGGTTAGGTTAGGTTAGGTTAGGTTAGGTTAGGTTAGGTTAGGTTAGGTTAGGTTAGGTTAGGTTAGGTTAGGTTAGGTTAGGTTAGGTTAGGTTAGGTTAGGTTAGGTTAGGTTAGGTTAGGTTAGGTTAGGTTAGGTTAGGTTAGGTTAGGTTAGGTTAGGTTAGGTTAGGTTAGGTTAGGTTAGGTTAGGTTAGGTTAGGTTAGGTTAGGTTAGGTTAGGTTAGGTTAGGTTAGGTTAGGTTAGGTTAGGTTAGGTTAGGTTAGGTTAGGTTAGGTTAGGTTAGGTTAGGTTAGGTTAGGTTAGGTTAGGTTAGGTTAGGTTAGGTTAGGTTAGGTTAGGTTAGGTTAGGTTAGGTTAGGTTAGGTTAGGTTAGGTTAGGTTAGGTTAGGTTAGGTTAGGTTAGGTTAGGTTAGGTTAGGTTAGGTTAGGTTAGGTTAGGTTAGGTTAGGTTAGGTTAGGTTAGGTTAGGTTAGGTTAGGTTAGGTTAGGTTAGGTTAGGTTAGGTTAGGTTAGGTTAGGTTAGGTTAGGTTAGGTTAGGTTAGGTTAGGTTAGGTTAGGTTAGGTTAGGTTAGGTTAGGTTAGGTTAGGTTAGGTTAGGTTAGGTTAGGTTAGGTTAGGTTAGGTTAGGTTAGGTTAGGTTAGGTTAGGTTAGGTTAGGTTAGGTTAGGTTAGGTTAGGTTAGGTTAGGTTAGGTTAGGTTAGGTTAGGTTAGGTTAGGTTAGGTTAGGTTAGGTTAGGTTAGGTTAGGTTAGGTTAGGTTAGGTTAGGTTAGGTTAGGTTAGGTTAGGTTAGGTTAGGTTAGGTTAGGTTAGGTTAGGTTAGGTTAGGTTAGGTTAGGTTAGGTTAGGTTAGGTTAGGTTAGGTTAGGTTAGGTTAGGTTAGGTTAGGTTAGGTTAGGTTAGGTTAGGTTAGGTTAGGTTAGGTTAGGTTAGGTTAGGTTAGGTTAGGTTAGGTTAGGTTAGGTTAGGTTAGGTTAGGTTAGGTTAGGTTAGGTTAGGTTAGGTTAGGTTAGGTTAGGTTAGGTTAGGTTAGGTTAGGTTAGGTTAGGTTAGGTTAGGTTAGGTTAGGTTAGGTTAGGTTAGGTTAGGTTAGGTTAGGTTAGGTTAGGTTAGGTTAGGTTAGGTTAGGTTAGGTTAGGTTAGGTTAGGTTAGGTTAGGTTAGGTTAGGTTAGGTTAGGTTAGGTTAGGTTAGGTTAGGTTAGGTTAGGTTAGGTTAGGTTAGGTTAGGTTAGGTTAGGTTAGGTTAGGTTAGGTTAGGTTAGGTTAGGTTAGGTTAGGTTAGGTTAGGTTAGGTTAGGTTAGGTTAGGTTAGGTTAGGTTAGGTTAGGTTAGGTTAGGTTAGGTTAGGTTAGGTTAGGTTAGGTTAGGTTAGGTTAGGTTAGGTTAGGTTAGGTTAGGTTAGGTTAGGTTAGGTTAGGTTAGGTTAGGTTAGGTTAGGTTAGGTTAGGTTAGGTTAGGTTAGGTTAGGTTAGGTTAGGTTAGGTTAGGTTAGGTTAGGTTAGGTTAGGTTAGGTTAGGTTAGGTTAGGTTAGGTTAGGTTAGGTTAGGTTAGGTTAGGTTAGGTTAGGTTAGGTTAGGTTAGGTTAGGTTAGGTTAGGTTAGGTTAGGTTAGGTTAGGTTAGGTTAGGTTAGGTTAGGTTAGGTTAGGTTAGGTTAGGTTAGGTTAGGTTAGGTTAGGTTAGGTTAGGTTAGGTTAGGTTAGGTTAGGTTAGGTTAGGTTAGGTTAGGTTAGGTTAGGTTAGGTTAGGTTAGGTTAGGTTAGGTTAGGTTAGGTTAGGTTAGGTTAGGTTAGGTTAGGTTAGGTTAGGTTAGGTTAGGTTAGGTTAGGTTAGGTTAGGTTAGGTTAGGTTAGGTTAGGTTAGGTTAGGTTAGGTTAGGTTAGGTTAGGTTAGGTTAGGTTAGGTTAGGTTAGGTTAGGTTAGGTTAGGTTAGGTTAGGTTAGGTTAGGTTAGGTTAGGTTAGGTTAGGTTAGGTTAGGTTAGGTTAGGTTAGGTTAGGTTAGGTTAGGTTAGGTTAGGTTAGGTTAGGTTAGGTTAGGTTAGGTTAGGTTAGGTTAGGTTAGGTTAGGTTAGGTTAGGTTAGGTTAGGTTAGGTTAGGTTAGGTTAG